>JAWNLX010000604.1:13832500-15032500 GCA_035042055.1 Drosophila macrothrix
AGGTTAATTGTACGACCAATATAACGGACATGGGCGACGCCCACTCTTCGTTCCTAATCAAGCTAATTAAATGTACAAAACAAGTGGACGCTCATGACATCATTTAAACTGAGAACGGAAGAGTATTTTTATAGAACTTACCGCCATCAATGCTCTTCTTCATGCAACCGGTGGCATTGCGGACTGGGAAGATGCTCTGCAGGAAACGCGGTGGGGCAATACGTGCGCAATCCAGAAGTAGACCGGGATCAGCCTCAAAATGCTCGCCACACTTGGGACTACTTACAGATTCGCACTGATAGCACTTGATGGCATAGCCTGTAAATTAAAATCCCCAATTATCAGAGAGTTCCTTGCAATAAAACCAGCTCAAACAGTTGCATACCCGTGCACGCCAAAGCGGCCAGAATGGTCACAGCCAGCACATGCCCAACACTTGACACCATTTTGAAGCACTCGAAAGGGATGATACGACCTAAGCAATGTGGGGATAAGGCAAAGTACAATTTTCAGATCTGAACTGCTCGGCGACTGTTTGGCGTCTGGTTTCTAACATTTTGAAAACATTGTCATGCAACCGCTCAATTGAATTCGCACTCAAACTCACTCACACACTCAAACCCACACTCATCTACATTTTGAGTGATATTCGTTTCGTTTCGTTTCGTTTGCGTGTGTTTTTGCCTTTGGCAGTTTTTAATTTAATTTTCTCTCTAAGATTGCTCGTTGACACACAAACATTGAAATATACAACCGCAATTTTTGTGTGTACATATTACGAATCGGAAAACTTGTTTTGGGTGATGTCAGACATATTTTGTCTTCTTTATTTACTTATTGCGTTTGACACGATGTAAATAAAGACACACACACACACACACCACACACTAAGTTATAAAATTTTTTGAAACGAGTGTGTGGTATTTTAGCTATGTTTTATTATTATAAACATCTCATTATTATGCGACACCCATATCTTAAACGTGTTTTTCTTTACATTTTTCCAAATATTTTATGTGTACCTTTCTTAATAGTTATATAATATACATTTGGTTCAGTGTCAAAATGATAAGTAATCAATAATTTCCTGAAGTATTTTATAATTATTCGATATGTATTTATTAGTATTAAGGCCAATTACAAATGTTTTTCAATTATTACCATCAATCAGATTACTTTTTCTGTAAGTGCATTATATCTTCGAACATAAATAGTTTTTCAATTTTATTTGTTATTGTCTCATTTTATGGTGCGTATTTCGAAAGAGAATAACACTCAAAACTTCTTGAACAGAAATTATACAATTTTTAATATCCGCAAAAAAACACAATTAATCAAGTCATTATTGTTAAATAATATTGATATATATTTTTGATATTTTGATATTTCATTTACGTTTTTAATAAACTTACATATTTTCATTATTATTACACATTCTTTCAGTTTGGCATTAACGAGACTTTTAATTTTATTTAGAGCCCTTAAGTTGCTTTAAGTGGATTTTCCCAAGCAGTCACTGAGTTTCCTTTAAATTACCTACATAATTTCCTATGCTCTTCAATTGGTTAATATTTTGAAATTATTCCAAATGAGTTCGGGTTAATTGAGGAGCAGCTGCAGCGGGAAGAAGTTTGAGTTGAAGTTTCTTGACCTTTTTCAACGCGCCGAGCATTGTAAAATGTGCTTAGCACTTCGTAAACTCTAATTCGACTCGGCTTGCACATTCAAATTTAACTCAATTAAAAATAATTAATCATGCAGACACACACACTCAAATACCCACGCACATATGAAGGCAGTAATAGGCAGTTCAGCGGATTGCATGACCTTTTCAGTTTCATTGCTGAGTTTTGGGACACTTATGAGTAGTTTTTATTGTTGCTCTAACTAATTAGAATATTCAGGTGTTGGGCTGGGTCGGATTTTTTTTTGACATTTTTTGAACATGCAACTTGAAATGAGTCATGCATTTTATGAGCTCAGTTCCAGTTACTTGACAGTCCGATAAGCACGTTCTGAGAATGCGTTCTTTTCGTAGATTAAACTAAACTCAATGTAAATTGTAAATATTTCTAATGAATATGTATATTATGAAGCAGTTATACCTATAATATATATATATATATATATATATATATTTATATATATAATAATACATATTTCCCAGGAAACAATCAATTTGTGTTTCTGAAAATATTTTATACGAAGGCTTGGCAAAGTCTACTTTTTAGAATATCAGCAGCTGTCTCATTCCAAACGTATACATATGTATACATTTGCAAGTTTCAAGAGCTAAATATGAAAACATTAAATAATAACGACAAGAGAGAAAAAGACCGACAATCTAAATCTGAAAAATGTATACATCTTATGTGCTCACCAGTCTGATTATAATTTAAAGAAATACATTGCCAGAAGAAAGCTCATTTTATTTCTTGTATACATATTTAAAGCCTGTAAAACAGTTATAATCAAATTCATTTCTTTTACAACTTACATTCAATAAAGTAAAATGAACTAAATTCAATCCAATCAAAGGCAAACCAAATATATTTTTGTCTGCCTGCAAAAAGTATCTTCAATTGCTATTTGGCATTCCCCAACATCAAAAATAAGAATTCAATTTGATTTATGTTATATTCGGCGGTAGTAATATCAATTTGCAGATCAGACAAACTAAAATGAAAAGTAATTAAAAAGTTGTAATACAGATGATTCATAAATATTTTATTGCTTGCAATGGCAAATGGGAGAGGCACAAATTTAAACGAGAATATTTCACAGCTATGAGAACAAAATTGCAGTTGATACAGAGAAATGCTTACATATAACAAAAAGTTAAGAACTAAAGCCACAAAGTACAAGAGATCTAGGCCAACATGCGGGCCACGCCGAAGAACAGCAGAATGGCTCCAGCGATGGGGGCAATGGAAGTGGAACCGTTGCACTCATCCTTGGTGCACACATCGCAGCCCAGTTGCTTGACGAAGGGCAGCGACGGATCCGACTGGCAGCCGGTCTGAATGTTGGACACATCACCGAAGTAACAGCTGCGCACGATCTGGGGGTGACCGACAACTGAAAATCACAATGGAAGTGAGAAAACTGATGAGTAAAAACTTTCACTATTTGCATAAAAAACAACATATGTTAATTAAAAACAAACGCGTTCATTGTTTGCCCTTGACTGATAAACAATGGAATCGGATTGTACAGCTCGATGTACTTTAAAAAAAAAATGGTGGTAATTGCTATATGAAAATTCGTTCCGATCTGTGACGCATTATTAACAAAACAGGTAAGTGCTTGAGTCAACGAGCTTCGTAATTTACTTATGAACCCAAGCCAAAATTGCTGCTGGGAGCAGTTTCGCGGTTGAGTTGGCTCACGATTTGTTTTGATGACCTCATGCTTATTATCGCCATTAAATCTCAAATAATTATAAGTCCTCATGGCAAAAATACACAATACAATTTTGAAATATATTCTTATGTAGATTTGATTACATTTTTTCTCAATGAAAAAAAAAATAAAATTGAATAGATTTTATTTGTGTGTTGGTGAACAATAAATGTTCTGGCATTTGCAGCCAATCTTAAGTCGATTGGAAAGAAATATGAGCATATGTAAATAACCAAATTTCACGCTCATTCCAAGCAATAATCGCATCATTATTATTTATATACGCTCTCACATTAATCTCAAAATCTTACGAAGCTGCACGAAAACGCGACAATAGCCACAAATATGCATATCCAGCAACTGCGCAAAATAACCAGAAGCCGAAAAAAAAAGTTTCTAGCTATGTAAACCCATAAAATGACATCATTGTCGTAGCATAATGCGAGTCGAATTGCTCGCATGAGAGCAGCATTTAATGAATGCTACAGATTGCCGATATGTTGCTAGTAGATGTGTGTGATTTAAGAACTTACCCGACTCGAGGGTCTTCTTCATGCAGCCTGTGGCATTGCGAAGCGGGAAGAAGTTCTGAAGATAACGCGGTGGTCCGATTCTGGCGCAATCCATCAAAAGGGTATCATCTTCCTCAAATTTCATCCCGCATTTTGGTGTTGTAAGCGACTCGCATTGGTAGCACTTGATGGCATACGCTGCAAATCATTCAAAAACGTTAGTCAGTTTCAAATTATTATCTTTCAAATGCTTATGGGAAGGTACACAAAAAAAAAACAAAAAACAAACTAACTAACAATCCAAATAACTACACACCTGAACAAGCCAAGCTAATCATAACGGCCAAGGCCAAACCACATTTAACGGCAGACACCATTTTTGAAAAACTGTATTGTATTTGACTGGATTTGGAAAATTTTCTGAATGCACAACTCTCAACCACCGCTGACAATGTCTGCTGCACGTCTGACAAGTTCACGATTTAGCTGCCCCGTTCAGACGTCGACGTCTGGCCAAACCAACAACTCAACAACTACCACCCTCCATTCGCCCATTTCACTCAGTCAGTGCGTTGAGCGCAACGGCGACTGCGCTGCTCGCTCCGAGTTCGGGTTTGTTTTGAGTGGAAATAAAAAGATTTTATGAAAAACGGTTAAACCGGATTGCGCTGTGCCATTGTTTTGAATTAGAATTTCGGTATTGGAGTTTTTTTTTAGTCATATACTAAAATTTTTATACAAATTGGTGTTTTGTCACGATTAACTCAACAACAATTACTCTGCCTTCGTCAAGTTTGAAATCGAGTGAGAATTATAGTCTTATGTAACTGCTATAAAAAGATGCTTAGAATAATTGTTAAACAGGTTTTCTGACAATTGTATTGTTTTTATTTTTTGTTTTTTGTTTTGAAGCCATAAATTTGTTCTCGAGTTTTTAGGCTGTCGGCTTCTCATACACTAAGAGAAAAAATTAGACTACTTACACAAAATGTTAAGAGAATATGTTAAAAAAATATATTCAATTCAGAAAATTAGTTGTTGTTTCATATTTACATATTTATTTGACTAACTAAATGCACTTCAATCTCACCCCATAACTTACAGAATATAATTTTTTATACTAAATGAAAATCTTGTTAAATTTTATTCGCAGTGCGTAATGAAGCTATTAATATGTATATCTAGAGATTTACTACTAAAATGTCTCAGATCAATGTCTGATAGCTTAAATCATTTGTCATAGAATATGAACAATGAATACTTGAGTTGAGTTTATTTTATGGAATGATTCATTTTAGCTTTCAACTTTTTAGCGTATGGCTGGCAAAAAAAGTTGTCAACATATTATTAACAACTTTTGGAATTAACAAATATTCTTTTTCATATCCAAGCGCTGTTAATTTGTTAAGCTATTTGCGCTATACAAATCCTTACAGTGCGATTGAGTGTAACACTTTGACTTATCACCTAATAATGAGTACCACCTAAAAGTATGTAGCAATAATCTAAAATCTATAAATATATATAAATAGAGAAATTATTAGAAACACTTAATGAGGGGTTCTCTGTCTTGCTGCGGGTTGATAATAAGCAATGGGTGACGGAACCGCCATTTACACAGATTTAATTAGATGTGAAAAGCTGACCAAAGGCTGACACAGTGGGTATCAATTGCCTCATAGCTGAAGATTGAGGGGAACGAAGGAAGCCGTTGGATGAGTTTGAAATGAGGTCAGCTTAGGGCTCATTGAATTAGTCAATTGTTGCCTAATTGGATTAGCCTTGGACTTAGCGACCTCAGCAATCAAGGACATGCTCTCAAGCGATAATGTGGAGTAGCGTTACATATATTTATCAGAAATCCATTTCCCAGAAATCTTTAAGTATACTGCGCGAAATTCAATTAAAGGCACATGGTAAGAACTTATTCCAAAATAGCATAATATGAGCTAAACACTTGTCTTCTACTTATTCCAGGACTTGCTACTCTACAAGCTACAAGCTTGTTACTCTACAAGCACCACCAACCTTTGCGACGCTGCCATAATCGAATATCCACTCAAGTATCTGTGTGTTAAGCTCAGAAATCACATAACTAACCATCCCAAACAGTTATAAATCCTGTAATAAAATGGCTTCCTTGTAGATCTTGTATACAATAAGTAATTAAGCCTTAGATATCTAGTATATATGAAGTTTTTACTAATAAAAACACACTTTATTATCAAAAATGGGTTCTTCGTCTTTTGGGTGTGAAATATAATCTCTTTATCGAAATCGTTCTTGGTTGTTGTCTAAGATAGCATTCGCAGTGGGCTCGCTTCGGCAAAACAACTTAATTATTTGCATTGGCTAAATGAAGCTAAAGCAACAAAAGGCGGCATACTTTTAGGGGCACTTAGTCAAAAATTACAGATTTTCAAAATAGACTGCGAACTCCCAAGATTCGGAAGGATATGGGTGAACTATGAGCAAATGAGTGTTATTAAAGCAATTCTATTTCTTTGTCGCTATGAAGGAATTTTATCACTTTATTTGAATAGACAGCCAAAGAATTCTTTGAGATCAAAGACACTCCGCGATGGTTAACACAAATAAATAATATATAGTAATAGTTCGCAAAAATTCTTACACATTTTTGAAAAATGTGGTGCGTTAGAATATAAATGACAATCTCTTTATGAACTGCCTTCAAGGATATTGGGGGCCATCCAAGAACCTGAAGACTTGTAAAAATTTCACTTGAATAGCGAACGGAAATGAGCCGAAGTAAGAATAACATCGGTAGGTATTTGGAAATTATCAATATATATGTGCAAATTTCATCGTATGCGATTGCAGGACCTCTATAGGTATGTAAACTTCGTAGGCAAGCTTAATTGTATTTAACTTCCAATTCTTAACACAAGATCTAAATTAATTGAAGTGCCAGCTGTTTGCAATAGGGGAGACTTGCCATTTGCATTGATTAAACAAAGATATTGCCAGCACAGCGTTGACAAGTGACAAAGGGGCTAAGATTGAGAGCACCGATTGAGACACAACAAAGTGACAGGCACGAAATGAGGTCGAAGTGAATTGCTTTTAAATTAAGTAGGTCGCTTAATTAACATAAAGATGTGTTCGACTTAGTGGGATAAGGTAATTAACCATTAAAACTTACAGGGGAGACCAGAGAAGTATCTGAGAAATTTGGGAAAGTGTTACCCAAGAAGACAACTCCTATTCTAACTAAAGATACTTATTTCTTTGTATATTTGACATGTTTAACTAAACTAAAGATTTGGCCAGAAACTGTAAAAGAATTGGTAATTCCTTTAAAGGAAGGCTGCCGTTGAAACGGCAAGGCCAAAAACTGAGCAATCTAAGCAAACTTATATCAACAAATTATTTGATATGTTTTCATGTCATAACATCATCAGAATTTGACATAATACGCTGAATTTTAAATAATATGTAGATCGAACAAATAAGAAATATTCAGCAACTTTCACATAGATAATGAACTTTATTAGGTGTGTGTTTGGTTTATACAACTGTGATAAATACATTGAAGAATGCATGCGGTGTTTGACTTGTACATTATAAGTTTTGTTGTTTACATTATTATTATTTTTGTGGTATATGTATTTTCAATAGAACAATAAATAGCTGCTGTGTTGTTTGGTTGCTAATATTGTTGTTAAGCGAAGCTAGTTGACTAATTTGTTTATCAGATTTGTTTTTATTATTTTATTTAAAATTATTTAAGCAAAATATAAAGTGAATTTAAAATTATGTTTAAAAATAGAGAGTTTTAACTTAGGTCTTAAATTAAAAGAACTAGGAAGGAATACGACTACAACTAAACTAAGTAAAATTTAAATGTTAATCAGCAGTTGGCTTAGCAAACGGGGCTAAACAAAATATCACGTTCCAACTAAAATAGAGATACAATTGTAGCTTGGTTGTCGCCTAGTTAGACAACTGCTGGGCCACGGCCAGAGCGGGCAGCAAAATGGCTGCCAAGATGGCGACAAGACGGGCGGCGCCATTACAGCGATCTGTGACGCAATCCTCGCAGAATATTCGACGCACATTCTTCTCGGGGCTGGTCACATTGCACAGATCCACCGGATCTGACTTGTTGGTGTAGTAGCAAAAGCGTTTAGTTATAATCTTGCCATTATCTGTTGTTGAGTAAAATTCAGCTCATAAGCAAACGCATTTAAAGTTATCTTAAATTTACTTACATTCCTCAACAGTTTTGCGACAAACAGGACGCTCGTGGTCCGAGTTGATGCTACTGTTGCAGGTGCGCTGCAGGTTTATGTTGCGCTCCTTTATCAGCTCCGTGGGTATGTTGTCCTCCTGGAAGGTCACATCGCAGAAGTCCTCCGCCCCAATGGTGTCCGAGCTGCAGTGCCAACACTGCAAATGCTGGTGTTCAAGCGCTGTGAGAGCAAACAAGGATAATCATTAGATTATTTAGTTTACTACACGACCTTAATGGTCGGACCTCAATTGATATTCGCCTACAGTTACTTTATGCGAATTAAACCCATCAGCCATCAACCCATCCAGCATTTGTGAATGTTGACATCATCATGTTCATTGCCAAAAACAATCCAAACTGACTTTTATGTGCCCCCAACTCACAAACTTTGGACCAACCCCCATTTCGTATTGATTCAGCCACCAGCGTGGCAGACAGTGAATTGTGCGTAGCGAGTCAAAGAGGCGCCTTCATTAATTTTTTATTACGTATACATAACGAAGTCCTAGTTGAAAATATGCGAGATTTAGTTGCTGTCTGCACAGTGTGGACGTGTCGTCATTTGGCAGAGCACTAAAAACAGTTTGAGTTGCAAAATTTGCTCTAAATTGTCTAAGACGTGATAGCATTTAAGAATAGTACGATATGAACCATAGTAAAACTTATATGAAACATGCAAATTTGCAGTATTTATTTAAAAAATACATTATTTTTACAAATAACAAAATAACAAAATAATCCAAACAATAAAGAAAATTATTTATTTACGCAAATTCGACAAATAAACAAAAAAAATTCCAACAAAAAATTGTGCCACATTTTTGTTGATTTTTACGAAAAAAAAGCATTCAGCACTATTTCCTCAGTTGCTGATTGATATGCCTAACTTACTATGATCACTTTATTTCTTGTTTTGTGGTGTGTTTATTTATGTTTTCTACATAATTTGTTTTAAATTAAATTCGATTTTTGGTAAACATTGATTAACGAATAAGTGCAATGGCACACACTGAGAATAGAAGTATTTTTGGAACTCATTTGTATAAAATTAAAAATTCGTTAAGCCGCTTACCATTAAGGGGGGCCAAAATGAAAGCGACAGTCCCCAGGAAAATACTGCTGGTCAAAACAAACATGCAAATCCATTTATTTAACATTTTCTTCCCACTTAGATATGCGTGATTTGCTTTTGTTCGGACAGCGCTGAAGATCTAGATGGTTTTTGGCCTCTAAGTTCTTGCATGTCTAAAGCAACGTGGTCAGCAGAGGATAAGGGTAAGGCTAAGGGGAGGGACTTACAGAAGGCAATGTACAAAAATTTCCATACACGTTTGGATTTCTTTTAAAAGTCACTTGCCGTAAATCTAAAGCGAACTTTCAGAGTTGTTGTTGGCAAATTTGAGACCTTGACACGCGTCATGGCAGCAACCGGAGCCAGCTGCTGAAAAGCTTGGCTTGGTTTGAGGTGTCAGATATTGACTCTGAAAACATTTGCATTTCATTTTGAAAATTGTAACTATATTAAATTACAATATTGTGAATTGTTGCCCGACTGCAAGAATTTATGGGCAATTTGAACGTCACTCGCGCGACCTTCGACTGTCGGCCAACAAGACGGCAGTGGCACATGGATAAGGAGTTGTTATTATTACTGCTGTGTGCTGCCCCTTTAAGCCAGACGCCCACGTTCATGCCACAAGCCTGGACAGGTTACCAGCTAACTACAATGGTAGAGTCCTTCTTATGGTGTGAGTAATTGATTGTTTTACCTCAATTGCAAAGCACGGTCATTTTCAAAATTTCCGTGTTCTATAATTAGACAAAATGGCTAAGTGTACAAATTGATATTTTAAGCAGAAAAGTGATGGGAGCAGATTATGAGGTCTGAAAGATACAGAATAAGCCACTTTGGCTAAAGATATTTTAAATATGGGCGTTTTAAAGTGCATATAGGCTTAAGGGTATTTCGTTGGTCGACTAAACTCATACGTGAACTTTAGCATTGAATAATCGAATCCTTGCAATTGAAAAAATCAAGGAAGTTGCTTTCTCTACATGCAAATTTGTGTATCTGATATATGGGCCTTTGCAACCCCTATCTCGAAAATTGCAACATACAGTCGAAAAGGCTTCCGCACTTACCACTCCCCAGAATGATAAATAAATAAATATGCTGTCAAACAATTATTCATGGCATAATTTGATACGCATCGGAAGTTTGGTGTCGCCTGCAATTAAGTAACCCCCAGGACAATGTGTATCAACCGTTGCTGGGTAGAGTGGTAGTGAACAGGATGGGGGCACGTATCCTGTGAAGCGTGTTCAATCTGCACATCCTGTTTGGCAGCTCATTTCAAATGACAACAAGCCGAGCAACGCCTCCTCATTATCTGTTGTCCACAAATTACGCAATTCATGCCAAGGAATTCGACACAATCTCAAACTACCCCGCACACACACACAAGACAAGTTTGGTCTGTGACATAGTTTCCATGCCTCCAGCTGAGAGGAGGGAGGGAGGAATATAAATCTGTGCTGGATACCGAGAGTACAGTTGAGAAGAGTTTCGCTAGACGCTGCTGGAAACTGGAGCAGACGACGTTCCGGCGCCAGTTTGACATGCGCACTGTTTCCAACTGATGCGCAGTGGGGTTCCGATTGAATTCAATCCAATTAGATAATTACAGGACAAACACAAATGCACCTACGGAGTTAACAAGTTGAATAAGCAATAACATAAGGATTTGCAACATTCGCTAAATTCAATTTGCAAAACAGCCTCAATTTAAATGAACTACAATCAGCCAATTAATGTACAATTATAGCATATTTAAATCAATTGATTACTTCATTTATCATAACTTTTAATGACTGCATGGACTTTTATTGACTGCATTTTGCACGGCATATTTGCATGTGCATGAATAAAAGCAAATAGCTTGGCAAATATATTTGTAAATTCAATAAACCAACAAAAATACACAATATGCATTCCAAATTTCCTTTCCATGCCAATCATTGAACAGCGTGAAAATCACAGAAATGCCGCCTTAAAGTAACGCATACATACACATTATATATATATATATATATACACATGTGTATAAAAAGTGCGCAAAATTTGTGTATACTGACCTACAAAATGTTTGCGTGACAGTAAAGGAATACATTCTGTATTCAGCTGAAAGATTGCCAAGCCCTTTTGGCTTGAAATAGATTTTGAGTTGTCTTAAAAATGGTATGCAAAGATGTAAAAATATTAAATCTCAAAATTGATTGAATTAATAGCTCTTTATTATCCACATACAGCTATAAGTACTTCTATACTTCACTTTAGGTAAGATATGCAATAATTAAACATTCAATAACCCTCAAAATCCATGATTTTCTTAAAATTCGAATATTGTCTATGTCATAAAATAGCCATAATTAATCAGAAATAGTTCTTGAGTTCAAACAACGCGTAAAATTGAAAATGTTGCGCATCTTTAAACTTTGAAAGATCGACTGCTCTTCCAATTTAAAGCAATTTGTTTATGATATATTGTATACCATAAAACAGAAATACATTTTAAATATTATGAATTATTCGTGTTATGTGCGAAAACAGTTTAAACAGCTTTCTCGGACATTCAATTGTTAATATTTGCTTCTGTCTTATCTAAAAGTAATATAATTTAAAAATGTAGAAAATATAGATAATAATTCTGATTTTAAGTCAAGAGCAAATTAACCTATATGTTATTTAGCTAGTGCAAATTTATTTTAATGGCTTTCAGTTGAGTTATTAAAATCTATTGTCGGGAGTCTATTTTGAAGATTGGTATATCTATTATAAACGCCTCAAAAAAAACGTAAAAATTTGCCACAAAATAAAATGTAAGCAATGCAAAACACAAAACTACATATAAACAAACTCAAAAGCCAATTGAAGCGTTTCATTCATTGAAGTGAACGATGAAACGCACCTGAGAGCTAACTTTTCACTATGGGAATGATGTTGAAGAACACCCAAAATTAACTAAAGCTGACCTTGCCGGCCCAGATGTAATTACACGTTAACAAGCCACAAAACGAAACTGGCACAAAATTATTAACAAATAGAATATATATTTGTTGTATGTTTATGAATGCACTCAAGCCACGTGCAATTTGTGACGATCGACTATTAACTCACCGCTGATGTTGTAGGCGGTAGCCAGCAGGCAAAAGCCAGCAATAATAAATTTAATGGGCGCCGACATAGTTTGAAGTAGTTTTAGGTTTCGCGCTGAGAATGCTATCTAAAAGAAATCTCTACAAGACAGGAAGGTAGACGGGTTGGCGACACTGTGGCGCCGGCTTTTCGGTAAACAAGACACAAGACGGGCTATCGGATTCCTTTTGTATATCCTTTGTGAGGCTTCCCAACTCTTTGCTAATGCGCTTATATAGTATTTTGAAAACGGCTCGCGATGCAAACGGTTGCTCGACTGACTAACGACTGTGCGGGCCCAGCGAGCCGCAGGCTATGCTGCCACACTGCCACAGTGAGCGTTGACGTCAGCGTCAACGTTAACGCCAGCCGCAGCGTCGACTGCGGCAGCAAGGTTGCTCTGTCTGCGTCGCAGAGTAATGATGACGTTGCCTGGGGATGCCCCATGCTGCTGCCATCTAAACTAGCCGAGTCAAATATTTAAAAGTGTGATTTTGTTTGCCAAATATTAAACTAATGAAAATATTCATAAAGCCCTTCATAGAAGCTTTTTCTGAATTTCTTATGATCGTAAATAAAAAAAAAAATTCTATAATTATACAATTCTACAAATTCATTTTTAATAAAGTTTAAAACTATTCAATAAGTTTTTTCCCAAAGGAATTTGCTTAAGAAATTTTGATTACTTGCCAAACTTTTGAACATGAAATTTCACCACACCGCTTCACAAGTTGGGTTGCATGGTCAACTTAAAACTGGTGCGAAACCTTGCTAAGTTGACGACTAAAGCTTTCACCTAAGTTTCGCTTATGCTTAGACTTATGCAAAAACCGTTGTTGCATCGTGTGCAGGTCGGAGCTTATATTTAAAGAAATTATTTGTATAATATTGAATTATTAGGAAGGTAAAATAATTGCTATCAAATTTAATATGTTTCTCATAAACTAGCATGTACTTTTACAGAACATTACATAAAACACCAAATCGTATTATATTGAAGAGGTTATAAACCAATAATTTTATTATATTACATAAATGGTAATTTGAATTATTTCAATTAATTTTTAATTATTTATTTTAATTTTGCTAAAAGCTAATAAAATGTATTGCTCGTTGGTTATTTGAAAAAGACTGTGTTAAGGTACAATATTATGCCCAATCAAGAAGAGAACATATTAATTTTCCTGATTTTATGAAAATAATTATTACTTCTTTTTTAAATTCATACTTTTTTCACTGATTGCTATATTTTTGAGGCTACATGCTGTAATTTTGTGACATATGCATATATAATAACTAATTTATTTATGCCAGCTAATGCAGTGAATCAACACATCAGCTTGTGATTCATTTTGCAGCCACGCACACATTTTGACCCATGTGGCTTGAACTGTGAGCAGTCTATCGCCAAATTGGGCAACTCTTTTGCCAAAATTGGTGTTCAAGTCTCTGGCACAGCCAGCAAATATATGATTTCATATGCAAATGTTGACATTAAGCTGCAGCATTAGCCAGCAGTAGCCGACTGACTCCTCCTGCACCGAAAAACACTTGACAAAGCGTGAAAAATGTGACTCGCTGAGTTGCGTTTGAGCTGCACGCACACCAAATTAAACAACGATCAAGAGCGACGCCATCGCCGCACTTGGAGTTGATTGGCGGAGTGAGCCAAGTCGAGTCAAGTCGAGTCGAGTTGAGTCGAGTTGAGCTGGGCCTGGCCAGCAACTAAATTTCAAATGTAATGCTTGAAGCGGATTAGGAGGTTAAGTCGAAGCCTAAGCCGCAGCAATAAAAAGTCAAATCACATCATAAACTCAAGCACGGCGGCAGGTTTAGACTTCTAGGCTTACAAAAAGCTAGCCAGCCAGCCAGCTAGTCGACCAGTCGATCGTGGTGTCCATTGACAGCCAGCCTGGGGCCATTGGGGCGTATGCGTAACATTTGTAGCCAGCTGAAACGCTGAACAATGTCGATTTATAATTTTTTCCATGCCCCCTCCATGATAAATGGTCAGTTTTATTGCATAAGCTGTACGACATTTTCGCTGGACACGTCATAAAAAAAGCTTACAAAAAAATGCATACATTGCATGTATGTATTTATATAAAAAAAAGTACAAATAATAATAAAAATCATATCCAAACCGTGCGACAAGTTTAAATGGCCAAAACGTTTTTCTGGCTTAGTTGCCACCCATTTTATTTTATCTTTTTATGCCACGCATGTAAAAAAATGTGCAAAAGGGGTTTCAATAAGTTATGTTAATATGTGCAATATGCAAAAATAATGCCTAATATGAGTCACTCAGCTGAGATGATTTGTATATTTTTGAATATCACATGAAATAAATGTTTTCCAAGCCTTACTTCCTTCCTATTAGATAAGATACTTTAGCTTAGTCCAAGCAGTAGGGGATATCTGCCAATCGACTCCTCTCGCGTAGATTATTCTATCTTGTGTGTTTTAGCTTAACAGCTTTCGGTTTTTTGTGCCTGCCACAAATTTTATTCATGGTTGCTTATATTTTTATGCGCTTTTAATTAAATATAATAAAATACACACGCCACAGGGCGGTGCTCACAAGAACTCCCACAACAAAGCCAAACCTGAAGATGTTTCGCACAAATCAAAAACTCAATTGGCTCGGGTCAAATGTCAGCGCTGGCATTGACATGTTTGCGTGGTTGGCAATTAACTAAACAACTCTTAAATGTGGGCAGACTCAGAGCTGAACTCATTTCCGCTCTGATGCCGACTGCTGAACCACATTAAATGACACATCAGGAAAGAAACGGGGCAAGAATTGAGCATCCAATTTTATATCTTGTATCTTTGTAGCTTGCACAATGTCAAGCGCAATGATGTGAGACAATTACTCTTGATTTGCTTTTGAAATTAAACAATTTAAGGTTACGTGGGCTGGGCAGAAGAAACGGAGACTTGAACGAGAAATTGTAAGGGACAAATAATTATTTATCTTAAAGGGTCCCCTTATACGGAATAAGTTAAGGCGTTTGAATTCAATTAAATGTGAAATATAATTGGAATATAATTTAATTGTTATCATTACAATAAAAAGAAGTTTTTTTTTATTATTATGATGACTTACTGTATTATGTTATTATTGAAATGTAAGTGAAAAGTTCATTTATAATAGTAAAAACAAATATGTTTTCGAATGTTTGTACCATCTAATCAATTTATTTGTAAGACACCATAGAAAAGTGCTTCAATTACACTTAAAATAAGTAATACAATATTACAAAGGGCAATATTTTAAGTTTATATATGTGTGTGTGTGTATGTGAGTGTGTGAAATAATTAAATGTGATAATCAATTAATATGTAATTAGAATACAATCGTTTGACTCTATGATCTGACCAAGTGGAAAGCATTGACTGCTCTGCAGCTACATAACATTTACAGTTTAGTGTATTTTTGTGTATAGTCCGTCTATATGGTAATTTTATGGTATATATATATATATATAGCGATGAGTGACTGCGAGTTTTTGTGTGCTGATATTTTGTGCTGATATTTGTTGTGAATTTGTATTAGAAAATTTCGCAGGCCAGACAAATTGTCTCAAGCGACTTGAACAAATAAGTTAAAATAACGCGACTTAACTAGGCGAAACAAGAATTGGTTGCTTTTTGTAAGTATGTATTTTAGCTTGAAGGACTCTCAACTTTTAAATTCAGTTTTTCATTTGCATGATGCAATTAAGTGCAGTCTCCACCCACGACTGAATTTTCCACTCATTGGCTCATTTGCATAGCTGCCTCAGAGCGGCAAGCAGCGGCAACACCAGCAGTCCCATCCAACCGGCGAGTCCTCCAGCCGAGTTGCAGCCATCGGTGGTGCACGTGCGGCAATAAACGGTCTTGATGTAGGACGAGGTAGTGTCCATTGCACACTTGTCTGCCGGGTCATCCACATCCTCGTAGAAGCACGAGCGTGAAATCACTCGCTTGCCATATACTGCAATGAAACGAAACGAAAGTCGAAATAAACTTTAAAATCCTTGCTCACAGCAATTTTAATTAAAGTGTTCGTTGCGAAATGAAAAACAAAAAAAAACAGAAAACAGAAAACAACAAAAAACGCTGTGCATTAAATATAATTTATGTGCCTCACTATTTGCGTGGGCTTCACGTTTCCACATTCTGTTTTCGCCTTGCGTTAACTTATCTCAAAAATGTCATTTCAAATGTCGTCCAAATCGTCGATCAGGTGCTAACTAATGGCCGCCTGCCAAATAGCCAAGCTGTGATGCAATTGGTTAAGTTTTCAAATAAATAAATAGTAAACAAATGTTCGAGAGTTGAATGTTATACTTTGAGTATACGAGTTAAGTTTGTAGTTTAATGATAGTTACAAAAGTATTGCAGCTGATCTCACTAAGAAGACCTTGTTCCATGCATACTGGCGCCAAACAGCTGTGAATAAGATTTAATTGACTCAACTTATAGCTTGTTAAACTCCCTTCCAATGTTTTCCGGAGCTTCTCAATTTGTTAATACAATTAATTTGACTAGATTTTTCTCAACTTTCAATTGTATCTGTACATTGTTTTTCTTCTTCTCGAAGTTAATTTTGTATTTCTTTTAAACCATAAGACAACAAATTATTGAAGTCTTTTTAACAACTGTTCAATTCTAATGCTAAAACTTTCAGTTCTCCAAAGATTTCCCTCGCTGTAGGAAACAGGTGAAAGCTAATTAAATTTTACTTAAGTCGCATAAGTAATGCCAGCGAATTCGAACTAAAACTAATTCAAAAGCAATCGCACCACTAGCCAAAATGGGTTCAAGGCTTTCTGCACGCAACACATGCAACCTGAACAACCGTTTGCCCGGCCAGGCTGGCTTAGATCCGACTAGGCCCGGCCAGGCCAGGCCAGGCTAGGCTAGGCTAGGCCATGACGCTCAGCAAAAACGCATAAGTTGAAAATAAGGCTTGCGACTATGTCGAGAGCTGGCTGCAACATACACTGCCAAAAAATGAACGCAAGACTCGGCAAAACGAGACAATTTGCAATCAGCGAAACGGCAAACGAAAACCAGAAAAAAATGCACAACAAATTGCGTTTTCTCAATGCGTGTGTGTGTTTCGCAAACAGAACACTGCAAAACCGCAAGAGAGACAAACACAGATGAAAATTAAAAAAAAAAGAAAACGATATAAAACAAAAATCAAGCAAAAGTAAATCGCAATAAAATGAAATAAAACTTTAAATGCGGCTCAAAAAGGTGCGCGTTGACCATTTTTGTGATTGGCTCCAAGAAGCAGCCGCTAACACTAAGTGCGAGCGAGACGGTAAAGAAAACAGTGCGTAAGTGAGAGATGGAGACCCGGGGGGAGTACAGACAGATAGAGTACAAGTCTCTAATAAAATTGTTGACAATTGTCGCCTTATCACGGCCACTGCATCAAACAAGGTACACAGAATGCAGTTTCCAGCTGCAGAGCCCAAAGAAAATAGCCGAAAAACTAAAAACAAAAAAAAAAAACAAACAACAAAAAAGAAAAACACTTCAAAAATTGCGAATACGACGCGTGTGCGTCGGTTGAAGCCAAGTTGGAATTGTTGCATTGTGTCATAAATTTAAATTCTAATTAATTTAATTATTTATTGATCGAAATTGTGGTTGGCAACATTTTACACACAGTAACAAAATCGAGAGAGCAGCAACAAAAATAACAGCAAAAACAAAATAAAAAATAAAAAATAAAAAAGAAACCAACGCAATTGGTCAAAAATAGGCAAAAAATCGACGACAACTTTTCGGTCAACCAAAATGCAACAAGTTGCAAAATATTTGCCCAGTGACGCACAGTGACAACTAAAATGCAACGCACACAGACACACACAGACACACACAGACACAAGCTTAATGTTAATAGCTAATTGCTTGGCTTGACTGTTAGTTTTATGGAATTATGGAATACATTTTTAATTTGACATTTGCCAAAAGCTCAGCTACTCGTCGGCCCAAACTTCATAAGCAATTAATTTAACGGCATATAAATTGACCAGCAGCAGCAGCAACCACTGCAGCAGCAACCACTGCAGCATCGCCTAGTTGCATTTTTCTCAGACATTTGGCTAGCATTTTGCCTCTGTCTCTGTCTCAGTCTATGTCTCAGTATATGTCTCTGTCAGTCTGCAGCTCTCATTGCCGTAATTGAGCGCTTCACGCTGTGCAACAACTTAATTAATTTATATATATATATATATATATATATATTTTTTTTTTGTCTGCTTGTCCAGCTTAGTTTATTCGGATATTATGTACTCGCATCTGGCCGCTGCTCATTTGGAGACTCAAAAACAGAGTCTCAGTTGTGATTTGCAGTTTGCAATTTTAATTGCCAGCCGCAAAGCTTTGCAAATATTCGTAGCGCCAATTTGTAGACGGTTGATTGCAAATATTTAATGGTGTTCATTAATTGGCCATAAGAAATTAGCTAAATGCAGTTCGCATAAGCCGGCACTTAATCATATGCCAATCGATAAGATTACAAATGAATGTGCAACCGTTTGGTACGCCTTTAATTAGCCAATTATTATTTGCCAGTTGAGCATGCAAATTCAAGGCTAGATGTAAGAAATACGATGAAGCTTCTTCAATATTTCAATATTGCAATAATTTAAACTAATCTAAGGAAGCTCCACTGTGAGATAACTTGAACAGTAGTCTTTACCTGCCAACGGTCCATTGTTCATTATTTATTGCATTAAACAACGTTTGTTTTGTTGACCCACTTAATACAAAACTGTGAAATAAAGGGCATTAAAGTGAATGATTCTGCCAGTGTGACTGCTGGTTTGGAAAATAACAGCGAAAACTGTCCACAAATATCAAAGCCAGATAAAAATGCAACGATACGCAACGTTTGGCAAATTGACCAGCGTACAAAATCACATTTTGCTCGCTTTTTTATGTGCACTTTTGTCTGTTTGTCACTGGTATTTGTTGTTGTTGTTGTTGTTGTTGTTGTTGCTGTTGCTGTTGCTGTTTGTGCTTGTCAAATGCAAATGGCAACAAGCGGTTCAATTCGCACTAGCCGCCAGCTGAACAATAAAAAGCGAAAAATACCAGAGCCAAAGATCGACGACTGCAACACGAATATCACTCATGCGCCGCATGTGTCGCCGATCGTTTATTCTCCCTCTCTCTCCTTCTCTCTCTCTCTGTCTCTCTCTCTCGCTGATTCTCTGTCTCTTTTAGTTTGTGTGCTCGCCACATAAATTTGCTGAAAATTAGCGGCGCATGGAGCTCGCCTGCCCCGTCTAAGGTTAAGTGTCGCCGCCACTTGTGTGTGCCGTTGCACCAGCCACGCCTCCTGGCCAGCAACAACGCCCAACAGCTCCAGCTGCAGCGCTCGCTAGCGCAATTGTTGCGGTTGCCTCTGTGGATTTGTATGTTGCACTTGTTGCCGACTTTTGTCAGGCCAATAAATCTCAATCTTGTTTGACGCTTTGTGGCAGCCAACAACAGGCGGCAGTCACGCGGGTGTTTGTGTGCCACCGGTGGGTCTCCCCACTCACAACAACAATGCACATTGACAGTCCAACGGGCATTGCTGAATAATTGCCTATCTCAGATCTCTGTGCTCTATGGGTGGACTGTGGTTTTTGTTGCTATTGCTGTTGCTGTTGGTGGTCTGTGGTTTTGCTGCTTACCTTCCTGCACGAGTTTCTTGCAGACGGGCCGCGCATTCACCGATTTGACACCCACGGAATAAGTGCAGTTGACATAGCTCCAGTAGCGCTGCTGCTCGGAGATGCTGTCCGGCTGGAAGGGATCATTGCAGAACTCGCCGTTCGAGACATCTGTGGAGCAGCGCCAGCAGCGTAAAAGACCAGAGGCTGAAAGCGAAAGATATATAATTAATATCTGTAAAACGTAACGAAAATATACTGTTGTGAGAATAATCGACTTGGAATGCTACAAAGGCATGTCAAATGGTTTTAAGTGTCGCTTCAGCTATTGATGTTAAAGATGAATAAACATTCTATACTCTGCAAAGGTATAATAATCCTTGTTCTTGAGCGCAAACTGTATCGGTTGACTTATTGCAGTCTGTTCAAATCGGCATCTATTTCCCGCAGCAACCCCAATTTGCATATTGTGTGAAAATAAAGTTAATCTGGTGTCGCTGCTAAGAGTACAATAAAATCAATCTTTAATCTAAATAACTATTTAAATATATATTTTTACAGAGGGTCAATATGCAGCACATGCGATATATGATAAAGTGAAAAACATCATTTTGAATATTCCAATCTATGATCTAAGAAAGATCTAAGGAAACTATTCCATTCAAGTCACGCATGAAAGTTATTAGTGCTCATTATGGAATAGTGTAGAATTTGGAGGTCCATTTGAGGCGAAGCTAATTGAAATGCCAATACTGAACTTAGAATTATGTGCGTTAGATAATCATAAAGCAAGTGAGTTGTTATGGGGGCTATAATAATATAATGCAGCGATGTTTCTGATATGCACTTGCATAAATAATGGGCAATGAGGTGAGGTGGCTAGCTGAGTTGCCTGCTGCGAGTTGTAGTTTAGCCCGTTGGCGGTGGCTTTTGAAAAATGTTGCAGCTGATATTAATTAGACACGGGAGCCTTTTGGCTGAGTTATTTATGGGACAGTCGATTGGAAAACTGCCTTATAAAAGTGTCAAAACTTTCGGCTTTTCGAATGGTTTATGCGCACGAATTAACCAAAGAGCGTGTAAATAATTATTAAACATTTTATTTGGAAGCAAATATGCGTTTTAACTGAGGCAGCTATTCTTAATTGGCATTGAGGTTTTCTTGGAGACACGGGATGTTGAGCGGATGTTGATGTTGACGACTATCGAAACCCGTTTGCGGGGCCAATTTAAACGTCAAACGTTAACGTTCAGGTTAAATGCACTTAACCAACACTTTGAGGTGCGTTTAAATGAAAGCTCAGATAAGCAGCAAACATCAACAGCCGGCGGTATAGGCCTGGTCTGGCCCGAGTTGGCCTATAAAGTGTGCCAAGCTTAACGCACTCGAAACGTGTTTTGGCCGCCGTCTTCTATTGCCTTTTAACTGCATTTGGCCATAAACAACAAACATAAACATTACAATTTTGAGCATTTGAATAACGCATGTGAAAAAAAAAAACAGAAACCAAAAAAAATCACCGACAAACCAAGTTCGTAGTTTGTTTTGCATTGCTTAGAAATTATTATCATTTACAATATATTGAAATTAATTGACAGTTGAATTGTCAGATCGTTGGCCAAATTGTTTATATGCGTGTAGCATTGCGCGCAGTTGCGGTGGCAGTTTACTAATGGTAATGACTGTAATTGTATGCAACATGAAAATTGATATTGTGCGCGCGTTTATGTCAAATGTTTTGGCAGTTCCAAACAGCGACCCAAAAATGCTTACACACATGCTTATACGCATAATGGATACATATAAGTTGCATTTGGTTTCTAAAATGGTTTCCATTTGAAAAGTAAAAGCTAAAAAAGTACTCTGTGTTGGCCGCAGACATAACAAGATTTTGGATCTAAGAAAAAATTATTTGTATTAAACTCTAATTTTTCTAATTCACATAATTAATCGATTCTTAGGCATAATAATAAATGCATCAAATATTAATAAAATGTTGAGTGGTGAGCCGCTAATCATTTTCTTACTTCAAACATAATAAATTGCCTCAATTTGTTGATAATTTTCCATACAATTGTAGTCAATTTTCCACACATTTTTCAGCCAAATCGCCATTCCAATCTTGTCGACGGCTCATTTAACACACTGCTATGAAAACTCACTGAAATTACAGTTACTTTCTATCAATTTTCTTGACTTGTCGCTGTTTGTGCCCAGAGAGGTAAATATGCATGGGGCGCGCCTATGTTATTAGCCAAGTTGAATGCACTTTGAGGCCCTGTAATATTATATCTGCCAATTGCTGTTACTAACGACATATGCAAAAGTCGGCAACAATAAACTACAACTTGCTTGTGACTTTCCCACACACACACACACACACACACACACACACACACACACACACACAAACTCGAAGACACACTTGCTAAAGTTCACATGCAACTTTTGCATTAGCTGGATTCATTTCAGTTGCGATTTACTTGGAGTTATGTCGGGCACTGTTGTTGGGGTTACGTGGCGCTTAAGAGCTGTAAAAATGTGTAGATTATCAGCAATCTGGCAACGCCACAAAAAAAAAAAACACAATCAAAGTCGCCAACATGCCGCGCCATATCTTTGCCATAAAATCGGCAAACTTATGAGTGTGGCCCTAAATGTTCGAGAGGGGCACTTAGTTTTGGAACCCCTCAAATGAGGGGGAGGGGGAGGGGGGGAGGGTATTAGTGGAATGGTGAAAATGGACGTGGCTGCATTGACTGACACACAATCAAAGTTCATTCAACTGTGCCAACTGCAAACTGAAACGACAATCGTGACGATTTGTCGAACGTATTTGAAATTGTTTCGTAGTTGGCCCAAATGCTTATATAATTGTACGTGCATTATATGGAAATGTGCCATAGTTGCTAGTAAAAGATCGGGGCTTTGTTATTTACAGAGGGCTATTTTAAATTCAAGTGGAATTTATGGGGATTAATCCAAAAGCTATGCACTCACACCCATAAATATGTGGCCAACTCATTGAAACTATAAAAATACGCTCATAAACGCAAGCAAATCATGATGGAATGCCGAACTTACAACTGACCAACTAGAATATACCCTGCATATTTTCTAAGCAGCTGACTAAAATTTAAACATTTTTTTTAAAATCTTTTCCTATTGTTTATACATAAACAATTTTATTTAAAATACAAGATAAGTTTAAAGCATATTCGGCAGTGTTTGACTTAGGAATATTGTTTTTTTTCAGTTATTGTATCTAAATTACTTATGCTAAAAGTTAGGCACTATATTATACTAATTAATCTGGTCCTTCATGTGTTCCATAAACTGTCACAACTTTATATTACTTATTTTGGAGCCATTTTTTTATTTACAGCATATCATAAAAAGATTCCATCGCAATGCTAGAAAATTTTTAATGACTTACACGATTCGGATTAAAAGTGATGACATTTTGTCATGCTTTTGGGGCTTTGGGTGTGCTTTTGAGGGATTACTGGGTTGATTCGCATTATAATGATTGCTCTGATTGTATCTCCAGCAATTTGCTCTAAATGCGAATGACATGACTTGCATGTCAAATGAAAAATAATCGCACTTAGTCAACTAAGAAATTGGACATAATTGTGGAGTTTCGGTTTAGCACCAATCAAGCTCACATATATGCATAGCCAGCGATTATATTAATTATGAAGATTTACATGAATTAAGGCTGGAAACTCTACTTTGTTTTGGCTGGCATTTCAGAACATTAACTAAATGCGATGAGTTTGCGAAACGTAGCAAAAAGCGCATTCCTTGCCTCCGAAAACTCGGAAATTGGTGCGGCGAAATATAAACAATTAGTTGAAGGCATAAAAAAAAACAAGGTTGCAAATGGAATGTGCGCCAGACTGAAACTGTCAGGGTCCACAATTTTTATTGAGGTGTGTATGCCAAAGTTGCCGAGTGGACACCAAAATAACAAATTGACTGACAATTTGCCCCAAATTTGAGGTAAACGCCAAAAAAAAAACTTCCCAAATTCAAACACACCAACTTCAAATGGACGATATGACGACATCGTGAAGTTGCAAGACGGTGCAAGAACTGTGGGTGGCACGCAACACATATAAAAACTCAAATCAATCCAGTCAAATATATTTATCTAATTCTACAAATTAAATTTAACAAAACTTAAATAACAAAACACTTTATTTGTACTGCTTCATCATTCAAAAAATAATCCTTCATATAAAAACCTTTTTCTACATCGAATATATTAATTATTTCTTGTTGAGAAGTAAAAACATTTCAGATGCAAAGTGAATTTTAAACTTTTAAAATGTTGTTCAATTAATAAATATCGTATGCCTTAATCAATTGAGGTCTCTAATTTTCAAATGGACTACAGTTCATTTATTGCTGATTTTCTAGAGAGTGATGAAAATGAAAGACCATTCATATATAGTATAGTAGATAGTGTGTGTAGCTGTATGTAAGGATGTATTTGCATATACATATCTATATAAGTTAGCCCCATTTAATGCGCTATATTTATGTCTTGAAAATGTCTTCAAGTTTTCAGGCTGAGAAAATATTTTTCCAAACGGCGCGCGGCCTGCCAATGCTGCCAGTGTATAAATAAATACGTTAGCCGAGAAGCGCATAAATAAAAATAAATCATGAAGTAATCTGCTGCAGACACTTCAAACAATGTGCAATGTTAAGTATACGCCCGTGAGGCGACAGCCAATCAATAGATTATTAAGAGTCATTATGGAGCCTGCGTTGCTGTCCAGATGAGTGCAACATGACAATAACACTGATAATGACAATGCCAATGGAGACTTATCAATTGGGGTCAACAAGGAAATTGATTGATTATCGCTCCACAATTGAGTTTTATGAATGATGTTTGCCAAGGGGCTCAACAAAGGAAACTGTTCAAATCGTATCAACAAATAGTGCGCCTTTAATTTTCTGATTTTATTCACTGGCTACTGTTTGAAAAGGATTTTATGAGTATTTTCCCGTTGGTGGGGGGCGGTTCATTGGTTCAGTGAACCCGTTTTAAAGCGAGCCACTCAACGTTAGCACACACTTAATTAGCAGGCACATTCATGCAAGTGCACGCACAGGATCTGGGCACCCACCTGCATTGAGGCTTAGTGCCAGGGACAGCAACCCCAGCAGTATTATGCAGGTGGCATAGGGCGACATGACAAGCAAAAAAGGGTTAACAACTTGTTGTTTTTGTCGTGGGTGGGTCGCCTTCGCCTTGTCTGTGCCACTTGCTTAAGCTGTTGAATAATACTTTCGGTATTTTTTCTGTATTTCCACACAGATTTTCACTTTGCACTGCTTTCGTATGCTAATTTTTTATTCGTATTACAAAATTCGAAAATATTTCGCTTAACTCACGAGACGCGCATGCGACGCGTTGACAAACTGAAAGCGAACTGAACCAAAACCGAACACAAAAAAGCGCCACAAGTCGCATTCAGCGGCAGCAATTGAAAGCCAAGCAACAAAACGAACCAATAACAAAACGAACGAACACAAAGCACAAGCAACTAAGCCAGAGAGATAGAGATAGAGAGAGAGAGAGAGAGAGAGAAGAAGAGAGAGAGAGGGAGATCGTTCAATGAACGTTTCAAGTGAGAACTGCACGCAGATTGAAACACTTATTGAAAGACCAAATTGAAACAGTCGGAGAAGGAGAGGGAGCGGGAGAGGGGGCTGACGAAGATAAGCATGGAGTAGTTGAAGCGAAGCTGGATTTTATAGTGCAGTTAGTTATTTAGATGGGTTTGGGTGCAGGAGCAGGTTAAGCACTTGTCTATGGCCAGCTCTTCTAATAGTTGCCACAAGAAACACTTGCAGTTTCAAATGCCGCACAGTGGAACAAAAGCTAAGTTTAAATTATGACTTATAAAAACATATTATTAATCTCGTTCTATTTTATTTGGTTAAAATTTATATATAAACTTCCCTTGTTTATCAGACGGGTCATCGTTGGTGGATGAGGAAGAATATATAACTTCATTAAATGCTGCAAATAACAATTTGTCGTCTTAGCAGAGCAGAAGATCTTGTAAATAAGTATAAATAAATAAATAAATAACTTAAATAAAACAATCTTATAAGAGAGACCACAAAACGAAATGAAAGCATTTTGCCAGCAATTGTTCCACTGTGCACTAAAACATTGCGTTTTCTTGCACCATTGACGTTTAACGACTGTTGCAGTCTGTCCTTTTGTCTATCTGTCACTTGCCACTTTGTCAGTTTTTCAGTTTGTTATCGGTGGCAATTGAATACTAACTGCGGCTATGGCATCCACATTGCCATCGTCGCCATCTAATCATGCGCGGATTTTTGATAAGGAAATGCAATTTTGACACTTTTCAGCTGGAGAGGAGGACACCAATTGACAGCGTGGATCGATCCCTGCTTGGATGTGTTTTTGCAAATATTTTACGCGTTTTCTATGGCGACGAGATTTGTCTTTTATTATTTTGCTTTTATGGTGCTGGGGCAACGGGAATTGTATAAGGAAGGGAGTACATTGACTATTGCCGATATGGAGTACATTGACTTATGAGTTATATGGCTGCGGTTAATGAATTTGGTATCATATCGAATCCATTAAGCTGAAGCAATAAAAGCGCTCAGCAAATGGTGGGGCAATATTAACAGTAGGAAGAAAACCTTGAGAAAAAAATATAAACTTGTACAATTGTTGAATATAAGCAAGTGTTTAAAATTTTTGGAAGACTTAAAATATGAAAACAGCATTTAAAATTTTAAAAAATGTTTACGTTTGCCAAGCTATTAATAGGTCTGCCAAATTGATGTGTAGGCATTTATATATATTTATAAACTATAGTTTATTTTTATTGTATTTCCTATATTCGACCGTTATTATTGGCACTTGTCTAGTCCAGGTTAATGCCCAACAAAATAATTGTTATGCAGCCAAGCAAAGTCAAACCCCCGAATTACCTATTTCAACAATCCATCAAATTAACTAGAAGGTTCACCGAACGCAGCCCCAGTTCAAGTAAATCCAATAAACTACGCCTCGAGTGGATGACAATGCACAACTTCGGAAGACAAAGAAACCCGATTCTTAGATAGTTTTTAGGCCGTTAACTGGGGGTGGTTGAGGCGAAGTGCGGAATGCGTAATGTGCTTAGCAGGACAACGAGGCGTCGTTAGTTGTCCGTGTGGTGATTTTACTATTTCAGGACACTTCGATTTGACAACTGCATACAAATTAGAAAATAATTATGGTACAGCTATTATTTATATTTTATACGATTCCAGGAAATCGATTAGGACCACATCCTGAGGCCTTCATAGTTGGATTTGTGTTGAATGATTGGTCGTTTGGTTAGGATAATTAAGTGGGCATGGGTAATTACTAACTGTTATGCTTAAAGTAGGCTAACATTGCTAAAGGCATACAGAAGCGACGAAGAAAAACTAAGAACAGCTTTTTAGAAGTTTTATTTTGACATCTGCCCCAAATTGAAAACAATCGCACAATCTTTGCGCTTTCGTTTTACATTTGTGCCTCGCACGTTTGGATTACTAAAATAACATTGAGCAGCTGCGACAATGGCAAGCCAGTACTCCCAATTATTTCGAGTTGATATTAAATGTAGTTACGGCAGCTTAGGTAAATAATTGGACTCACTTAATTATGGGTAAGGTGCTGTGCTCCGTGCCTTTGTTCAAATTACCGCTGAACAATTTGCGAACGTATTTATCTGAAATAAGTCGACTTACAGCAACGGCAAGGAAATAGTTAGAGCTGTACAATTAAATATATCAAGATAAAAAGTTCATAGAAACTATGTAAACCGTTAATACTCGCTTTCGTCAATGGAAATTGGGTTGGTTTAGGTTAGTCAATGTCGGCACCAGTTAGTTAGCCAATTCATGCACCACAAGCAACTTATAATTTGCAACCCCTGTCTTAGAACCGTTGCCACAAGAAACAACAACAATTTCCATGGCAACCCAAAAGGCAAACAAAAGCATATTCAATTTTCCATAAACGAAGCCAACTGCGAACTACGCAAATATCTAATAGAAAATGAAACTTAAGACGCGCATTTGCAAAAGAAGTTCGATAAATACGAGTACGGAAACCTCACAGGAGCGCAGCCCACAATCCTGTAGCTATCCTTTGAGTTGCGTGGACTGGAGCAGCAATGAGGAAATCTATTTTGTCAGGTGTGCAGTGAGAAATGAACTCAACTTTTCCCCGTAACCTTAAAGTAAGCAACGATTCAACAGTGATGATCATCAGATCTACAAATGGAGCGATGTGAGCCGCGATTCAGTGGAGGTGGCCAAGCTGCCCGATGACTTTATACCGACAGATATGCACTGGCTGCTGCTGGGTGGTCGCAGCAGTGGCGGTGGCAAGGGCAGCGATACGCTGCTCATATGCAGCAATGACGGACGCTTCATTATATTGAACAAGAGCGCGCGAGTGGAGCGCAGCATATCCGCCCACACGGCGGCAATTAGCTCGGGTCGCTGGAGTCCCGATGGCGCTGGACTCTTGACGGCAGCAGAGGATGGTGTCGTCAAGATCTGGTCACGGTCCGGCATGTTGCGTTCCACAGTCATACAGAGCGACGAGGCGATACGCTGCGCCCGCTGGGCGCCCAGCTCAACGGCAATTGCCTTCAGTCAGGGCGGTCACATTTCCATAAAGCCACTGGCAGCCAACAGCAAACTAATCAGGGTGAGTTTGTGCTAAGCAATAGTTGCTGTGTAGTTAATTAAATTATTTAAACAGCTCAAAATTAATGACGTAATTATTTTTTAAATATAATTTTATTGTATTAGTAAATGCATTGTTTTCTCAATGCTTTTGTGTTGTTTGTACATTTATTTGCTCTATTAAAATTTGTTAACTGATGACTGTTAAAGCCTGAATCCTTTAATTATCATCCATTTCAGTGGCGGGCTCATGATGGTCTAGTTCTATCGCTTAGCTGGTCGACCCAGTCGAATATTATAGCGTCTGGTGGTGAGGACTTTCGCTTTAAGATCTGGGATGCACAGGGCGCCAATCTGTACAGCAGTGCGGCCGAGGAGTATGCGATAACGAGCGTAGCCTTTAATCCGGAAAAGGATTACCTGCTGGTTGGCACGTTCAACATGCTCAAGCTGTGCCACAGCACCGGTGTAAGTTTGCCTTTAAATAATCCAGTCATCCAGTCTATTAGATGTGGAATCATTTGCTTTGCCAGTGGTCGTATAGCAGCGCTCGTTTTACGGCGCCCAGTGTTGGGTCCTTCTACACGTTGTCCTGGTCGACAGATGGCACACAGGTCGCCTGTGGCACCTCCACCGGTCAGCTGATTGTGGGCTTTGCCGTCGAGCAGCAGCTCATCTCGCGGAACTTGAAGGCAACGAGCACAGGACGCAAGTGCATTGCGCTGCAGGACATTGCCACTGGCACCAGGGATGTTCTGGAGTTTCCGCAGCGCGTCATCAATTTTGCCTTGGGCTATGGTCATTTGGTGGTGGCCACCACCCACCAGCTGCACATCTACAATGAGAAATATGTCAATACTCCCATAATTATTGATGGTCGCAACGATGTCCGCGTCATGGAAGTCGGCAAAAAGTGAGTTAAGACAAGGGCAACCACTGCATACACTGAGAAAAAAAAGTTTCATTCAGATTTCGCATCATATTCTGAGCATAAAGATAGCAACAATAGTTTTATAAAATTAATTATATGATAAGTTGAAAGCAGTTTTCAGTTTAAAATACCTTTCCTTTGTCTTGTATTTAAAAATATCCGTTTTTTAATTGGTTTGTTGCAAGTTAGTTAGTTAGTATTTTCTGATTCTCTCAGTATATCTCTACCCACTTTCAGATACTTTATGGTGCTCGATGCCTCCTCCATTTGGGTGTACACTTACACGGGTCGCCTGCATCTCAATCCCCGGTATCCGGGCTCGCAGGCGCAGCTGCCGCTGCTCAACTGGCGCTCCATTTCGCTCGGATTGGATGTGCTCGCCATACGCGACAACTCGGAGACAACGCTGCTCCACCTTTTCGATCTAATTCCCGGTGCTTCGCGTCAGTATGAGCCGCACTCGTTGCGGGCCAAGCAGCAGCTGGCCGAGATCGCCGCCTGTCGGGCTGGGAGTGCCGATGATCAGTTCGTTGCCTTCATCGATACCAACCGGGAGCTGTACATCAGTGAGACGCGCAATTTGAGCGGTAATTCCAACGCCGGTGGCTCCGCAGATCGTTTGGCCAATGGCGGGGACGAAATCTACAAAATTGGCACCCAGCTGACGTCCATCAAGTGGGCCAGCGAGACAAACATTTTGGTGGGTGTGCACGACTCCTGCTACAGCATTTGGTACTGTCCTGGTGAGGGTGCCGCCGATCCGACGATCATTGCCCTGACTACGATAACACTGGACACAGCGTAAGTCCAACACTTTGATACAAAAAAAAAGCGTGCCACGACCAATTTAGAATCTCTCATTTACGAAATCTTCTCAGTGAGTTTGGCAAGCATGTGGCCATCGATAGCTTTGAGGATGCTGTGATCACCTTTCGCTGTGCTGGCGCCCTCTTGCCCATAAATGTTAATGTCTACTGCGAGGTGTTGCATCGCACCCTGCAGGAGGGGCAGTGGCAGCAGGCGTTGAGGATCTGCCGGCAGGCGCAGCACACGAGCCTGTGGGCCACACTGGCCGCCGTGGCCACCAGGAAGCATCAGCTGCAGCTCAGCGAGGAGGCCTATTCGGCTGCTTTGCAGATCGACAAGGTTAGCTATCTGCAGCACCTGAAGACCTTGTCGCCCTCGAGCGCTGAGCAAATGGCCGAGAATTCACTAATGCTGGGCAGAACGCTCGAGGCGGAGACCATACTGCTGCACAATCGCAAATTTGGACAAGCTGTGGCTCTGGCTTTGCGCATGCATAACTGGAAACGTGCCCTTGAGATTGCCCAGAAGCATCAGTCGGAACTGTCGGATGCGGATCTGTTGCAACGTGTTCTGGAGGAACGAGGACATTATCTGAAGGCCTTGCAGCGTGATGAATGGGATACAATGTATCTGAGACATGTGGTCAATGATGGGAATGCCAGTGAATAAAAGTTGGGATAAACCATTGCAAAGTAAATTTACTTCTAATGTAAAAATCTGACTTCTAAAAATATAGCTGCAAGTGTATGTAATCCTCGGTTTAACGAGACTTACTTTTAGTTTTATTTACATAATATATAATATTTACTTAGTTTCATTTACAGAATATATAATATTTAATTCAAAAGACCTGTAAGTCAGTAAGCTGACCGAATCATGGGCTTGCCATCAATGGCATTGATGATATTGTTGGCTGCCAAGAGGCTCATTTCGATGGTCGTCTTCATTGTCTGCGTGCCCATATGGGGCAGTACAACTGAAACAAAAACAAAAACCAAGTTAATAACATTTGCTATAGTTTATCATTATTTCAGCCACACCACAATTGGGTAGCTTCAGGATGGGATCATTGGCGGGCAGTGGTTCCGGCGTGGTGACGTCGAGGCCAGCGGCAAAGATTTGACCAGTGATTAATGCCTCATGCAGATCACTCTGTTTAACCAGACCTGGATATATTAATTATATATATTATTAATACAAATCACGAGTCACGAGCACAACCCACTCACCTCCCCTGGCCACATTGACAAAGACTGAGCTGCTTTTCATTTGCTCGAACGCCTGTGCATTGAATTTCTCACGCGTTTGGTCGGTGAGTGGAGCGGCAACCACGAGGAAATCGCTCTCTCCCAGCAAACGCTCGAAGGGCACATGCTCCGCCTTGAAGTCCACATCGTTCTCCTTGCGAGTGCGCGTCGTGTAGATTATCTTGGCCACATCCCAGCCCTGCAAACGCTTTGCAATGGCCTGGCTAATGCCGCCGAAACCAAAAAAGCCAATGACAGAGTCTCGAATCTCTTTACCCATTAGCCAATCAATTCGTTCCGTTACCCATTGTGAGCTGGAAAGAAAGAAGCAGAGAAAGACAACTGTAGTTAACAACTTGTAACTGTTATAAAAAAAATTTAATTATTTTAAAGCATTATTTTGTACTTTGCGATCACTGTTTGAAAACGTCAAACAAGTTGGCAGCACTGCAATGCGCGCGAAATGAAAAGCTTATTGAGCTTTCGCCTCAAAGCTCAAGCGAGAGCTTTTGAGCACAGCTGATACTCACGTCTCGATGTTGGTGCGGCCCGCATGAAAGTGGCGACCAGCTGCAATCATTAGCCCAATGGCCAGATCTGCAACTGCATTCTTCACCACGCCCGGCGTGTGCCCCAATGGAATTTGGCGGCGCTTGAACTCAGCCACATCCGCATAGTCTATGCCCGACGACATGGTGCTGACTGCGCGCAATTTGGGTCCAGCTGCATCGAGAATGCTGGCATTTAGGGGCTGATAGTGCGCCCAGTAAATGGCATCGACGCCGGCAACCTTTTGCAGAATCTCATCACGCGACGGCGGCACACTCTGGCAGACGATTGTCTCGGCGCCGCGGGAGCGGAGCAGCTCCAGCGCCGGCAGCGGCACCTGCGGGTGCGTAACGAGCACCTTAAATGCCCTCGATACACTCATGCCAAACCGAAGTCGCCGACAGCCAGCGTCTAACTAATGCAAAAATTCAACACAAACAACAAATGAGCTTTTTCCACAAGCTCTCTTTCTCTCAATTTCTGTCAGCTCTTTTTTCCAGCCTTTTTCAAGATTCGATTACAGCTGCTATGGGCACTATTGAATCCATTTTTATTGATAAATATAGCATATTTCTGGTAATGAGGAAGAATTTGATGTGAGAAAGATTAACAAGTTAATTGGAGAATTACTCTCCAGAATAAAGTTGATAGGGGTTATTGTGTTGTGTTTGTATTTTGATATCCACTTTCCACTTTAATTAAGACCTGCCTCACTTTTATTAATTTGCAACAGAATCAGCCGGATGTCTTTTTGAATGATATGATGACCAGCAATGTGTTTCCATTTATCTTATTATCGAATTGGTATGTTTTTCATAATGAATAAATTATAATTAAATCGATTTCATTTCGATGTGATCACTGTTCCTGTTCCTTGAATGAATGGATATTGTTAAATTGAAGAAATATGACAGGAATGATGTTTTTCCAGTTCTGAATTTCAGGCATTTCCATTTAGACATTAGGCTTTAATAACGCTTCAACGCTTCAGCACCTTGTACAAATTTTCTTTAATGTTGTTTATTTGATGTTTATTCATTAATTATCCAAACTATTGTTAGTTATTTTCACAGCTGTCGATAGGCCTTGCACACTTCAGTGAGTTTGCATAGTTGTTCCATGATTTCTTCTAATAGGCAGGCGACAGCATTCGCTCTCCGGCCAAGCCGCGCAGCACATTGTGAGCGGCTATTGTGGCCATCTCGGAACGGGTGCGATTTGTGGCCGATCCAATGTGCGGCATAATGACTGAAACGAGCAGCAGATCATAAAAAAGTGAAGTGAGTTTACCTTCAAGTATACACTTAAAATACTATATGCATAACATATATAGGAAAATATCTGAGTCAAGCCAACTATTCCTACAAGCGACCTTCTCAAATGCTGGCGTAGAGAGAAAAAAGGTACGATTTCAATATCTAATTTAGTTCAATTCTAATTTGAAAAACTTGAATGTTTACTCTCATATACATATCTTAAATAGTTATAGTTTAATTGTTGTTTGGTCAAGCTATTTAAAGGTTTTAATACAAATTTCGACTGAGTCATGCTATGCACTCTGTGGCATATTATAAACGTGATCAAAGATAAGATATGACTTTCTACAAAACGAGACTTTGTTTTATAGTTCAGTATAAAGCACAGCATGCATCGATTTAATCTCATATCATATTAATATATTTGAAATCTTCCACTTATTGAAATATACAAAAACTTCACAATTGTTTGAATCTCTCCATGAATCCCCAGGATCCAGCAAAAAACTTATTTAAGAATAATAAATAATAACTCTATAATAACATATTAGATATCTGTATAAATAAAATAAATTAAAAACAAAACGTAGACTTGAGTTATCTTTTAACCCAGGTAACTATACAATCTTTAAATACATAATTAAATATTCACAAATTTAAAAATTTGATAACCTACAAAGAACCTTGACCATCACAGAAAACTGCATTCTAATTTTGTGTTTTGCAAACAATCGTTAAAAAAAAAACGAAGATAATAATAATACTAAGTCATGTTGAGCGATAAGAAAGCCAACTTATAATTATCACTAAAAATATATACAGCAATCTATATATACAATTGGAATACCACTCACCGACATTGTCCAGGGTTAGCAACTTGTCATTGGGTGGCAGTGGTTCGGGATCTGAAACATCCAGACCAGCGGCAAAGATTCGGTTCGACTTGAGCGCATCATACAAATCATTCTGTTGGACAATCTCTGCGAGCAGAAAGGGGTGCATGAGGCAAGAACTGATTGTATCTCAGCTTAGAGCTACTTACTGCCACGTGCAATGTTCACCAGCACGGCGGTGCTCTTCATCTTGTTGAAGGCGGTGGCATTGAAGACACCCTGCGTCTCGGCCGATAATGGAGCGGAAATGACGACAAAATCGCTCTTGTTCAGCAGCTCATCAAAGGGAACCTTTTTGGCATTCAGCTCCTGCTCGATTTCCTTGTGGACGCGACGCCTTGTGGTATACAGCACCTGATCGATATCGAAGCTGGACAGACGCTTGGCAATCGCTTGGCCAATGCCGCCAAAGCCATAGAAGCCAACAACAGAGTCACGCACATCCTGGCCAAGCATCCAGTTCAGGTGGTAGTTCTCCCAGTGGCCACTAAAGAAGGTGATTGATTATTGATTATTTACTCCACGGGCTCAACTTACGTTTCAATCTTCTTGCGCCCCTCGTGAAAGCGACGACCGGCTGCAATGAGGAGACCCACCGCCAAGTCGGCAACAGCTGGATTCAGAACGGTGGGCGTGTGACCCAGGGGAATCTTGCGACGTTTCACCTCAGCCAAGTCGACGTTGTCAAGGCCCGCTGACATCGTCGAAATGGATTTCAATTGTGGCCCAGCCGCATCGAGTACTTCAGCGTTGAGGATGTCATGGCCACCCCAGAAGATGCCATCGACGCCTCTGACCTTCTGCAGCAGCTCAGCACGACTTGGCGGCAAACTCTGCACCTGGATCAGCTCACAGTTCTCCTTGAGCAGATCGATGCCCGACTGCGGCACCTCTGGATGCGTGATGAGTACCTTGAATGGCTTCGCGGACATCGTTTGGTTTTTGGATCTGCGAGAGGCATCGTTGGGTGTTATTAATAGTGCCACCAGACACAACAGTGGAAGCAACACTTTCATCATAACCATTGTGCTTGTGCTCAAGGCGACGCTCGGCAAGCAACTGAGCCCCAGCCATAGCCCGCCCTACACATATATATAAAAAAAGATTGCTGCTCAGACAGCAACCTGGCTAAAGCTGCCACTGATTGACGATAAACTTCTGAACCTGATCAGCATTCTTAGCTATTTCTGTGTTCTGTGCTCTCTTTCGCATAGAGCAAATACCGGTTTCAAGCTGCTCACTGGAAAAGAACTTTCAAAGCGATACTTTAAGAGACTCTACTTTAAGTGACTCTACTTTAAGAGACTCTACTTTAAGAGACCCAACATGTGCCGGTATTCTAATTAAAAATATGGAAAGAATGGAGAGAATTTCTTAAAAGTGCGGGATGTGCTTCCAGATTTGATTTAAGCGAAATATTAGCGTAGCTTAAGAAATTGAGAATTGTTCATTCACTTTATAACACAACAAAACAGTGCCTACAAAAGGCAAGCGCTGTAAAAATAGATTAAAAATGGAAACAGTTGATCGAAAACTTGTGTTTGTTCATTGAAAACATTTTTATATTTAAAGATGGCTCACTGTTTAGTGATTAGGGAACGTTATAATCATTATATATGCCAGCAATATTATTTTCACGTTGTCTGATTCAGATTCTGTTGCTAATCATTGAACGGCCGTCGCTCAGAACAAATAACAATATCATTTTTCAACACACAACTCGCTCTCTTTGCGGTTAATTAGCGGATCACCAAGAACAAAACTATTCCCAGCTGACAAAAAAAATAAATAATAAATAAATAAATGCCGGGGCGCATTTATCACTAGCTTTGTGTGTACTGAACGCTATTTAAATGCCCTAAGTAGCTGTGGCACTCAGTTGTGCCTCCGCTCTTACTTGGATACTCACACACTATCACTCGCTCTCTCCCTCTCTCTCTGGCAAATTGGGAAACGTTGCTGTTGGGCGGTTGCGGCACGACTGAATGGAAAGTCAATCAAATGATAGCTTTTTATATATGTATTTACTAACTTGGCAAGTGCCAGAAATGTGTGTGTAGAAGCGATAACAACGATTGATAAAAGCTTTTATACGTTGAGTAATCGCTGACGAAAAAAACAAAATAAATAAATAAAAAAAAATCAGCTTTTGATTAATTTGATCGAATCCAACGAGCAGGTCTTGAAGCAATTGAAATGTGTCTTATCGTTTCCAGCGATCAGCAAAGACAACAACTCTTTCGAGGCGGGACTTTTTTTATTGTTTATCTCGCTCCCATTGCACATTTGCTCTTTGCTTATCTCGTTTCGTTTGCGCTGTGCTTCTTATCTCAGTGGACAGCCCAGCCAAGTTTGTTCGCCTCGCTATCCCTGTCCCCGTCCCTGTTCCCGTCTCTGTCACACTCGTTGTTGCCGTCTCTGTCTGTGTCGAGTCGGATTGCGATTGTGTGAACTCTTTGGTTGTTCTGGTGCTGGGCCAAGCTGTGCGCCTGCTCAAAATACCAGTTGGGGATTTTTCCCATGTCATTTGGTGTGGAGCTCGCGTGCGAGCCATTTCCAATTGGAACGGCTCAGTTACCTCCAACCGAGCTGCGCAGCGGAGTAGAAGCCCGATTATTGGAACGTTGTGGAACCTACCAGTTCGTCACTACAACTTGTCGCCGCAAAATGCTGCCTGCTTTTTTTGTGAGCGGATCTGCTCAAATTTTGTCCGCAAAGCAGCAGGCGCACAGAGTCGCATAGCTGCTCTCTCTCTCTTTATTCAATTCCGTTCCCCGCGCGCTCTCTCTCTCTCTCTCTCACACATACTCATTCCATTTCACTGTGAAAGCAGCAGCAAAGAAACGCTGACTCTGCACCGACTCTGGCGTTTTGCGTTGGCGTTTTGCAGTGTTTCGTGTGCGTTTGCATGGATCCAATGGGGGGCAAGCGATTGCCTTGCAGGGCTGTCCCCCAAAAAGCACTTGATTGTACCCTGTTTACAGCTGGCGAGCACTGTGGGTTGCTTAGCTTGCAAAGCTATTTAACAAGAATTTTGTATATTTGGTTGAAATTTAAAAGCCAAAATTTTAATTATTTGTTTATTTGGATATTGTCTTAGTTCTTGAAAAAGAATATTACGCATTCTGCTACAACAATATTCTTTCACTTTTAGGCTTGCCAATACAAATTTATTGAATTAAAATAATTAGAAATATAAATTTATTATTATTTATTTTGATTTAGAGGGTATTTGCAGGTTAGGCGTTCAGCTTGTAATGGTTAGTGTAATTGTGACTCAAAGATTCTTTTGAGCTGAGACTGAGAAGTTATTTTGTATTGCACTTTGGAGAGTTTCTCTAGTCGCAGCTGCACTTTGCCTAATTGCGGAAAGGTTATTGGCCCGCCAGAGTTGTCAGCGTTGCCAGAGTTGCCTCGAAAGTTGCGAGGGTGGCTCGATGTGGGCGCCAAAGGCGGAGTGTCGCGTGCGCTCTTTGTGGCTGTTGTCTGCGTCTGCTGTTTGGCGTCGCTGTCGTTGTCGTTGTCGTCGTTGTTTGGCGTCGCTGCTTGCGCTTTGTTCTTTTGTTTTGTGGTGATTTTCTTTTCTGGTGGCTCTCGCTCCAGTAGGTGGCGACAATGGCGGCGGCGGCGGCGACGACGACGGCGATGGCGACGTTGTCGCTCGTTGTCTGCTGGCATTTATGCATTCCTGTTACCAAAACACGATGCGTCATTTTGACTGACGTAACCAGGAGACAGCTGTCTATCAGATGCGACCGTCGTCGTGCCTGCGACGACGGCGTCGTTCTCGTTTACCGTTACGCCCGCTGCCGATGGCAATGCCAGCGCTCGCTGCGGTTTAGCGAACAAGTGCACAGCAATCAGCAATCAGCGGACGACGCTAAGCAAGTCGTACATAAAAAGATGACTAACACACACACATCTACCCATATGTACACCTACATACCTACATACATACATAGAGACTTGCACAATTACATGAAAGATAGCGCGGCGCCCTTTTACACTAGAGTTGGTGGCGTGCTGCTTTTATTTGCGTGACACGCACTGTTCGTGAAATATCACATCACCAATGCTTGCCAAACCAACTTTTGATTATCATCTATAAAGAAAGGAGCCCGATTGAATATCAACTGAAAACTAGCTAGCATATCCATATTCAAATGTATACAAGTATTAATTAACGCTAAAGAAATGATTACATATTAGTTTTCAAAATAGCAAAGCTCGAAGCTACAAAATTACCCTGCAATTATTAGAATAAAGTATATGGTTCAGAGACCAAGAGTTACGTATTGGTCAAATGATTGGTTATTAAAATCCGCCACGTGCTCATCTCTATTACAAAGTTACAGTTGTGTCTGCCGTTTAACAGAGTGTAACAGCGTTAAAAAGCTCGCTGATAAGTTGATATAAATAAAAGAGAGAACATAAAACACTCCGCCCCCTCGCGTTCGATCTCGGCAAGTGTCGCTGGCTGCAGCATCCAGCAGTATTCGCATTATTCTGTTTGCTTCATAACCAACTACAGCTGGCAGCGAAATCTAAAATGGTGGCCAAGCTGCAAGCTACAAAGCTGCAAACTCTCTAGGCGAGGGCGCTTTTCTTTTTCACAGCGCAGGCGCCAAAAGACGAAGCGGCGCCTACAGTCTCAAATGGGCCACTGCCAACACAACTTCCAGAAAGACAAAAAAAAAAAAACAAGCCCCATCAAGCATTGTTAATTTGGTTGTGCGGTAGGCTCCCCCATATAGAAAAAATGAACGCGCAGCATTGAGGCAGGTCCCTCTACGCGATACGAGGGAACAGGCGCACAAGCAGCAGCAGCAAGCGACGCATCGCCAGCTGAGCAACTAAAAGCTATTTTAAATGTATGCTCGTATGTGTGTGCTTTTGTGTGTGTGAGCGGAGCCAACGTAAGCGGGCGCCTACGTCACAGAAGCACATGAGCAAACAACAGCAAACGCAGCACCCAATGCGGCAGAGAGAGGGAGAGAGAGAGACAGCGAGAGTGAGAGTGCACTCGTATGTATGAAATTGAGAGCAGAGAATGCGAGAGTGCGAGAGCGCCTCTGGTGCTGCGTGGGCGTGGGTGAGTGTGTGTGTGTTGTTGAGTACATACATGCATATGTATGCATGCATGCACGTATTTTGTTACTGTCTGTTTTGGACACTGTGCTCAGGTTTACCGTTACATGCACACTCACTGCCTGCTATTAACATTAACTGACATCAGGCACGAGTCGTATTTACATGTCTTCTGTTCGTGTACTGTTATCTCTCGCTGTTTGTGAGTGGAACAAAACATTTCTTGCAGTTTGGCATTGTGGAATTGAGCCCAAGCCGCTGAAGCATTTTCTGCTTGCAAACGAGTGGGATTCTCATGTGCGCTGACTGAAGCAACGTTGTTCCCATCATACCCAGCACTTCTTCGAATAAGCAAAGAGCTTATTTTGGAGCACAGTAATAAAAAAATATGTTTACTAGTTGAATGCACTTTTTTTTTTTTGCTATATTCACAAACAATTTAAAGTACACCATGAAGTTCTCTTGCGATGTCAACTATAATTTGCGTTAATATCTGTAGACTCGATAGCCGGTTCAGCTGACTCAGCAACAGGTGGTTCAGCAACACTCGCAATTCCCGTTACAACTCTATAGGGAAATGTTCGTGTTAATGTTCGATCAAAATCCTGCTCGCGCCTCTCCGAGGGCACCAGAATGGGTCGAAATAAATTATGGAATAGGCTACTGGATGGGATGCTGTCGTTTCTGTTGGGTGATGTTCGCTCCGACGACCGCTGCTCCGAATTGTGCTGCGGCTAAAGTGGGTTAGATTAGTGCACTGGTTGCTAGAACACCTCTTAACTCTTTCTAATGCTTACTACACATTTGAAACCAAAATCGAATATCTCAAAGTTTCAATTATCGACTGATCACTGTAGCTTAAAGTTCACTTACCTGTAGCAGCGTGGTGTACATCAGATCAGCGTAATTCAGCAGCAAACGCAGTCCTTCGTAGTCTTCGCCACGTTCGGGATGCCGCAGCAGTTCGTGGGCAGCCGTATTGCTCATGCGGACCAGGATCTGTATTACGTTGGAGAGACTGCTAACCAGCCGCATACTATCATTGTTCACGTCCACGTCCTGTGGCACCACGGACCACTCACGTGACTGCCTAGTGGTGGTGGCGCCACGGCACCTAGTGTACCGCGTCTGGCGAGGCTGGACAATGGCAATGGCTGTGGGATGCGCCTAATGGGCAATTAGGAAGGGCATAAGCCGTCACCTTGAGTGTTCACTGTGGGGTTACCTGCTTTCCATCTTCAGCCAGCTTACGATCTGAAATCGCCTCGTCAGCAATGGAATTGGCACAGTTCGTTTGCTTACTGCACCACATTAATGATTTTGGATTTTCAAATACTTTAGATTTTAAACACGGTTTATACATTATACGCCTTTCAACCGATTGTAAAATGAAATTTTTCGAATATTTTCACCAAGTTTGCTTTGATACCAAAAGAAAAGTGCAATTATTGTTATTCCCTAATAGGAGCAGCACAAAAATACCTACAAATATAAACCATGAAAGAAATATCCTCCGGAATATTTCATATATTAAAGTTCACTTTAATTGTTGGCTGGCATAGAAAATCCAAGAAAATTTGTTAGTTTTGCACAATTTGGCCAAGAATACGGAAAGTACCAAAGGGAAACAATGTTTTGCTTAACGTTTAGCTACAATAAAATTTATTAATACCAGAAAACTAAATTTGTGTATATAGATATATATTGTATATATAGAGTTGTATTTGTTGGTTGTTTTTTTTTGTATTCGTAATTTGTTTTTAAATTTCCTTTTGCAACTGCAAAAACTTTCATGTTAATTGTCATAAATATTGCAATCGCATCGACATAAAATAGTTCATATACATATACACACTATACTATATACTATATACTATATAGATATTATAACTCTCTGGCTTACATCAAACACTCGTCCTTAGCTTAGTTAATAAAAGCTTCAACTGCCCTGTTTATCATATCAATATCGCATCCTATGACTATTCCTAAACATACCACTTAGACACTCATTCAGCCAATTCGTTAGGTTTTTCACTTTCACTTTCTTTTTGTTTTCAATTTGTTTTTTGTTGTGGTTTTGGAAGAAGAAATGTTTTAAACAACTAAAACTTTATACATTTGTTTTTTGTTTTTCTTTTTATACACACACATGTGAAAAATGATAAGCATAATTATATTCATAATCAATTTACTGTCATACACATAGAACAAAAGAAATTACTAAGTCTTATTAACTAAAAATTAATAATATCAATATCAAAGAAATTTAACACTATGTTCTTTAACGTCATAACGAAAAGAACTCTCCGAAAGGGGTAACACATTCGCACATTAAACGTCCAGTTAATTAAACAGATAATTTGGTTAGGTCACAACTAAGATTAGATATTTAAAGATTACAGATTTGTTGTATGTTTCTTGTATTGTTGTTTTGTTGTTTGTTGATTCTTGTTCTTGTTCTTGTTCAATTGGGCGCATTCGCCGTACGCAGTTTGGCGCGTACATTGAGATACTCGGGGTTGACATATTGCCGGTCCTCGGCCTCCTCGGCATCCTGTTTTTGTGTCGCCGCCTCATGCTTCTGGGCGCGCTCCATAATCACGCGTCCCAGCTCGCCCTTGAGCCCGGCCAGCTCCGTTTCGGGCGAATGCTGCAGTTCAGCTGCCGCATGTCGCTCCTTTTGCTTCTCGTAGGCACGCTGCAGCTCCGTCTTCTGATTTAGCACACTCTTGCCACTAATAGCCAATAGAATAGAGAACAAAAGAGACACGTTTTAACTTGAGCTGCTTGTTTTTGGGTAGATCATATTCCATTTTTACTCACATGCGCGCATTGAACTTTAGCTCACGATTGAGTGATCTGTGATCTGTGTTCTCCAGGCAGGGATTGATCAGCTTCTTTGGCAATATGAGACCCTCGGAATCTGTTTGGACGCCGGTGGGCGTCGCTGGCGGTGAACTTGACATGGACATCATCGTGTCCGCTTCCCTCTCAGCCAAACTTTGCGTGCGAGTCGTATCTGCAACACAGAACAAAATGCAACATCGATCAATACAAATCGCTGACATGTTGAACTTTCTACAAGAATGTGGGCAAGATAAAAAAAAACCAAGAATAATACTAAGAAATCTTTGTCAGTTACTAAGTTTAATTGGCACTTGGCCTTCGTTCCATAAATCAAACAATGCACACACAGCACTGCCAACAAGAGCAAGAAGAAGAAGAAGAAGCAGCTGATGATAATATACGGCTCGGCACAACAATAGAGCGGCAAAAAATAATGTCTTGGTCGATGTCTTTTCGACTTGACTTGACTTGGCTGTCGCCTCTCGCTTTATTAAGGTTAAATATTTCTTTGCATTCATGTCATTGTCAATTTGTTGTTACACAAAACAAACAAAAAACAAAATCAGAAGACTTGGCACAACTGCCTATCTGTAACAAACAAAAAATAAAAATAAATAACCGCTTAAAGCCAAAAGCAACAACAAACAAGCTAAACCGGCCGGCCAGTCAATTTGAAGATTCTTTCTTTCTTTTGCCGCAAACTGTTTTTATGTTCGACATCGTCATAATAACCCACATTTGGGCGCACATTTCTGGAGCAGACGCCAACAAAGAGGAAGAGACTTAAAACTTAAGCAGAAACATAACCAGAACCAGAACCACAACCTAAACCAGATTAATAAGTGTTGATAAGGGACACAGAGAGGCGTCCCATTTGATGAAAAATGCCGTTGAAAATCGCTGATGAGACAATCACATTGTGAAAGTCGTTAAAATGGATGCGAATCTAGACTTGTTATGTCCCACAACACAGAAAAAAAAATGGAAAAAATGAAAAAAAAACGTTAAAGTCATAAAAAGCGTGAAATCAATTTGGAAACTACTTCAAATCATAATGGGAAATATGAATTTGTATGCGGTGCAAAATTATGTAAATGTGTATAGGAAATGTAATAATGCATTTGGGGGGAAATACAAATTTACATTTCTGAGAGTTCACATTTCAAAGATGCCCTTTTCTTCGAATGAATGGGAAGAGTATACTAACTAAGTTTTTACTTTACTCATAGTTGAGGGCTTTGCAAAAGTTGATTGTTATGAGAGAGCAGACACTCCAAATCTAGCTAGATAAAGCTTGAGCTTACACTCCAAATCTAGCTAGATATAGCTTGAGCAGACACTCCAAATCTAGCTAGATATAGCTTTAATAACTACTGATTTGAATGAAACAGAAAATTAGTTATTATTATATTTTCTTATTCCGTATATACTGAATAGGACAATAAAGAAGAGAGCCTGCATACCAAATATGCTAGGAAATATTTATAATTGAGTCAAAAACTGAAGGAACTTTAAGTATCTTAAGTTTTTTTCAATACTAACTTCTGCTTGGATTCATGCTTATGATTTATATCTAACGAAATGAACCTCAATTATTAATTAGCTGTAGTTCTGATAGCCTTTGAGGCCCACCTTTCGTTTATTTATTTAATTGCAACCAGCTCACCTATAATTAAGAAGGCCTACCATAGCGCTTTAGAGCCCAGGGCAATGGGCTTGCAGGCATTTGGACTGATTGAAGTGACTTATGAAACAATGGTTTTCTTTTTATCATTAACCCATATACAACACTTTTGAATAATGCTACATGTCGCTGGTTGATATATGACTGACTGACTGACTAACAGTAACAGTACTTGAATGTCATGCGTAGTTTAACTTGAAGCGCGCTCGAAGTTCTATTAACTTTCTTGCATTGCAGGTCATAACAAATAAATAGAAAATTTTCCATAGCTGTAAAATTGTCCCAAGGCACACAAAAACTTTCATTCAGACACCGAAAAAATACAAAAAAAAAAAAAACAAACAAAAAGACAGACAATGTGTGTGTTTGCTTTGGTTGCTTGATAAAATTACAAGTTTTCATTTAATAAATTAAATGCACACACACACATACACAACATAAGACTGGAGTGTGTGTGTGTGTGTGTGTGTAATTGTGTAGTTGCATTTGTTGTCTGGAACGTTGTGGGTCGCATTGGACATGAAGGAACTCGATGAAAACAAATTGCATCTAATTAGTTGGGCATGGGGGTCCCTTATAAAGACCGTCGACTGTTATTTCATTTGACTTAATTTCACACACCAACACATGCTTAGCTCAGCTCATTAGAGCCCGTTTGACTGACTTGCTGCAGCATGTAACAGTGCTTCTAATAAGGCAGCCACAGCCTGGGTTGGTTGCTTTGTTGCAAGTTGCGCAAGTGAAAACTTGTTAAACGACTGGTGCGTAATCGTCGTCGTCATCGTCATCATCGTAATCGCAATCGTTAATGTCTGCATGCCTATCTATGGTATTCATTTATAGTGTCTGCAACTTTATTGCATTGGATCGGATCGCGGACACCGCCCTTCAAATGGGGCTCAGAATGTTGATGAACCAACCCCGATATAGTCATGTAAAATGCAAAATCAAATGCCAAGCAGCAAGTCAATCAATCAAGATTTGCATATGATTTCCGATTGGGACACATGGCAAATATATTAAAAACTTTGCCGACCATTTCATAATGTTGCTGTGCTCGAGGCTAAAAAGGTTAAAGGTTAGCTCTGTCCGGTTCACGGCCACTCATAAAGCCCACTCAACAAAAGCATCTTTTACAAACTAAGGCTTATTGTTAAATTAGTAATAATTTGTTGTAAATTGTGTGGAGCTTCTCTTAAGCAATGTCTTAATCAATACTGGCTCAAAGCAAAAAATAAAAAAAAGATGTCAAGACAAACTTTGAGCTGATCAATTGGCTGTCAAGTGCATTGAGGCCCTTTGTTGATGTCTCCACTGAAGTTTGCATTTTTATTAATTGGCCCAATTGACGTACTCAATTGAAAAGAAGTAAAATCAACAACTGTCTCTCAAAATGAGCAAAGTTCAGAAACTATTAACAATGAAAGTCAACGAATTGTTCAACTGATTACAAAACTGAAATGAAAAGCAATCAGTTTCAAGCAAACTTTTTTTCTTTCATTTAACTACAAAATTTACAATTACTTTTCGGCATTTTACAGCACTGCAATTATGAGTAAACTATCTTTGAGTTCAATAAACCAACTGGTGCAATCAATGTAGTGCAATTGAAAATCATATTTATCGCGCAATATAATTCCAAATTCAAATCAAGATATCCCAATGCAATCGACGTTGTATAACGAAAGCCGACAATGAAATCACAGATTTAAAGCCGCTTTTGAAAAGTGAAAATGCAGCACGCTCAAAAGAAAGGAAATCCTCAAAGCATGTTAAGAAAATTACTAATAATATGCCATACAAATTATGCGTAAAGCAGTTTTTCAAAGTCGTATTAAAATGCCTTTTTGATCCAGCTATTGTCATGCAGATTTTAATTAGTTTGAAACTACAATGCAAATTACTTTAAGTGATGTAAGCCCAAATTTTTAATACGAACAATAGTTTCTTTTTTTAAAGACTCAAATCAGGTTGAAACATTTTAACCAGCATTTTTTGTTACTCCTTATCAAGATTACAGTTAATTTTGTCCAATTGAATACAGATCTTGTTTACACAGAATATCGTAAGCAACGATCTTGAATATTTCGTTTCTTTGGTTTCACACAAATCTGTCTAAAGACAATATCGTTTCAGACATCTAAGACACGATCCAGCCAACGTTTGCGATTATTTACGACCTGGCTAAAATAGATTTCACCTGCACACACACAGCCTTGAGGCTTCTTTTGTGCTTAAAGAATGGTGCATTTGAAACGATTTCGAATCGGTTGTTAAAACTCACTTTCAAAGATCGACATGCGACTCATGATGCTCGTGGCAATGTGCGGCGCCGGACGTTGCATGCTTGTTGATTCTTCCATGCATATATATATATATTGAGCAGATACACTTCAATTTGCTTGATATGCGACAAGGTCTGGAAACGCTTGCTGCGTTATTGATATTGCTTAAGCTCCAATTTAATTGCTGTCTAATTATTAATGAGATGTGTGCTGGTCTGCCGATTGTTGTTCTAATTTGCAGGCACACATTTTAGTTGGGGTGCATTCACTCGTGAGATTAAAACACACTTGTATCACTTGTGTTTTCATCATCAACGGGTTTTGTTTTCACTTTCGCTTTTTCTTTTTCTTTTTTTTGTGTGTTCAGCTCGGTGTTCTTATCAATGCGACTTATGGCTTCAAACTGGCCCGGCCAGCTTGCCGGACTAGACTCGGGACTTGGACTATAGCTGGCTGGCTGGCTGGCTGGCTGGCTGGCCGTTTGCAATCGATTACCAGCTGCGGCAGCAACGAGTGCTGCGGCGACCAAGCCAACGTAATGCGGCTGCGTTTTTGCGATTTTTACTATTTTAGGCTTCCTCGTTTGTGTTGCAACATCACACCAGATACAGAGAGAGTGACAGAGCGAGAGAGATGGACACACACAGAGAATGCGAGTGCGAGTGAGACGCCTTAAATGGGTGGCATGCGCTGGGCTTATGCAATGTCGCGCCATTGGGGCGACAAGTGACCTAAATTTGTGCGGCACGAACGAACTAATGCTCCGTTAGCTGGCAACATGCAAAAACGCATCCATTGTTTCATCCTGGCTGGCTGCATGCATCGAAAGCGAAAGCTTTTGTTCCTGCAACTGCCCACACACACACATAACCCAAAAACCCCAAACCTCAAATTAAGGGCAACCCCACTGCACAAATTTGCAGCTTGCAGCATTTGTACACGGACAGAAATCGTAGGGCACATTATATGCCACATTACCAAATACTACTTTTCTACGGGTATTCCAATTGTGTGCTTCACTAAATAATAATAAGCATAAAGTAATAAAGGAAATGACAACACAAACAATTGACCGAGTTACTATTCCAATCAGCATTTTGGTTTTAATGATATGGGAAGTATATCATATATATCATTATATAGCATCCAGATTCTAAAATCATCACAAACACATTCGCTCGTTTGTGCCTTTATAGAAAACAGCTCACATCACATTTATCTTACGTGTTTTGTATACCAGTCGAAAATATTTGCTTTCACGCCTGGCCGTGAGTAAAATGATGTCATTTTAAGATACATATTTTTATATTTTTAAAAAATATATTCAACTTGAATAATGTGAGCTGAATAATTGTTCCCCTTTTCTATTCTAATTTTTTGTTTTGTTTAAGTGTACAAGGAGTCTGCAATTGGTTGCTCGTGTGGCATGTTTTATTGTTGCATTGCCTTGACCTGCGGACAAAACTGTTGCCACAGCTGGTGCTGCTTTTGCTGCTGCTGTTGCTGTTGCTGCTGTGAACACGTGGACAAGGCCAAAGCTCGATGGAAGCTGCGTGTGCTATTGGCTGCCACATGCCACATGCCACACGTATACACACTCGATGTATGTGTGTGTGTGAGTATCACATTTCAGGGGCAAGCGTAGGAGCAGCGCTGTCATCGCCGCCGAGGTCGCGCTGGAAAACCACCCAAATGGCAACTGTGAGCTGTCCATGCGCTTGCTGTTCGCCTGGTGCTAATTGGCTCCATGGAGAAAATGGCCGCTTCACGGGCAATGGAAAAACACGCACACACAGATGGCCTCCCCAAAACAAAAAAAAAGCCGAGTAGCGGCAAGATGGCCGCAGCAACGTCTAAGACATTCAACTTCTTGGCTTAGACTCTAACGCCCCCACCCCTCCCCGTCCTCCAGTCGACTCAATCCGCTCAAGCCCACCATCGGGCAAGCGACTCCACTTTGCAAATTTCTCCAGGATACGGGGGATGCTGTGTGGTGCCAAAGTGAGTTTGAGTTGTGCTGTGCTGTGCTGTGGGGGGTTGGGGTTGGCGGGGGGAATGGGGGAGCGAAGCGAAGCGCGCCATTCAACAACTCTAACTCAAATACTCCGCCTCAAAACAACAGGCGCACAGCAAGGATGAAAAGGTGACGTGCAGGAGCGCGCAACAGGAGCCATCGAAAACAGGAGCAATGACGTCCTCGTCATCAGCAGCACAGGACCGACACCACAAGCAATACACACACACAAACACAAACTTACAAAGAAAGAAAAAGCTCAAACGCCAAAGCTTTAAAGCTTTCGACGCTCTCCTTGCCAGTTGAGGGGTCGCTATGCTGCTGACGTCACAAGTCCGCCCTGTTGCCAAGGAAAGAAGCAGCAACAGCAGCAGCAACAAGCGCAGCAGCAACAAGAGCAGCAGCCACAGCTCCCCGCTGCACCGCAGTTTCAGCTTGGCGAAAAACATCAATAAATAGATTTCCCTGATTTTTCAACAGGATAGCAGAAAACGCCAACAAGAACCAAGCCGAACTCAATTCACAGGAGCTTTGTTGTGGTGCTCTGTTGCGGGTGGATGGGCTCATTCCCGAAAAGCGGGGCAGGCAATGGGGGGAAAGGTGGGTTTGTTGTAGGTTGCTAATCAGCTGCGCACCTTGCCAACAGGCAGGAGTTGCATAGTTGTGTCTAGCCCAGAGCTGAACGCGGTGCGTTCCAATTGCATATACATAAAAATAAAAATGTATCTATTTATGTACGTATGTATGTATATATATACATATAGATATATATATATATATATGTGTTGCTAGCGAGGTCGAGTGTCTGGAATTTGCTCGAGTTCAAATATTTGCGCCAGCTGAAAGGCATTTGGAGCGCTGAACGAAGCTGATCAATAAACATTGAAATTCTTGTGTTTATTTTGACTCAACTGCGAAAGTTTTTTGTTTCATGATTTTACCATAAATATTTTGTTTACTTTCAAGCAATCGTAAAAGGTAAGAAATTTAACATGAATTATGTGCTTGGCATTTCGAGAAAGTTTCAATATTTATGCAAGCATTGTCAAAGTAGTTCATCAATAAATATCACAAATATTATGATTTTTGAAGTGAAAAAAAGATTTGGAAACCAAATGTTGTGTTTTGAGTTACGAAAGTATGAAGAAAACAATTAAAATATAGTTATTATATCATAGGGGAATAGGGGAATTGAACATTTTTACTATATCGTTGCAAGTGTGGAAGCAAACTATAAGAAATATATGGAAAATTGTCTATATTATAGTTTGTTAGGAATGGAAATATAAGAGAAACACAGAAAGAATAGTAGAAAAACTTAATTGGAAATAATTCGATTATCATTACAAAAAAAAAGTCTATGATAATATTAAGTTTGTTTAAATTAATTATACTACTATTTGAAATCATTTTAATTTGGTATCAAATTCCAAATGAACAAAAAGCATTTCTTTTCAAATATGTTTTAAGAAAACTAATTAATTAATTAATACATAGTCTGCTTAATACAAGATGCCACTAAGTAAATACAATTATTAAATCAACACCATCGATTAATCACATTATCTTTTCTGTAAACTGTAAAACTCAATCTGAACACTGAAATTTACATGGGTAATTTAGCACTTTCTCAGTTATTATTAGTTTTTAATGAGAATTTTGTGTTTTTAAGTATTCCCGCTCTGACTAAATGGCCCCATTGCTCAGTCCCCCGGGCATCGTCGTTGGAGAGGCGTGTTAGTCATAGTCATTTGAAGGTAAGTATGTATTTACAATTTGTATTTGTATTTTGTTATAGGGATTGTTATTGTTATTGGCTTGTTTGTCTGCCTGACATTAAACGGGCCGCAGCGACACACGCGAGTTCTTAAACACCCCAACCCGACACGCCCACCCACATAGACACACACCTTATGTGGTTAATAGCGTTCACAGGCAACTTTTATACCCTCAACCCATGGCAAATGGGTATTATAAAGTTATACAACATTATGTAACGAAGCGAACCGATCAAGTTTATACAAAGAATGTCTAAGATCAACAGTTGAGTCGACTTAGAAAGGCTTTCTTTATATTCATCTATCGATAACTACTCCTTTTTGGCGAATATCGATACTAATCGATATCCGATAGCCTTTAATTTAAATAATATATATTCCTTGATATATAATTGAACAACTGCAATATTCAATTACGTCAAGATTGGATAAGAAACACTTTACCAAACTACTAATAGCAAAAGCAAATCTTTTCTGTTTTAATTTGAACAGGAAACGTCCAACGCACAGAGTAAGCTCTTTCAGATAGATAAGGATATCTTATGCAACATACAATATGTAAAAGAGCACACAGATCGCGATTTAAGTGACCTTGGCGATTATGACAAGCTGATTGAGAGGATTAATCTAAAGCTGATTTGCTGCCAATACATAAATAATTATTTAATTACAATATTTATTATTTTTTTAATGGTTGAAACAACTTTGAATGTTTGTTGTAGACATCCAAATGTAATTTCGAAAATTAAAACGTTATATAAAAATATCGATTTTCTTAGATATATTTTTCTATTATTAAATATTAATATATTAATATTAATATGGTAATATTAAGTTTAATATACAAACAAAAATGCTTAGCATATTTAGATATATTTAACAAATCCAGAATAGGTTGTCAAAAGAACAATTAGAAAGTAAATTTATGCCCCTTTTGGAAGACAAAAACTAGATGTATTTTGAAAGGTATTAAATTGCCAATACATTGAAAATAGAAGACTGAAAGGGTATTATATTAACAGCACAATGAAAATAGCTCTTGTTGATTTAGTTTCGGCTCTTTTTTGTGTTAGTTTTTCAATTTTTGGTGGCGTGCCAGAATTTATTGGCGCGTTCATTTTGTAGCTCATTAGAAAGGTGGGGGGGAATTGGTTGGGGTGGTCATTTATACGCTCAGCTGACTCATGAATAGGAAATGAGCTGTTGCCGTTGCTCCAACTCGCTGATGTGTCTGGGATGTGCAACTGTTGCCCTGTGGGAGATGTGGCTGAAGATGCAGCCACTTTACTTTGCCGGTGGCACCACAGGAAGTCGCATTCCAAACAAGCATTCACAATTCACAATGTAAGTCAGCCGTAAAGTAGCTTACTTGGCTTTCACTCTCTCACACACACACACACACACACACACTCACTCACACACACACTCATTCACACACACACTCACTCACACACTCGCACTCACACACTCATTCATTCATGCAGTTTTCCGCGACGACATCGTTTGTCGTCTTGTTGTATTTCGTACGCGCTTTTAATAGCAATTTTCAGTATAATTTCTGGCCAGTTTTTTTTATGTATTTTTTTTTTGCCAACCACTTTGACAACAAGTGGCAGGCAAAAAGAAAATATACCGCTGTGAAAAAACCGGACACATTTTTCAAATTGCGCAATAACCAGAGATTTTAACTGCCCAAAAAATTAAATAAAAATAAAAATTTTTGACTGACCTTTTCCGCGAAATAAATTGCTCAACTTGTGGCTGGTTTTTACTTTGCTTTGCTTTGCTTTAGTTTGGCTTGGTTTGCTTTGCGTTTTGTTGGGTTGCGTTGGGTTGGGTTGGTTTTGGGTTGGGGTTCTGTTCACATCAACACGTTCCACGAACTGATCTAAAAAGAATTCAATGGCTTGTTTATACAAAGCAACAGTAGAACGCTCCGTGGCTCCCATGTGGCGTTCTCTGCATTCCCCATAAACAAACCAAGCAAACACAAAGCACAACTAAAAGGCAGCACAGCACAGCACAGCACATCACAGCACAACATTTACGATAAACAATTTAGTGGCTGGCTGGCAGCACGTTTAAGCACACATGTGTGCAGCCCCGATAAGAAGATGCCCTGTACTATCGCCCTAACCTGTATCTTGGAGTTTATAATATGATATATACAGGTGTATATATAGTCAATGTGCTAATTAACGACAATCCAAAAGGCCGATAGTTTTTTGTTATACGTGTATTATCTAGCAATAACACTTCCGAGCACTTCAACTCCGAGAGAATTGAGCTCGCTCTTCGCATGATTAGACTTTCAGATGGGGACACTAGATTTTAGCACTAGAACGGTAAGGTACACTCAGAATAAAAATCTTCTCCAATTATAGTATTCATCAACACCAACAACTATCACAAATGATCATTTAGTAAAAGAGCTAACGACTTTTTAATGTAGTTTTTATTAAGTTTTATTATATTAATAAGTTTTATTATCGAATAAGCTTTATTTCTTATCTCCTTATGTCTTCTATCTTATCTCTTATATTCAAATATAATTCAGAATTCACTGCACAAACTGAAATGCCCACATATTGTGGAACGCGTTTTAGTCACTCGCCCATTGGCATAATTTTCGAGCAACTCAGTATCGAGTTAATTTTATAAAATTTCGTAATCTCCACAGACCCAGCCAATCAACTAAAAACAGCCAATCATGCAAAAATTCATATCGATCCGAACCAGAAAGAAAAAAATTATTGTGTTCGAGAATTTGCTAGGCTATCATCAACGTCAGTGGAAAAAAAAAAACAATTAATAAGTTTTCATGATTACACTTTTTTTTTTTTGAAAATTGAATGGGTCTCAAAGGAAAATGAAATAAATAAAAGAAAGCATGCTCCCTATAAATATTATCTCAAGTTGCGATAATCCCATTACTCTTGAGTTCTCTTTTATCTTGAAGTAAATATTGGTGCGGTCATAATAAATAAAACATAATAATGTAGACCTAATGACAGATAAGAGGCTTTTATAGAGCTCTTTACGATGAACAGACAACGCAAACGTACGATTATTAAGTAATCGCCATGTGGCAAGCAGCCGCTCTAGAAGAACATCAGTGTCAGATACAAATATATAAAAGTTTTGGGGTCGACCAAAACAAAATTAAAGTAAATAAACGAAAATGATTTCAATTTTGGTTTTCGCTGGTGAAACACAATCAACAGAAATCTCAACAATTTCGATCAGATCCATTGCAAGATAACTTGAGAATGTTATCAAAGTTTCTTATGGCATATTAGTGTATATACCTCACTTTGCAGTGAATTTGCCTTCGATTTGGTGAATTTATTTAACGATCATAGATTTATGGCATACAGACTATAAAAATCAGATTTACGATCAAATTGGCACCATAACAAATTTTACTGCATATTACAAATATACAGTTAGTTGTTCTGCTCAAGTATAAATTGCATATTTTTATAACTGTGACTGTGTGCAACATATAGTAACATGTGATGCCTGAGAGACTCACACACTCTATATATGGGGCATGATCATTATCACTTATGGTTGTCGACAACAAAATGCACAACTTGATTTCCTTATGGAATGTCTGGGCAATTACATAATGGCCATTAAGCATATTTGAGACGCTTACGAACCGCCCAAACTTGCCACAAACTAGGCACACCCTCCCCACACCCCCTCGCCACAATCAGTCCTCACACATTTCACACAGCGGCGTCTTTGAAAGCAATATCTTAAATCGTAATGCGTGCAAGTGAGCATTACAACAAATGGCCTTCGTGAGGCGGCTCTAAGACCCAAAACCACAACACAACAATCTCACAACAAATTAGCCAATAAAAAGCTTAAAATGTTAACGTTCGGCTTTTATCAAGAAATGTGTGCGACAGGTGTGCGTGTGTGTGTGTGTGTGAGTGAGACGCAAACCAAGAGACACATTGTGCGGCATTTTATGTAAGCAGCAGCAGCAGCAGCAGCAGCGAGACACACAAAAAGTGCAGCACATAACAAAATACAGTCTGCAGCAATTCAAGCAAAACAATTAAACAAAATTCGCATAAGAGTTACCAAAAATAATAACAAAATGAAAAGACAAAACTAAAATATATATATCAAAACAATAGTCGCACTTGGCCTTTCACTTTGGTCAAGTTGAGTCGTTAATTAAACATGAGCTTGCAAAAAATGGTACAGAAATATATAAAGAAAAAAAAAAACATTAAAATAATTGTATTTTTTCAAATAACAAAAAAAAAAACATTAGTTTAGATTTCGTTAGTTTAGAGAATAATAATAATAGTTTATTACATTTTGAATTTCATCTCAAAGTAAGATAGGAAAGCGTTATGCAATATTTGCCTATTCTCCCAAAATCAAGTTATGTGAAAGTCTTATTCGAAATGTTTTCCTATTCTCCAGATTTTGTCAGCGAAAGAATAAGAATATAATCAAAATTTTTACGGCAATCAAAAAAAACTTCTTAAAGCATCAACTGGAAGATCGACAGCAAATAACGGCATTTATAAAACGCTCCCAATCGCTGTGATTTTATAAGGGGAACACACATTATAATTTGCTGAGCTCATTCATAAATTGTATTCATAAATTGTATTGTATTGTGTTGTGTTTTATTGTGTGTTGGAAAGCCATTAACAGCAAGCACATTAACATGATAAGCACACACAGTGAACATGAACAGCCAAGAAGAAATAACAAATCAACAGCAGCAGGCAAACAACTCAGTCTGTCTCAGTTGCGTATCGCTCAAAAGGTTGTATCGCATGCAACAAGTCGCTTTACATTGAAATATCCAAAAGTTCACAGGAAATCATCAAAATGTGCAAGCGCAAGTTGAATATATATATACATGTATCCAATAAGACTTTTTGACTCACACACGAAGCAAAAGAAAACAAAACAAAACAAATATACGCACACCGCTCTGGTTGTTGTTACTTTTTGAGTTTAGCTCTCTGTGGTGCCTAAGGGGACAGAGAGAGAGATAGAGAGAGAGAGAGCGAGAGCTAGAAAGAGAGCTAAGCATCACACAACTACAGCTGTATTTGCTTATTTGTTCGCTCTTGCCCCCTTCTTCACAAATTGGGTGTTGTGTTTGTTACTTTTGCTGTTGCTGTGCTGCCATTGCTGCGTGCGGGGTTGTAAAGGCAAGAAAATCGAAAGCGCCATCGCGACATCAGCGGCAGCGTCAGTCGCCAGCTGCCGGTGGTTGCCTTGGACGTTGCACAGTGGTTGCCAACAAAATATAAATTGATTGATCAAATGAGATGTGATAAATCTGTGATTATGAATATGTATGTATATATTTACACGAATATGTATGTATATTTTAACGTTTGTGCTCATTATATATTTATATATGTATCTATATTTATTTATTTAATGCTAACCAAAATCAGTAGAAAAATAAAGACATACAAAAAGTAAAAGACATTAAATCCTTATTTTACAAACTCGCAATGGAAGCAAATTTTCTTTAATTTCCACAGACTTTGTACCACTGTGGCTACTGCTTTTGCTGATGATGATGATGATGACGACAGGCGGCGGTTGAAAAGTCAAAGTCAAATGCAAGACATAAACAACAACAACAGAAGCGGCAGCAGCAATAACAGCAATAAACTATGTACACACAATACATAAACACAACAACAGCAGCAGCAGAAAACAAAACAAGTTTTCACTTTTATTTCTTTTGTTTTTCTTTCCTTTAGTTACTCAGGTTGCTTTTGGGGAGTGCAAGTGAAGTGCAGCGGGCAAGGGGTGAGGGGAGTGGAGGAGGCCGTGTGGCATTCATTACCAAACGACAATTCATATTGCAAATTGTTGTTGTTGTTGATGATTATGATGAATTGCATAAGTCGCAATTGCAATCATAAATCCTTCGCTCATCCGCTTTTGGTCATATCCATGTGAGCGAGACAGTGAGAGAGAGGGAGAGGGAGATATATGTGTTGCTGTATTGCTTTGCATTAAAAAAGCTGCTGGTTTTATCACAACGCAATTGAAAATAACATAGCATAAACATGACCAAATAAAGAGTAGCAATAGCAGCGCCATTCACAAATTGCCATTTACGATTAATCAACAAAATGATTATATGTAATCAAGCATTCACAAATATACCTATAAGAAGCACGCACCCAAATAAATAACTCACCTAAAATAACGGTACTCGTGTGTACATATTTCATTCATGCATTCGCATTCTTTCTCATTCTCATTCCCATTATTCTTCTTATTTAGCCTATTGTTTTGAGTGGCCTTGCCTTGGCGCTTTTATTTTGTTGTTTCTGTTCTTTTTTTTGCGCAAATCTAATTGCCATTTTGAGTAGGGTGAGGCGATGGCAAAATTTGCTTATTTTTTGTTGGGCTAGTAATTTTGGCACAGAGAACGAGCTTAAGCTCAAATGCGTCATTTCCAGCAACAACTGTTCAAAGAATGAAACCGTGTGGATTATGTTTGACAAAAGCTTGTAAATTAATTGACGGAAGCAGTCAAGGAAAGTACACACACACATACACACATGTGTATGTACATGTAATGCCTAATTTAATTGATGGTCGTTTTTGAGTTTGGTTTGGTTTGCCCCCATCAATCACTGGCGTCATTAAACAACACTCAATATACAAAAAATTACACCAATTACAAACTTATTGATAAAAATTCATATTAAAATGAGTGGAGTGAGTGCCCCTATGAGTGATTTGGAAAGGCTCTCTCACTCACACACACACATACAATGAGCATGCTCGCATGCTAATCACAAGCACACACACACACACACAGAAAGAGAGAAAGAAAAAGAGCACCACAGAAACAGAAAAAAATTAACAACTCGCCTGACAACAACTGACTGGAAGTGTGTTGGGGCACAATTGTGAGCTGCTTGAATTTGCCGTTTTTCGTTTCGTGTGTCGACTTGCTGCCCTTTGCTTGGCGCCTGTTCAAATAAGTTTCAAATTTTGACAAATAAAACCATGGTTTTGTAATTTACGAGCCGCCTATATTTGCAGGGCATCATCATCGATGCGACCAATGTTTGTTGTTGTTGCTGAGTGGAGATTCCCACGCCCATTATTCACACTAACAAACAGGACTCGAAACTCTTCTCTCTCTCTCACTCACACACACACATACACACTAGCACACATACACACACACACACACACACACACACACACACACCACACACACACACACACACACACACAAACACAACACGCTCACTCCTCTTTTTAGCTTTTTTTTAACCTCTTCATGGTAAGAGCGCAATAAAAAGGGATTATGTGCATACTGTGTGCGTGTATGTCTGTGTGTGCGTTTGCGTGTGGGGTTTGAGTGAACCGAAAGAGGCTGGCTGCAAGCAACGTCATCTCCCCGTCTAGACCTTTGATTACCGGCACACACAAAAAAACACACACATACAAACATACTCAGACGCAGCAGCAGCAGCAGCAAAAGAAGATGAAGATGATGATGAAGAAGAACAAGAAGCTGGGCACAGTGAACTGAAATGTGTTTTGATCGTCCCCAAATGATAATTGCTCTTTATTGGTCAGGCTGCTTTTGGGGAGTGTGTAATAAATGTGTATTAATTCGCCTATCAGTTATTAAATGGAATAAGCTGACATCGTCTACATTTTTTATTGATGGGTTCACAGTCTACCTACATGGCAAATAAATGATAAGGTCTTAAGCGAAATTGTATGGAGTTATTAATGTGCATTTGAATTGCATATTAAGCAAATTAATCATGTAGATCTATTGGACTCAATTTTGGTTGCATGTTCCAGAGGATTGGCGTTGACAACTGCTTTTTATAAACACATTAAACAAAAAATTGATGAATACATATTCGTTTTTTCTTTAAATTTATCTGGCAAATGCTTATTTTGTTCCAGAATTTTAATATATTGTTTTATTATCTTTAGTGGTTTAATAATATTTAATAATTTCAACATAAGCCACACCAATTATAACTATTTATATCAAACTAACTTAAGCACTTTCATCATAATTAGTTTTTTTGTAGAATTTCTTTATATCTTTTGAAAATATATTTCCGATCCCATCTGCTATTCTTGCTTCTCATTATTCATAATACAATGCAGTCAAATTGAAAAAAGAAGATATTTCTAGATAAGATAAAAAGATAAGCTGCTTCCTTTATTACACAAGAATCGAATTCTTGTTTTTCACTTCCCATTCGATACGGTCACTTTGTCAACAAAGGGCTTACGAAAGAAAGAAAATCTGATAACCGATCATTTCTTTCTACCTGACTAAACCAGTCATTTTCATTTAGGGTTGCGGATTTGTAATCCTATATATTTGTTCATACGATGGGCAAACGTTACACTGCATTTATCAGCATTGTTATTTGTTCTCTTCTTCTTCACTTGTGCGCATTTCAAATTACGTTGAGCGATAATATAAAAAAATGTCTTAAGGAATTTCGCAATCTTTGTTTTAGCACGCACGTAACCACTGTGCAGAAATTAGGCGTGCGGGGAGGAATGGCTAAAGGAAGAAGACAGGCTTGTCAAGGACTGAGTGCCTTGAGCTGAACACTCGATGTCTGGCAAAGGTCAAACAATTGGCAAAAGGCAAGCAAAAAAAATGGGAGCCTTGACTTTTGCACTTTCGTCAAAATACTTTGCGCAAAAATAAAATCAAATACTGCATTCGAAAAGAGACAGGCAAAAAACTCACCACACACCACGCACAGCCAAATACTTCAAGTGTCGTCGTCCTTTTCGTGCCGTGGTGAATAAAAATTGGCCGTGAGATGAAACTGGAATCTTTTTTTGGACTGCGTCTTGCAGCCAGCTTCTGTTTTGATATTGCTGCTGCTCCTCTTCGTCCTGTTCTTCTTGTTGTTGTATCGAATGCGCTCACAGCTGCTTGTGTGTTTGTAGTGGTATTTTTTTTATGTTGCCGTTGGTTTTATAAATCCTTTTGTTTCGCTGCTATTGCTGCTGCTGTTTTTTTGGCGCGCAATTTTCGTTGTTTGCTTTGATATTGTTGCCGTCGTTGCTTGACTTGTTATTATTATTATTATCGCTGTCATTTACATATCACGTTTTGCTGCTTGCCTAATACAAACATAGTAAGAACAAACAACAAACAAACAAACACACACACTAACAAACACAAGAAATCTCCCAAAAGGAAGCTGCGTTTGTTTTTTATTTTTTGTGTCTTCTTTTCACCTATTGCACTCTTGCAATTAACTAAGCAAATAACAAACAGTTTGTCGACTTTTTCCTAAACTCATTCAAATCTGAATCTGAAGCGAATGTTTTTGTTTTTTTTTATTATTGTGACTGGGGCTCCGACTCCGAGCGACGGCGACGCGTTGGCGACAATCTAGCGACAACGAAAAATCAACGTCCGTCTCGTTTGCACGTTTTCAACGAACTGAGCGACGAACGGCATCGGCAAAAACAATCAAAATATTCGGGAGAGCCCAAAGCGAAACAAGTAACAATGCGGCGGCTATTTAAGAGTCGATTCTGTGATTCTCTGTTTGCGGTATATATGCTATATAAGAATGAACAAATTTATTTTGTAAAAGTTATCAATTTAATGTGAGTTTATTTTCGTTTACTTATTTAAACTTCAGTGAAGATTTCTTACTAGAACTTTGTTATAAAATAAATAAAATATATAATTTATTTAACATACAAAAACGTAGCTAAATAACTTTTATTAAAATTTCATTTTTATTTGATTTTATTATCCAGCTAAGCGTAAATTAAACTTGATTATAGTCATAGATTAAGTTAACACATTTCAAGGAATACCAATAATGCACATGATCTGCATACCAACCTAAACGCAATGTGACCAGATGCGCAATATGCTAAAAATGCCACAAAATACTAAACTGAGAACACAAAACTAAACACAACCCAAAGAAACACACACAGACTAAGTTTTTCGTTTCCCAAAGTGATAATTAATATGCATTTTATTGTTTATTCAGCGGGCAGCGTACCAACAACAGCAGCGGACAGTGGTGAAAGCAAAAAGTGGAGCGAAATTCTTTTGGCCCGATTCTAAGCCACACATACATATGCAAGAGATTCGCTGTGTGTGCGAATTGTTATTGTTTTAGCAAAAGGCTGCTGCTGATGACACAAAGGCTAAGGCAAAAACAGCTGATCTTACAAAAACAGCAACAACAACGAGAAGAATGCGACGCGACGAAGATGAGCAAAGGCTGCTGGAAGAGGAGCAGGACGAACAAGCAGAGGATCAAAATTCGACCGCTGGTGTTGATAACGGTAGTTTTGTGCCCGCGTTTTCACCACAGTACAGCCTCGATAATGATGACGAACGATGTCTGCTGCACCAGGAGCAGGGGGACGAAGTAATCCAATTGACAAATGCACCCAATTCGGGCGCCTCGTTAACCTATTGTGTTTTCTATCTGCTCGGCATTGGCACAATGACACCATGGAATTTTTTTGTCACCGCCGAAGATGTGAGTATAAAGAGGAAGAATTGTCCCCCATCCTATCCTCTCCTCTCCTTTCCCATCGCCCCATTTACAAGCTTTCCAGCTGAATTGCTGTTTTTTTTTCTTATCTCCGTTTTGGCATTGTGTTCTTTTTATTATTCCTTTTTGGTTTTTGTTCTCGTTCCCATTTGTTGTTGCTGCTGTTGTTGTTATCGTCTTTAGTTGTGCTCTTTGTTTAATCTACTTTAAGGTTGACTCAGTGCACCCCATCAGCCCCCCCCCCCCCTTCCTACCCCAACCCTTTTGTTGTTACCCCTTTGGACCCTAAGTGAACAATTAGAAAAACAAATCTCGAAAAGTGTAGTGAAAATGATGCCTGAATAACGATTACATTAATGTTATTTAACAAAATTCCAGTATTGGCAATACAAATTCCGCAATACGACGCTGAATGGAACGCTGCCAGTGCTGGACGATGAGCAGCTGACGCCGCTGCAGAAGAGTTTCACATGTGATTTGGCGCTGACCGCAACGATTTCGGGCACCACATTCCTGCTGCTGAATGCCGTCTACGGCCATCTGGTCACGCTGCGTGCCAAAATGCTGGGCACACTGGGCACGATACTGGTGCTCTTCGGAGTGACAACGGGATTCGTGGAAGTCAACACGGACCAGTGGCAGGAGCAGTTCTTCCTCATCACGCTCGTCATTGTGGTGTTACTCAACAGTAAGAGCAGTTGCAAGCTGCAAACTTTAATTCGATTTCAACTTATTATTTATTTATTTATTTCAGTTTCGGCTGCCACCATGTCGGGCGCTTTGTATGGCGTCGCTGGTCTCTTTCCGTCGGAGTTTATGACTGCTGTGGTCAGTGGCCAGGCGCTTGGCGGTATTTTGACTGCACTCGCATTTCTTTTGGTGCTCGCCTTCGATGCGGGTCCCTCGGCAACGGCCTTTGTCTTCTTCGTTATGGGCGCATTGCTGATCTGCGGCTGCATCGTTTGCTATCTGCTGGTGGCACGTCAGGCGTACTTTAAGTATTATCTGACTGGTGGCGACAAGTTCAAGGTGATCTGTGCCCAGCCAGCGCACAGTCGCAGCACGGTGGGCACGGATGAGGGTGTGCCACTCGAACCGTTGCTGTCCCAAGTGCTGGGCAAGATCTATTTGCAAGCCATTTGCCTCGCCCTGTTGTATGCCACAACGCTCTCGGTATATCCGTCTGTGACGATCCTAATGGAATCGGAGCACTCAGCCAGCCACACCCAGTGGACAGGTATTTATCAATCCCATATAAATATTGGGTTTAGATTTGTAATAATAATTTGTGTGTGTGTTTTTTTTATAGATGTTTACTATTTGCCTGTGGTGAATTATTTATTCTTCAATTGCGGCGACTATTTTGGGCGATTGTTTGCTGGCTGGTTGGAGGTGCCGCGGAATCAACAGACGACGCTGCTGCTCACCGTGGCGCGTGTGGTGTTCGTGCCCTGTTTCCTGTGCTCCAACAGTGGCGTGCATCAGTTTCTGCCCACGCTGGTGCAACATGATTACACCTTTATGGCCATGATCGTTGCCTTTGCCCTCTCCAACGGTTATCTGACCAACATTCTGCTCATTATGGCGCCGCGGTTTGTAGCTGAATCACAGCGAGCTGCTCAATCGAGACTAATCCTTATTGTGTTATCCTTGCAGAAGCGTTGAGCAGCATGAGAAGGAACTGGCTGCCTCCATAATGGCTGCCTCGTTGAGCGTGGGCATGGCCATCGGTTCCCTAATCAGTTTGGCATTCGTGCAGATGTTGTGACAACATCCCCACTCAATCCACCATCCTGCCACACTGTCTCAATTGTGCCTTAGAACGCTTTGTTTTCATACTTTTTTGATACTTGTTAGTTTTTACACATTTGATTGTTAGACATATGTATTTTATACCGTTATTGAAGCATGTTCGAGTGTTGAGGAATATCTGTGAGACTTTCTGTAACATATCAAAAAGTGAAATTAATTTGTGTAAGTTTTTCTTGTCGGTTGTAAATTGATATAAATGTAATCGCAAAATAAATTGTAATTATTTGTAAGGTAATTCTGTTTGTTTAACGTTTATTTTGTAAGGTTTCTGCAGATCACAACAACAATGTGGATTAATTCGATTTAAATTTTGGGTTTTAATTCTTGTTTATTATATGTTGACTCTTTTTTTTTTGTTTTGTTTTATTTTCTTTATTTTCAACTAACGAACTCCATTGTAATTATGTATATTGCATTGACACTGACAGCTTTTGCACATTTAATTTGGAAGTTACATTGAATTTTTTGTAATATTTTCGGATGTATTTCATATATTTTATATGCCCTGTGTTTTTTTTTTTTTTTTGTAAAACTGCATTTTAAATTCAAAAATTGTAGCCACCAAACGCGTCGCCAACTGACATGCATTGATCATCGATCAACCAGTTGGCAACGCTGTAGTTCCTCTCATCTGCTGCATTTGAGTGGGCTGCCATTTTGTTTTGTGGGCAGTTGCTCTCAACTCCAATACGCATCAAACTGTTGGTTTTAGGGGCACAGGGCATTTGAATACATTAAATGCTATTTTGTTTTGGGTTTAACTTGAATGTATTTTAGTGCAGAATTGTAAAATGTGTAATGGATTTCTTAGCTTTGGTTTTAACGGTATTCAACTCTGCTTGACATTTAGATATCGATCCAAAATTGTTAACTCTTTAATTGATTTATCAATGGGTTCGGTTTGGTTCTAAACATTTAATTAGCTACGTATATTTTATTTATGTATGCTTTTAATACTTATATGCAACAACAAATTCGTTTCTTTGCTGTTTTTATTCTTATTCTTCCTCTCGTTTTTCTTCTGCATTTTGGGCTTTTCGCTTGGTATCCATTCAAAACATTCATTTACTTAATTTTGTCTCCTTTCTCCTGGGGCCTAAATTTTGGTTTTTATTCATTTCATTTATTGGTGTTAAACACCGTTTTTGCTTTTTGTTTTTTACTTTTCGTATGTATATTTATGGTTTTTGTTTTTGTCTACTAACTTATTTATTTTATGAAACGCACAACAACAAATACTGATTAAAGCCTGTCTTTAAAAGAAAATGGGCGTGGCAAACGCATGCATAATTTTATTTCATTTTTTTTTGTAAATGAAAAACGATTTTTAATAAGCGCTGCAACTACAACGTTAATGTTAACAACAGCAACAAACAACATCAACAACAACAACAACACACAGAGATACTGAATTATGTTATGCCTACGGGCATTTTTCTTTTATTGTACATACAACACCAAAAAATCTATTTGATAAATAATTTTTGGGTATTTCTTGTAATTTCCAACTATTTGCTACTATTTGAATACTGGGGGCCAATTAGATTGTTACCAATTAGATTCTAACATACACACATATATGGAAATACTGAAGCCAATATTGCAATCGGATTTAATGGGTAAACATCGAGATATATATACATATATATATATATGTATATATATTGACACATATAGACACTTTTGACTATTATGCAAAACATCAACAACAACAACATAAAACACACACATATATATATATATATATTTTTTTTTTTAAATATTGTATTCACCTATTTGCATTCTTTTCGGAACTGTTTCTTGTTTTTTTTTTTGTATTAATTTTTTGCAAGGGTATTTTTGGAGGCGTATTGCTTGTCGTCGCTATTTGTTGCATCTCTGTGGATTGCAACGACAAGTTTAGTTCTACATATTCAACACATACACAAATTACAACATCAATCAATTAGGCAAATGGGGGGAATTCTTCAAATTGGTCTACACGAGTTGAGTTTTGTCATTTGGGTTTTGAGTTGCTCGGAAAAGTATTTTAGTAGTAGGAAATTACAACATCTAAGGTGGTTTTGCCGTCCAGTGAAATGTTCTTTCAACTTGTTGAATGTTTTTTTTCTTTGTTTTTTTTTTTTTTTTTGGTTTTTTCACGTTTTTTTCTTTTTTGATTTTGTTCTCATAACATGTTTGCATACATATATGTATGTGTATATGTGGTAAAGAATTCTCGTTTGTAGTGTGCTGAAATTTTGGATTTCGTTACAAGGCAGCTTGGGTTTACCTAAAAAAAAAACATATTAAGGTTCGATCGATTTGATCAACAATTAAAACTTGTTCATATTTGATTGTCGCTAAAAGCGCACACAGCTCAAGCACAGTGCCACTCAAACTGTGCGCGCGCCATTTTGTTATTTGGTGTTGTAGGTTGTGCGTCGTCTGTATGCGTGCGTGTGTGTGTCTGTGTGTGGGTTTGTTTGTTTGTGTGTGTTGGTGTTTGTGTGTGCGTTAGTTTAAAGAAAGTGCCGAATAGAAAAATCAACCAAAGGAAAAAAAATATAAATAAATAAACTAAGCAGTTCGACAGCGAATTTTTATTAGAGCCTTGTGTAAAAAACTAAACTAAAATTAGGTTTGTAATTTTAGTGACTATAACAAGCATAAATAAATTGATAAACAGCCAACCAATCATATAAAAATGGACTAAAATGTTGGCATAGGTTTTGTGCTTCTTCTTCTGCTTCTTCTTATTCTTCTTCTTCTATGCGCGAGATTCATTTCACATTTTGTGCGAGAGCATTTAACAAATATGTATAATATAAATGTAAATATATTCATACATGTATATGATGTATATAAATAATTAATGTAAAAGTAAATCTGATATAAAAAGTAATACACACAACCACATTTAATAGTAGAAATGGAGCACGTGACGAGGCCTACGACCAAAGAGAGAAAGAGAAAGGAAGAGCGAGAGCGCGAGAGTAAGACGGAGAGAGAGAGAGTGAGAGAGAGAGAGAGAGAAAGAGAGGTGTTCTGATCTTTGCCTGCGTCACATAACCTCACAAATTGGGAGGCTTTTTGTTTTTGTTTTTTTTTTGTTTGGTTTTTTTCTTCCTTTTCTTCTTCTTCTTCCTCATCGTTTTAGTTAAATAAATAATATAAGTGTATGCTTAAGGATTTAGACACTCAGAGTTTCAGCATAGTTCGAATAGGAAGAAACCGTGTTAAGGTTCGGTCTAGAGATAGAATAGAATTATTGTTTAAGTATCTAATCGATAAACATATGAGTCATTCACATACATAATAAATACACCGACTGTTACAGTTACACAACATAGACACCTATGTATATATATATATATGTATATATACACATATGTATATATATAGTACAGATATAGATATTCATGCGCTAGAGTACAGCTAGTTTGTTCAGTTAGAAAACGCATTTTCTTTCAATTACAATTACAGTTATTTAGATCTAGAAAACTAATCGCTACGAAGATTATTTCTGCATTTTATATTCTTTTTCTATTTTCTTTTGTTACTTTTTGTTTTTGTTTTCGTTTCTTTTGCTCTTGTTTCCTTAACACAACTGTCGCAAATACTGAAAAACTGAAGACAACACAACACGTCCTGTTTTTTACCGATCCTACTCCAAATTGTTTTATTTTAATTTATTTGTTATCCTTTACGTCTTCATCTCTGCCGTAATGCTGTTGTGCGACTTGGCTGGCGAGATGGCAAGCCCTGCACCACCACCGACAGCGCCACCGCAGGCACCACCATCCAAATTGAGTGAGAGATTATTGCCAGAGAGGGGCCGGGATGCAGGACAGCTATGATGATGCGGTGCATGGAAGAGCACCAGGAAGCCATTGTTGGAGACACAGCTGCGAGATTCAGCGTCCTTGTCGAGTATTTGACGGGCCTGTTGGGAATAAAGGGCATTACTTAAAAATGGAACAAGAGCGATGGCAAAGATGTGAAGAATAATTTACTCTATTATTCAGACTTCTACTATGAGTATAAATAATCAGATTCAGTTTGTTTATAAATTCAATGCTGATATTTAAACTTATTATTGGAAAGCTCAGTTAAGATGAAATTGTCAACAAAACGGTTGTTTTTACATAAAATAAATTTAGTAGAAGAATAGTAATAGAATATGGTAAAAAGGAAAATAACCCATCCAAAAGCGATGAATGCTGATGATCAACTAAATACATATAAATACAGATGACAAGAATATATGTGGAAACATATAATTGACCCACCCTGGAGCGATGTAAGTCGAGTTCGAAGCGCACCGCATCGTGATGCTTCTGCAGCTCATTCGTGCGGCTTTCGAAGGTCTGCTTGAGGCGCGTCCGTTCCGCGACGCCACGTTCCACCACAGAGCTGCGCACCTCGCGTTTCATTCTGTTGCAGGGGAAGGAAAGTTTTTTGGTTTTTATGATGAATATGACTAGGTTGGGTGCGAAGCTATTAACGCTTACCTGACCAGCTCGTCGCGATCCTTGTGCACCGCTGCGATCTTCTTGACCTCATTGCGTCGCGCCTCCTGCAACTGATGCATCACCTCACCGGCCTCCTTGTCCAGCGAAGCCTTCATCTGTTTCATTTGGCTCGCCTGCGAGTTCTTCAGCACCTTCTCGGCCGCTGTGTAGATGGCCTCATGGTACTTCTCCTGCAGGTCACGATACTGTGTGGTATAATCCCGGCAGGCGTGGCGCAAACGGGAGCTGACCGATCCCTCGATGCTGCTGGATGCTGCCTCATCTGCGGCACCGGCGCTCTCCTCGCTGCTGTCTCCCAAATCGATGGGGCAGGCGGGCACTTCGACACCCGGCTCACTGTACGTAGAGAAACAATTACTAATTTTAATGGCGTCATTGGGGATCACGCACAACGTTGCCGCGCCGGACACTTACAGGCTGCGGTTGCTCAGACGCTTCACCAGCTTGTTGGTGATGGTGAATTTGGGCTTCTTGCCGCCGTCGAGGGGACTCGACTTCTGGCCAGCGATCTTCAGCTTCTCCTTGTCGTGCTTCTTGCGCAACGATTCCAGTTTCTTTTCCATCTCGAGCCGCTTCTCGCGCACCGACTTGTGTTCGAGTATCTTGTCCAGCGGCTCGGCGAACACACGATTCACATCGAACTGTGAGGTATCCACCTGCCTGAGCGATGTGCTGCCCGATGCATCCAGCGAGCTTTCATGCTGTAAAATGGCAATGCTGCTGTCGTCGGTCCGTTGTCCGTCCGTGCGATCTGACGGCAGATCCACACTGATGGTGGCCTGTACGGAGATGCTTGGACGTGGCTTGGGCGATGTGGTTTGCGGCACCGGAATTAGCTCCTTCTTTTGGTGACCTACTTTAACGAAAACGACTGTAGAATCAGAGACAATCGGGCAGAAAGCAGACAGGGACAGCGAGCGAGAGACAGAGAGAGAGAGAGAGAGATCGAGCGAGTAAAAGTGGAATTGGGAAGAGGGTTTCGGGGGTTTTTCAGGGTTTTTCAGGGTTTTTTAGGGTTGTTTTTTTTTTTTTTGGTGCAGTTTGTGTGTCCGTTAACCGTTTTGTGTGGTGGTGGTTTTTGGTGGTGTTGGTTGTGTGGTGGTGTTGGTTGTTTTTTTTTATATTTATTTTATTTTTTTTTTGGGGTGGGGGAGGTGCGTGTGCGTTTAACCAAATCCAAAATCCAAAAGTTTAACCGAAAGTTTACATTTGAACATACAAAAGAAAAGTAGAAAGAAAAGAAAGTAAAATTAAAACGCAACTCGAATGCTACAGAGGTACTTCATCTTCTTCATCATCATCATCATCGTGCTGCTTAGAGCAGGGTCTTTGTTCCAACTGGTCGGTGGACAAGAGCAACTTACATGACTTGGTCAGATCGTCATCGGCATTTGCAACGGCATCCGTGCCATCCGTCAGCACGGACAGCTGCATTCCGCGCTTCTCCTGCTCGCTCTGGTATTTGATGGGATTGGCGAGAGCCTCGGCGAAATTGGATAGATCGTCGGGCACGTAGTCCTTGACGACGACGCACAGGAAGAGCGAGGCGAGCGCAATCGGCTGACCCACCTCGGAGCGGAGATTCACATGACGATAGCCGGGACAGAGACCAATCACGGGCAGCACCCGATGCCCGATCAGCTTGCCACCCTCCTCATAGGCAGCGATCCGCATGCTCGCCAGCTCCGGCAGCACCACCTTCTTGAAGACGAACGGCTCCTCGTCGTAGACGGGATTCATGCCATTGTCACGCACCGTCTTGGTGCGAAACTTCTTGCGCACCGTATCCGCCGGCAGGCCAAACATGTCCACCTCGACAAAGGTGTTCACGCGCTTATCGGTGAGGAATTGCCCGGACAATACGGTAATCGAAACGGTGCCGGCAATAATGCCATCCACGGTGCTCTCGGCAAATGGATCGAGGCGACGATCGGAGCGTCGCATGAACTCCGGCTTTAACAAATAACCGGAGCGGGCGTTGTACTCAAAGATGCCCAGATTCAGTTGCATGGCCAGATCGAGGGTCTGAAAGTTCAGTGCCACCAGCTGACAGCCGGCATTCCAGAACACCTGCGGCATAAAATTGGAGCTATCGAATCGAGTGCCAGCCGGATAAACTCTCGACAACTGATGCTTGTTGTAGTTGACGAACTCAATCGGTCGATCCTTGAGCAGTGTCATCGCCTGCTTCTCATCGAACGACGACATCTCATAGCAGCGGCCCTTCTCTGCGTTGGAATTGGATTGGATGTGGATATGGATATGAGTTAGTGTCTTAATGGATGCAGTGCAGTTTTCTGGTACTTACTCTCCGCTGACTCAAAGGAGCTAAAGTGTATGGGTTGCACATAGTTGACTAACGCTGAGATCTCTGCACCCGCCTCCGTTTCCTTTTGCGCCTTATCCGGTTGTGGTTCATTGCCACTGGGCAGACTGGGTGTTGTATTGGGCAGGGATTCATCTTCGCTCGAACTGTCCGAGTCGGAGGAGCCGGTGCTATCCTTTGAACTCTGACGTATTTGCTGCAAAGTTGAACACAATTAAAGATATTGGAATTATGCCGAAAATTTACTCGTCATCTTAATCGGATTTTTAATCCCTAAAAAACTTTTCTAAATTAGATTTCTCGGAATTAAATTGTCTAATTTCAGAAACTTTTTATATTAAAGGCATTTGCCATGCGACAAAAAAAGTGGTAGACAAAATGTATTCAACTCCACCGGGAATAATTGGCAACACTGAAAGAATTTGCAATTTGGAGCCAAGGCTAAAATCGTCTAGACAAATAAATCAAATCGCCAGCAATTATTTTTTAAATATATAAGAAACGTAGAAGAAGCTTTCCAAAATGTTTATAAATGTGCATATCTATAATAAAAATCATTTTGTAAGTGACTAGACTGATAAAGATGCAAAAAAATAGTTTTTTATTTTATTTTTATTGAACATATTCAAATTAATGGCAGAAGTTTCTCAAACTTGAAGTTAAACAATAAATTAAGTTGTCGGACTGCTTTATCAATAACAAGAATAAAAAAATGCATATCAGCTCAATAATTGATGAAAACATGTATGTGTGTGAGCATTTATAAATATATACATTATTTATAGACTGCAGCTACAAAAATGACAGACATAATGCGACATGTTGCATGTTTTTATACAATTTAATAGCCATGGTCGGTCACGGGCTCGATATTGGCGCAGCTGCCAATATACGAACGCTTTTTATAATTTTCTGTTGTTATCGCTGCAACAGATCCGACAGGCGAACATCTGGACAGCTGGACGGATGGGCGAAAGTCAATGGGGTCGGTGTCAATAGTGCAAGCAGCACACAATGCATAATGGCAAGAAAATGGCGTAGATTGTGTTGAACAGGGCGGCAGGGGGGGGGGGGGGCAGGTTGCAGTGGGCGGGGTTGGAGGCTGGCTTACAATGGAGTGCATGTGGCTATTGTGCTATGCATGGCTGACATAAAGTTCACTCAAAACAATCGCTCACAGTCGCTCCCACTCCCATTTCCCATTTCACATTTTCCCTTGGCTCTTAGCCATTATGCATAATCCATTATCCATTATCCATTATCTATTGCCCGTTTGGGTAGCCTCCTTTTCCCAGTATGTGTCTCCTTTCGCTTGCAGTGCAGTTGCAGAGCACAAACTATTATATACATCTGATATGTAGTTCTGTCAAATTCAAGCTTAATCAGTTCAAAACTATAATGCGAACAGTGCTGCTCAAACTGTATGTCCTTATTGCTGTTGTGGCGGGTTTGTTTGGCTAAAATTAGGCAAACTCGAAAACTGGTCGCCGTTTTGCGTGACTCATGGTTTTCCTGATTCATGGTTTGCCCCCAAAATCATGTTGTTCGCTCCACTAGTCAAATGTGCTATTAAATTTATATGCAGGCTGCCCTTGTTGCCTACGCAGCAGCCATTTAATCATGACACTGGTCAAAAGGATATATGTGTGGAGGCAATTATGAGGCTGATGATGACATGAATGCAATGCAAACGACCTGAAACGTGGCAGAAGCTCATCAGACATTTCGAGGAATTCGTATCGAATACGTTTGGCTTTATTTGAATGTGAGTAGAGTTTCATTCGCAGTTAATTGTGGAATTATAAACCAACTGATTTAGAACATGTTGGGTTGAGAATTACCTAAAGTGAAGAATTAAGTCTATACGAATGCTGATTGCCAGGCACACTCGAATTAAGCAGCTGTCAATTTCACAAGCACATTTACTCAGCACCAACCAACACACTCATCTAAATTCAAATTTAAATTGAAATTCGTTTGATTATTCGGTAGTTACTAATATCTGTTTAGGCTGTTTCCTTATCATAGCCAAGAGTAGCGTTAAAGCCAGATTTAAATTTGTCAAGTTTAAATAAAAATATGTTAACTAAATAAATGCATACGAATTCATCTATTTAATCTGCTGTTTTAGCTGGCAGCTGTACTAAAACAATACGCATAAGAATTAAATACTCATTAATCTCTCTGCTTAGATCACCATATCGCAGAGGATAAATTAAAGATAGTTTTAACCGTTTATCAGCAACAGCAAGTCACGATGCTTAACATTATTATCGTCCTGAATTGTAAAGGAAACCCTTTTATTGTTCTGGTTTACGTCTGGTTGACTGTCGCTGGTCGTCGAGCAGTTTTTCAATTCATCCATTTATCCAGCATTTCATGCATATGTGTGTATTGTGTGGGTATTTGCATTTATATTTATGTGTGTTGCTGTGTGTGTGTGTACGTGTGTGTGTGTGTGTGTGTGTGAGTGTGTTATCATTACGACGTATGTAAACGCAGAGCGTAAACACAGCAATGTCGACAATCAACACCAAAAACAACAACTGAAATGCCTCCATCCCGTTTGCTTGTGGAATTGGGGACGTAGGAGATGCGGGGGGAGAGGTGGGGTTTGTCTAGGGGCAGACAAACAATGCGACAACAAATCAACCGATTCCTGCTGAGTCGAGTGCCACCAAACATCACAAATAGTGGGATGTCTGTGTGTGTGCTGCTATTAAATGCAATTACAGGCATGCCAATGCCACGCCCACACACATACACACATTTACCCTTATACATTAAACATATATATATTTATATATATATATATATTTACATATATATATAGCATATAGCAATACTTACTTGCAACGGCGGCGCATGTCCTCCGCTAACAATGTCACCATTTGCGGCGCCTGTCATTGTGCGTCCTGCTGCTGCTGCCCCTCCTACTCCTCCTCCAGCTCCTGCTTCGTCTTGCGCTGCGGCAGCCACTTGTTGCGCATTGGCAGCTGCTGCAGCCTTCGCCGCCGCATCCACTGCAGAATAAAAGAAAACATTTATTGAATAAATTGCAGATATGCAATACAACAATAAAGTCAAATGAGAATGTTTGAGTTGTGGGGTCTACTCAAAGCTCAGATGCCCTGTTTGTCTCTCAGCCTTGAAGCTGGCTTGATGAACATTTTGAGTCTGGCACTTTCAAGCACTACTATATCATCCCTATGGGAAGAATCATCGATGGAAAGATGAGTTATTGTATAGAAAGTTTATTAGAGGTCGGTAGTTCAACTCCGGTCTTCAAGGGCATGGAATTTTCGTCGTGACAAAGTTAGTAACTCGCACTTAATTTTATTTTGGATGATAGATGATTGTTAGATAGATGAGTAGATTGATTTATGGATAGATGGATGAATAGATAGAAAGAGTGTATGTTTGAATAGATGGAGCCGTTTGAGTAGATAGATAGATATTAGATGAAAGTTGAGAGAGGTGAATTTTAAACAAGACATTCTATTATATGCAATGGAATAGTGTCAAAAGGATAATAAAATAATATTATACTACTGTAGCTAGAAACCTTCGAATGTTTGCTATTATTGCATATAAAATGTGCTTTGTAAAATGGTTTTATGTTCACCAAGGCGAAAGTCTTTCAAATTCCCAGGCGAAACACTTTCAGCGTACCAAAGAAAATGATTGTAGATTTTTGCATTATAAAGGAATGACGATAAAATAGTGATATCATCAAAAGAAGAATAAATTTAAGGACCTACAGCCATCTTAATATGTACATATTTATAATTCTAAGCATATTTAAGCCAACACAAAGTCAAAATTTTATGCATTTCCACAGCTATCTTAACTACCCGTTCTTTATCAATTTTTATACAAAAAAATTGTATAAAATATGTATGTCCATTTACTATAAAGTTTTTGAGACATAAAAAAAAGATACTCCGTTAAAGAATTGCTGCTCCCATTATATGATATGCATGGGGATAATAACAAAAAATTAATCGCATTAAGTACGCGAACAACGTTGAAAAAAAATGGATGCCAAGAGACGCTGGCAGTGCCAATTGGCCAATTGCGCTGGGATTAGTTTGATAAACTGGTGTCGAGCGGAGGAGGAGGAGGGGAAGCGCGTGACGCGTCTGGGGAACAAATATGACTTTTAGACATTGAGTGTATAATACATATGTATGTATATTCACTGGCCAACTATGTAGTATTTGCAACTATGCTGGTGTTCAGCTGGGAACTGGCCAAGTTTCTTCCCAGTTGATTGCAGCGACGCCAGGCGACTGTTACTCCGACGGCGACGGCGACGGCAACTGCGATGTCGACCGAGACTGCAGCCAGTGGCAAAAGTCATTTGCATTTATAAATTGGCTTTTTGCAATTCATGAGCAAAATGTCAACGTGCACGGGCAGCGGGTGAAGGAGCGAGCAGAGCAAAGTGACGCAAAATGGCGTTGAGTGTCAGCCATGGGTAAATTGTGCAGTTGTGCATGGAAATGGATCCTGCAGGATTCGCAGTAGCAGTCTGTGGCCCATTAGCCAGCGGGACGGCAGGCAGACGACTAAACACATTTATATGCTAAATACTAATAAAACTTTATACGAGTGCAGAGCAAACGAATCGAACCGAAACCAAAGAGCAGTCAGCCAAACGAAATGCTCTCTTTAAGAGTTCCACACAACATATGGCCATTCGAGTTGAGTCGATGATATTGATTTTATCTAAATAATCAACTCAATGGCTAACCGAAATGCATAATTCCAGTCATAATGACAGGAATGTCTATACACTTTAGATAAACCAAGAGCCATTTCTATGCCGAACACAAATATCCATTGATGCAGAGATTATTATAATTTTTGACTCTATTATGTATTTATGTACATGTACAACTACTTTCGTAAACCAAGCACAGACGAATAAAGGAAACAAAGACATCCAAGGAGTACCCATTTGAAAAGAGAACAGAAAATATATACATATATATAATAGTTGTTAACCATTTGCCATCATATCTCATCAGCATCAACATCAACATCTCGAAGAGTCTTCATGATGGATTTGCCAACAGCTAATATGAATGCGACTTTGACAGTTAATCAGCGGCTGATTTAAACAATTTAAATTGACACGCGTAATAAAAATACTCAAACTGAGTTCAATTAATGAACAAAATGAACGCACAAAGTGTACACTATCTTAGATCGCTATCATCATCACCAAACTACGAAGTGAGCGTTAAAGTTATTCTTGTCGAAGGTGCAATAAAATGAACTTATTTGTAGAGAAAGAGAATGAAATTCAAAGAATGGATTGTTGTTCCTTTACACTTTTAGTATAAATAGTTTGTTGAGCTGTAATTTAACTTCATTCTGTGAAACAAAGTAAAAAGAGGTGATTGCATTCGTTGGTTCTCTTAAATTTAAATAAGAACAAGGTTCTACGCTGAGCAACTTAGAGAAATAAATTTGATATTTCAATTTATTATATTTATATTTATATTCTATTTAATTATGTGAACACATTTCAATTCTTGGTTTATCTCCTGTATGAACCGGCCTTGAGCTGTATACACTGCAGTAAGCCATTGTCTTTGCCCGAGGCGCTACACTTCCTTCGCTTTGAATATAGTTGGGAAATGAGTTAAAAAGTCGTAGAGGGACAAGAAGACAACAGCTGCAGCTTATTTGCAATTAGATGGCAGCGAGGGGCTCTGCAATAGCAGCGCAACATACGAGTTATGGCTGCAACAACAACAACAGCAGCAACAACAATGCCAACATTACACATTACGCATTACGTATACGACATGTGGCATTCGAACTGAAATCACAAAAAAGACAAGGCATATTTTCTTGTCGGCTTACCTGAGTTTGCCGATGTGAGTTTATTGCCGGCAGCTGGTGTGCCCAATACCGATGGTTTCTTGTGATGATGGTGATGATGATGATGATGCTTCTTCTTGTTCTTGATAATGATCTTGCGCCGCAGCATCGATGGTGGCGGCAAGTCCGCATTTGGCTCCAGCGGATACGAATCGAGCGGTTTGTCCAACAGCATATCGCCAAAGATTTCGCGGCAATAGTTGGCAATCTTTGCCTGAAAAAACAACAAAAAAAAAACAAAAAACACGAAAAATTGCAACATTTTACTAACTGGCGGCTAACTGAAATTTGATGGGTTAATACCCCAACCGCTTCCTTCGACACAACTAGCCCGCAGACAGCAAAGTTCGTTTGCAACTTTCATATAAGTAAGTAAGGACGTGGGCAGTCTGTCTGCCTGTCTGTGTTTGTGTGTGTTAGTTTTACCTGTTCCCCATGGTAAATTTAGTTTATGTAACTACTTTTAATGGTTAAACTTTAGCCAGATGCCTACTCTGCCACCACTTACATCGCCACCACCCCTCCCCCCTCTTGCCAGCCGCTACTGATGCTACTGTAAAAAAAGTTTGCCTTTGTTATTATCTCGTGGAGCTAAAGCATCAGGCAATTACCTTTCGAGTAGCTTCCGAGATTTACCCAACCACAGCCGCTGCTTCTCCATATTTGAGCGGGGGTCTGCGAGTGCTGGTTGTGGGAGTGTGTGTGTGGGTGTGTGTGTATTGTGGCAGGTAGATAAGGTAGGCAGCAACTTTCGACTCCCATTGGAATGGGATACACACGTGCTCGTGTAAGTTGCCATGTTTGCTTCCTGACGTATTGTTTGAGCGAGAGCTGAGCGGAACATTGCTACAGATGGGTGCGTGTTTTCAAATTCGCAATGTATAACAAAAATTACAACACGATATAGAAAACTGACGTTGCTGACTCTGTTTTAATTCTGCTAACATTGTGCTATATCCATTACAGTGGTCTCGAGTCGTGATTGGTCCTGCTTGAATGATTTAGGTTAGTTTTAGTGTTGAGTTGATTTGTGCTGAGTTGGGTCAAAGCGTAGAAATTGGGTTTGCAGAGATGTCAGTCGTAAGTTACTTTGCATTGATTTAAGCCGTGATTAGTATGCCTTAAATTATATACGATTGTGTTGTGCTGACTACAATCGAATTGAGTCTTGATTTGTCCCGTTTAAAGTCGAGTTTGCTCCTACTATTCATATCCATAAGGCATTTTGGGTTGGTTTAGCCCGTGCTGAGTCTGTTTTGCTTTAGTTCGTCTTGTTTTAACTCATTTTGAGCAGATTTAAGTCGCGATCAAGTCTTAAGTATCTTGTTTAAAGTGGTGTTTGCTGGTTTTTTGGGCTTCATTATGTTTTGTAGCCTTTTTGCATTGCCTGGCTCAACACCAACCAACCACCCGCATAGGCGACCTACTTGTCAGTTTATATCACGTAGACACGCCCGCACACGATTCAACAATGGGTGTTTGAGTTGGCTTTTGGCTACTATTAGTTTAGGACAAGTTACTTTCTGACAGGCTGCTGCTGCGCCGGTCGAGATGCGGGCGCAAACTTAATTCAATGGCTGCTGTGCTTTTTCAAATATTTGTATTTGGCTGTTGGACTTACTCACCTGTTGCCGGGGATTGCAGTGATTCTCGAAACTCAATATCACAGGGTATTCGGATGTTTTAAATGCGCACTCCGCGATTGCCTCGAGCACGTCCTTGGCAAAGATTTCGGGCACAAATGTGTAGCCATGGACAATGACCGGCTCCTCGGTGCGTCCATTCCAAAAGTCCAGTTCGACGCATCTGCATCGCAAGAAGAAGAAGATGGAAAACAATTGCTTTGATAAGTACATGACTTATCAAAGTGTAACAACGCAAGTGCAGCGATAAAATTAACTGACGCAAATCAACAAAATGGCGACGCATAAAAAAGTGTTTATCAGTCAATGCGGACAAAGCCAGCAGCAACAATAACAATAATAGTGGCAACGTTCACCATGTCCTTGGCAGCGGCAACAACATTTGCGTCAATAAATTTTCTGATGTGTGGCATCATCAACGCCAGCAGCGATGGCGACGGCGACGGCGACGGTGACGGCGACTGCGACTGTGGCAGCAACATGATGTTGATGATGGCGGCGGCAATAAAAATGGCGACCATGCAATTTCCGTTGTACTAAAAACCAACGCAGCGGCAAACATGCATACACACAAACCCACACACACACACACGCACACACCTGAAACTTTTGCAAGTGTGTGTATTAAATAAAGGCCACTGCACACACACACACACACAAGCACACACACAAATTAATAGCACAACTGCAACAAGGTCACGGCCAGCATCCAAAAATATATGAAACTGACCACACACACAGACACACACTCACACACACACACAAACACACACACACATAAGCAAATTGCGTCATTAAAATCGCCTACCACGTGGCTCTCAGTGGTATCTCGACCCCCGCACAACACTCACCTGCAGCCAGCGAGCAGGCATTGCCTGTATATCTCCACGGAGGATTTGCCCGTTATCTGATGGCCCGTTAGGTAGGTGTTATGCGATGAGTTGATGAAGTAGTGCGACATCGGATGATCCATATCATCGCAGAGATCAAGCTTATTGGGCGCCATTATTGGGTTGTCATCGCCCATGAGATACCTAAAATAGAGGCCAAAGTATAATAGTTAAACTGCAGTTGATTTAAAGTACCATCTGCTATGTATTTCCCAAGAGTTATGAGCTCTTCAAGCTAAAGTGCAACTGGCCAGTAAAATTTATTATAAGTAAAGAATTAATTTACCAAAAAAAAAGTGGTAAATTTATTACTCTATGCAGTGATGCCTAAAAGTTTTCCTGAGTCAACATCCCAATAAAAGCACTCTTGGTAAAAGCCTATAATAATATTAATTTATGATCTTATATATAAAAAAATATAAAAATTATGTGACTTTATCAAACTATATTTTTAAAGCGCAAGAAACTAGCAAAGTACTTTGACATTCTTGTAATGCCAACAATGATAACTTTGCATAGGATTTCAAAGATAAAGTGCGTCTCGAATTTTCCTCTAAAGAAGATTTAATATTTTAATGAGCTTAGCGACAACAATTGGCGTACGATTTCGCTAGCTTTTAGCTGAGAGCATTCATGCGTTTTCCTAGCTGCTTTTATCATTTATTTTCGCTCAAACAAGCCAATCTATGCCCCGCAACTGATGTGGCAGCACTCGTTGCACATTTTGCGCATTATTCGCTTTTTTATTTGCATATGTTGCATATGTGTTGTATGTGAAGGACACAATGGGTGGCGTCTCTGCCTGAGAGTCAGCAACAGTGAAGTGTGCGGCTGACTAAAGGACTGGTTGCTGTTGCTGTTGCTGCTGCTGCTGCTGTTGATGACGTCGTCTTAGCACTCGCGAGCGCTGCTCTTCTGTGCCTGCCTTGGAGTGCAGTCAAGTGACTCTAACAGCACGCTAAGCTGTCAGGCTCAGGCGCCGTGTCTGAGTGTCTAACTAATTTCCTTTTAAATTTCTTTTTTGCAACAGATTTTGGAGGCAGGCAAAAAGAAACTTACCTTAAAAAGCCATCCAAACTGAGTTGGCCCTTTTGTGCGTTGAATTTGTTGGGCTCGTATTGCTGGATGAGCTCCTTGGCGCGCGCCGGATTCGCATAGGGATAGAGTATCTCATTAAGACGCGGATCGCGTTGCGTCTTGTTCAGAAATTCCACCAGCTGCGCTATGGACATGCACTTGCGCTTCGAGTTACCCACGCTTCAAGTGAGAAAATGTGGATGAGGTGGATAAAGAGGATTAGCTTTGGCAAATTGCAATTGAATTGATTGGCTAGCTGGCTGGCTGGCTGGCCGGCTGGCTGACACTCACATGCTATCGAATAGACGCTCCACCTCGGAACGCTGCGTCAGATATTTGTACAAATTGTAAAAGTCCTCAAATTGAAATTTCGACACCGATATGCTATCGACCTTGCCCGATGGCAAGCCGGTCACGTCCAGCGCCTTCTCCACACGTTTCCGATCCTCTTTATTTTGTGCAAAAAGTTTAATGATGCTAAAGTGGTCACGACCAGCAGCACGACAACAGAAGGATTTCCAAAAGGGGAATGGTTGGAATGAGGCGACGGCAGTTTCGTTCTCCGGCCAGACAATGTGGTTCGTGTTGATGATGTTGTCGTCGCCGTCGCCGTCGTCGTCGTCGTCGTCGTCAGTGATGCATGAGCCACGTTCCAGCCACATTGAATTGTTGCGTTCGGTTGGCAGACAGTGGGAAACAAACAGCGATAGAGAAATAGGGGGGAGAGTGCCGGGGGGAGGAAGAAATGCGAAAGGGAAATTGGCGTAAATTTCAATTTTCTAGGCAACACTTAACCAATATTGTCAAATGCTTCAATACACAATGCACAAAAGCCAAAAACTAAAAACTATAAGCCACAACCACAATCCTTCTTCAACTCTGCACCCCCAACGTGGGGTCAGTCAGAATTGGGCGTGTTTGGGGTTTGGACAATAATGCTACAATGGCAATTACTTTTTCACTGGTATGCGTCCGCTTTTGTCCACCTGCAGACAGAGTTTTGTGTGAGCCTTCAACAGAAACATATTCGCCGAGCCATTTAGCTGGGACAGACTGTAGGCCAGTTTGATGAGGCCATCCGACCAGATCTGCAAGTAGACAATGCAAAGCCAAATGTTAGAAGGTCATCGCAGAGGTTATAGAGACAATATAGGGAGCAACGTTTTTGGGTTCGTAACATGAGATTTGCAAATAAAACACATGAGATTTCCAAATTTCCCTGCCCATCCCCAAAGATTATTTTGGCAATGAAAGATTGTCTGAGATTGATGTCAATGTCAATGTTATACGATTATAATTGAATTTTCGAAGAGAATTGGCTACGGGCAACATTAAATTGATATATTATAAAAAACGAAAGAGGGCTGGATATTTGATATATTCAAAAACTTTAGCATAAGGCCAAAAAGTTTAAAGATTTATTAGTTGGCTTACGGGGGATGAGAAGGGAGAGTGAAATGTGAAAAGAAACATTTGAGAACTTGAATATAGGAGTCGGAGCTGATATAAAAGAACAACGAGTTTAAAGTTCTTTTGCTTGAATTCAATTCCATTAAATTTGCGGAGTGAGAAAGGTCAGCAAAGTTTGGAAACTACCCTAAATTGTGATTTTTTTTGGGTTTTACATGAGATTCGATCGAAAATCGTGTTTTAAATTTGAAATATATTATTATCCTGGAGGTCAAACCATAAGCAGAAGTCCTGGGTTCTGAAAATCGGGTCATTTTCAACAACGCACTTTCCCTAAAGTACTCTTTGAGGGTGTAATTTTAACATGAATGAGAAGAATCTTTACTTTTTGATGCAAAATTTGTAAGTCAATCTTAAGCGAAAATCTCGAGTTGCCCAGTGGGAAAAGCTACCATCTAATAGTCAAAAATAGTAAAATTCCTATATGAGGTGATTAAGATTTATGTAAGTTTAAACGAATATCGCATTATAGATTGGATAAAGAGACAGACCCCTCTATATGTCGGAGTTTAATTGCATTTGCTAACAGACGAGTCTACAAAGCACTGCTTTTGTTTTTATTTGTTTTGCGATTGTTCAAGCAAATCTCCCTCTTTTGTGCATACATTTTGGGCAACATGTATGCCAAAAGCAGCATGTTTATTTATTTAGTGCGGATTATATTTTTGTGCCCCGAAATTCCGTAAAAGTTTATGAAATGTTGGCATTCGATTTTGTTTATAGAATCGTTTGCGACGCGTGCCAAAAATAATAACAATAACATGAATGCACGCACATGCCACAACATCAGCTTTCGTCCGTGTCCGTGTCCGTGTCCATTTTCGTGTCCGTGTCCGGCTCTGACTGTATTCCCGGATAGACGCGCCCGTGATAAAATATAGAACATTGATTTTGACCAGCCAGCAGCAGAATGCTGTTCGCGCTAACAAGAGCAAGGTCACCCCTGTGCGAGGCGTGGCATTATGAAGGGGGCAGATGGAGACGGAGACGGTGACGGACGTTTGGGGGCGGGGGGGTGGTCGGATTGAATATGAACAGCGACTCTGAAACGTATTGGGATTGTGTCCAATCAGACAGGGAAAAGGCGTGGCACACCAGCCCACATGTTAAATCAATAAAATGTGTTCGACAGTCACTTATATTTTTACGCGCATTCGGCAAACGGTTAAAAATAGCCCCAGCCTGCCCACGGGGTACAGGTGTGTCCCAAAATGATCCTAATGACTGATACGTAAGTATGTGTGTGTGTGTGTGAGTGTGTGTAGAGGTCATAATCGAGCGTGTTTCGCATTCCGCAAGCTCTTCAAATATGTCAAATTTGGATTATAATCGTTAACATTCACGATTAAAATGTTTTATTATTTCTTATCACAACTGATTCTTTTTAGTCATAAAAATGTTATCAAAGCGCCAAATCTTATCGGATTAAAGTCCGAAAAATTAATATTTAATTAAATTAAGCTGTAAATTTAACATTATTTTTTACTATTTTATTTTTATTTTACGCTGATTTGTCACAATAATCGAAGTTGCCATTTTTAATAAATACTAAATTGGATACTTTGAAAATAATTTAAAATGTTTTTATACCACAATCAAAAAACTGATTCAATTGAAAAAATTAATATAAATAGAGTGCAGCTGATATTAATTGAATGGTATTTTTTGGATTATGCGCTGATTTGGCATACTTAATATAAACTAATTAAATAAAAGTGAGAAAAATATTACATTTTATATTTTTGGCAACTTTCAAAAACCTTCAAATTGCGTACGAAATTCAGATGCGGAATATGCCTGTGCTTATTAGCAGTTTCGCGCCAGCGACCCACTTCCGAATTTTACAAATGAGTTTTTGTGTGTATGTATTATGTGTGTGTGTGCTCGTGTGTGACCCAGATTTTGGGTTGCAAATAGCTTTTGATGCCCCTTCAATGCTCGCATTTCAATTGTCGTCAAGTTGTCAATTGGCCATAATGAGCAGCTGCTGGCTGTTGGAATTTTGCCAGGAACGCGACCAGTAACACTGCTTGGCCAGCACCAACCTTGTCCCTTGAGCGGCTACCCCTTTTTCAACATACCTGGGCAATGTCCCGTCGTGTGCAGCAGAAGTTGACAAATGTCATGTTGACAAAATCAGAGCCATAGCAAATGGTGACGGTCTTCTCCTCCAGTGTATCCTGCGGTCCCATTGTCACAATCTGGCGCAGCTTAGCGTCCTGCAAATACAGACAGAGCCAAACAAGCAATGAGTATTATTAATTACCAGGCATAAAGCACACGCCAAAATGAAGTTTTATTGCCAGTGATAGTACCACTGTGTACTCGTAAATCGAAGCCATATCCTTAGCCCTAATCCACTGAATGTGCCGACAAAGCTCATTTGGCTGCTCGTAACTCAGATAACTGGGCAGCAAAACGCGTGCACAACTGGACTACTCTAGGGCGCCATATTTCAATTAAATGCCACAAAATGGATTTACACGGGGTGCGGAATGGGCGGCCCACAACGGGCACTCCCAGCACCCAGCACACCAACTTCCATAACACAGCCAACGTGACCGAGGCAACCTCAAGAGTCTATGTGTATGTAATAAACAGCTGTCTCAAAATGATATGTTGACAAATATTTAATACACTCGGCAACATATAATTAAATGGTTGGGGTTCTTCATAAAATCTTTAATATAATCTTGACAGCGAGTGCGAAGCTTTATTAAATATTGTGTACTATTTTGTTATTATATTTCAGTAATCATTTTATACATTTTCGTCAAAGTTTCTGTAAGCGTGTACACATTTTTTAAATTTTACATATTAACATCTATTGCGTAAAACTGGCATTATAAATATTTAAATTAACAAAAAGTAACTGACATGGTTAAACTTGGGATAAGCTTCGTTTGTGATTCTCATCCACAATGTATATATTTGCATAAAAACACAGCAGACAATTTTGCGTGAAAATCTAGATAGGCTATGAAGGGTGTAAGGAACACAACTGGGTTAAATGCAAATAGACCCGTTTGCCAGATAATCACACATCGTGTTTAAAAAAAACTTTAAAAGGGACAAGCGACAGTTTGGCGAGACAAGCGAGGACATTAGTTTTGGCTTTGTTGTCAAGTTACCAGCTTCCATTGTCCGACATTCTTGGCGCGGACTGAGCGGCAGTTGCATAGACTGAGTGGCACTTGCACCGACAGAGTACCAGTTGCCGTGGCAATGAAATTGTCAGTGGCAGTGGCAGTTGCTGTGACACTGTTCGCCAGTTTCGTATCTACTGCAAAACTATGGACTATATTGTTGCCAACCCTGCTGCTGGGCGTTTAATGGCAAATCCAAAATCACCTTCAGGATTATCAGCGTCATTTAAAATGCATGACTCAAACATGAACACGAACACACACAAATGCCTGGAGGGGGGTTTGGGGCATGAGCAGCATGAATTTGGCATTAGTTTTGAGGCGAGTCATGTCTTGATATTTTCTGTAAGCCAAGAGCCGAGCTGTGTGTGTTTTGTCGTCAGCTCTCCTGTCGTGGCTGGCAACTTGGGGACATTTGACAAACTGCTGGATAAGTACAGACAAATGTCCTTGGCGAAAACATGTACTATGTTGTGTATGTGTATACACATATTGTGTATGAATATGTAATGTTTATATATGAGGATGTTCTTCTTATTAGACCATGTTCAGCAAAAATATGGCATATTAAAGAAGAACACAAAAATTATTAGCTGCGTGTATATAAAATATAAATTTATTACTGAGCAACCAATAACCCTTCATTGGTGATCAAAGTTTTCGGCACTGGCAAATCATAAATTGCTCTACAGTATTTTTATGTGGACTTTTAAATGGACGCAAGATTAGGGTACTCTAAAATAGCAATAAATAAAAGTGAGTTGACAATTTAATGTAAAGAGAGTCGTAAATTGATTTAAGCCATAAAAGAGACGCTCTATTTGCGCTATAAAATTCAATGCAATCAAATACGAATTTAACAGTGCATTAAAATGAAGATAGCTACAATAAACATGTTCAGATTGTGTGACAAAAAGCAGAAGGACAAACGGACCAGTTTCCATTTCAAGCTTTCGAGAGCATAGAAAGCATATTACTCATTCTATAACTCAATTCGAAACTATTAAAAATGTAATAATAGTATTATGGTCAACTTCATCAACGGAGCGGATAGTCCAAGGGTTTAACTTGACCTCGACCTAAGTCAATGCTAAGCTGCAATTGGATTCGATTTTCAATCAAAGGCCATGTCAATAAAGCAACGATGCAAAGCTACCTTTGGCTTTGGCCGTCAAAATAGATTACAGTCTGATTAGTTGTGGCCAGGACGAAGCTGATTTAAAGGCATAACGAAAACAATAAAAAGTACATTATACATCTATTATAAAGGCTTGACTTGGCTTTGACTTTTTCCGATTGACAGTGGGGGGCTCAGTTTGACAGACCAGACAGACAGACTACTGCTGCTGCTGCTGCTGCTGCTGCCAGATTATCATGGGACAGGCTATGACAATTAAAGTGTCATTCACTTTAATCGCAATTTACAAAGCGCTCCCTCAACGCGTTTAGCCATTAAACGCTTTAAGAGTTTGCACTCTGTCCTCTCACACGTGCCTTTTGCTCAGCTTATCTGTGAGTGCCATAATTTGCTTTTAACTAAAAACTAATTCTGGCAAATTTGTCGTACTGAATAATGTAAGAGTCGCGGATAAGCACACACAGGTACCGTTGAAGGACTTTTGAGAAGGAAGCGTAAAGCGGAAATGACTACGGTGATTATCTTAATTGCTTCACACGCTGCTCTCAGAGAGTCTGAGCTTTTTTGGGGGTTGGGGTTGAACTGTATTTAGTTAGGGGGGGCCAGTGTCTCTGCTGATTCCAGCTAATCCTTTAGCTCCGGCTGAGTATATTAATTTTAAGAACCCTCATTAGGTTGGCCAGGAGCGGAGTGGATTTCCGAAGGATGCTCGCTGCTGACTTTAATAATTGTATGTCAATTTCATTTTCCCAAATTTGTTTGGACGGTGCTCATTATAAATATTAAAAAGAGCAGTAATTCGATATGTTTTCCTTAGACGTTTCGATTTTAGTGTAGAAACATTTGACAAAATTATTGTGAAGCTAAATTAAACAAAATCTTGTAATTATCCAAACACAAAATGCGTAAACATCGAAGACAATTTTCGCAGGATTTAAAACATTCGCAAAAGCCGCCTGAGATGAGCCAGCATACTTTGAAAGATATGATGCGAGTACAGAACTGCAAGATGTATAATTTTCGAAAGAACGAAATCTATCCAAGCATCCATCCACCACTATCAAAGTGTAATCCTAACTCGTCGACTGCTTGGGTTTCGGACGCAATGAAGATTAACTGTGGACGCCTTGATCTTCAGGGACTAAAAAAACCGAATAAACCACGTGCAGATAAAACAGAGAATGCCGTTTGGAGCAATCAGAGTAAGCAAAGACAGGAGCAATTACCCGAAATGGTGATTGAATGGACTCATTTGTCCCCATACGAAGTGATGCGTTTGCAGAACTGCAAAACATTCAGGGTTCTCGACCGTGAGACATATCCCAGCGTCAGACCTGCTGTATCCAAATGTAGTAATTACCAAACAGCTGAATGGTTAGTTGATGCAGTTGAGGATGCTGGCTGTGGACGCTGCTTTGATATGGAGCAAGACGATTTGATAGATGTTTGGAAACACAGCCCAAATAAGCATACGCTAAGCTATTACGGCGTCGGCTCACAAATTCATGAGCCAGAGGCGATAGTGTTTAACCAGGCGATTTCAAAATCCCTACACAAGGCCAGCGAAGTCAAGCAGGCAGCGAAGAAAACTGAATTGCTAAGCCCAACAATCATTCCGTATTCTACTGGGCCATGTCGACCCTTTGTTCTTAATCAACCGTTGCTGCAGGCGAAGGTCACTAGGATGCCCACTGTACAGAAAAAGATAAATGCACACGATGCACTTACTTGGCTTCACTGTCCCCATTCAATTGTGAACAAATACCCGTTCGTCGAAGACCATCCTCAGATTCCACTCGCAATGTCCCTCGACGTGGAACGGCCAATTCCGAAGCCTAAGCCTGGTCTTAGACGCAGGCATATGTACTGCGATCGGCAATGTGGTATTCCGCAGAACAAATGTACGGACTACGAATGGAGTAAATATAAAGAAGATCCCAAGCCAGTTGATATGGCATTTAAAACGGAATTGGCACAAATGGAGAAAAAAGCTGACTCCGAGCCTAAAAACTACGACGAGCTGTATTCGCAACTGGTCACCTGCTTTGAAAAGATCTCCGCAGAAGATCCAATTTGTACGCTTTATGACAAATGCTGTAAGCGTCGCTCGAAACACAGTCTAGATATTCCTGTTGTTCCTCCCGACCTTACTTCAACTAACAATAAAAAAGTTATACCTCCTCCGCGTATCGTAAAAGATAAAGATGGGCCTGTGATTGAAGAGGAAAATCCAGAGAAAGAGAAGCCAGAGAAAGATAAGCCAGAGAAAGAGAAAGAGAAGCCAGACAAAGAGAAAGAGAAGCCAGACAAAGAGAAAGAGAAGCCAGAAGAAGAGAAGCCAGTGAAAGATGAAGAGACTGGAAAATCGGAAAAACCACCTAAGGAGAAAGGTGACAAACAGCCCGATAAACCGCGAGAAACTGATCTGTCATCCGAGGTACCCGATAAGCAAAAAAAGAAAAAACCAGACAAGCCAGACAAAGCAGACAAAAAACCACCAAAAAAAGACCCACCATTGGAGGAATCACCTAAAAAGGAACCTGAAGTTCCATCAGATCCTTTGATTTCAGAAACGGATAAGCCGGACAAATCAACTGACTACGATAAACCAGACAAAAAACCTCCAAAACTAGTCGATTTTGAAAACAAAACTGAAAATCCAATTCCCGATTGCCCTTGTGAAATGTGCGAGTTCATGAAACGACGTCATGAACCAGACTCTCCGCTCATCCGTCAAATGAAGCAGGAAGAGAAACGACGCCAGCTTCGGGACTACTACAAGCGAATGTGCCATCGCGAGTATCTCAAGTGCCGCCAACCCGAGTATCGAGCACCCCAGCACAAGTGTGATCCCATTGCCTGCGACAACTGCTTCTGTCGTAACCCCAAGTTGGGGGAGTATTGCGACTGTTTAGATGCCATGCAGCAGCTACAGAAGCTTCTCGGGCCCAAGCATTGCATTGTCGGGAATGAGCTGATATTTAATGTAGAGGATCTACGGCGTCGTATATGTCAGCGCTTCTGCAATTGTCTTCAATGCCCTTAGCAAGCGAAAATAGTTGCAGGAGCCAAGTCGAATGCATTTTTCATTGTTAGTTTATCTACTACATTGTTAGTGGATCTACTATGATGCAGTCATTTTGTTTATTTTTCACCAAATCGATATTATAGTGTTGATGAGCTTATAGCTTTATATAAATAAATAGATAACAGATACAGTATAATAACATTCACTGCGGTGGGTGAAGGGTGTGTCAGGCATTGTGTGCATCTGGAATTGTAATCGGAATCGCATATTTATCAAAAATCAAATTACAAGAATTGAAATTGTATCCTAAATTCGTTTCGTGTTGTCGCCTTTTTGTCAGTTAATTTCATAGCCTACTTGAATGTTATAGTTTAAACTAGGCTGTGTCATTTGCGTGCTGCAAGTTCATTATGTAAAATGATTTGAGTCAAATACTTACAAACTTTTTTTTAAATAAATGTAAAAAAAAGATTTTATAAATTTTATGTTTCAATAGACCATAAGTTTTTATACAAATTTAAAATCATGCGTCGCCAACAAGAACCAAACATGTCACTCTACGATGCGATGCAAATCCAGAACTGTAAAACGTTCAACTATCGAAATGAGGAAATTTACCCCAGCATTCGACCTCCAGTATCTCCGTGTAGTCCTGATCTCACAGCCCGGTGGTTAGCTGATGCGCTGGAGGACAATGGATGCGAACGTCCTTTTGACATGGAGAACGATGATATCGTTGAGGTCTGGAAACGTAGTCCGAAAAAGGACTCGCTTCGGTTCTACGGCATAGGCTCAGCTATTCACAAGCCGGAAGCAATTGTTTTTAATCAACTAATTTCAAAATGCCTTGATAAGGTTAACCGTCACAAGCCTAAAACCGTCAAACCAAAAACCATTCGGCCTGAAAGTGCGGACTCCCCAGACCGGACTTCTGAAAACTATGTCCTTAATCGCCAGAAACTGCAGTCGAAAATCGATAGAAGGCCCACTGTAAGGGAAGTCGTAGACGCAAGCAGTGCACTCAACTGGTTTTACTGCCCATTTACCCAAACTCAACCTAAAGTCTCTCTTCGAAATGCTCTTGACATGGAACGCCCAGGTCCCAAGCCTAAGCACGGTCCCAAGCGCAAACACAAGTACTGCGAACAGCAATGTGGTATTCCCGAGAATAAATGCACTGAATTTGAATGGAGTAAAAGTCAACAAGATACCAAGGCATATCAGGATGCATACAAAATTGAGATGGAACGTTTGGCGAAAGAATGCGATGCTGATCAACTTAGCTACGATGAGTTATACTCGGATCTGATTACCTGCTTTGAAAAAGATTCAAAGAAAGATCCACATTCGGATGCTTACAAGTGCTGCATGAAAGGCAATAAGCAGGGTGGCGCGAGTGGTTCGGAGGGAGGTGATAAAGGTGCTGGTAAAGATCTAGGTGGAGATGTACATCGTGGAGACGATGGGGAAGCTGGGGAAGTTGCAGATGGTGGAGGTAAAGATAACGATAAAGATGAAGATAACGGTAAAGACAAAGGTAAAGGAGAAGGAGAAGGGAAAGGTAAAGGTGCGAATGGAGGAGATACAGGCATAGATGAGCATGGGAAAGGCGTGGGTGGAGGCTCGGGAAAAGGTGCCGAAGTAGACTCTGGAAAAGGTGCGGGTGGAGGCTTGGGAAAGGGTGTTGGTGGAGACTCTGAAAAAGGTGCGGGTGGAGGCTCGGGAAAGGGTGCTGGTGGAGGCTCGGGAAAGGGTGCTGGTGGAGGCTCGGGAAAAGGTGCGGGTGGTGGCAAAGGAAAAGGTGTGGGTGGAGGCTCGGGAAAAGGTGCCGGTGGAGAATCTGGAAAAGGTGCGGGTAGAGGATCGGGAAAAGATGCGGGTGGAGGCTCGGGAAAGGGTGCTGATAGAGGCTCGGGAAAAGGTGCTGATGGAGGCTCGGGAAAGGGTGCTGATAGAGGCTCGGGAAAAGGTGCTGATGGAGGCTCGGGAAAAGATGCGGGTAGATGGTCGGAAAAAGGTGCGGGTGAAGATTCAGGCAATGGAAAAGGTGGCAAGTCTGGACAGTCAGATAAAAAACAAGATGGTCATGAAGACTCTAAAATACGGGACCCACAAGAAGGTTCAAAAACTGACCAACCAAGTACAAATGTCGTACCTCCAAACACCGAACAGAATAAGGATTTAATAGGTGATGACAAGTCGCTCAAGGACTGTCCCTGCGAAATCTGCGAGTTTATGACACGTCGAGAACGTGAACCAGACTCCCCACTGATTATCCAAATGAAAAGAGAACAAAAACGTCGCGAGCTTAAGGACTACTACAAGCAAATGTGCCATCGCGAGTATCTCAAGTGCCGCCAACCCGAGTATCGAGCACCCCAGCACAAGTGTGATTCCATTGTGTGTGACAACTGCTTCTGTCGTAACCCCAAGTTGGGGGAGTATTGCGACTGCTTAGATGCCTTGCAAGAGCTACAAAAGTTGCTAGGTTCCAAGCATAGTTTTGTAGATAATGAAATTATATACAATATAAATGTTATCAAGGATCGCATTTGCCGACGGCTCTGTGAGTGCTTGTAGCTACAAACGGGATGAAGAAGAGGCCGAACAACGTATGCAATTTTAAATTTCACAAGATTTTTATATTTTTAGATTAAAATATGTTTTATATATTGTGAATATATTACTTTCTGAAAAGAAAAAAGAGGCAAGCGACTCGCTTAGATAATTTCTTTTAAAAAAAGTAGCCTATTCAGATGCGTAGTTGAAAATTGTGTTTCCAATACATAGATCGAACAAATATGGTATTCAATTAAAGCAAAGCCTACTTCAGAGCTGCTCATATATCCGTCAGAGTTGACATTAAGAGTATATTCAGGTTATTGTGTAAAATGTTTTGAAACGAATATATCCAAAATTTTAGTTACACAACAGAAAACAGAAAACCTCCAAAAGGTTTTTACTGATTTTAGCAGTAGATTTACCATCCTGATTCGATCACGATGGACAGACAGCAAGAAGAGTCCACCCAAGAGTTTGGGGATCTTGAGCAGTACTACGGTCAACTTACACCCTACGATGTGATGCGTATGCAGAACTGCAAATCGTCTCGATTTGTAAATAAAGAAACATATCCCAGCATCAGGCCACCAGTGTCCAAGTGTAGTTTAAATCAGACAAAGATGTGGTTAGCAGATGCCGTTGAGAACATTGGCTGCGTTCGCCCTTTTGACAAGTTGCATAAGGATTGTATACTCGATGCCTGGAAGCAAAGCCCCAACAAGGAAACGCTCAGTTGTTACGGCTTGGGCACAGATGCAACAGTTTTCAATCAGGTGCTCCTCAAATCTCTGAATAAGGTCAATGGTGTAGAACGGTGCAAGAAATCAAAGAGCCCAAAAAAAGGCGAGAAGAAACTAGCCAAGCCGAAGGGTTCTTATGTACTCAATCGCAATGTGCTGAAATGCACCATCAATAAGATGCCCACAGTCTTGAGCAAGACGAACCCAAGCAAAGCCAATACTATACTGTACTGTCCGGAACCAGAAGATCCCGAGAATCCCTTCATAGAAGATGAACCCATTATTCCCCTACAGCGTGCCTTGGATATGGAAAAGCCCATTCCAAAGCCCAAGCATGGTCTCAGGCGCAGGCACATGTACTGCGACCGGCAGTGTGGCATTCCGCAGAACAAATGCACCGATTACGAATGGAGGAAATACAAACAGAATCCTCAGCTATATGAGGTGGCTTTCGAATTAGAGATGGCCGAGATGGAGTACCCAGAAGAGCCCGAGCCACAAACCTTCGACGAGCGTTACGCAGAACTGATCTCATGTTTCCAGAAGAATGAGGTCCAGCATCCCTCGTGCAATGTTTACGAAAAATGCTGTGCACGGCCCTCGGAGCGCCTATCCGGAATTCAGGGTTGTGGAGAATAAAAATTACCTAAATCCTTTCGTAAGTTAAGAAACTGTTAAGGATGTCATTTGTATAGATAGAAAGAAAACTGCTTACAATAGGGCAAAGGAGATTGCAGACAAGCAATAAGATAAAGCATGAAGGCGATTTAGAAAACCGAAAGAAAGAGAGAGAGAGAATAAAAAATAAACCGACGTTTTTTTTTTTTAATATTTATGTTGATAAACTTATGCGTAAGATTTCCCGCTAAGCATGAGCTTGAGCTGCCTTTTCGACAGCCTTTCGAAAATGTATCTGCACCCTTTTGACATTTTGCGAGTATATTGCATAATTCATTTCAGGATAGAAACCTTTTTAAGCGTGTCCGAGTCTCTTCTTCAGTGCACGCCCTTGGCATCCTCTTCATTGCTCACGTTCCACGCTTCAATAAATTTTAATAAAATCGCATTCCGTTTCGTTTCAATGCAACAGCAACAAGGCAGAAGCACAAAAAATAAAAAATAAAATTTAGAAAAAAAGTAATAAGAGTGTGCCGAAAATTCAATGCCCTTGCAAGTCTGTATTAGCTTATGCAATGTTCCTCCCATGATACAGCAACATTTTAAATCTAAGCCGATGGTAACAATATTATAGTGCCGACCGTTTTCAACATAGCCTTGATAACATGAAACAAGTCTTACTTTGCCAAGTTGATCAATTATATATTGAAACATTCACGTTATACATTTTTAATGACTAAATTAGTCTGCCCTTTGGCAAGAGTATTAAAAGTAAATTTTTAATCAACGTACGCCAAAAAAAAAAAAAACAAAAGCAACAACAAAACCGACAACGACCAAGACCACGCCCACATGCCACAAGTACACACCTACACATGATATGGAAAGGGGTGGCCTTGCGATAAGGATGTGAGTGAGTTTTTCAGTATTCCTTCCAACTTTGAGTTGCGCTTTTTTTATAAGCCGACCTCATTTACCGAAAAATATTCAGCACTTTTAGCAACTTTCCGAAATACGTTTCATGCTACTCTCTGTTCTGTTTTACCCAATTCTCACTACTTCTTGCTATTAATTAATGCAACAATTTTGCTGTCCACTTTTGGGACCAACGCGAAACTAATTTGGCACAGCCTTTTTGGGCCATTAGGCGCTAAGGGAGAAAGTGGAAAGGATTTGGTAGTAGTTGTGCGGCTAACCGTTCGCCTTAGGTCAGCTAATCCAGTTAGTTGGTGGGTGGATGTGTGTGTGTGGTGTGAGTTATACGCGCAGCACATCAAATGCCAGGCCCATTACTTAGACATAGGTCAAATATGCAGCTCTAAATGTTGGTCTTGCAAAAAAAAAAGCAAAAGAAATAGAAATAGAAAAAAATGTCAGTGTTTTTGTTTCTAGCAGGTTGTGAAAAGTCAGAGCAAAAAGTCGAATGTGCTTGTTGGCAGCGGTTCTCTGTTGCTTTTTGTTAGATTCATTGTTATTGTTGTCGTTTCCTATTTGTATGCTCGCCGGCTGGTTGAAACGTCTGTCCCTGCTCGGGTGCTTCCTTCTTCTTCTTCCTCATTTTTTTTCGTTTGGCCAACGTTACGTAAAATTCCTTTTAAACTCAATGCCTTGTAAACAGCGGTAGAAGTTGGTAAGGAGCACGGAAGGGGAAGCGTGGATCAGAAGCATGTTGCCGTGTCATTGCAATGATAAATGTATTGGGTCACACACACCCAACCACAGACCCACACACCCACACACACGCACACACACACACACACACTCTAAGTACACACAATGAAAATTTTGCGCCCTGAAAAGAAAATTGTGTGAATCGAGCGTCGGAGAAGAAGAAGTAAAGCTCCAGATGGGCACATGACACACATTCTACGACAAGGCGAACAAAAATAACAACAATCAACCGTAAGCTGAAGAAGAAGAAGAAGATGTCGAGCAACAAATATGGCGACACAAAGCCAAGCCAATGAGCCAGTACACACACAACTGGCTACAATTCAAACAGTTCCCGGCTAAAAACGTGCACGTGACCTGGCTAAACAAACTATGCGAAAGACTTTCGCATATAGCCCAAAGTTGTGGATTATGTGTGACCACCTGAACAATAGGATTTTCGAACCGCATCTTTCCCTTAGCATTTAATTGGGTCTCAATCGATGCCGGCACACTGACTATGGTCAAAGCTATTTTTATTAGCTTATATTGCAATGTTTGTTTGCATCACAGGTGCCCAGGCGAATTTCACACAAGTATACAAATATGCCAGAACCGAAGCCCGTATCGTCGGAATAATTAATATTGCAAAAATATGTTTACAAGCAAACAAACAAAAAATGATTAAGAAGAGCAAAATAAACGCGTCAAAAGCCATTGGACTGCAACTGATGTTTTGAGATGCGAAATGTGCAACACACCTTGTTGATTGGAAAATATTTTATGGGCTTATTATTAGCTTTTATTAGCTTTAAAAGCAGTTAATGGCTTTAAAATATATTATAGTGTATACAGCAAAATACGTTCCCTTGAAGCTATTTGCTTACAATTAGGCAGAAGTTATTTATCAGATACATGTTTAATATTCTCCTGTTAGGGTATTACGAGATAGTTGTGCTTATTTTTACACAAAGTGTGTTTTGTTGATGCTTTACTAATATTTACTGTTTTACTTTAGCATGCACTTGCTGACAGCCGATGATGGGAAGAGACAAGATTGATGATATTTAATATATACATATTACGTATACGCACCTTTGGCTTCTTAGCATATTGTCCGGTGCGGACATCGCGGATTGTGGCTATATCCAAAATGTCGAGCTCATTGTTTTGATCGATCCAATGGAGATAGAATCCTTTTGCATCCACACGCATTGTCACCGGTGTCCCGCTGCCGGAATCCTGCATATATAAAATCATATCATTATCAAAGTCTTTAAAAAAAAAAACGATTATGTTCGAAGAATATGCCAATTAAATTGAATAAAAATTGCTAATGAATCCTTAAATTTAATATAAATTCTATAAATATGACGTTCCATCGTCTCATTGTCTACGGCACATTGAACTTGCTCGGGAGAGTGTAATGAATTTATTATATCGTATTTCGCTTCCAGTCGCCCACAAAAATGGCCAAAATCAAAAACAAAAAGTCATCCCTGCTTATTATTTAAGTCAAATGAAAATTGCCCTGTGAACAGTGCATATGCCCCGTCCGACATCCCCATCCCCCATTTTCCTCCCTGGCCCTGCCCAACTGCCGTTTGCCATAAATAATTTAGCATTCATTCATAAAAACCAAAGAAAAGAATGCGAAATTTGCTCATGTTGGACGCAGCTGGCTGCCGCCCGGCAATGCCAAACAGATGCGCTCAGATAAAACATCGCGAGCCAAAAATGAAATATGTATTTAATTTTTTTTACTTTATTTTTGTATCGTGTTTTTAATATATTTTATGCAAAACAGACGCCACACGTTGCGTGGGGAGCAACTGAGGAACCAGCCAACTGAGGAAGCTGCTATTCAATTTTCTTGGAAGGCGTTAAATGGCGAGAAAGAAACAAATGCTTATCGCTCATACAGATTAAATAGCATACATATTTGTTTATACAAATACATTGCCCCAAACGGAAGCTGATCTATAACTAGACAGGCAGTCATAAAACAGAGTCCACTTTTGACATATTGAGCAACTTGCTTGTTGAACATTTGAAAAATCCAAACACTTCCAGTTCAGATAGATAAAAAAACCAATAAAATAACGCTTTTGAAAAGTCAATAGTATTCTCAGATAAGATAACATTCAATTGTCTAAACCAATATGCATTTTGGACGAATAAGAATTTGAATATGAGTTATGTCAAAGTAAGTGAAATGTGTGTTTTATGAAGCAGAATGAGAATATTTTCGATTGCTAGTCATTTGTGTAGAGTTCAGTAAACTAACATTATTGCTGACGATTCAAGTCAGCTCAAAGTGTTTTATTTCGTATGGTGTGTAAAAAGCAGATATTTTGACATGGCAAATGAACCCCGAAATTTGACCATTAATATTAGCAGATAATGAGTGTTATTTCGCTCGAGAATTGATGAGCATTGAAATAGTCATAATGAGAAAATTGTATTTGCAGCTGCACGGAGTTCATTATCCTTTGCTGAGGTCGGTTTAATGAACTCATAAGGTGCCAAAGTGGCTAAAATTTCGCTTTGGGGACGGCCAACAAACTCGCCCCTCCCCTAACTGTAACTGTAATTCGGGCACCCTCGCATTTCTAATAATTGATATTGAAAACATTTACTTGCAGATCAAATATGCGCAGCTTTTGCCTCAGGGGCGTTTGAGGGTCATTTGGGATTCGAGCCCGTTTTTGGTTTATTTCCTTCTTTCACCCACCACCACAGCCAGTTTAATATTCAATTAAGCGCATATTTTCTGAAGATTTTTTGGATGGCATAGAAGGAAAAGGGATGCGCCTCGCTAATTGGACTTCAGTTTCACCCGCGCGCGTTTGCCCCATCAACATTTGCCTTGTCTTCTTATGCCTGCTTTTCTAATTACTTTTTACTAATTGAGCTGCTTCTCATTGACCCAAGTTATTAATTTGTTTTCAATATGCGAAATTTGGTGTTAGCGGACACTGTCATTCGCATAAACACCAAACTGAAATGGCCTGCGAATCAACAGCGATATCAGAAATTTCCAAATCGTGACTAAAAAACTGGCAAGTGGCAAGTGGCAACGGTCGACTGTCTGTCAGACTTGTTTTGTGTGCTTTTTGGCTAAAAGCGATTACATGCATAATTCAATTGATGTAACAGCCTGTCTGCACCCTCGATAAAACGATAGAGCTGCCTATGCCATGCAAAGTGCGAGAAAAGTGCGGAAAAAAGGAGGTTGGCTTGTTTTGTTGAAAGCGATAACTGTTGGTCGCAAATGTACCCCAGCTAGATACAGCTAGCGCTACAGATGCAGATACAGCTAGAGCTACAGAAGTACAGTTGTATGCACACTGTATTGTCAATCATGCTTAGGGGCCTGCCAATAAAGCCGGCAAGTGCGTGTTTCGCTCAGTTTCAGTTGGATTTATGCACTGCTTTGGGGACTATGCAAATGCTATTTGGGATTACACAGCTGCTGCCAGGCATTTGTGTGTGTGTGTGTGTGTGTGTGATAGGGGTTTTTGTTACCCCTTGCATATCTTCTTTTTACTTTACTTAGCCATGAGCAACTATTGAAATTAAGCTAAAGTGTTCGTCTGGGTAATATCCTATAAATATATATGTAAATATAAAGCTGCGTAAGTTGTGGTTATTCACCTATCAAATACAAGTAGCTATTAGACGGCTTTTATCTGCCCACAAATTGCAGTTAGTATGAGCAAATTCTTAACAATGAATGATAAAATTACAATAACAAATATGTATATCAATGCTGATAACTCTGCGACATCTACTCTTGAGCGATAACAAAAGTTCACTTTTTATTGCACCCTACTGATTATAGACTAAACGTTGTGTTTATTATGATTATTCTATAGCCATACATTTTCCAGACTGCAAATAACATGTATATTAATAAAAAATGTATACTTTACGTATAAGAATATGTATATTTTGTTTTTGTTTTGATAAACGTACTTAGCAAGATATAATCCATTTTTATGGCTAATCAACAATTCATATATTGTTGTCTGTGTACCACTTATAAGACCCCTTATAGCCCGTTTGTATAGGGTATATGGAGAAACTTCAGTAGTTGCATCTTCAAACACTCATGCAAATGATGTCATAAAAATGTAGACAGCATCCACGTTTGTCACCTGTGCAAGTTTGCCAAGCACTCGAAACTTGATGCTCGACTTGGCTCTTGTTGGTTTAAAGTTCTGCAGGAACTTATTAAGCATACGCCAAGTGGTGCATGGCAGTCGAGCAAACGAAGCCATTCAGACAAAGGAGAAGACGAAGAAGTAGAAGTAGAAGTAGAAGCTACGAGAGCAGCAAAAGCAGTCACTGTCAACGTCTGTCACAGTTGGACGCCATTTGGCCTTACTTGGAGCAAAACTAAAATTAAGATTGATGTACAGCCAAGATGATATATACAGTTGGAGAGCAATTACAAATTGACCCTGAACTCGAAGCAGGTGTGTTCAAAGGTTTACCTAATCTAGAATCTACGATTAAGCACACTCGATCCGAACAATATTTTAGAAATCAATCTGATTCTAATCGTGCAATTGATCGGCAATAGTGTTCCTGATACTTCACATTCGATTGAGCGATTAGATAGCGATTGTTTGCTTTAATTTACGACAAGTGTATTATTAGAGTACTATTTTACAGATTAGTGACTTCTAGTTGAGCTGATAGTAGGCGCTGATCACCTGGTAGATCCAATTCACATAGGAAGGCACCGAGGTAAACACCGACGGCCGATTGGCATATCCACAGGGCATATAGCTCCACGATCCAAGACCAACCAGCTCAGCAACGCCATCCTTTGGCCAGTAAACCAACGGGGTGCCACCATCCCCGTAGCAGGCGTTCACCTGAGCGCACACCTGATTTGTGGACAGTGGTGCATCCGTTGGCAGCAACTCCGCGCAACTAATGCTGTTGAGGAGCGTGGCGAAACCATATTGCAGCTCTTTGGAGTATGCATCGCCATTGACATCGGTCAATCCCCAGCCGTACACGGTGGCCAACTTGCCACTGTAGTCGTCATACAAATCGGGCAATGCTATCTGTTGCACACGTGCCGAGTAGACAAATGACTCAGAGACATGCAACAGAGCAATATTGTCGCTGCCCGCTTTCCCACTGAATGAACGATGCGACGAGGCAAAGTCAACGTATCGCACCTGTGCCTCGCCCACATTGTTGCGATTCGAAAGTCCGGCATAGATGGGAGTGCCAATGAGGCCGCCGTTGAAGTCCTGCAATTCCAGGACACAATGCGCCGTGGTGAGAACCCAACGCTTGCCAATTATTGCACCGCCGCACTGGTGTGTGTAGGTCAGCCTGGTCAGGCTGAGTGAGACGAGGTAGGCCGCATTATCCACACCCTGCACATCGAAGCCGTCAATAATGCGTGACGATATTTCGTCATCTGTCTGATCAGGCTTGACCTTCAGCATTGCACGCTCCACAATGTTTGGCACTGATTTGGAGTTGGCCAAATCCTCAACGTGACCATCTTCAATGTGACCCGACAGCAAATGCCGCAGATGATGCATCTGCCGTTCTGCGTTGGCCAGCGCCAAAAGGGCCAGCAAACTGATGAAAATTTTTGCCGTTAACATGACGTTCCGTTATGTTCGTGTTGCGAACTGCGTTTACTGTGAACGGCTGCCGGAAGCCCGCGAGACTTATATGTAATCGAACATTAAAGCTTTGTGATAAGCAATGAGGGTGGGGACAAGTTCGATTACCAGAAATAATTTCTGACAGCCGCAGAGAGCGAGAGAGAGATTAGGGATGGGTTTTGTTTTCGAGTGTTGTTCACGACACGAACAGCAGACACACATTTGATTATAATTGTGTATTATTTTTTGGATTGTTATTTAAAATCTTAATATATTTTCTATAGAAAACGTCTTATTGGGATTTCTTTCGCTACAAATCAATCATGTGGAATAAATTCCGGCTGCACATATCCAAATGTAAAAGGAAGTCAAGGAAATACTTTAATCACTAATTTTATTTTATTGATAATTTGCCTGATTTAAAGTTTAGCTTAACCCTAGAAAGTTGGGAAGTCATTTGATTTTCTATTGAAAGCTATTAAGTTCTTTCATTAATTGAATCATTGATGAAATCAGATCAGAATCAGATTATTTAACTTAGTTAAAGGGATATGACTTTTGGTCACTGAATTTGAGTTACTTTTACAAATTTCAACCCACAATCAAAGGCAGTTGGTGCGCGAGGTATTTACCTGGCCATTAAACTCTACTTTCAAAATAAAATATATTGCCTCATCTCTCATGGAGCAGTCGCTCATTAAGGAATTCTTGATGTGTCTGGTCTAAATTTTATTACCATAGTCTAACTGGACTTTAAAGTGGCATTTATGGTTTGGATTTCCCGCTGTTGGGCATTTCCCTGCCCAGAGGTGGTTGTTGTGTGTACACAATTGTGTGTGGTTGCACAAAGTCCAAAGCCCGCAGCGGCGTAAAATATGCTTTTAATTGCCTAAGCCCGCAAAATGGCCGCCAACTGCCGCAGGGCGAGAACACTGGACGTTGTCCACTCTTTTATGTGGCTACCAAGGACGCGAATCCCTTTCACATCTGCATGTATGCACATACAGACATGTATGTATTTTTAGCACCCTTTTGTGAGAGGGAAACATTAGCACGGGCCGACCTTGTACGCGTGGCTTGTCGATACCTTATAGCACACACACAAACACACATCACGCACTCTAAAAATATCGCAATTATTGGAGCTTGTAGCTAGTAGGGTTTTAGCTTCTGGTATCTTCATATGTTATGGTTATCTAGAGATTTTGGATTAGCCATAGTTTCAATGGTTTGGGGAAAACACACAAATATTGATTAGCTCACAAAGCGAAATCAATTCCATGAATTCATCTACTAATCGGTAGATAAGAAAGATCGCCGAATGAAGATATAGCAAGTATAAAAGATCGCTGCCAATCATCGAGCCCATCATTCGCAGTCCATAGTCTCAGGAAATACAATGAAAGTGCTTGCGATTACACTTCTCGCCCTGCTGTGCGCCAGTGCCCAGGCTGGCAAGCTGAACGAAGGCTTGAACAAGTTCATCCCCAGCTTTGCTACCGGCTTTGTGATCAACGGCACCCAGGCTGAGCCCCACTCAGCTCCGTACATCGTCTCCCTGTCGAGTAAAGCCGACAAACACTCGCATATCTGCGGCGGCACCGTCATCAACAAGGAATGGGTCCTCACTGCTGCTCACTGCATCTCCAATCCCGTGGGAATGGGCGTCATCGCTGGCCTGCACACGCGTGCCGATGTCAATGATCGTACCCAGCAGCGTGTCGTTGATTTTGGACGCGTGCACGAGATGTACACCGGCGGCGTTGGTCCCTTCGACATTGCCATTCTGCATTTGAGCGAACCCCTCGCGTTCAACAAGTACGTCAGCCCAGCTACTTTGCCCAGCCGCGAGCAGGTGCATGACGGAGAGACCCATCTGTACGGTTGGGGACAGCCCAAATCTTATGTGTTGACAGCCTCCAAGTCGCTGATGACCGTGACCACTGAGATTGTCAACTATGACGAATGCAAGGAAGCGTTGCCCGAAGATGCTCCACTCGAACCCACCAACATCTGCTCCGCCTCTCGCCAGCAGAGCATCTCCGCTTGCAACGGTGACTCCGGTGGCCCATTGGTCGTTGAGTACGAGGATGCCTCCTCTGAGCTGATTGGCATTGTCTCCTGGGGCTATATTCCCTGCGGCTTAGCTAACTTCCCTTCGATTTACACCCGTGTCTCGGCCTACATCGATTGGGTGGCCAAGATCCAGAGTGCATATTATGCTTTGTTCTAAGTAGTTCTCTCGACGATTTAATAAACAATCTTGACGGCAAGACCACTTCAGTTTTGATTATACCAATATTTTTGTCATCATTGTTGCTGTCTATAGATAATATATCTATAGATGCATATATCAGCTAAGATCTAGATTGGCTTATTACTTATGATTACTTTAATCTTTTCATGGTCATTGCGAAAGTTCACATTGGCATTGATAACTGGCAAGTTACGAGCTTTTGCGTTCTACCAATCAGTATTCAAAACTGATAGTTTCTGAATTTGATTAGCATTTCTTACATCGTATTAACTAAATTTAATATTTTTTAGAAGGATCTTTATCAAAATTGCAGATGGAATGAGCATACGAATTTTAAATTATTTATTTAAATAATGAGCTGATGGCTATAATATTGATAGACTTTTAATCTGACGATAGTAAATCTTATTACTCTGGGCGAATGGATCTATACTATAAAAGAACAGTGTAGAAACGAACCCATCATTCTGAATCCAATATTTCAAGGCAACCAATCCGACCCAATCAGCAGAATCCAAAATTAAATAATTTCAGGTGTACACAAATTAAAAAAAAATTTATACACATTTTAGTCTTCAATAACTTTTTAATTGGAGACAATCCCATTGATTTGGCTAATTTACTATCTAAGTAGTAAATCAATCTAGTCATACACATATTTATATTTATAGCTTGCAAAACCAAAAACATTAAATACAATTTATTGGCTCCAATAAAAAGCTTTCCCATTTGATTTATACAAAACGAACAGCTTTTAAGATTATGAAATGTGGCAGCAATTTTCTTATGCAAGCTAAATCGACTATGACAGCCTCAACGAACTTTAATCTAAAAATTATATTTGAATTTTATTGCTTAAAGATTAAAAGTGGAGCGTGTGTGCAGACTCTTGGTGAGCAAATACTTCGAGCTACAAGCAACTAGGATATCAAAATCACTCACTGGCTATCAAACCTTCAACTGCCGCAGGGCAAGAAAACTGGTCGTTGTCCACTCTTTTAAGTGGCTACCAAGGACGCGACTGCCTCTATAGATTAATATATATATATATATATTCACAGACATGTATGTATTTTTAGCGCCCTTTTGTGAGAAGCAAAAATTGGCACGGGCCGACCTTGTACGCGTGGCTTGTCGATACCTTATAGCACACACACACACACACACACACACACATCACGCACTCTAAAAATATCAGAATTATTGGACCAACAATGTTACGCATAGGGTTTTAGCTTCTGGTATTTTCATACCTTATCGTTATCTGGTGTATTTGGATTAGCCAGAGTTTCACTTTTTTTTGGTGAAAACTCATAAACTCATAAAACGAAATCAAATTCATAAATCTAACTACTAATCGGCAGATAAGAACGATCGCCGAATGCAGATATGGCAAGTATAAAAGATCGCTGCCAATCATCGAGCCCATCATTCGCAGTCCATAGTCTCAGGAAATACAATGAAAGTGCTTGCGATTACACTTCTCGCCCTGCTGTGCGCCAGTGCCCAGGCTGGCAAGCTGAACGAAGGCTTAAACAAGTTCATCCCCAGCTTTGCTACAGGCTTTGTGATCAACGGCACCCAGGCTGAGCCCCACTCAGCTCCGTACATCGTCTCCCTGTCGAGTAAAGCCGACAAACACTCGCATATCTGCGGCGGCACCGTCATCAACAAGGAATGGGTCCTCACTGCTGCTCACTGCATCTCCAATCCCGTGGGAATGGGCGTCATCGCTGGCCTGCACACGCGTGCCGATGTCAATGATCGTACCCAGCAGCGTGTCGTTGATTTTGGACGCGTGCACGAGATGTACACCGGCGGCGTTGGTCCCTTCGACATTGCCATTCTGCATTTGAGCGAACCCCTCGCGTTCAACGAATACGTCAGCCCAGCTACTTTGCCCAGCCGCGAGCAGGTGCATGACGGAGAGACCCATCTGTACGGTTGGGGACAGCCCAAATCTTATGTGTTGACAGCCTCCAAGTCGCTGATGACCGTGACCACTGAGATTGTCAACTATGACGAATGCAAGGAAGCGTTGCCCGAAGATGCCCCACTCGAACCCACCAACATCTGCTCCGCCTCTCGCCAGCAGAGCATCTCCGCTTGCAACGGTGACTCCGGTGGCCCATTGGTCGTTGAGTACGAAGATGCCTCCTCTGAGCTGATTGGCGTTGTCTCCTGGGGCTATATTCCCTGCGGCTTAGCTAACTTCCCTTCGGTGTACACCCGTGTCTCGGCCTACGTCGATTGGATCGCCAAGATCCAGAGCGCTTACTATGCTTTGTTCTAAGTAATTCTATCGACGATTTAATAAACAATCTTGACGTCAAGTCAAGTTAAGTTTTGATTATACCAATATTTTTGTCATCTTTATTATCAACTAAGATCTGGATTGGCTTATGACTCCAGATTAAAGTGTGCCCAGATTCAGTTGGATTAGTCGAATCTTCTCTTGGTCATTGCGAAAGTTCACTGCACTTTTCGTATGGGGCGTATGGCATTGATAACTGGCAAGTTACGTGCTTTTGCGTTCTACCGTATTTTAAATAATACGTATTTTAAATAATTTATGGTCCAACTCAAATCGATTTAAGATAGCATACTTTAAGGAGTCTCATGACTACATTAAAATTAATAACTACTACATTAATTTAATATCATTTCTAATCCACAATAAGTAAGAATGCTCTTGTCGAGAGAGATCGACCTGGAGATAGCTCCACCAATAGCTTAATCGATTTTGGTCGATGTAGGGGAAACTAGGAAATTTGTCACAGAAATAATAAAAAACTTGAACTTTGTCTGCTATTCGAAATACGTAAATTCCCTGACATGGCCATGTTCATACAGATATGAATGGACATGGATTGATCGACTCGGCAGGTGCCTGTTAAATAGTTTACCACACCTTTATTATATACCACCTTTAATACCACTTTGAGAAATGTCATAAATTGTATTTGTGAATACTTAAATGATAAGCTGAATAGTTGGAATTTTGACAAAGTGTTAATCTGATTATAGTAAATCTTATTTTTCTGGGTGAATGGACATATACAACAAGAACAGTGTAGAAACGAAACCATAATTCTGAATCCACTATTTCAATGCCACCAATTCGTCCCAATCAGGAGAATTCAAAACTAAATGTGTTTATTGGCTATAATGAAAAATCTTTCACTTTGCCATTTGATTTTTTATAATTCGAATATCTTTTAATATTACTAAATGTAGCAGCAGCTAAGTTGAATATGACAGCCTCAACGAACTCTAATCTACAAATTATGTTTCTTAAGTTTAGATAAAAGGTTAAATGTGGAGCGTGTGTGAAGACTCTTAGTGAGCAAATACTTCGATCTCCAATCAACCAGGAATTAAGAATTTCTCAGTTTCTGCTAAGCCTTCTTCTGTCTGATTTGGCCCCGCCTTGATTGAAGAAACGCAGAGAGACTAGCCATAAGTGGACACTGGCTGATAACATGTAGTAGTAGAAGACAGAAATATTTGGGGTCAACTTGCTTGGAAACACATCAGAGCTCTTTGATATTAACCCCAGGCAACTGGTTTATTGGGTTCATCCAACCTATGGGAGCCAAGCCACAAAGAGGACTTATAATTCCTGTAGTCCGATCCTGCTAGCTGCAGCATATTAATATATCGCTAAATTTTTAAATTATTATTTGTGACTCACGCTTTCTTTGAAAAACCAAGTATTTCAACCAAAATAGACTACCTATAATTTGAAGCATATTCGTCAGTTTGTCTGCTTTGTCTTGTAAACAAAGATTGGTAGTTAGGTTATTCCGATTACGTTTATATATGGGTCAATAAACCTAACCAAACGTATTTAAGATTTACAAGCCACTTGCAACATTGTTTACTTAAGAATTGAGCCAGTGGAATCATTGAACTGCGTCTAGCCCACTTGAATGACGACTGAGTGATTGCACCAGTGATTGCTATATTGCCATTGATATTGGTCTAAAGTGTGGCAGCGACAGGTATTAATAGATCCGATAACGATATCTGACAACAAGATAGAGTCCAATTTTATTAATCAGGACATGGTCGCAAGCCCAAAGCCAGGATCGTAAATTTGCAATAGAATAACCCATTACTATTGATAACCAAACGGTTGTCATTTTTATATTATGATAACGCCAGCTGATAACGAGAGACGACCGTTTTTTGTATAAAAACATTTGATTCGCTACCGTTAACAAACACTAAACAGTGTAATTAACTGCAGTTAACATGAAGAAATTTGTTGTGCTCCTTGCTCTGGCCGTTGCCTCGGCTAGCGCCAATGTGATCGCCATGCCTGGCTTTCCCGAGGGACGCATCATTAATGGACATGAGGCCAGACCCAACGAGGCACCCTTCATTGTGTCCATGCAGACAACCAAAGGAGCTCATTATTGTGCTGGCTCTCTGATCAATGAGCGCGTTGTTCTGACCGCCGCCCATTGCCTGATCTATTCTGACTTCCAACTGGTTGCCGGTGGCCACAGCCAATCCGATAAATCCCAGACGCAGGTGCGCACGGGAAGCGACAAGCGCCAGACTGTCCATGAACAATACACAGGCGGTGTTGGTCCCAATGATATCGGTCTGATCTTCCTCGATACGCCCTTCAATCTGAATGCGATCGCCCGTGATGGTAGTGCACCCGTCGCAGCCATCTCGCTGCCCAAAAATTACTTTTCGGTCAACACTGCTGGTGTGCTCTTTGGCTGGGGACGCGACAACTCTGGCAAGTCGCCCGACAAACTGCAGAAACTGGATGCGGACATTATTGGGTACAGTGATTGCGCAGCTGCGATGCCCAAGGGCAATAAGTTGGACCAGACTAACATTTGCACCTATACCGCTGGTACTGCCGATGGTGCCTGCAATGGCGATAGTGGCGGTCCCCTGGTTACCAAGAAGTCCGATGGCAGCTATGAGCTAGTTGGTATTGTCTCTTGGGGCTATACTCCCTGTGCCACCACCAAATATCCCTCTGCATACACCTCGACTGGTGCCCATGCCAGCTGGATCAAGGAACACATCAATGACTTTTAAACTGCGACATGCTATAAACTGATTAAAAATATATAAATTTCTGTGCATTACTCACATCGTCCCATTTGATGAACTTCTCGCCATCCTGGAGAGCCTGTGGCACCTCCACGCTGGCCGTCGATATATAGGTGCCCCCGGCACTCATCATCCTGTAGGCCTTCTTCTGTTTGTTATTCTATTTGTGCTTTTTTGCTGTTGCTGTGCTTCTGCCTTATTCAACTGCTGTGTGCTGTGCGTTGGTTTGGTTTCAGGTTTTTCTGGTTGCCTGGTTGGTTGTTAACCACTGCTTTGCATTTCCTTTGTTGAATTGGTTGCTCTTTCAACAGTGGTTCTCTCAGTTGTTGTTGCTGTAGTTGTTGTAGTTGTTGTTGTTGATATTGCTGTTGTGCATACAAATGACGCCATTTGACCGTGTCCTGGTCCTGCCCTCAATTAGACCAATGTTGCAACTGCTGCACGCTTCACCTGCTCGTGCTGCATTCTGATGGCTTCGGATTCGCAGCTTGATTAAAATTCCGCTAATGTTTGGTAAATCTAATTGCAAAAAGGACAAGCAAAACAAACAATACAATTTGTTTAGAGTGCGCTTATCAGAGGCGATTGCATCAAAAGTGTTTCTTTCCATTCAATGCGCTTCAACAGAGTTAGCTATCTTTTAATCATGACCTCACTGTCGAAATACCTTAACACAGTTATAAACTTAAAGGCAATTGAAGCAAAACATTGAACAAAAAGCATGAGCATAAAATTAATAGTTCTCAGATTTCAAGTAGTTAAGTTTAAATCGTATACCAGATTGACTATTGGCAGGGACAGAATTTAATAAATATGACAGTAACACTTTCGTTGGTCTTTGTTTCTCTGACATGTGTATTTTGTGAAAATTTAATTACTTTTTCTTAATTTACCAAGAGCAAATCATCCAGTTGATGGTTTTTTTTTTTTTTTTTTTTTGATTGAAATGTTTGGACAATTGAAAAAGCAATATACGCTTTAAAAGCCAGAGGAAAATCAACAAAACGGTTTTTCGTTAATTGAAAATGTGATTTGATAGACGTCTTGCTTTCATTCATTTTGCTTTCTGTTGTAGTTAAAACTATCTTTATTCGTTCTGAAAATATCTGTGTGCTGCGCTTTTGCTGTTAGTTTAAGACTCCTTTGTTTAAAATCAAGTTAAAGCTGTTGGCGTTCGAGTGTTCGAGTAGAAAAAACTTAATACTATTTTGGTTTCTCATCTTTTCTCGACTAGTTCTACAATGCTATTTTAAAAGTGTCTGAAATACGCATTTCTAATATCCAAATCGTTTTATTATCTTGGTTTGCATCTGTCTATTTCAGTTCTTTCTATATTTGCCATCTACGAAAATAACTTTGAATTGCGTTTTGTTGTTGAGGTCAAGTCAAGTCTGTTGCTTGAATGCGGGTTATTCATTCAATATGGTTTTCGCTTTGTTAGCCTATTTTTAGGCTGGCTCAGCGCATTGTGTAGTTTTCGTGGTGGTCGTTTGCGCATTTCACTTATGCGAAATTTGTTACGCTAATTTGGCACACCAACATTTTGCAGTTTGGCAGTGCACAGTGCTCAGTGCTCAGTGTTCAGTGCTCAACGCTCAGTTTTCAATTAGCAACCCAAAAGGAACTTTTGACCTTCTGATGGTGAAGCTGAATGCCGTGCAACCGTTTTGTGTACCGTTGGGCAGCTTATCGGCCTTAAAGTAAACATCCGGTTTGTGGCACAGGCTGTCTCCGATGACGGCTACCGATAAATGCTCATTCAGAGCCCTTTGGCTCGTGCATCATTCAGAGGTAATGCTTTAAGTTTTGCTCTTAAATACATAAGCCGCTTACAACAAGACAAGCTTGGAGAGATAGTACGAGGGACGGAGACAGACTGTGGAGAGTGAGAGAAAGAGCCACACACGCGTGACTTTCAAACTAATTCATTTATAATTTCATTTGGCCATGCCATAACCAGTTCCAGCAATACATAAAATGAAAACGTTAGCAAAACTTTAGCAAAGTCGAAAAACCTCAAGAATTGACCACATGTATGTGTGTGTGTGTGTGTGTGTTTGTGTGTTACACCGTTACAAAGTTACAAAGACAATGTTTTTGTCAACGTTGTGTTTTATGCAAAATATTTTAAATGGAATTCAACTTTGTGTGAATTATTTTGAATCGTTTTGTATCCACTTATCTACTCTCTACATTTGTTCCATACGTGAAAATTTCAAATTGAGTTCTGCACGTCAATGGAAAAGTCGAACGTTTTCCGCTACGGAAGTAATTAAGCATTTTGTTTTGCATGCAAAACGCGTGGAAATGATTGGAAAATTGTTATGGCTTATGTAACAAGAAAAGTGAAGGGAATATTTAATGAAAATTGCCAGCGACAACGTCGCTTTTCTCTGGCGTTTCGCGTTTCTAGTTCTAGTTTCCTTCATTTTTCCTGTTTTTTTTTTACTCGCTCAAATCGTTATAAGTGTTTTATGGCAAACGGGCAAAAAATTTATTGCAGGCAATTTGCAGATATTCCCAGCACTTTCAGGCGGTGTGTGAGGCATGTTGTCGAAGGATGGGGCAGGAAATCACAGCGGCAATACACAGATTTCAAGTGACTTCCACTTCTTGTGAAACAGCAATAATAACAACAACAAAAATTATAATAATAATAGAAGACCCAGAGCAAAAGTCACATGAATCATGCATGCGACACAGAACAGAACAAAATGGCGGCTCTATTCCTACAAACGTTTACGAAGCAGAGAGAAAGACAGAAAGAGAGAGAGAGAGAGAGAGAGAGAGACGGAAGAAGTCCATAAATCAAAATGCCAGTCAAAATATGTTTGCTGACTGGAAACTTAAAATGTGAACCAACAATGATGCTAGGCAAATGTTTGGGATACTTTTTAGCTTCTTTTTTTTGTGTCTGCTCACAGTCAAGTGAGCTTAAGCTAGAAAAAGTTGGTCTACTCGCCGAGTGAAACTTGGGGCACTTGAAACATTTTTGAAACAAGTTCAAAACGTTACATTTCAAATTGAAAAATTGCTGATTCAAGATTCGTAATTTGGTTTCTAGTATGCAATTTTGTCTTCTCTGTGTTCAACTGATGATGATTATTACGGTCTGCAATCGGTTTCCCTGTGTTTCATCAACTTAATCGAGGTAATATTGGTTCTCTGCTGGATGTGCCAACTGTCATACTATTGACGACATACGTAATTTCTTTTCTGCCTTTATGTGCACAACAATTGCTACCTATTCACAGCTAAGTGCTGGATACTAATGCATTATATTATATTTAGTATGGCCACACACAAAATTCTTCAATAATAATCATAACCATTAGTTTGAAGGTTATTGGGGGCATTCGTTTACTGTTATTGTTCAACAAAAACAGAGAGAAAAAGAAACTACCCTTTCCGGGGCACAATCAAAGTTTTTCAGCCGCTGGCAGATGCCGCACAACTGAGTGTGGAATCAGCTGTTGTTCTTATTGTCGCATGGACGACATTGAGGAAGTCGCTTGTCAAATGGCAATCTTGGGGCACACTGACAAAACAAAAAAAAAAACATGATAATCAAATCAAGGCGCCAGCTATTTGGTTAATGTGCATGACAGCGTTGCCAACGACAGCGAAGTTAAAATGCTTAAAAGCGAGGCAGCAGGTGAGGCAGCAGGTGTAGCTTCAAAAGATAAGAGGATGAACAGCTTGTGGGCGGTGCTCTGGGAGGGTAGCAGTTGTGTTGTCTGTGGTGTCAGGCGGGGCGGGGGGTGGGTGGGGTTGGTGTGCTTCAAAATGTGTGGCATGCTTTTAGGGGCCAACGTTTTTGTCGACGCGCAAATTGCAGCGACAGCCTGTGGCCTGCTACTGTATGTGTGTGTGTGTGTGTGTGTGTGTATGTATGTGTGTGTGTGTTGAGTGTGTGTGTTGAGTGTGTATGCTGACTATAATTTCATTTGTGGTACATAAAACTTTTGCCAGTGCCTCATCTCGCATTGAGCCAAAAGCCCTTAAGCGACTAAGTAAAAGACAGAGAGAGAGAGAGAGAGAGAGAGAGAGAGAGAGACAGAAAGAGCGACAAATGAGAGTGCGACAGAGAGAGAGAGAGAGAGAGAGAGAGACAGAGTAAGAGAGAGTGAGAGCGGAGAATTACATTAAACTAATTGCTTTAGCTTGTCATTGTTGTTGCTCTTATGTATTTATTGTTACTAAGGCTTTTAGGAGAAAACCAAATTATGTTTACTGCTGTGAAAAATATATGTTTGTGTGTTGACTATTACAAAATTTAAAGCACCGCTTAACAAGATGACATATCCATTTCACAAAGCAGAGCGAGAGAAAGCGAGCGAACGCGAGAGAGAGGAGAGGGAGCGGACACAGGTGAGTCCGCAATTACCTTTGACCTTAAGAAGGAGAATCAAATATTTATGCCAACGCACACAGCACAAGGGGCATTAAAAAAGAAGATTTCTGCGGTGAGCTTTTTGGGATTATTTAACTACAAAAGTGTTGAGTAATTTGCGGTTGGGCAAAAGACTTTTGTTGAATATTTAAACACTGAGCGGCAATAATGTTTACTTTGTTGGTTTTTGTTGTTATGAATATTCATTGGGAAAAAAGCAAAAAGGGAGGCGTCAACAATTTGGTAGCATCAAGCACATAAATAAATAAAAATATAAAGCACTGTGATTCACTTGCTCGCTGTATGTGTGTGTGTGTGTTTGTGTGTGCGAGCTGCAAGTCCTTAGGTCCTTCTCTTCGCTATAATGAAGAAAGAAAAACAACATTTCAGTTCAATGACACCCCAAAAAAAAAACAACAGAGCCTCGGGCACCAAGTTCGAGTTGAGGCACCTCCATCAACGTCAAGTCGAGCCTCTCACCTACCCCCCAGCCCCTCCCCTTGCCAATCTGCAAATGCTGTGTCGATTTTTCGGGGGCCTTCAAATGGAAAAGTTTTGTTACACTTCGTTTGGGGTGCTGGCAGTCTGCATTTTTAATTCCCCCACCCAACCCGACTAATTTTTGTGCCCCTGTGGAGTTGAGTGACCCAACTCTCTACTCCATTCCCGTTCCCATTCAGATAACGCCTGTCGATATATAAGTGTAAGTAGGCAAATTGTGAAAATATTGACAAAACAATTGATGCTTTTTGCACGCGAATTTTCAACACCAATTGTCCCCCCCACGGACACCCGCCCCACACTCTGCCACAAACTGAGTTAATAGCCACCCTTCCGTTTGCACGTTTGTCTTTATCTGTTTTCATTCTATTTATAAAGTGGGGAAAGTTGAGGTAGAAGTGCGAAAAGTTTAGCATAGTTTTTGGAGCAGCCAGCAAAGGGGCGAAATGTTGTTAAAAGCCAACAATTGAATTATCGATTAATAATGTAAGATACCATCTTGCTGGAATAATAATCGAATTTAATTAAAATATGGATATTCTTAGGGAAATCATTGGAATGAATGCGGAAACAAAAGCAACGAAAAAATGTAAATGTATAATGAAATTATGCAAAGTTGTGAAAAGCTTAAGCTGCTTTTTTTTGTCAAGTATTTACTTGACGGAAATGAACAGAGATTAACCTTGAGGTTTTTATTTTCAGGAAACTGCCATAAAATTAAGTGGAATGAAAACGAATTTATTACATTTTATAAACAATCTTTGGGTATATATACTTAATATATATATACACCTATCAAATATATGATTTATGGAAATTGAAATGGAACGACAAAGTATTTATAATATTTAGCAAACAATGTTTGTGTATTTTTTCGAAATTACAAATATTAATTTGGGGAAATTGAACCACATTGATAGCTTTAAATTGTAAATGATGCGCTTATTTAAAATTAATTAATTGGAGCTCATAAATTTATATTTATATTTATTTTTATGTGTTTGAATGTATAAAGAGAAATGTTTTATTTTATTTAATTATCTTAAATCGTTTACTATATTTCAGAATTTGCTGCTGCTATTTTAACTTGTGGGTTTCTCTTTTGTATCATTTTCATTTATACAATGAATTGATTAAAGGCTATTTTAGTATGTATTCTTTAAATTTCAATACCATATTGAAAGCTGAATGGAGACCGAAATTTAAAAATTGTTGAGCTCGAATACATATACATAAATCTTTTGTGCTTTTATAAATTTCGTCTGACATTTGCCAATATGGCTTCACAGTTTGGAACTAATTTATTTTCTGAATTCAAAAGAAATTTACCAACATTGGAGTTTAACCATTTTTATAAATTCAAAAGAAAATCAGAAAGTGAACTGCTGAATTTCATATTTCCACGTAATATTGTTAGTCAAGTGAAATTTCGACTTTCATATTTTTCTAAGGAATTTGGAATATAGTCATATTACTAAAGACTAGCGCTTTAAAATGTTGCTCCCTACTTTGTTCAGTCTAACCAAAGAAACCACACAATTTTTACCGTTAGGCTTCATATCAGTACCTTCAAATCTGTACAGTTCATTATTATTTGGTTAATTAAGCAGAAACACACACACAGTTATCCTATCTGTAACTTCATTAGATTTAACCTACAAACCACAGCACAGAGTTTCATTTAACCGTCTCCCGCAGCTATTGTGGCCAGTCAAATGTTTCGCTTAAATTTTGACATTTCGGGTTGGAAAAGATCAAAAGTCAAATGCTTCCAATTCAACGCCTCCCACTCTGCAACCCCCCCAACGGGATACGCAAAACAAAAAAAAATGCGGGCGGGAGCATGGTGGAAAATCGAAAAAGCGAAAACACCCATAAACAAATCGGGGAAAACTGTGCGGTCATAAATCTCGTACTGCTTTTCATTACGCCTAATTACGTACAGAGTGGATGTGGAGTGCGGGTTTACGGGGCTGTAGACTAAATACCCGTTGCATTAGCACCAATATAAATAAATAAACAGCAGCATTAATTATACGCATACACGATGTTGTATCATTTGTTGCATGTGTGCATGTGTTTGAATGCATTCATTATTTAATGCCACAAGCGGCATACCACGTATGCGTAATGTGTCCAAAGTTGCATTTTTGTTATCTTTTGCTTCCGCTGCTGCGGTTGTTGCTGTTGTTGCTGTCTGTTTGCAGTCTGTCTTTGCGGTTGACCACTGACATTTGGTATTTGGCATTTGGCCGCTTTATCATTATCGCTATTTGAATCATAATTATTGTTTTAACTAATGAGGTTTGCATAAAACAAGCGCAGCATTAGCTCAAAAGCCAAAAACAAAAGGAACAAATTCTAATTATTAATTAAAACCGACTTTCAACGCCGTCGTCAACACACAGACAAACAAATAAATAAGTTTATAGCGCATTAAGAGCAGCTACCACAATATCAGCAACAATTAAATATACTCTAAGCGTGTATGATCGACTAGAAAGTACTCTAAAACATGTGAAATTTAAATATATTATTTATAGTAAGTATTAGTAACTAATTCAACAGATGTTTTTTTATCTCTTAGTGTTTTCCCAAGCCGTGCAAAAAATGTGAGATCATTTTACATTTTAATTATCATCGATAAGCAGAATCAGTTTCTATAGTTTCCTGTATTTCGAATAAATTTTGTGTTATGTAATATTCAGTGAAAATGGAAAAAATATCTATTAATTATACATGCAACGTCTAACAAGGCTGTGCTCGATTCAGTTTCTATAATATTATGTAACCCATTTCAAATTGTTATTTTCTATGCCTAAAATTAAATAAGCAATGAAAAACACCATCTACATTTTTCGCACAAATTTAACCAGTTTTCTTGTTGTGTCTTTTTTTTAGTGCTGCTTCTCTGGCTAAAATTTGATGTTTGTTTGCTTGTTCTTCCACAAAGAGGTTTTCTCTGACTCATTTGGCATTCGCCAGCGCTGTTTGCTTTATCAAATTGCTGGGTTGTCTCGTCATCTCTATAGATTGGAATGTTTTTATAATAGGCGTAAGTATTTGTTGTTGCTGTTGTGAAAATTTGAGATTAGAGCATACATCGAGATCGAGTCGACTGATGATGCTTATCAAGATTGTGGGCGGCTCATTCAGTTTTTATGAGACCCTGTTTAACAATTTTGATGTATGCAGGGTATGAAAATTGCCATTTGCAGCCAAACTCATTCATATTCATGGCAACTTCCTGCCCTGCTGCTGCTTTCGCACACCGCCCGTCTCAAATCAGCCCGTCCAGTTCATTCATTGCGCCCAGAGCTTATTGGGCTATCCAAAGAATACTCAAAAATAATTTCAGCAGCAGCAGCAGCAGCAGCAGCAGCAGCGAATGTCGGTTCTCATCTTTGTTTTATTTATAACGGTTCTGTTCCGTTGACTTGAGTTCGGTTCGGTTCAGTTCGGTTCGGTGTTCTTGTGTCTCTGTGTAAATTTTGTTTTCATTTTTATCGCGCTTTTATCTAGTTTGTCAACGTTATCAGGCACAAGACCGTTAACAGGGCGAGTCAGCAGCAACACACACATACACATATCGTAATAACACACCCACCAGCCGTCCAACAAACCACCCAATACCCCCCATCCCTTTCTCCATCTGTGGACTACAGCTGCGGAACACCACATGGCAATGAAGGCAGTTAGAATATTCCCGTATTAGATTTGACGCTTCATTATAATGATAGATCGTTGTGTGTCTGCCTCGGCGTATGATAAAACAACAACAACGACAACTGAACCAACAACTAGAAGCTATCAAACAACAACTATTAAATTAACAACTACAACAAGAGCAACAATGACAACAACATGTTCATATGATGCATAGTTCTGGCTAACTCTGCGTATGCGCAACTTTTTTAATGTTGCAGCCACTTTGGCGTCGCTTCTATATAATTAATGAGCTGCTCAAATGGCGATCGTTGCGGGTAGTTGTGGGGGGAGAGTGGTAGGGGTATTGGTGCGTGTAAGTGTGTGTGTGGCAGGGGTTTAGCTGCATAATGGGAGAAGTGGGCGCTGCATTGGGTATACACACACATACACAAAGGATACTAATTGCTGCTGGTTCTCTCTCTCTCTCTATATCTCTATCTGTCTCTCTCTCTCTCTCTCTTTCTCTTACTCTCTATCTCTCTCACTCTCGCTTTGCAATTTATGTGCGTCGCTTAAGGCCTTAATTGCGTTTGATTGATTGTAACTAGCGGTTTTTGAATGAACATCAACTGTGGCTGCTGCCGCGCCAGAAACTTTGGCAACAACGCAGCAACATATGTGACATGTGGCAACAAAGGGCAAAGGTTATGTTGAAAGTATTTGTGGCAAGTTTAGCGCATATTCTACAAAGCATCGTTTCCGCTTACAATATATGTTTGACATGCCATTTTTCATTAATAGCAAATTTAAAAGAAATACAACAAACACAAGAAGATTAAAATTTATTTTCGCTGCATTCGTTGCAGATTATGTGGACTTAGGCGTTAATTGGGTATTTTGCTAAGGACCTTTAAGCCTTAAAAGTCTGAACACAAAAACAAGTAAAAATGCTTATTTTAGGCATGCCGAAGATTGGATACAGACCGAAGTTAATCTGCTGGCATTTAAATTTTAGTCCAGACACGTTTTAAGCCAATTTAATTTAATTATTTTCTATTTCACGAATGTCTGCAAATTGAATATTCCACATTTGAGTATTTATATTGTATTAGCGTAGGTAATATATACTTCTACGCCTATCTCGATCCAACGAATTAAAACTGAACTTTTGGTCGATGGTTTCCATAACAGCTATTTGTTATAGTGACAAATCAGACATGTAAAGATGTGTAAAGTTTCAGGAAGCTAACTTTAAATCTGAGCAAGTTTTTCTTATTCAAAAAATGATTGCTCAAAATGAGGACATGCGTGTGCGTCCGACATGAACTGATTAAGAATATATATATGTATTTTATGGGGTCGGCGACGGCTGTTTCAAGGAATTACAAACTTTACGACAAAATTATGATATACTCTACGACGGGGGTTTAAAAAAATCTCAATTACGATTTATTAGCCATGACATGTAGGGATTCACTGTGTCCTTACACATCGGGCAATAGCATACAATCAGCTCGGCATTGAAAATGTTAAATAAGTTAAAATCCTTAAAGATTCGAAAGCTTAACAGGTCGTATTATAGATCCATTTATTTTGCACAAGTAAAGGCTCAGACCCAGAATCCGCTTTACTTTGCATACGATACAAAAAAAAAAAAAATACAATTTGAGACTTTAAATTTTAAATTACTCCTGCGAGGAGCTGTTTGGTAGAAAGCTGCAGCTTCGTATTTTGTTCTGCTTTGACAAAAGAAGCGTATGAAAGATAAATAGCTGTACAATAACTTTGTGGAAATTCGCTTTTTTTTAAATTATTATTTTAAGTGCAAGAGTAATGTAACACAACTTATTATATCATATTTGAAAGCAACATTGGCTATACGTCAATCCCCCTTTCAATTTCCACGCAAATGTCTGCCAAAAAAAAAAAAAAGAAACAAACTAGAACTAAAGTCAAAAATTGTGCAGTAGTTGTGTGGCACACATTTTGAGATACGAGTGCGTATCTGTCAGATACTCGCAGTCAGTCACAGTCGCCACGCGTTCGCCGTTGGCCTTATGAGTTCAAGTACAACCGGCGACGGGCAAACGGCAACAAAAACAGAAAAAACAGCAGCGCAACAAGCAGCAGCAAAATAGCGTCAACTATTAGACACTCCAGCTACTCTCCCCAACACCCCCCCCCTTGGCCAGTATCAGTCCCCTTGTTGGCTGTGCGGCAACACACACACACACTGAAAATAAAATAACTTTCAACTTTTCAACACATTGCCACAAAAACAAATGTAGAAAAATTCTCTGAACTGCTCATAAATACGCAAAAATCTTGCCCAGAGACAAAAACAATTTTTTGCACAATTTTCAATTAACAACAACAGAAAGGCAGGCAGCAACAGCGTCTTACAGTGGAAAATCGTGTGCCAAAAATATTATAAATTAAATTAAATATGTTTATGTGAAAAGCAGCCATAAAATTGTGAATCTCAACTATTTGAAAAAGCACTTCACAGTTTTAACTTATGAAAAGCTTGTAAACATATTCGAAAAGTTTCGTTTTACGCTGTAAAGTTTTAGTATGCAGAAGTTTGAAGTATTTCTCGAAAGAACTTTTGATAAAATGGATCCACAACAAGTTTTATTACACACATCAAAAAATAAAGACAGGTGTTTTATTTAATATTCAACAAATTTCCGGAAATTTATGAGAAATCTTTCTAGCTCTTAAGTTCTTTGATTTTACACGTGAATTCTCTTCAATTTGATCCACTGTATAAATGTTTCCACTGTTTAAATTGAATTGCATGAAAATGTATCTTGATTTGATTTGTTATGGATGAGATAAACGACAACGAAATCAAATTAAGCAAAAGGAACACTTCGAATACAAATTTTATAGCCCTGAAAAGTGTATTTTTCTTTCATTTTGTATTTAATTTTTTTTTTGTTATTTTTTCTGTTACCTGTACTATTGTTTTTGACTTTTAGATGACAATCGGGATTTTGGTTTGGTTAGCCGTTGAACGAATTTCAATTACAGATTTTGCACCCGAATCGCAGCGAGTTAAAAATACAACAAATTACCGTTACGCTTTGTTGCACAGCTTCAACTCCCTGCAGTGCTCAGAACTGTCTCAAGATATATTTATATATGCATACATGTACATATATACATATATATGTGAGAATTTAACACTCGGTCTTTGGGATGATTTACACCTGGGAACTCATCAACTCTAAGTATTTAAGTACTTTTATTCCTATCTCTGTCTGAGCACCAACTATTAACTTAGTCACACACGAGACACACACGCACACTCGCACACACGCACACTCACATACACTAGATGAAACACACACTGACACGCTTAAAACACTTAGCGTATTCGGATTCGGGAGTCTGTTCTACTGAATGTGGAGCGGGAGCTGAAAGACTTTTTCAGTTTCTATTGAGCAGTGGAGCACTGAAAACGCGACCGAACGCTTCGGCGTGCGACGAATGTCTGGTTGGGAAAACGACAACGAAAATGCAAACTGAAAATGAAAATTTCGCAGCTCTGGCCGAGAGAGGTACTGCCAAATGAGAACAAGCTAAACAGACAGAGAGAGACAGAGAGAGAGCGAGGGTGAGAAAGAGAGAGGACGACCTTTGTTGGAGCATCGCGTGCTGCTTATGTGTGTGTGTGTGTGAAGGTGAGCTGCTGTGTGTTTGGGTGTGTGAGTGAGTGCTTGCAAAATGTCAAATTGTAAATAAACGAAAATGCCCAAAACAAACTGTTATACGAAGGAACAGAGACGGATAAGGGGGACTTCGAGAGACCCATTTGGGGACTATGCGTGATTGTGTAAAAGAAATCTCATAAGAGTTTTAACAAATAAAACTGTTTTTCAAGTAAATTACACAAAATATTCAAAGCACAGGTGAGTTTTGTAATGCATTATAGGCATCTGTTGCATCAGCAACCAAAAGAATATTGAAAGAGAAAAACTGGATTATATTATTTCAAATATTAAACCCTGAAAGACAACTAAAATTCGTCACTTACAATAGAGAGAAGAATAGATCCACTTTTTGTTGCTTATTTCTTATTATATTTAAATATTTTGGTATATTTAATATTTAATAATAATTAATATTTAATATTTATTTTAATAATTTAGTAATTTAATTTCAATTATTTTATTATAAATGAAATTTCAATTTATTCTGCTTGGTTCACATTTTAAATGTTTTAAATTGATTTATTAAGCTAACAGTTACTCCTACAATAACCGCTCCCTCTTTAAAAGCCGCCACTGTAATTGCAAATTTATGCGCGCCCACCCCAAAGCAAACTTTAACTGTTATACGCGAGCTTTTTTCTTTTTCTTTTGCTAAGCTGCACACACAAGTTGCGGCTGCTCTCTCCCTCCCTCTCTCTCTCTCCCACTCTCTCTCTCTCTCTCTCTCTGTGATGAGAGCAGCTGGTGCGAGCACAGGTTTCCTCTCGCTATCTCGCTTTCGGTGAGCTATGTTTTTGTTTTGGAAAAAGCTGGCACTGCAAAGCTAGCATGTTTTGATAAGAGGAGCGCTCTCTCACTCTTGCTCTCGCTCTCTCTCGGCGCTCTTGTTTTCTTTTCCTTTCTTTTTTTTTTAAATAAACAAGCGGCACAACTCAACTAAAAAGCGGTTACGTGGGAAGGGGTAGGGGAAGGGGAAGGGGAAGTGACAGTGGAAAGGAAAGGAAAGGGAAGGAGCGGCATTTGATAATAGTTTTTGCATAGTTCTCGTATCTGGGAGTTGTGAACGACAAGTGGGCCCCAAAGTAGGCGTGTCAGTCAGGGATGTGATGTCGACAGCGACGCCGGCATCGCTGTCCCGCTGCTGCTGGCTAATCAACGACAAAAACGGGCAGAAATCAAATAAAATTTACCAATTTGGTTTGTTTGTTTGCGTTGCTTGCCTGCTTGCTGGTGGTTGGTATCGCTTCGTGTGTTTGTTTGTTTGTGTGTGTGATGTGTGTGTGTGTGTTTGTGTGTGCCTTAATTTGAATTTTGAATTACAGTTGCAGTTAAGAATTTTTATATTTGAATTTAATTTTAATGTGTTTCGGGTCGGCGTACGTGAGCAAATAGCGCCAAATAACTTAACGAACCGATTGAGGAACGCGCGCATGTGCGCCACAAAATGTGTGTGTGTGTGTGTGGCTGTGTGTGTGTGTGTGTGTGTGCGGGGGAGGGGTGAATCGGAGACACGATATATGATATATGATTTGCACCATTAACTCGATTGTAACAATGCATGCATATGGGGCATGCAATGGGATGGCTCGCAAAATCCTCGAATGAAGAATGCCTGACCCACATTTCGGAATGATTGACAAGGTGAAATGCGTAGATACAAAAAATTTATTTCACATATTCGTGCACTTTTTTCTATACCCTCTAGCCATTAAAAAATATTGTCAAAATGGTAATAATATTACATACATTTTGGCAACATAGAAAATATATGCATATATCAATTATTTTTACCCCTCAAAGTTGTTTATGACACAGAGTTAGAATATAGGAATACAGAATACAGTGTGAATGATAGAGAATATATATATATATGATTTTCGGAGTAGTTCAATCCATGTTTTCATACGTATCCCTCTATGGGGTAATGTGGATTAAGCCCACAAACTTTTGTTCTCGCTTATCTATCATATAAACTTTATTTCTGAGTCGATAATGTGCTTAAGTTGGTCTTTATTTATTTGTATTTTACAATTCAGACTTGGTCTGTTTTCATTTAGCAGACAATTATTTATTCATGTTTTGCTGAAATGCGTATTTATTTAAGCACAATCAGTAAGAAAATACGCCTAATGGTTTCAGTCTGCTCTGCTAAAACACTTCACAGGGTATTTTCACTGTCGAGCACTCTCAAGCGCACACTTGTTGTTGTTGTTGTTTTTTAAATGAAAATACACACACAGAAAGAGAATTGCCGAGTGCTGCACGGCTTTTAAGCTGCCAGCTGCTGCTGTTGCCGCTGATTGATTGTTGTCCTCAAGGTCGCCAAACGGACACACACAAAAGATATGCAAATCCAGTGACAGCTTTTGTTGTGTTTCATTGCGCTACCCCTAAAGATGCAGAGAACACACTCTAACCTTTAACCCCTCCCCCTCTCGCCTGGACACACATATCTCTCTCTCTCTCTCCCCCGCCCCCTCCAGTCTCCATCTCTCTGTACAGAAACTATGAACTATGCCAATCGCTTGGTTTTCGCCCCGTAAAGTTGGCCGAATTATGGCACAAAGCACTTTCGTTGCATATTTATTCGATCATAAAGTACATCAGCAACAATAACAATAGCAACAACAAATGCAACAACAACAACAACAAGAACAAGAACAACATCAACAAGTACAATGGGCAGCAGCGACTACAACAATAATTAGGCAGGCATTCCATAGTAGTTTGAAGTGAGTAGTGAGGGGGTGGGTTGCTTTGTGGGGTGCGTGTGGTGGTTAGGCCAACTAAATAAATTTCACATTGTTTATTTTTTCCCAAACAAATCAGCGCACATTAAAAACAGCGAAGCGCCCACAAAATATTTCCCGAATAACATTAACATCCGGCGAGGAGTCCAGATTCGAACAACTTTCGATTATTCTTTCTTGTTTCTTGTTTTTTGTTTCTTTTCGCTTTGAAGCCAACCCAGGTGCTGTAGAAGTTATGCCAAAGGTCACGTTCAATACTTGCAACACTTCACTAAGACATCGGTAATAAATCATGAGAGAAAAAATCATATTTGAAAATAATAAATTTTCAGAAACGATTTAGTTACTAAATTCAAATAGATAAAAAATGATTAATTGCTTAATGGATTCATACAAATTGTATATTCGCGGAATATTGAGTATATATCTTCTCAGAAAGATAATTATGAATAAATTTGGCAGCTAATGTAAAGATGATTTTATCACATCTATAAGAAAATTCCAGTTATCTTATTTGATTTATGAACAACTAAAGAGTTAAGACAACGCGATGATATCGAGCTAATAAATCTTAATCATAAATATCAAGAAGACTCAATATGAATTGTGAAGCAATTCGACAGGATTGTGTCAAAATTGTTCTTTGATGTCTACAAGCAACTTTTAACTAGGTCCGAGGAAGAATTAACTTAGTTTATTAAAACTTATGTCAGTCGAGCTAATAAATCTTAAGCAAAATAACAAAACCACTCAATGCGAATTGTTGGGCAGATATAAAATTTTTAAAAATTCATAAATATAATTATGTGTTATTTGTGCTTAAAATAGTTTTAATAGCAAATGTAGCAAATACTAAAAATGTGTATTATGACTTAAATGATTCATTAATTCATCATTCATTATAATATGTTCAGTCCACGTTGATACTAAATAAAATCTTGACATCTAACCGCAAAAATGTACATTTGAGTTGGCAAACTGTTTAAAATTATGGAACCACGTAGATAAGCAGTGCCTTTTAATTACTCGCCTCAAAGACCAGTATTTTAAATATTTAATTTAATTGCTCTAGCAACTGATTTGCCAGCAATTATTTTTATTAAACACAGAGCCGAATAGTTCCCTTGTCATATTACGTAACACATTCTTATCATTCATAATAGTATAACATAATAATATAGAAAAAAAAGAAGAAAAAAAATGAAAACCCGTTTGGTTTTTTTTTTTTTTTAGTCATTTAGACGTGTCGTATGTATTTACATTTGATTATGCCACAATGCCCCGAGTTGCTTATACACAATTAAATTCCACTTACAAACAAACATATGAATTCAATGCGAGCAGAAACCGCAAAAACCAGCTAAACATTTCAGCTCGACCCAGAAATAGTTGCAAATGTACTCATCGGCCCTAGAGGCGAGTGCTGAAGTGAAATTAGCATAAAAACACTCGCAATTCTCATGATAATTCTGCTAATAACGAAGCCAAATTTATCAAAGGCAGGGCACAAAAACAAAAATAATAAAATAAAGTATGCGTGTGTGTGTGTGTGTGTGTGTGTTTTTTTTTGACAATACTTAATAGTATTGTACTTAAATAATAAAAGTCAGACAACGCAAAAACAATTGGCAAAATGATGAGAAATGAACATTTTACGTGATTCAAAGTACAATTCTCTACGTAAGATTCAAATACCGAAAATAAACCGGAAGGCAAACTGTCGGGGTGCAAATGGGGGGTGGCTGAGACGGAGACGCAGGCGGAGGAGGAGGAGGAGGAGGAGGCGGGGGCAATTGACCCGAGCGTCCCGCAATCGTTTTCTTTGCGCGTGTCGAACTGCACACAGACAAAACAAAAAACGAAATGCAGGCAATCATCTAGAATTATAAAATATATTCGTAATAAATGATTTATTTTTAAACCATGCCGCTGATGACGTAGCCACGAGTCAAAAAGGATGGGAATCAAACACGAGCCCAAAAAGAAAAACAAAACAAAAAGAAAAAGAAAAAAGAAAAAAGAAAAACAAACAACAGGAAGAAAAATTTGTGGTTTTCTATTCTGTCTTAGATGAAATACCCTTGTTTTTTCTATATACACAGATCTAAATGATTAAATGATTATGATTAGTACGACTACAAACAAACAGTAAAATTAATTATATATGCATATATATATATTATATATATATATATATAGAGCTGAAAAGTCGACTGACTTATGACTACAGATAAATAATACCATTTTGGCGGTCTCATTTTGAAAATATTTTTATGACCACAAGTAAACAAAAGAAATTCAAAAATAATTAAAATCATTTCAACGTTAAATCATATAAAAATACTTTGGATATCGTTAAGTATAAATTACTTGTTCACGCCATCACTTTTTGAATCGATCATTTCTTGGCACGTTACACGCTGGGTGTGGGTACGAGGATACCCTCATAAAGTGTAAAGGTTAGCACACAAAATATGCCAAAACGCGCCGCCAGGTGGCGAGTGAGTGAGAGTGAGTGATGCGTGGGGCACAGACTTGGTTACAAAGTTAAGGAAGGGAATTTGCTGCGTGAAACCGTTTAATTTATTAATGAGATTTATTAATAGGTTCGCTGGCAGGTGAAAGCTCAGTAGGTTCCGACAAGGTCGGCGGCTTGTCGACCTCACAGGACGAGCTCTAAGATTGAAGATGTAAGCACCTGGTTCCACCCAGGCTGTTACAAATGATTCGCCTGTGTTTGTTAGTGTTCGTTTGTTTATGTGCCGCGGGGTTATTGTAATTAAACTGAAAATTATGCGCCATTTTTTATACACTTGAAATATTCGCGTGTGGTTATGTCCTCAAGTTCTACGAACCCGCCCCCCAACTGGGTTCAAAGGGAGGTGGGCGATTTCTCCCGAAAATTATTTGCTTGTGGTTTGCTCTGCGTCTACGTCTGCTAAGTGTGCTGGGTGCTGCGTGTGCTGCGGGTGTGGTTGCGGGGGCTGAGTGGGGCTATGAGAAAAACAGACGCCAGCGCCGGCGACGCATAAAACAAACGTGAGACAAGATAATGGGCGTGTTTTGCTGCTACACGAGGCATATGGCACATTAACAGAGATATACGACGAGCCAAGTCGCAGAGTGGCAATTAAATAGCCACCTGATGCTTTCTAAATGATGCATTACCGCCATGCATGCACCGCACCGGTGGCAAATGAGGCACTCGAGTGGTGTAATATGTGTGGTGCATCATGACAAAGGGAATTGCCTCTAGGCAATAATCGACGTGAGGCTCTTATCATCGACATCACAAGCAAAACAAATAAATATAAATCTGGCTAAATGCCTTTAATCGTCCCAAGTTAATTCCCCAATAGCTTTAGCGGATTAAATTAAATTAAATGAAGCCGCCAATAATTCCATAATATTTTCTGAAGTATTCCACAAATCCAAAATAATAAAATCCAAAAGTGATTATTCAATTTTAGAAGCATTGCACAACATTTATTTAGAGTATGGTCCAACAAAATTAAATAGAAATGCTACAATTAATATGCGTATTGCGGAGCTAACTAAGACCCGGAACCGGAACAATGAAATCATTTTGGTAGCGTTAGGTCAGTGTTCTGATTGCAACAATCAGTTGGCAGATGCTTAAACCTGTTGACCCTTGTCAACCTTTTCGAAAACACGCATTTCTAATTATCACATTTAGTTCGTTCAACATTTTGTTGAAGAATACGTTTCGAATAATCTTAGCGCTTCTGCTCATCTCTGGCCATCTTTCGTTCCAAGTGCAACTTTGACATGACCGTAAGGGGGATTGGATTCCAGAGAGGGGGGAGTGGTTCACATTGCTATCTGTCACTTAATTCGTTCACCTTCAGTGCGCAATGCATCAACATTCCCCCTGACTGCTCTGCTCCATCGATTTGTTTTCTTTCTGCCAGATAAGGCCGGACTTAATCAGAAGCTTACAGAGCTTGCCTGCTGATTAAGCGGATGCACGTAACGTTAACATCTTGCCGCTCTCCTCTGTGCTGCTTGCTCGAGTGTGTAGCGACCCACCAACCAGTCACCCACCCACCCACGCGTTACAGTGCCCTTTTACAGAGTACTTCATGTTAATTGGCATTTTATTGCTGTTGCCCGAGCGACAATCAACCAAAATAAAAGCAGTCAGTAGCAGCAGGAGAAGAAGAAGCAGCAGCAGCTGCTTTAGCGCCGGCAGCGATTACGGCATTACTCGCAATAGCAAAGCTCGGCTCAGCTGGGCGCGTGAGAGAGTTGATCAATGCTGTGGGAGAGAGTTATGCGTTCTCTCTCTCTCTCTCTTGCTGTCAAATTGTTATTGTTCTTGTTGTTGGTGCTAGCAGCTTATGTTATTCAATAATTTGTTTGCGTTCTAAAGTTTGGTTTTATTTGCTAAAGCACACACATTTCAATACATACACAGATGCAGACGCAGCACTCACTCATAGATATTTGCCCATTTGTCAATTAAATAAAATAAAATACAATTAATTACCTTTTGCGTGAAATATGCACGAGAGCAGAGACGTAGCAGAGACGCAGCAGAGAGCAAGAGAGAAAGAGAGAGAGAGAAAGAAACTAAGAAAGCGAGAGGGTTAGCCAAAGAGCTTTTATCGCGCCTGCTGCAATCCTCCCTCTTGATGTGGCCGGTGTCGGCTGCAACTACGACTCTGATGAGAGAGACAACTTAAGAGAGTAAGCCAGAAGAGAGAGAGAGAGAGAAAGAAAGAGCGAGCGAGTCTCTGTTATGAAGTAATAACGATGAAAAAATTGCCTCACTCAGAAACACAGACACAGACACACACACACACACACCACACTTTTGTGCTTGTTTGTTGTTATTGTTATTTTAATGAGAATCGTTTTTATGTTTTACGTGCATAGCAGCAACAGCAGCAGCAGCAGCAGCAGCAGCAGCAGCAGCAGTAGCAGCCGCCGCCAAAAATACACAAAAGCAAAATGCATATGCAAAACAAAGTCACTCACAGATTTTTTATCGTATTTGCTTTTGATTGGCTAATTTTTTTGCGACCAATTTCTTCCTGCGGAACTCACGCGATTTAATTTGATTGATTTCATTTGATTTATTTATTTTTTATATCTATTCGTTTAACACTTGAGTATTGGAAATAGATTTTACTTATTATTTTTTTTAAATTGTAAAAATTTTTGGTTTATATTACTCTTATGTGGACCAATGCGGCAGCTCAGTAAAATGCAGCCTAGAAAACAATAACAATTCTTAAATTCAAGAAAATAAAGCCACCACGCGACGACGACGACGACGACGAAACGTCCGTCCACAGCAAAAGTTTCTCGCGTTTTGAGAGTTTGAAAGTAAACCCAAAGCATTTCAAGTACTGAATAAACGTAACAGTTCAAATCATGACTCAAAAATACCCTGTCTGCAGAATTTCAAATTTAATGAATAATGTATCCAAAGCTATTAACAAAATATATTAAAGGTATATTAGAGTTCATTAAAAGTTACCATTCGAATTTGGAAATGTTTTGATTTTGAAGAAACTTTGATATTAAAATTGTATAATCAGAAAAATCGGTGAGTCAGTATAAAGCAGATATATGAGATAAACTGAATAAATACTATAATTCCAAGTGGTTAACATTTCACCTGGCATATAAAATATTTTTTTCTTTTGATTTGCACATAATGTGACGAACTGTGTATAGAGACAAATATACCGTTTATAACCTTTTCTTACAGGGTACTGTAAGCAAGTATGTGTGACAGAGAGAGCATGCGCAGGGCGCAACAGTTGCAGGGAGAGTAACATTGTTTATGCAGACCGCTAACATAGCGCTTAGATCAGTTTTAAAAGTGGCTAAAATAATTACAATGTTTATGTCATAGAAAATATGAAACAACACATTTTTGTAAACGTTACAAATAATAAAAGCATAGCCTTATATGTTAAAAATAAAAAACCCAAGCAAAGCTAAATACTAAACGATTTCGAGTGTGGCCGTAAAATTACTGAAAGCTCACTTTTGTGCATGAGCAAATGGTCACCCTGCTAGGCATGCGTGAGCGTACATAAGGCTTTTACGTACAGTGTTGGTCAATTTCTCTTGTAGGTGTTGCGCGAGATTTGAATCGCATTATATATTCGCCATAAGATGAAGACTACTTCGATTTTTACGCATTGAAAGAATTATGAGATATTTTAGTTAAGCAAATTATTGATTTAGATTTCAATTCCTAGATGAACCAATAATCGCTGAATGAATTTTGATAGGGTTCATTCCTGCGATTCAACCGCAACCTGTCTTTTGAAAATCTGTAAGGATTTGGTGGAGTAAGATAGATTTTCTCTCATTGTTATTTGCCCCCAAAAGTATGCCCTGTTTTTTTTCGATTAGTGAGTATAGCAACCTCATTTGTGTCACTGGTGAGTGCCCATGCTAAACAGCAAACCAAAATTGCACAGGAAACCCGTAAAAATAAAAAAACAATTGATATTTTTGTATGTATATATTCCATATATTTTGCATATATATATTTATATATGTTAATTTGTTGGTTTTTTGTTTTGTTTTGTTTTCTTTTTTTAATTTTACACAATAAAAATGATGATGCTTCTCAACAAAAACAATTTGTGGTACTTATGGTAGAATTCATAGATCAATTTATGTCGATAACTCGAAAGGAGCTCTTTAATTTTGTATGCTAAATGTGTGTTCTTTTTATTTACTTTATTTTGTATTTCACTAGTATATCCGAAAATCTTGCACATTTTTGTCTGGGTTTGAATTGTTTATCGATATCAGCATTTTATTAAATAGTCATTAATCGCATAGTTAATTTTACGTTACGTTAGATCGATAGATCGAGAATTATGCTTTTGTAAATAATATATGTACAATGGAAGTAGCAGTTATTTTTCGCATTTGTTTTTGTTTTTCTTTTTGTTTTTCTTTTTCTTTGCTGAGTCGTCTTTCGTGGACCACTGCTTCCAACTTAAATATTTAACGTAATTCGTTAGAAGTATTTAAAGCAACTTAGACTTAATGTTAAGAGTTGGTTGGTTGTTATTTGCTTATTATTTATCGATTGCAGCTAAAAATTATCGAGGGTTTTAACTTTAAAACATATACATAATAGATGGTGTATATCATTCTATATATATATACTTCTATGTTGTAATTTAGTTATATTTCGTGTTTTCTGCTTTTTTGTTTTCCCATTTTTTATAATTGGTTATAAATTGTTGATGAGGTTTGTGATGAATAAAACGAGAGTCACAGGGTTGCCAGGTGCGACTACAAAATAGGGTTTTGTAAACCACACACAAAAAGACATTGCTACATTTAATTGAATTGAATTTAAATCGTGTTGATTATCGTGGAATTAATTTGTATGCAGCGAGTGTTTGAACTTTAACCTGTAACTGTAACTGTGATGTACGCTAATCGATAGCTCTCTCTCTCTCTCTCTCTCTCTCTCCCTCTCTCTATCATTCTCTCTCTTTCTACTTATGTTAAGGATTATGGTTTTGCATCTGTGGGGATTATTTTTGGGGATGTGGGGGGTTAACATTGCGTTAAATATGCTTAAAGACTTAAATACTATATATTTGGTGTACCTTTTTGAGTTTTGTGTTCTGTGTTGATTCGTTTTTACGTGTTTTGCTTTTTCTTTTTCTTTTTGTGTTTTGTTTTTTTTTTGTTTTTTTAGTTTGTAACTGTTATACATATATGCGTATGCTAACTGTAATAATAATTCAACTTCGCCCTCTGCTTCGATCTTTCTGCTCCTCAAACCGCATTCTACTTTCTCTTCGAGTTTTAACAGCTATGCAAACTAATTATAATACAGTTTTGCTGCGGGCCTGCCCCGTAACTAATCCAACAACAAAAAAACGACGCTCATCCAAAGTGTTATACACGGCACAGTGGTTCCCTCTGCTTCCCCTCTCTTCCGACTTCCTTTATATATGTGAAGGGAGGTGGTTTCTGTTTCTTCCCCATTTTTTGTCTTATCGCGTTAGACGCACTTTAGATGGGCGATATGGAGAGCGGCGCCGTTGCCGTGTCCGGCATGTATTCCTTGAGTAGATCCCGCAGCCGCAGAATCTCGCGTCCGGCTGCAGCAAGATCGCCCTGCAGTGAAAGTTCCCGTTCCCGCAGTCGCTTTATGTCGCGCTGGCAGGTCTGAAAGGTAGTAAATTAAACAGTGAGTTGGCAGCACTTTTCAGGTTCATTTCAGTCTTTCAACTTACCACATTCTGACGCAGAAGATCGAGTTTGTCGCACTTGAGCCGCGTGACCTCTTGTCGCAGATTCTCAATCACCATGATCGTCTCGTTGCTCGGCGAGCTGCCCATCATGGTGCTCTGCACACCATCGAGGCACAGCGAACAGGCCTTTGTGGTTGCCTCCGCTGAGCTCATGCTCTCCAGGCCCGTGTCGCTGTCAATGTAGGCGGCACCGCCATCCAAATGGCCCATCATCGGATCCAGATCGACGCTATTCAGACTGGAATCATCGCTCGTCTCGGACATCGTGGCCACGGCCACGCCCACAATGCCGCCATTCTGGGCGGCACTGACGGCAACAGCAGCAATGCCGCTGCCATTTTGTTGAACGACTCCGCCAGCGGTTGAGGGATGTCCACTGTTAATATTGTTGTTGTTGTTGTTCGCCTGTCGCGACGTGATGTCCGGCGACGAGGATGTGGATTCATTCGAGGATTTCGACTTTGATGACGACTTGGAGGCCGTACGACTGCAGGTCTGTAAGGGAAGAAGAGCGGGCAGGGGATTAGCAATGAGTCTAATGGGAATACAAAAGCTTCTGCACAGCGAAAACAATAACTGCAATGGATGCATTCTGAGGATTAATTAGTACTGTTGACTCCGGATTTCAGTTGTACTTACATTGAGATTGGGCGTTTGGGTCTCTGGCTGTGGCTCCTTCTTGGAGTTGAGGGTGCCAGCCTTGCTGTGGCCGATCAGCTTGTCGGGATGCCCCCCGTTGCCAGTGTCAACACTCTGGGAGCGCACACGCATGATTAGTGCCTTCTTTACGGTGTCTATGAAACGGGAGCCGGCATTGCCACCGCCGCCGCCGCTCTCGGATTTGGGTGTCTCGGGGGTGGGACTACCGGCGAGTGTCTGCAACAGATCAGCTCCGAGGAAGTCGCGCGTCTTCTCCTTGAGCTCCTCGACGAGGTTCTGTAGCAGGGAGGTGCGCGTACGCAGCTCCAGCTTGGCAAACTTCTCGGCCTTGTAGCAGGCGTTCTCCGCATTGATCAGCTTGGTAAGCAGAAACTCCTTAAACTCCTGACCCTTGCGGAATACGGCCGGGCTGGGCAGCGTTGGCCCAAAGAAGGGCACATCATCCCGTGCCGCAACACTGACCTTGTAACGGGTGTGCGGCGTATTCGGCTCGACCGGCTGCACCACAATGAACGCGTGCAGAAAGTGACTGGCAATCATGTCCGGCGAGAAGGGTGTGTTCGTCTCCTGGAACACGATCGCAACGATATCGTTGCCAATGTGCCGCTTGCGCTGCAACTGCTGCGGATCGCCCTCGGTGTGTGGCAGCAGTGTGGAGACATGGAACATCACCTCACGCTCCTTGAACACCTCATAGACGGCAGTGTCGCCCGTGTGTCCATTCTGTATGTCCAGGCCGCCGCGATAGCCCTTGTGCTCCTTGAGCCGAATGCGCTGGCCGAGCACATCGAGGAACTCCTCGAAGGCCGGCGATGTCTGCTGGTTGCCAAAGAGCTCCTCTTCGGTGGTCTGGCCATATCTTTGGTACAGCACACCGAACTTGAAGTGTGAGACGAGCACATGCTCGTCATACACCTTGATCAGTTGCGATGCCTTCGGGCACAGTACGGGCATAAAGTTGTCCACCTGAAGATGTTCGTTGAGCAGCCGCACCATCTTGGCCGGACTGGGATGGGCGCCCAGACAGTAGACGGGCATTAGTTCGTGCATGGTGCCGGTGCGCACACGTAGAAGTATTCGCATGTGCTCCTGATTCGCCACATTCTCCATCTTGATCGAGATGAGCACGGGGCCCAGCTGCTCGTCGTGGCCAACGAGATTGGAGTGCTCGCGTGCCGCATAGAAACGGCGATAGCACTTGGCCGTATCATCCGTCTCGAATTTGGCCATCCAGGTGGTTTGGGGCAGCTGGGGATTGCCACGGGCATCGTAGCTGCACTCGTGCTCGGTGCCATCGAGCCAGTAGCCGCCGTGCAGCGGCAACAGGATCATCGGATATGGCGCCGATTTGGTCAACGCATCCTCGAGCAGACGCTGCGAGGCGGGTATGGCCGACACAATCGACGAGTTCGACGATACCGACGAATGTGACTGATAATGGTGTCCATTGGACAGCAGCTGTCCACCTGTCGCACTCACCACACCGCTCAGCTGCGGCGATGCCGGTGTCGAGCTGGACGCAGACCCAGAGATGGAGCTACCGGACTGATTCATGGGATGGCGCAACGTTGGCCTCGATCCCGAATGTTGCACTCCACCGCCATTGTGGGCGATGCCATCGTGCGGTGAATGTGGCTGTGGCACACGCTCCTCACTCGCATTGCTGCCGCGATGATGCTGCAACAAGGAGAGAAAATCAAATTAGTTTCTCTGGCAAAGACTATAATTACAGGGTATATAACAGCAAACAGCTGGCGTTCGCTGTCTGTCTGCCTGTCTGTGTGTGCGTCTATGTGGGCAGAGGCACACTCCTACATATGAGTAGAGAGAGAGAGAGAGAGAGAGGCAGAGAGAGAAAGAGAGAGGGAGAGAAACAAGGCGCATGGCTGCATTATAATTTCATGCAATTATCGTCAAGGCACCTCTCTAGGGGCGCTATGTAAATGCTGTGTGTGTTTGCGAGTGTGGATTTGGATGGATTGGTTAATGGCAGCGCTGAGGCCAGGCTGCCTGGCAATTTGCTCTAAGCAAATATGGGCAGATGTGGGCGGCTTTTGTGCGGTTTGGATTACGTGCTGAATTCAAACTTAGTGTGAATGTGGATGTGGATAGTGAACGGGATCGGGATCGGGACGGGAACGAGAACGGGGATAGGGATTTGGGTCTGGGGGGAGGGTCTTTTGCAATGTTGGCGTTGTGTCAGTTAAATTTGTGGATAATATTAAGCCAACATTTTGATTTGACATGCACATCCTTTGACTGCGCGCATCAGCAGCGGCGCCAGCTTTTGTGGCTATTGTCTAGTCGTTGCCCAACCCAAAAAAAGAAAAGGAAAACCCCCTATCCCCTAACCAGCCCGACAGGTCCATAGGGTGCGTTCGCCCCTAACCAGCGAGCATATTAAAAAGTTCTTTTATTTCTGCTTTCCCTGCGAAAGCATTTCACAGCTGGCTTGCAGCCAAATGTGGCACGTAACGACTGAAAGAATAAAAGTAAGTTTAGCTCCGGGGTTGAGTCTCTCCCTCTCTCCTTTCTCTCTCTCTCTGGATTTCTTTGTATTATTTCGGGTTCATCGATAGTTCGTGCCTTGATTTAATGGTCTGCCAGCTGCCAAATGCAACTGTTGTTCAATAATATTCTTGAAGATTGCCTGATTGAACGTGTCATTAGGGTTAGTCAGAAAAGGAGATGAGGAGGGAGAGTTAAAGAATTAGATAGCGAAAGAGATTATGAGCATAAATCTAATTTAGAGTTGACAAATTGTGACATCTTGAACTGCTTGATAAATTGATGGCAAAATAATCTATCTATTGGCCAGGCGGATTACTTCCAAGCTAATGAGGAAACCCCTTTTCTCTATATAGAAGGAGTGAACTTAAGACGCTTTTACAATTTCAGTATTTATGATATTAAAGGTAGACAAAAATCTTCAAAGAAAATCCGCTCTCTCTCTGTAAATTAATGTCTCTTGCTGTGCACAGGCATTTTCACAATTATGATACCCTCTTAATGCATTTTTAATGCGAGCAGGCTCTAATGAAAGATTGTGAGATTGTTTATTTTTTCCTTCGTAGAGACCTTGATTATGATGAAATCGTTGATTTTGATGTATTTGAAAATGCATTTATGCAATGCTAATATTTAAAGTGCACTTTAAATGCAGTTTACTGCACAATTTGTGGCACGCTAATGAGCACATTGTCATCTCGAATGCGCGGTGAGTGAATGCAGTCAGTCATTCGATTCGGTTTAGTCAATAAATGCAATCCATTTGAAGCGTTGAGCGTGTGAATGGAATATGCAAATGTTGCACGACTTTTGATACCATAAATTTCGATGAGGCAATTGAGGAAAAATTAATGAAATATTTTGTTGTTGTTATTGTTGCTTTTGTTTAGTTGTAACCCGACACGTTTTTAATGCAGAGGGTGCTCTAACTAAATGGGAGTTGGATTGGGATTCGGGTCTGGGTCTGGGTCTGGGTTTGGGTCTGGGACTGTGTCTGAGTTTGGGTCTTTGAGCCTTGTCGTCACACGCTTAGTTGGCTTCATTTGCTGTCGTTGTTGTTGTTGCTGTTTGCACCACGCAACCCCCAGTCATGAGTGTTCCGAGTAGATAAATAGATGGATAAATAGTTCCGACATTCAGACGCTGTTTGTCTGGTTTTGTCTAGCTTATTGGTTGGCCATTTAGTGCCGAAGGGTCGGGGCTCGGGGTTCGGGGTTCGCATGACTCACCCGACAATGACCAAAACTTAATTTACTTTTTGTCAGGAGTGCCGACGACAAGAGCGGGCTGGTTTTGGTTAATTGGAACTGGGAATGTGTCAAGATATGTTGAGTCTAATTTGATGAGATTTCAACTGTCTAATGGGCGAGATGATGATGAGGGGGAGAGCAAGCATGTATGCCTTTTGTCTAATTAAAAACGCACGGATGGGCAGAAGTATATCTAAATGCGCGGGGTGAGAAGGCGGCAGCGAGTTTGTGAGAAGCTGCCACTCAAATGTATTAAGAACACAAGTGGAAAAACTTACAAACAAACAAAAAATAAAAAGAAGAAAACAAATAAATAAATAAACTGAAATTGTAATGACTTTAAGTGGGAAAGCATAACGAATGCAACAAATACAATGCCAAGAATGGGCAAAACTGCGATCTAATACAAAAAGCAGAGTGAGAGATATACAACTGTATACGTACATACATATATGCACATACATCTTGACAATTGTGATGATCTCGCCAAATGCTCATCATGATGTTTATGGCGCTGTGCCGATTCTTGAGAACTTAAGCGGATTACATGGAAGGCGAGCGCAGAGAAAAGTGTTACGAGCATGAAGAATGAAACCGATGACTTTTCGGGCCATATGCGTATTCGAGGTTAGTGGGGTTTCTAGATGGCCGCGCGGCTGGAAAGTAGTGGGGGGAGGGGGGGAGGGAGGGAGTGTGAGGGTTACTGGGTGCCAGACAAGTCGCAGCCAACCCCTTTGCATTGAGCAGGCCATAAAAAAAAAGTGGAGACGATTTGCATAAGTCGAAGGGCAGGCAGTCTTCAACAGACCAGACCCTGAACGATGATGTCTATGCCCCCTAAAACCCCACCCCCTGCCTCCTATCCCCTTTCCATGCAAGCATGCGGATGCTTCAAATCCTGCGAGAGAGACGGCAACGTCAACAACGTTGTTTGTGTTGCCATTGTTGGTTGCTGCCTCAAGTGCAGGGCCCCCGTCATTAAAAAAATGTGCATTTTGCATTTGGCGGGGGCGTTGAAATCTTTTTGCCTGACATTAAAATGAAAACAAAGTATATAAAAAAAAAAAAAACAAAATACAAAGCAGGAGAACAAGAGCGAGGAGGAGCTGAAACAAAGCACAGGAAGCTGACTTGTGCTATGTTTATACAGCGAAAACGAGAGGGTTGGGGGAGGAGGCACACAGTTTGACAGCCAGTGCTTGAGAAAACCAATGTGGTTCATCACATATGCAGCGCACATTTTGTAAGTTTGGGGCGAAGAAATTGTGGCACATGATTCTAGCGAAGCGTAAAAAGAGTTGCAAGCTAGCTCGAGTGATTGATATATGTATGCGATATACTCAATATATATATATATATTTATATATATATATATATATTTGTATACATGCACGCACGTGCAAAGTGCCAGACAAGTCTCGCAGCAAAGCCAAGTTCTTTGGCCAGAGTAGCTCTTTGGGCTGGGAGTTGCTCTTAGCCATAAGCTATAAGCCAAATTCCACCCACACACACACACATGACACATGATTTATGTTGTGAGCCAGTGACAAACTTGCTGCAATCGTGTTATTCCTCAATGCTGTTGTTGCCGTCTCCAGTGGGGCATAAAATGATAAATAATATACGGCAGAATATGCATATATAGAAATGTACTTTATTTACAGCCGTAATATGCACCCATATGTGCATAAATATATCAAATCAAAGTCGCATAAATCAACAGCCAGGCAAATAAATCACACAAGCGCCTGTCAAACTGACAGTGCAGTTCAAACTACACGCTTGAAACTGTAGAATTTCAATTGTGGCTGTTGGAATTAATACAGCTTACAGCTCGTCACACATTTCATTTTCAAGCTCAATCCCTGTGGAAATGAAACTAAGAAATTATATCTTATAGGCATGGGAATAAAATAATTTAACTACAAGTTTTATGGGCTTTTAGCTTACGAGCACACTTTACACATCTTATGAACAGTTTTACAGATCTAGAATCTATTTCTAAACAAAAAAAAATATTAACCCATTTTAAGTGCAGCTCTTAAGAGTTTTAACCTACATCTTTAGCCACAAGTATTTGGCTATTTTCTCGCACTTGGAAACCGTTTAAAAGTAGCGTCGTTTACAGTACGTTAAAAAGATTTTGTTTTTTTTTTTTGTAACGGCCGTTGCACGTGAGTTGAGTGCCAAAATAGCTGGCTGTAAAACGCTTTCACACATTCAATTAACACACGTTTATGTGTGTATCTATGTACATATCTACACACACTTTAAGCACGTATGTGCCGCTGAAGGGTCCGCTTCTCATTGTGGGATTGACATTTAACTGCCCCAAGTTCCCCAATCAGCGTCTGAATTCTTAGAAATGTTGTTCTGATAGAGTTGACTGTGCACTGCAATCGGAATGAACTCATGTCATGGCCAAGATGGGGTCAAAACTAATAAAAATCTGTCGTATAAAGTTACAGTTTGAGCAGCTTATGTGGCTTTTGAGGAGGCGTTTTGAGTAGCACTGGCCATTAAAAAACAACTTTGTGGTTTATTGATTTTATTTAGCGTTTATCGCACACCAAACACTGGCCGCTTAAGGCAACTTGTCGCATTTGTTGTCTTTGTTGTTGGTGTGCGACAATTTCATTAGCCAAAAAAAGCGAAAGGCGCTTGCCAAATATGGAATTCAAAACTTCCAAATGTCGAGCGCCGGGCGAGTGAATCGAATTTTAAACTTATGCAAGTCTCTGATTGATTTTCAAATGTTTTAATTACTTAATAAACAATTTGTTTGCTGACTTCGATGCGTGTCTAAAAATAGAAAATAAAAATTACAAATTCAAATGTTCAAATGTTGCTGAAATTAATTGGCTGCAACGTTGTTTCGCTGCATGTCACAACTGTGACCCAATTTGTGCGCAATGAACCCATCACACACAAATTTGCATAATGAAGGAGTCGTCTCTGTTACTTCCACCATATCCCTCTCACTCTCTCCTCGGGGAGTAGCTAATGCAACGTTGACTCGACTTCTTTGTGGCTGTTGTGTGTACAGCATGAAATTAGTTGCAACAATTTGATTAAAATACCAACAACAACTACAACAAAAAGTCAAAGTACTCTCACGCCCACGGGTTGACTGGGGAAGACTGGAAGCAGAACCCTGAACACTTCCCCCCTTTTAATGACCGCCTCACTTTGCACGTCATTTTCTTTGTCATGGTTCTGTGGCTTGCAACTACGCTGGGAAGCGATTGCCTCTCAAACTGTAAGCGATATCTGGCACAGTGCGCCGCAATGCTGCTGTTCAAAGCTACAAATTCTTTGTCAACTGAATAATATAAATAAATTTGAATTTAAATAAACGATTAAACGGAATTCAATATAATTCTGAGATATATAAATGATCTCCAAGAAATAAGTCGTAAAAGCAAAGTTGTTCATTAAATGCAAACACAAATAGATGGAGTAAAATTGAAATTTAAATTATATAAAAGCAAAATGCAAAAGTTGTGGTATCTTTTGTGCCACTGTGCAATGTCGTCGCTGTTGACTGCATTGTTTCTCTCTTTCTTGTACTTTGGCCACTGCGCGTCAATCAGCGACTTATTTCAATGGCCCTTTCGGCCCCTTTAACGGCCCCTATATATATATATATATATATATATTTGAGTGTATTTATGTGAGCCCTTTTGGCTGCCTGCGCATGTGCATTGAAGCTGCGCAGTTTCCAGTTGGCTGCACAAACTGAGGGCGACGCTGCAAGCTTGCTTGCGAGAGGTGGCAGCGCTTCAGCTTCTTTTATGTAAGTTGCGCATTTAAATTACAAACAGCTGACAAAAGTTTTGAGCGCTTGCCCAATCTTTGCCTAACCCCCTCGCCACACTGCCCTGCCTTTGCCAGCCTTTTGCTCCCTCTTTTGTGTTTTGCCAAGTGGCTTTCCTGCTGCGCTTCGTTTGCTTTTCTCATAAAATAATTGCGCGTGTGATGAAGTTGATCCACGCTAGAGAATTACACATACACACGCAGAGAGAGGAAGAGGAAGAGGAAGAGGAAAAGAGGGGGAGCGGAGTTACCCCTCACCACACACCCCACACCCCGACCCATAACCCATCACCTGGCTAAAAAGGGCGGCAACCGAAACGAAGACTTTTGGCTTTCAGCTGGGAATTAAGAGACGACTTTATTGCTGTTGTTGCTGTTGTTGTTGTTGTTGTTGCCGCTGTTGCTTCTTGTCCCACGTTCTGCTGAGAATTTGGCAACGGAGCGTGAAACATGGAGTACAACAACAGCGGCAGCAACAGCGGCAGCAACAACGACGATAACAACACTTATTAGTTGTTGTTGTTAAGGTCTTCCTAGAAACTGACTTGTAGCCCAGCAGCAAAATTTGCAGCTCTAAAATTGTAATCTGCTCAGCCAGCCTGGTGGGGTTCGTTGGGCGGTGTTGGGGACGGGGGTGAGCGGAGGCAGTTACCTGGAATTTGCTGAGAATTTGTAGCAAGCGTTTCTATTATTTTTGTTCTGTTCTTTACTTTTATTTTTTTGGCTTTTGGGTCAGCTGTCATAACTTTTGCAACTCTGACAACTCTTATTGTCTTACACTTTTAATTACACAGCTGCTGCTTCTTCTCTGCCGCGTCGGCAATTAGTGCTGACCACGCCCACAATGGAGGCAGGCAATGCATTAAGAGCGTTGCCATATTGATTTAACAAGAATTGGGCACAAATAAAGTGGAACGCGTCGCTGTTTACGTTGGCCAAACAACAGAATGCGCCCATTTGCATCATTGATGGCGTTGGCAACCCTGCCCTGCCAGCTGGTTGGCTGGTTGGCTAGTGGGGCTGTACTGGGGCAGTACTGGTGCAGGGGAATCAACAAGCACTTGAGGCAGGCACTTCAGGTCAGCTGCCCCAGCAGCCTTTTTGACCCTGAGCCCTTTTTTTTGACGTCAGCATTTTAATACTGACTGCAAATTGTGAGTGCACTCTAAAGCTGGCTGCATAAAGTGCTTTTTGGGGCGTGAATTAGGGTTATATTTTTTATATAATTGTGACTCTTAAGTCACCCTATAATATTAACATTTTTAAGGGCAAAGGTTACATTTTGAATATGATTAATCGATAAACTTTTCAAAATGGATTTAATATTGCTCAAATCCACTCCACATTTGAAATAGTTTTGTGCAACCTTAAAACAAAAACTTGCCAATTCAAATTAACATAATGTGTACAGCTAACAGGCTAAAAATAACATTAATAACAGTTATTATCCGTGTGAGGGGTAAAGTAAAACCAAATCCAAAATATTCAGCGATGCAAAAATGTTGTTCAAATAAAGTTCAACTATTATAAATTTCAAACGAGGATTTTCGGAAATTTTCAAGCAGATGGAGTTTATCTGGCTTGTTATTTTTTTGGTAACAACAGGCAAAATTGTCCAGCCGGCAAACTGACTATTTGTCTACCTTTCTTTTTGATTGATTTATCTTCGGACCGTAGAGATTTCGCTTTAATTCGACGTTTTTTTTTTTGCAGTTTCCTGGCCACCCGCACAGGCTGCGTTGGCGTCTACCATTCATTGTGAACATTCACTTTTTTTGTTGTTATTTTCCTCTCGACTCTCGACTTTTTCAACTGTAGCTCTGGCTATGTGTGTGTTAGTATCTGTGTGTGTGTGTGTGTGTGTGTGTGTGTGTGTCTGTGTGCATATGCATAACTCGTGTGTATCTCACTTTTTTTGCATATTCGCGTTGGTTGCCTCAGATTGTTTTTTGGTTGGTTTTATTGCGCTGCTTAATGTGGGTCAACGCACGTCCGGCTCCTCGTTGGGCCCTCAACACTTGCACATCGTGTATCTTTTGCATGTGCAACTGTCGTCTGTTCAGTGAGTGCCAAACTGTAAGCAGGCTGTTGATATTCCTTTTTCTTGTTGGCTTTATTTCCCTCCCAAGCGACAATTGCCACAAATTGCTTATGCACTTATTTATTTCGCGCTGTATTTATAGCAAGTGAATGCCCACAAGTGTTGTACCCACTTCTCCCCCCCCTCCCCTCCATCACCCCACGTAATGTCTGCCAGCGTTGTGCCCGGCGCCATTGCGACTTATTGGCTGCATTATGAGTCCAAATCGACTCGACGACAGACTACGAAGCCAGACCAGATACAGCAACCGATTGCAAGCAGCAGCAGCAGCAGCAGACACTCGTTGACTTATTTATGAATATGTAATGGTTTGCCATTTGGCGTCTGTAAATCTCTAAAATGGTGCATTAAACTCTTAAATGCCACAGATTTGAATGGATTTTGTTGCTGGCGACTACAACTCAGTTGTGAGTTGGGAAAGTGAGAAAACTCCTCCTGGCCTTGCTACTGTTTTCCAAATTATAGTTTGAGAGTAACAGTTGCTCCCTAACTGTGTGTTAAGACTCGTAACACTTGTGTTTACTTAGTCAAAGTGGCTTGCTATTAACGCAGGACATTGACATTTTGATAGATCAAAGTCTCCATTAGTTTTGAAATAGTTTTGGATTACGCTTGAAAAGACTTTGACTGAAAATTGCTCAAATACAAAAAAAACAAACAAAATAAACATAAAATATAATTTAGCAAATGGCTCTAAATATGCAATTTATACTTCAATAAATTAACAGCCCATAAAATTATTAAGAAAAACAACAGCAATAAAGAGACGAGTGCAATAAGTTTAACACGCAATGTGAAGTCAAGAAACAGTCACTGCTATCAATCATTGCACAGCCAGACTGTTAGAAAGAGAGAGCAGATGCAAGCATTGCTTTGAGAATGGAAGAGGATTGGCATGTTGCATGTTGCATGCAGCCATGCAATTAATAACAAATAACAAAAAACCTATCCGAGACTTTTTGACAGCAATCTGATAACTGCCATAACAACAACAATAACAACAACAACAACAACAATAACAACAACAACAACAAAAGCGGGTAAGCCGCAAAATTGGCTCAAAGTGAAATGCAAACAAAAGCAGAAAACCTCAAAAAATACAAACACTAAAAACCGTTAAGCAATGAGCAAAAGTCCCCTTAAAAACCAAATGATTTGGTCAGCAAAAGTAAACGCATATCTAAATCTATATCTTATATCTTGTATATATATATATATATATATATATATATATACCTCGCATACACATATGTATGTGTGTGTGTGTGTGTTTATTTACTATGCAATGCAGTTAACACTTTCAACATATCAACAACAACAACGAACAATTATTTTGGCTTTTGCAGCATGATTCACGTTTTTGTTTTGGGTGCGTTACAGTTTGGCAGTGACTGTCGCAACTTTCTTTTTACGAAATTTTTATGAAGAAATTCAAGAGAAGCAGCCAAAAAAAAAACAAACGAAAGAAAAACGAAGCGAAAAAAATAAACACCAAACAACAACAACAAGCCCAGAGCACTGTGAAGGGTGATGAGCGAGTGGGCGTGGCACACGTGGGCGTGTTAACAATTTTTTTTCGACATTTCTCAGGCCAGGTCTTGAGGCCCTCAAGCGTTTGTTGCTTTTCGGTTATAGGTTTTGCTCTCAGAGCTGTTGGGGCTAATGAATTTTTTAACGCAACATTGCGAGCATTTCATTTAGAAAATCTACGACTAGACTTTCTTTCCCAGCAAAAAAATTAAGCGTCAGCCTGCGAACTGCCTAAAGAGAAAAAGACACAAAAAATCAAAACTAAAAACCGGAACCTGTATAACTGCCTAGATATCTTGAGCATTTGTATCTTGTATCTGTAGCTGGTTTGTTGGCTATATCTTATTATGTATTTTTCTTTGACACGCACGCGACGCCGTCGTTTGTTGTGTTTGTTTCTATTGTCGTTGTTATGAACCTTGGCTCACCTGCCTTTTATTTCTTTTTTTCTTTTTGTCTTACTTAAAGTTTTGTTTGTTTTTGGGTTTTTTTTTTTCCATTTGAGCTAAAAGAATCGAAAACCAAAATCGCTGAAATTCAATTAGCAACCCAAACAGCGGAAAAAGTGACGGAATGTATACAAGAAACAAATTCAGATTTGATTATTAATTGAACTATAGTCAAGGCTTTGCATACTATTATTGTTATTTTTATGCAGAGTAATGTATTTACATACATACATATGCATATAGAAACAAAGATCATTTTATGCGGCAAATGAGGTCAAGTGAGCTGAAGTCATTTTGATGCTGAAGATCATAAGTATTAAGTGTGGATAACATGGCAGTAAATCAAAAGTGACAAGTGATGAGTTTGAGTAGATTTGAAGAAGATCCAAATCGGACACCAGAAGAACGACTCATTGAAGTAATTAATTCTTCAAGCAATGCCAAATTTATTGATTACCAAGTCATGTCGGACATACCGAGACATTGCAAATGATTCAAGAAATACCGAGAAATGTGCAGCAATTGTAGTGTGAATTATACTTGAAGTAATTTCATTCATTCAATTGATATAGGATATAAGCATATCCACTTGGAATACTGAGAAGACTTAAGTCTGGCAATTTTACACGAACCGAGTATGAGAAAATGTGTCTGGCATTCGAGTCTGTGTCTGAGCATCTCAAGTGAAATAAATACGATTTTAATGCTGGAGGAATGTAATTATTTGATGACGCCATTTGTTCGAAGAATAACATAAATTACTATCTGCAAAGAAAGCACGAAGTTAGTTGTGCTTGGCTGAATTGAGTGGAATACTATTTAGAATGTCAACAAAAGTTCTTTACACTAATGCGCAACTGTAAAATGTTTGCACATGAAATAACGCATGATATTAGAACTGTCAACGGAAAGGCAGCTTTGCTGCTAGTGGCAGCCTTGGCTTAGTTGCTGGATTTCTGCAGTTTGCATTTTGATGACTTGCTGAGTTGTTCAATGCAAGTCACGGGTGGGTCAGAAGGGGGCGGGGTGTGGACTTACGTATGACACCAGCTAACGGCTAAGGTTTCTAGTGTTGGCCCCCTGTTGTCTGATCTGTTTACACAAAGCCTAAGCTTCAACGGTCTTGAGTGCAAATGCTTAGAGCTCAGCTTACAGTAAGCCACAACCAGCTGACCAGATTTAAACCTTAGAATTGAGTTTTCTTTGCCAACTGGTTTGTTGTGTGTGTGTGTTTTTTTTTCTGTGTTCGGCTCAACTTTCAGTTTTGCTGCCTGGAAAAATGACAAGCGGAAAATGTTGTTTACAACCGAGCGATTACGAGTGCCAGCCCAGCTGGCAAATGGCAAACAAACAAATTACGTCTGACAATGATTATAAAAATTAGCAAACAAATTATTTATTCAGGGGCGTGGCACACTCAAGGCAATTTGATTAGCATGTCAATGCAGAACTGTTCACAAATTTGTTGCTTATCCACCTGCCTGAGAACCATTTTGGCTATACTTCTGGCCGGCATTTTACGGTTTCATTGGATCAGTCAATAGATTAGCGCTGCGCGTCATAAAGTCTCCATATTTCTTTCATTCTCGACGTGATTGATAAATGATGTTGGCTCTTCAGATCTTCAACTCCTCGAATTGTGTTCGATTCTAAACTGTTTTCTATCGTTCGTCTGCTGTGCTGTTGTTGCATTGCGTTATGGCAGTTAACTGCTTTAGTGCCGTTGCTTTGTTAATGCTGTTAACTGTTGTTCATTTTTTGCTCACCTATCGACGCTTCGATGACCTTAAGTTTAATTTATGCCAGACAAACAAGAACAACAACAGTAACAGTAACAACAACAGCAACAACAATAGCGGCAATAAACCCCATGGCCTTGTAGTGGTTCTGGGCAAACCAAGCACACAACTCATTGCATGAAGTTGGCTAAAACTGTGCTGGCAATTCTGCTTTCATGCCCTTTACCATTGGGTTACAAGGGTGTTATAACTCTGTGAAAAACTAGGTGAAATTCAGAAGAAGACTCAAGTTCCACGAATCTCATCTGATTTGAAAAATATACATATTCAGTGATGTATATGATGCCATTAGATCAGATGTATAACTTTGCACTTACTTTGACTTCGAAGCTTGTCAAAAACTAGAAATATTATAAAGCTAAACAAACACAAAAGTTTTTTTGCGAAACGATTTTACATTTTAAAAAAAGTTGAGTTTTACTTTTGACTTTAGGTTTTTACCATATCGAGAGTATTTGCTGGTCGAGCGCATTCCTACACGTATTTGATTTGTTTTTTTGTTGTCGAATTTTTGTGGCCAAAAAGTTGCCTGGCATGTTGCACACTCTCTCTGTGGCAGGCCGGAAAAGCATTGTTTATTGTTATTTGTTGGCTTGTTGCTGGCGGCTGTTGCTGTTGTTGCTGCTGCTGCTGCTGCTGCCAACTTTCGCTGTCTGAGAAAAGTTGTGTGTGAAAAGCGCCTGTCTATGTAAATGCTCTATCTATGTGTGTGTGTGTGTGTGTGTGTGTGTGTGTGTTTATGTTTATGTGTGTGTTTTGATGGCATTTGCAATAACAAGGCTATAGAAATTAGCTTTGACACAGAAATACTGCAAGTAACAAACCGAACCATTTGAGCATGACTATCAAACCAATTCAAAATGATTTAAGTATAAGCCAACAGCGTCAAGTTCCCCCCCGTTCCCCACAGCGCCCCGCCCCCACTTGGTCGCCTGTCGAAGGCTGGCAGGTGAGCGAATCAATGCGGAGTGCCCCAACTTGTTTGGCAATGTGCAAAATGATGATAACTTTGACATATTCATCGTGAATCGAGAGCGTATTAAATGAGCAGGCAAAACGAGTTTGCTCCCAAAATAAACACAAAATAATCAGCAATCCAAAGGTAACATGGCATTAAGCAACAGCTCAGTGCAGCTCAAACTGGGTTAAGTCCAACCACAACAACAACAACATCTGAGAAGTGAGCTTGTAAAGGGTAGAGTACTTAAGCTGCTTAGGCTTGGATTAAGAGCTATATTCTCTGTAATAAGAGGATTGTTCTGAATGCAAAAAAAGAAGGTGTTATTCATATAGCTGTAAAGTGTTGAATGTTGGATCGAAATCAGAGCTGTGTTCATCTTAGGCTAAGCATATTTAGTGTAAGAAAGTAATGATTTAGAGAAAGAAAGATTCAAATGTGGGCTGGAATTTATATACTTTTAGAAATGAGCTTGTTGTTTTTTGTTAGAGAGGTCATAAACTTTCTAATCGTAGAGTGTCCCTATTTGAAGTATTATTACGTTTACGAGCACACACAGTGTGGCAAAAACAAACAAAAATCGTAAAGTTTTAGTATTACTTAAGCATGATGGCAAGTTTGTTTGAGCTACACTTCATCGGGCAACTTGCTTAGCTCATTTGCTGGGCGCTGGTAATCAAATTATTTTTAGTTTAATTGCACACAAAGTACTGACAAAGTTGCCAACACGCCCCGTTTGCCTTGACCCCGCCCACTCACCTCCCCCCCTGCAGTGTTAATTGTAGTGCTTTTCGTAAAGTTCGCGCCAGGCGATGACCTAAGCAATATGAATTCCATTGGCCAGCGATGACGACTACCAGTAAGAGAGAGAGAGAGATTGACGGAGAGAGAGAGACAGAGAGAAAAGAGGGGGATTTCCAATTATGGCCGAGAGCAAATGTTGTTCTTGGTGTTGTTAGTGTTGTTATAGTCACTTTAGTTAATTTGTTTAATTTTCGTACGCGTCAAAATAAAACGCTCCAAAACAAATTAAGGTCATTAATGGGTTAACAATCAGTCGGTAATCATAATAATAAAAATAATAATAATAATAATAACAATATACAAACTACACAAAAAGACTTCTTAGGCTAATTAAATGCTGGGCAAAAAGCCTTTTAGCCATATCTGGCTGGCAATTATGCTCAGTTATTGAAAGCACATTACGCATTGAGGTCAGTACGCGGAACAGTTTACGAGCCACTGGTTGCCTGGCAGTTGGCAGTTGGTTCATTGAACCAACCTGCAACCATTAAGCCGCCACCGCTGACCAGTCAACGACTCGGCCACAATGTTGGCTTTTTTTTCCCGCTGCCACTGACAGTTTACAGCCAAAAGGTGACAACGAAATGAACCTTTTTTTCGCACTTGATGCCCATTAATTAGTTTCTTGTGGCATGCGCCAAGCGATGTTTAATCTGAAATGGGTTTTTATATGTTTTGCAGTTAAGTTGACTTTTTGCTGTTCGTGTTCCAGCAACTGTCGCGAACTGTGGCTTTGCCTGACCAATTAACATGACCTGCTCGAGTAACGGTACACACACACACAGTGCTTGCTTAACTGTAAGACACATTAATTATACGCTACAAATATTTATGGCTTACTCAAATAGGGCAAAAGTCTAAACTGCAAAATATACTATTCAGCTTTTATTTACATTAAAGCCAATAGCAACGAATTAAGGTTTAATTAAATTTGAACTCATTTATATTATAATATAAGCTAAACTTTCACTAGCAGTACTTGCAAAGATTACAAATAAGACCCCACAGAATCTACACGCAATCTTTGCCACTTAAGTTTAGCTTGATGTTCATTTTTTAGTTACACTTCAATTGTTTAGTGGGAATTGTAATAATAATAATAACTTTTTTGAAGTATTTCTTTGCCCCATCGGGTTGCGTAATGCATTTTAAATGTCGTCTGCGAAACTGAGATTCATTGCGCAGCAAATGTTGCTGCCAATGCGTCAACTTTGAACTTTTGCCGCTGACACGCAATTGCTGCTCCACATAACACAGCTGTCAGAGAGAGAGAGAGAGAGAGAGAGAGAGAGAACACATACGCACACATATGTATGTGTGTGTACAAGTCATGTTTTATGCAACGAATCCTTGGGGCAACCAGCTAAAAGGGGCAGGCAGCGGCGTCGTGCCATAAAACAATTAAAGCGGCTTATAAACCAACAACAACTGCTACAGCAAAGGCAACAGCAACAGCAACAAAACACATTGCCATGACAGCTTGGGGCAAGCATATATAGTGTGTAGCCATCACTCGATAAAGGGGCGGGCCGGTAGGCGAGAACAAACAATAATTAATATGATTGTCACTCAGGCTAATCATAGTTTTTTTCGGTGTTCGAAATTACCTGCTTTGGATATTTCTATTCATTTTTCTGGTTTTTTTTTTTTGTGTCAACTCATGGCACACATTTAATACACTTTGACTGTCCCTAAAACTGTCAGCTAAATGTGTGTCAGGCACTAAACTCCTCTTCCCCACCCCTCTGCACACACCCAGCAATCGCCTGTCTGTCCAGAAAGTTAACGGCTACGGTTCGGTTATTAGTTTGGCCCAGAATTGACGTCATGAGCGCCCTCGGTTTGAGTTCTCAATTTCAGTTTCAGTTTGCAGTCCATTGGGCTGCCACACAGGAAGAGAGCCGCTGAACCATCAATTCACCCCGGGCGGAAGGATGCATTTTGTGGTTTCAGCTCTGGGCTCTTTCTCACTTCTCAGTTCTCAGTTCTGGTTTCGGTTTCTTTTGTTGACTTCTCACGCGCCCACCGGTTACTTCCGGTGCGTTGTCATTCGTGGGATTTGTTTGCCTTCCTTTTTCGCTTTGTTTAGTTTTGTTTTTTCCTTTTCGCTTTCTTGGTTTTTTTCCTCTTCCCCTCATTTCTTTTTTGTGGCATTTTATTAATTATATTTTGCTCGGCTTTTGGGCCAACATTGCGACAGACAGCTGCGGCTATTTCTCATAACAGCTGCCAATTGGAAATTGTATAACTTGTGGTTTGCCACTTTTAGGGGCTTCTTTGGCAGCTGGCACGCGCCACATCCTGCTGCAGGTGCTGGTTGATGGCTGCCGACACAAATTGACAGCTGTGCAGTACAAACAGGTGTGTCATGCCACAATATCAATATAAAATGTTTCTAACGCAAAAGTAGAACAAAATTTATTGACTTTGCTGTCAGAAAGTCAGCACAGCAATCAAAATGACTTAATAGGCAGCAATAAAATTTGACTTTGCAGTAGTTGTAAAAAAGTGATGTAAATGATATGAGAGAAGCTCGAAATTCACTGCAATTAGTAAGTTACCCGGTAGCACTTAGCCATAAAGTGAAAATAACAAAAGAAATGAAGCGTTACTGGGCTTTTTACGCTGTGCTGTTAGCTAATTGCCACATTAAATGGCAGGCCTCAATTTCGGTCATGTTATGCGTGCAATGCAAAATTCAATTTCACTGCGAAACGTGCGCAAGCAGTTTGACAAGCGCTGAGCCACAGAGCCACAGAGCCACAAAGAGGCCACACACCAGCAGCAGTAACACTAGGGTGGCAGAGGCGGGGTTGTTGGTTGGGCAGACCAACTAGAAAACCCGCTTTAATGTCTGGGACATGTTAAAGTGCTGCTGGCAAGCATGCCATAAATTCTAAGACTTGCCCAGACATTTTTATTAATGACGCAAAGTCTCGAAGCATGGAGACTCGCTTGGATACCAAGTCTAACAGGTGCCTCAAAACGAGGGGGGGAGGGTGCGGGGTAGTGGGGAGGGGGTTGCCTCACTTCCTAGCGCCCACTTCCTGACACACGGCTTTGCTGCCGGGGCAAATTGGCAAGTGGAATTGCTGACTGGCCAGAACCACTTGACTCGATCGTTTGGCCACTTGCATAATTAACAGAGCAGTCGCAGCAGCCAGCAGCCAACAGCCAACAGCCAGCAGCAACAACAAATAAAGCGACTAATGCAGTTAGTTTCGGTTTCTCACTGCGTTGCCAATACCGTTAAGCAGCGCAACGGAGACAGCAACAAAACCAACATAAAAACAAGCAACAGCAAAAAAAAAAACAACAAAAAAAAAAAACCAAACAAAACAGAAACTGAGACTCTGATGGCGATGGTGATTTTGTATCTTGTTTTTGTGTTTTTGTTTTCCCATAATCAAAGCGCAACTGCGGCGGCAACTGCAATAAAATTTAAGACTCTTTTGTATGCACTGAGAGTGCGCCCCTTGCCCCTTTCTCCTTGTTGCAGCTCACATGCACATTGTGTTACTATTATAATTATTTGCCAGGCAATAAATTATGCGAACTCTTGGCTGACTGAGGCAGGCAGGCGGACAGAGAGACGGACGAACGGACAGCGTTGCCACATCGCTTAATTACCCAGCGGCCATCTAATGTGCAAACGCCTTAACCCTTCCCCCAGCCCCACCTCTTTCTCACTCTCTCTCTCTCTCTATTTCGCTTTTTCTCTGGTAAGCATCAGTGTTTTTCTTGGGCTGATGGGTTGGCTAATGGAACAGTTTTGATTCGAGTTCACTAAACTCGCAACAGCCAACAACACGGACAAAAAACCAAAGACAAAAAGACTGTGCTGTGATAAAGATAATGATAAATGTACACGAAGTTGCTACAGTAGATATTGACTAATTTGTACGCAGTTTTTGTTTTTGCAAGTCATATTTGACAAAAGTTTGGCTTAAACAATTCAGCTAAGAGCCTATTTAAATCTATAAATAAGATGAATTGACTTATTGACTTAGATGATAGAACTTAGTTAAAGCTCCATAACAAATTGCTTGAATAACAAGCATAAATTTAAATAAAATACATGACATATGAGCTTAACTGTGACAATAGCACAAGCTTAAATTTGATTGGTTTTTAAAATGCACTTAAGCTATAAGTCAGCTTAATTCCATTGCAATTAAGCATACTTAAAGCTACAAGAGCTCAACCCACAAATTTAAATGTCGCACTTTGCAAATAATTGTGCACTTCACATGTTTTCGCACAGTTCAAGTGGTGAAATGACCTTGAAACAATTACAAATTGCTTTGTTGTGTGTGCGATTTGGCTTGAAATCAATGTAAATCGTGTTTCATTAACTCATTTAGCCAGCCAGTTTGTTAATTAATCAAACGATTTGCCTAATTGCTTTATTAGCGTAACAATCAGCTCTATCAACATCAGCAGACCAACAAACCAACAAACAACATTTTCATCACAATTTCAGGCAATTTGCGTTCATTTCAGAAATTTCGGTCTAATGTCTAAGCAAATATTCTGGCCCTTTGCAAGATCTGCCAACAAAAACAAAAAAAAAAAAGAAACAAAACAACTAAATTTGAGCAGTCGGCCCACAAACTCATTTCCGTTTTGGGAGCTATTCATCAAATGATGTCATAGCCGAGAGTGTTTGGTAGTTTTCTTACATATATAATACATATATGATTGTATGTGGCATATAGAAATTCCTCATATATATGTATATAATTAAAAGTTGTCGCAAAGTTCGTTTCCCACACACACGCTTTCCGTGCACCGCTCCATTGAGCCCAATCCAACAACAACAACAACAACAACTGTGAACGGCTATTTGGTTATTTGGAATGCTCTCAACATTTGCCATTCTCTCATGTGATTCCCTTCTTTAGCCGAGTGTCGCCTTACAGCGACTTGCGGCTTTCCGAGTGGGTGGGAGTTGGGTTGGTAATGGGGTTGGAGTCGGTTGTTGGCATTTTCTCATAGTGGCATTTGTTCGATTTAACATGTCGAGACATGTTGCTGCTCTCATGATTAAACACGTCTTAATGCTTGCTTATCTGACGCCTGACAAGGGCCCCAGCGAAAAAGGAAATGGTCTGCAATCACTGGGGAAATTAAATATAAAAATGTGCAAATGTGGCAATTGAGCGCATCCAACTGTGCCATACTCTGTTTACTGTCCGAAAGCTTCAATAAGCAACTCGAGAAAAGAAACAGCGCCTATTAAATTGCTCGCTTGATCTGCAAGGGATCATCACTTTTGGTAATTTGATAACTGTAGCTTTAATTGGCTTGGATTTATAGTTTTGCCACATTTACTGCTTGTTGGTATTCCACGTCTCAAGTGGGTTTTAACTAAATTGATTACACCCATTTCATGAACGGCAACAGGGTATTAAAAGTGATGGCCCCTGTGGCAACGCCATCACAAAATCGATGCTGAGCACGCGTCACTGAGCTTCAGGCATCTGGTGGCACATGCCACAAGCGTTATTGTTGTTAAGTGAAAGTGACGAAAGTGTTAAGCAGGATTGCCAACAAAAGATTTATGGCTAATTAAGCAGGCAACACCTGCTGACCACATATATATATATATATATATATATATGTATATATGTGCTGACCGATTATAAGGATTTCGAGGGGGAATTGAAGTAGTTGTTGAACTGAGTCCTAGTGATGAGCTCTCAGCTCTGTGTGAGCCGTGATTCGAGTGCTGCCCGCTGGCTTTGTGGCTAATCCGATTAAAAAATATTTGTGTGCCGTGTACAGTGTGCACCGTCTATCATGTACATCTGGCGTTTAATTGCTTTAACTCGACGCTCAAATCCTTTTCTAATTAAATGCCATAAATTTGCGCATTTAGCGCATTAGGGAAGAGGGCACTGCTGCTGATGCGGCGGCGGGGCAACTGCATTAACTAAATTAAAAAGAAATATGCGAGACATAATGGAAAACCATTTTCCAACCGCAGGCACAGCAGTCGGAGAAGCAGTCGTAGTCGCAGTCGCAGTCCGTTTTAACTAATCCGCTTTGGCGCATCAATTCAGTAAAACGAGAGAAAGAATATAAAATACTGCGAACGGAAAACTGAAAACTGAAAAATGAAAACTGAAGCCGCGGCATATTTCAAATGTCAAAAGCGGGGGTGAGTTGGGAAAATATCTTGACGCTGCTAAAAGGCCTGAGTTGGCCTGGCCTGGCCTGGCCTGGCCTGGCCCGGTCTGTATGGGCATTCATCAGGCTTTTCCAGAGTTCAGTTCGGTTGTAATGGGAACCAGTTGCCAAGTTGCCCAGTTCTCGTTTACAATTCAACTGTGTGGGAATACGAACCTGCAAGAGATAGAGAGAGACAGAGCATTAGTTTAGCTGCACAAAAGGCGGCCGGCCACGCCTACCCCTTCAGGGCTGCAGGCAGTAGCATAATATATATATATATATATATGTGGGTATGTGATTTTGATTTCGTACAAAGAACTCGAGTGGATTTTGTTTCGAGGGTTTTATTTTTTGCGAGGCAAGAAAAACATTTTTTAGCAGTTATAAGTTTTTTTCCGTTAGCGGTTTTTTTATGCAACGTGGGAAACAAAATGTGAGTGGAAAAAAGGATGTGCGAAGGGTTATTTTGTGCGAGGATGCGAGTGCGATTTATGTGCATGAATTCTGTATGCGCAAACTGCTCGCAGGCACTGTACCAAGACAATCCCTTAAAACTGTCGGGCTAATGCTGTCAAGGCGCGCTGTTTACATGTGTGAAAAACAGCTAAAGACGGCAATGGTATGAAAGAGTGGGGGTAGTTTATTTTGCACAGGAGTCGGAGTCGGGGGGGTGGTTAAAAGTAGGTCAACACGCGCAGATTCTCACTTGCCGTCAACTGATTTGTAATGCAAATGAGGCAAATGTTTTCGCTGGCGGATAACTAGCACGAGAGGATGTAACTAGTAACGAGTAGGTGCAAGAACAAGTAGAGGGGACGCAGCGCAGGCGAGGGGAACGCACATTGAAAAACAACAGGCGGAAACATAAGAAGAAGAAGCCAAGTGTAAGAGGGTGCAGAAGGGAAAAAGATGAGAATGAGAATTAAGGGAGAGTTGTTCTTCTCGTTGTTGTTGTTGTTGTTGTGCACTTGACAAAAGCAACTGCTGCATTTTCATGGGAAACACTACAATACGCAATACGAGCGACTTGAATTCGAGAGCCTCTCAAGAAAAAAAGCAAGAAAAAAATAAACAAAAATGGCAGGTGGCACTCAAGAGGAACGGACAACACTAATAAGCAAACTCAGCGGGTGGCAAGAACTAAGCATTGGGCTATGGCCTGATGGCAAACGAATTGCTGCCAAGGGATGTGAAAAATAGATAATGAGCCATAGTTATGAATAGGCCAGGCCGGCAGTTATTAGTGACGGCAAGTGCATAAGGCAGCAATTGTTTATGACAGCAGATATTGACTTCCGCTTATATTAAATGCCTGCCACAAAAAAAGATATAAGACGTTGCCGACCCCAGCGAAAACCTGCTAGTTTTAGCTATTGGTGAGAGAATTACGTTCAAGGCAGAGGCAAGCCGGCAATTTCCATTATTTTTAGAAATTAGACGGAGAAATACCAAATACCCATACAAGGAGAAATCCCTCAGTTTCAGTTCAGAAGACAAAGCAGCGTGGCCAAAATCGTAAATAATTTATACACGAAATGTAATTGAAAGAAGAAGTTCCAAGCTCAGATCTCTCAGCTGGATAAAGCTTATAAATCTAACAACTGGACATACTCGATTAGAACGAAATCGGAAATGCAGCAAACAACTGAGCGAAATGAACTGGGCCAACTGGGCTGCGTGCTGGCAGCACATGCATCATTAGAAATGTAACATGTGCTCTAAGTAGAGGGAAGGGGGCGGGGCGACAAGTGCCAAGGCGCCAAAGTATTACGCAAAATAATACATACACAAGTGTGCAACTAAAGCAAAGGTAGCATGAGTAAATGATGGAAAAAACTCCGCTGCCCAGGCAATGGCCAACTCTCAGTTTTGCCAGCTCAGTTGCAAAGCGCTCAAGCCTGAAATTGTACAACTGGCAACCCACCAGTGGGGGGGCTGAGTGGAGTATATTTGAGTCTGGGGCGAATGCCTCGTTGCATTTAAATATTAATAAACATGGCGTGCCAAGCAAAATGCGCCAAATGCCGCGCACTCGGCCCAAAATGCGAGCGGCGAACGTGACTTCCATGAGTCAAAGCCAGCCAAGAGAGCTTTGTTGTTTGTTTTTTTGCTGTGCTGCCACGCCCCTAAGCAAACCGCTCCAAAAAGGTGTTGCCATTTTTTTCCTTCATCTTTTTGTGTGTTGTTTTTGTTTTTTTTTTGCGATGTGAACTTTGGCCAAAATGCGACGCAGAGTCATGCAACAGCATTTACACAGCCAACGGCTGTGGGCGCACCTTTTTTATACATTGGCTTTTGTCTGCTTTGAGCCATTTATACTCATTCCAGGTCGGGTATATTCCATTCCATTCCATTCATTCATTCGCTCATTCATGCACTCGCTCAATTCTCATTACTTTGTGGTCTGTGTCATGTCGCAGTCTGCAACAGCAACAGCAACAGCTACAGCAATACCAAAAGGGTTGAGACTGTGGGCCGCTTAGGCCAACATGCATCCTGTTGCTTGGCGCCATGTGAAAATTACAATAAGCATATGCAAAAAACCCGCCCATGGCTCAACAATTTGTGACAGCAACAGCAAACCAGATGCAGACTACCAAAATTAGTCATGTCCAGAAGAACAACTGCAATGCAATCAGTATTGCAAATATTAATGGTCGAAGCCAGAATGCCCTCACAGAGCTCATTTAATTGCAGTGGTATTCAAATGAGACCTGCTAAAAAGAAGAATTAGACAAGAAATACAAACTGAACAACTAAAATTTCGAGTTTCAACTTAACAAACAGCTAGGCTTGTTTATTAAATTGACATACAACATAAACACATTTGACAATGACTCCAATATTTCAAGCTAATAGAGGAAACCGCCAAATTCCACATAAAAAAAATAAAAAAAAACAACAACAGAAAAACAGAAATCTAATTAAAATTAAGAATTTTAAGAGATTATTTGTAGCCTTGTTCGTGTACAAATTACAAATATATATATATAGATATATATATATATATATATATATATGTACATACCACGCTACTCTTGAAAATGCCCCTATCTTGCTACTTTGTGAACCCCTAGCTGCTTGTCAGAGGAGGTACGAGAGAACCAACCAAGTGTTATACAAGTAGAGATATGTTGTAGCAGAGCATATCATCAACAAGAATCAAAACGACGACGACTCACAAAAACAACTTGGCAGTTATTCATTTTAAAACATTTTGCTTTTGCCTGCGAGTGTGTGTCTGTGTGTGTGTGTGTGTGTGCGTGGCTTATGACATCATGCCAACTTCTTGGCGGTTTCCTCAGTGCGTTGCCAAGCAAAAAAGGCCAAAAGCAGCTGCCAATACAATGAACGATGAACAGACAGTTGGAGAGTTGCAGCTGGAAACTGGAGTTGGCTTTAGGGTTGTCGCTGGACATTTAAATGTATGTTTTATAATGAATGGCAACTGACAGGCTGACAGCATGGCCAATTCAAAGTGGCAAGCGAAAAGCGGAGAGCGGGCCAAGCAACTCTTTCACCTGGCCAACGATGGTCAGCCAACGACTGTTGGGCCATTTATGGCCCTGTCTATACTATTGGCTACTGTGTCTATTTTAGCTGGTTGTTGTTTGTTTTTAGTTAGCCATGGGATTGCGCAATGTGACTATTTTGGGGCCAGGACGGAACTGGACGGAACGGAACGTCTGGCGGAAGCGCATTAAACAAAAAACAAATTTCGGCTTTACGACTGCGCCATTTGTTTTATGTTTACAAGCCATTTGACCTCAGACGTCTGCCAGGCCCACAAACTAGTACCATTTTTAACGAGTCAACTCGAGTCGCACATTTGACACAAATTCTAGCGAAATGACCTTTAAATTTGTCGCTGGGTAATCATCTAGACCAAAAGAAAAAAGAAAAAAAAAACTTAGCTACGGCAAATTAGCCAAATGTTATGAATGAAGTGTCATTTCATGTCGTTCCTATGTCATGCCCAAGTGGGAGTTGAGCACTTGGGGGGTGCGTCCCCCATATATATATATATATATATATATTTATAAATATGTGTGTGTGGCAAGTGACAAGTGAAATGAGATAGCGCCTAGCGTAAAGTTGGCATTAGAATAATCAATAATGAACTTTTATCGCATGCAAATAAAAGATAAACCATTTTCAAGGCTTATCTATTTGCATAGCCGCACCTATTTGTCTATATAGCTTTGTTGGGGCCACAGCTGGAAAGTGTTGATAACCCAATAAGCTTTGTTATTTGATTGATTGCGATGCACTAGAAAAATATTGATATCATTTACCGACTACAAATGCCAAAATCGTGTGCGCCGATACTAAACTGATTGACTTGTGGGTGTAGGTAGGAAAAGTACCAGAACGAACCTTCCAAATCAAAACAAAGTCCACTCTTGCTTTTAATTCACAAATAGTTCTAGTCTATGATCAAAATTGAGTTTATTTGTTTAATTCAAGAATCGATTGTATTCGATTTAAATAGTTTGTATTTAGTTTGCTGAATTTGCAGTTCTATCTGGCCAAAAACCATTAGCAGCTTCTATGGCGGTATTTCTTCAGGCGCTTACTAATGGACTAATTGGCTAATTTCAAAACGTGAATTTAATTGGAGATTTTTTCTCTTTATTTTCGGCTCTATCCAAAATTCTCAAGTAATTTTGAGCACGAATAGCTTGCTAATGCTCGACAACAACTTTAAGTAGCTGTCAAACTTTTGCAATACTTCACAGCTGTGTGGAGCGTTCATTAACTCATTAGATTGCAAAACAGGCGCCGCACGGAACGTGATCATCAACAGAAAAATGATCGTAAACTCAACTAAACTAAACTCAACACACACACACACACACATCTATATATATTTCACATTTCTAGATGTCTAAATGTCGGCATAAACATTTCACTCGACCATTTTTTTATTTTTATGACCGAACCAAAACAAAAACGTTGAAAATTAACTGAAACTGAAAGAGGAAAAAAAAAAAACAACAAAAAATCGTCGTCAGGCAGGCAGGCAGCAAAAATTAAAGCGTGCGACATTGTGTAATGCGTATTATAATGAGTACCACAGGGGCGTGGCAGGCCCGAAAGAGTTGCACTTAAAAAAAGAAGAAAAAAATAACAATATATTCAACGAGTGCGCTCAGACTAAGGTCGCTGTTGTGGCGTCTCTCTTTGGGACGTGACAACAACACATGGCAAAGCGTTAGGGGAAATGAAACAAATACCGAAAACAAAACCCAAGACGAAATTCAGGTAGTGTATTCAACTGATGGCCAATTCGTGGAAGGAGCTTGTGGCTTTTGTGTTTATTGTCGTTGATTAGGAGACGTCGGCGCCAGTCACCAGGAAGCAAAATGGCACACGTCCTGTGCACAGGATGTGGCTGTGATTGCTGCTTTGCTGCTTTGCTGCTTTCGCCTCGGATTGATGGCAGCGCAAAAAAGCAAAGCCAATTGCCGGCAATTAAAGACAATCAATTGTGACTGTGACTCTGGTGTATGTGTAGCTTTGTGTCTCTGCATCTTTCACTATTTGTGTCTGTTGCGTGTGTGTGCAAAATTGCTGCCATTAACAAAACGATATTTTTTTCTGTTTTTTTTTTTTGTTTACGACAATTTAGTTGCCATTGACATTTGAACTTGCCAAACGGTTGATTCAAATAGTGGCCATACTATATTTAGCTAGGAGAAAACAGCAACAAGATTTATTGAAAACAGTTTCGTTGCTTTAAATGGTTAGAAGTTCAACAATAGATTTATTGAACATTTACCATGGGCTGAGTCAGCTGGCGGTCATTTTATTTGTTGCCTTTGAAGTGAATTCTTAGTTATGCGTCAGAATTTGGATACAGGTACAGGTTAAGGTACGGCTACCATATTCATTTGATAATCTATCTACTTATCCGTCTGCCTGTCTTTCCTATATTCCCAAATATATTATATGATGACTCGCTCACACAGCAAATGCATACTATAGAAGATAGTTTGATGGTTTAGAGGTGCAGATAAAAAAACTCAAAGTCTAGGTAAGAAACTGAATATAGAAGGTATATATAAATATGTATAAATATACCTTCTACTTTCTGTTTTCTTAATCCGCACAGATGTATCTTCAATCTAGCTAACTTTCATATCTTGTATCTATTCGCCATTCTGTTCTCTCCCAATTTGCCATCTGTCTATCGTATTAACTTTCAGTAGTTTTCGGTCACTTTTCTTATATTTCAAGTCTATCTTCCGCATTTTGACAATGTATTTTACTTAGTATATATATTTGAACATCTCATCGCTGGGCTCTTATCGGATGTCTTCTGTATTATATCTCATCTATTGCTATCTCTTTTTTTCTCTACTAGTTTATCTAGAGCGATTTCTGATAATTGACGCGACAGTTTTGCATGCGCTGTGTCATTGAAACAGTTGGCAGCTGACTGATTGTCTAACCGACTGTTTGACTGGGTGGGTGGCAGCTGACTTGACCAAAAGCGGCAGCTTGGGACACACCTTGCACACACCACAACCAGTAGAAACAGCAACAATAACAATAACAAAAGCACCTTTGTAATTAGCCACGATTGAAATTGTTGTTTAGCAACAACAACAACAACAACAGCAATAATAATAGAAAATATTTGTTGTATGCCTTTCGAATTGCAAACTCAAAACTGTAAACTGGTTTGCAATTGTTGAAGACTGCCAACCGCCTGCTCTGCAATCCCCCCGCTCAGTCTGTCAATCAAAAAGTGTTTTGAATTTGATTAGTTTTTTTTTTTTAATACATACGTCAATTTGTTGATGTTGTTGTTGGTGCTGCTACTGCTGCTTGGCTAATTGACCTTTTGGCTTGGCATAAAATTGAATCTGCGGTTAGTTTGTTTTCCGTTTTCGGAACTGTAATTGGAATTTGTGCAGTTTTCGATTCTCACATGATTGAAAATTGAGTTCGATCATTTTTTTTAGATTGCTTTTCTGCCTTACGGCTTTTGCTGTTCGCCTTTGCTAATTAAAATGAAAGTTTTGTTCGATTTCGATTTGCAAAGTGAAATTGCCTATTGGCAGTCAAAGAGCGGGTTCAAAAATTGAAATGGACAAGTGCAAATTGTAAGACTTGCTGGCGGGCGGAATGCGGGCGATTTGCCAGCGAAATTGCAACTGCATATTTCTCGATACAGAAATGTCATAGAAAGAAAAAAAAAACGGACAAACGAAAGCGCAAACACTTAAGTAAATTGCCTGAATGGTCATTTAGCAGCAGCAGCAGCAGCAGCAGCCAAAGGCAAATTAAACTAATTGAAATGTGAGTACAGGCAATAAATGCAAAGATTTCTTAGAGAGCCAGCTCGTGTCAAAGTGAAATTAATTTCAATTCTATTGTAGTAGCCAATAAGGCATCATTTCTCTGCTAATTGTTGCAGCTGGCAACAAGCAATGTCAGCAAATTATTACGTGTATTAATGCAAATTAAAACTATTTAAATTAAACTCATATCAAATGCATGACATTTGCCAGCCTCCACAGTAGCCAATTGAAATTAAACGGTTTGACAGCCACTGATTGGCACAGTTGTAGAGTCTAGCTATGGTTACATAAGCGTCAACTTTTTCGCTGTACAAAGCAGAAAAACTAACTAACTTGTTCATTAAACACGAGAACTGCAAACACTTTAAGCGACTCAAGTCAAATGTTTGTAAATAAAACTCGTTTAAGAGCAGCAAAAAACAAGCAAAAACCAGTGCCAAGTGTTTTTATTGTTAGTTGTGTAGTTGTAGTAGTTATACTTGCTGTTGTTGTTGTTGTTGTTTTTGTGGTTTTTGCTGGCATGTAAATTTTTGTTAATAGCACAAGTTTTTCATCGCACGCTGAATAATAAATATAAAAAAAAAGCTGATCGCCACAAAAACAACTACAACAAAAACTGATGCGCAGAAGCAAAATAAAAAGTGATGGGAGAAATATAAAGTAAAAAAAAAAATAAATAAAAATAATAATAAAAATAAGAAAATATTTAGTTATAACAGAATTTTAATCACAGAGTTGCCTAATCAAAGCAGCATGCAAATTGCGCAAGGCAGCAGTTGTAGCAGTTGTAGCAGTTGTAGCAGTTGCAGCAGCAACAGGAACAGGTTGGATGGCTGAAGACGGCGACGACTTTGCGTCTGCAACAAACTGTGGCATATAAATCAACGGGCCAAGTATTAATTATAAGTCAAATGCCATTGCCATATGTTGAAGTTGCCTGGCTCTGCAGTGCAGGGAGCAAGGGGCGGAGCTGTTGATGGGCAAGTGAACGCCCCTCTGCTTTCGGGGCAGAAAACACTTGCAGCTGTTGCGCTCAGCTGTGTCTGCTGAGGCAAAGAGGCCCTGCTGTCATGTGCCATGCTGCGGTTGCATGCTGCGACAGCATGAAAGTTTCTGTTGCCGTTTCTGGGTCAGCGACGCGTTGAAAACAAACGCTGCAACAGACAAACAAACAAACAACTAAACCTGCATTTTTCCTCTATGCTGCGGCTATAATATTAAAAAAAAAATGAAGAAAAAAACACAAAAGACGTGGCAAAAGCAGCCGCAAAATGATTCTCCACTTGGCGATAAGCATCGGCAGCAGCCACAGCAGCCGCAGCAGCCACAACTGCAGCGCAATTCTCAAGCAGCTCTACGTGGCGTATGCGCAATGTGGCCAACTGTGGCCAGAGCGTGGCCCACAAAATTGTTGACGACGGCGTCGGCAGCAAGAAGCAACGCTTGACTCAGAGCAAATTATGATACACATGGCTCAGCTTATAGACAAACACACACACACACACACATGCATACATATTCATAGAGAGAGAGAGAGAGAGAGAGAGAGATAGAGAGAACTGGCCAGTTCAAAGACCGAGTTGGCAATCGACAAAACGGCAACGACAAAACGGCAACGCTTCTCTGACCCAAATCCGTGTGTGTATCTGCGCCACAAGAGCCGCATTCCTCGACAACCGCTTGCAGCTTGCCATTTTTCCAAACGTTACCAATCACAGCTAATTACATTGACTAAATAATCGAAAAAAGTTAAAGTCGACACAGACGAACAGCAACCAATTATGTTAATTGATAGTAAAATTCAAGACTAGGCTCAGCGGAGCTGCTAATTAAGCGCGAGAAAAATAGAAGATACCAAAAACAAACATTGTCCGCAAATTAGTTTGTCAACAGACAAAAAAAAAAAAATAAAATAAAATAAAAATAAAAATACGAAACAGACAACAAGGTTTTTATTTTGGGCAAGTTGCGGTATTTGAGCTATTGATTCAGCTGCTACCAAAAGGCGATTTAGGCCGCTCAACACTGAAGATAAACAGATATAGATACATGTTTGAAATAATGTAGCTACAGATATAAAGGTGCCTTAAGCAAACATAGACACAGCTTGCCAATGCTTAAATTCAACACACTGTTGATATTTCAAATATGCAAATAATATGCAATGTGTACTTAGAATCAACAAGGGAGCACATACAAGGGGTGAAATGGAACAGAAAACATTATATGACTTATGGGGGAGTCTTGAGTGGGCTTAAGCTTTTTTGTTGAGAAAGGAAGTTGCAGTTGTGGCAATATAGTAGATAAGATAAGCTGATGTGCTGAAAAATGCTTTGAAGAGACGGCCAACGTTCGATTTATTGAAATATATAAAAGAAAGTTCAGTTAGATTAGATAAGATTGTGAGGAGGAAGGAATTGATTTGTCATTTGATGAGATTGACAGCAAAAAAAAAAAGAATTGATAAATGAATACATTCAGCATATCAAAAGATAAATAGTTTCGAGCATATGCAATAATTCATTCAAATATTTCGTTTCGTGTATGAGTTGATTTATATTTAAAAGCTATGAAAAAAATATTCCACAGAAAAGCGCATATATATTTAAATATATATATATTGGCATGACTGTGAGTTTCCAACCAAAATGCTGCTCACTTCGCAGCGGATCGTGTCTTTATAATTTATAGTTTTTTACGACATTTTCAACAATTTGGCCACACGATTCTCAGCGTTTTTTTTTTTTTACTTCTTTGATTCTATTTCAGCTATGACTATTTTTTTTACATTTTTACAATTTGGGTCAATAACATTTGGCAACTTCAGTGCGTTGTCAGCAAAATACAAAAAATGCCAAATTACGAACACAACGAAAAGGCTGCCAAGGCGCCAAGTTCTGTGTAAAGGCCAACAACAAAGGCAACAACAATGGCAACCACAAACTAATTGAAAAAAACGCAACAAAAAAAAAAAATGCACACAATTTGTGCATTAATTAAAAACTCATTTTCACAAAATTTAGTTTTGGCCATTTGCAAAAAAAGTGTTTGTGCGGTTTTTGCTGCCAATTGTTAATTGTGTGTAATGTAGAATAAATTAAAATAAATTATTATTAAGCGATCAACGACCCACACATATATATATATATATATGTATATGTAAAAGCCTACAGCGAAAGTGTTTCAAATCTGTCGGCTGAATTTCAATTCGATGAATGATATATGGCCTGAGTCTGAGTCTGGGTTATTGTTATTGTTATTGTTTTACTTATGAATACTAAAGAGAAAATCCCAAAGCAAAATATTTGATCGAGAGAATCTTTCGCTTTATGGTGGCTTGTTAAAAAGTGAAACAACTTTTACTTTTCAACTCAAATGATGACAAAAGATGCCACGAAACACACACACTGTTACAGTTACAGTTACAGACACAGATACAGATACTGAGATTGAGCTACAGATGCAGATGCAGATGCAGATACATAAGCTTTAGCTACAGCTGTGGCGTTACTGAAATAAACACACAACACAGTCAGCCACAGTCCACAGTTGAGTGACAAATTCTTGGCAAGTGAAACTCGATGTAACTGTAACTCAGTTGGGCGTGTATTGTGTGTTTATTGTGTATTTATATTACTGTAAACATTTCATAATTATTTAAACGTAGCGTGGGCAGCGCTGATCTATAAACAAAACCAACTAAAAATCCAAACAGAGCCATTTGCATATAGATGGATATGCATATATAGTTTTGTATAGATACTTTTGTATATTTTCCGTAGAACCTGCCCGCTGATTTCGCCATATTCTGAAAGCACTTTATGCTGTGCATTTGTCAACTGCTGACGCGTCGCGTCGTCGCGTCTGTCGCAATTTTGGCAGCACACAATTTGTCAGACTGTCGAATTTTCCAGCGTGAAAATATATTTATAAACATTTGTTCACGTATAAATAGGCACACAGCTGCCAGCGACAAATACGAAATTGTTTAATCAAAAAACACAACACCAAAATTAAAAAATAAAAAATAAATACAATAAAAATACAAAAAAACAACACTAATAATGCGATAAAATAGAGGTCGTCTTGTGTAAATATCGAAGCGCTTATCGCCTTTAGCAAATATTAGTGAGCCACAAAGAGAAATTTTGAATGTTTTCAGAGCGAACATAAAACGACAATTGAATACGCTATCAAATATCCAAAACATTGATAAAGCTGCAATATGAAATCAATCATAATATTTATAAATATAAAGCGAGAAATTAAGTTGCCGTTTTTACATTAATGTCGACTATGAGCAGAAGCTAACTTTACGGATGAATAATAAATTATAATTTCTAAATTTAAACTATGACCAAAAACGTGTTGCTGCAGAAAACACGAACAGTTGGAAGCAGACTTATTTTGAACTAAAGCTTTGTTTTGCCACGCTTAGCACATGTTTTCTGTATAATACTGGAATACCCAACAGATGTCTAAATACAGGGCATAACAAAGAAACTCAGCAGAGTTTTTATCTCTCGTCTGCAATTTGAATGTGCAAATACAAAAGACGAGTCCAAGGCAGACCTTTCTTAATGTGTAGGTAAACATCATAGATATGAGAACGAGCGTCTTATCTGACTCAACTGCTGATAACTCCATATTTATTCCATATTTATTATTTTGTACATTTGGGTTTGCCGTAATGCTTGCCTCACTCTTAGCCAAGTTAAGGTAGTAGCTGCCGGTAATGGTTGCAACGCGGCTGCCTGTTTAATTAATAGCGCTTGTTTGTCAGTCGCTCGGCCCCCGCTTCGCCAAACAAAATAAAAATGTATAAAGAATTGTCATTGTCTTTTTCTGTTGCTGTTGCTGTTGCTTTTTCTGTTTCTGTTTTCATATACGCAATTACATTTCTTCGCTGGCAACAATATAAGGGAGCTCGCCTGAGCAGGCGGGTGGGTGGGCAAAGTGTTGTCAATGCCGCCAGACACTTTTTGCCATTACACAATACTAGCAACAACAACAACAACAACAAAAACAAAAAATTACAGCCTGCCTTTGTTGTTTTTGTTGTTTTTGCTGTTAGCATCGGGTTGATTTTCATGCTTTTTAATGCCGCATTGTCATCACATTTTGCTGTCCGTTGCCGCGTCTCTCGACAAACGTATTCACAATATATATATATATATATATATATATATATGAGTTGAGCATGAAGTATGAAGTATATGAATACAGTCAGTATTCACTTTTAATATCTATATAGAGCCAACGATTGTCTTCCAATGTGAATGGGCCTTGGAAGCCTTCGAATGGATGCGACAACACGTGTGAAGAATCGCTTAAGCCTATTGCAAAAAACAAGCTTCGCGAAATAAGTGAAAAATAAATGAGAAACAAATATTACATAAGCAATGCGACAATAATGCAAGCAGTCAAAATGAAATTTGATAGAAATTTCTAAGATCATAGTAGAGACGAAAGTTAAAAGATTTATTATATTTTCTTCGTATACCTCAAAGATGCATTGATAGATAATTTGAACAATTTTATATACATATTGAGCACATAACATTCATTTCAGTTGCTTAACCTTATCTCGACTACCTTTTTCTACATAAGCTGTCAATGATATTTTTTCAACACAAACATTGTTTTATTACGTCAATTGTTGAAAGATGCTTCTTGAAATAGACGACCCTTATCTCTTTTAGCTAAATCAATACAGGCACAACCTGCAGTTGAGTTCGAGTGCCCGAGAGTCGATACCATCGAGCAGTGACCTTATCGGATTGCAGCGATCTCTTTATGATCTTTTGGCTGTGTGGTGAGTAGTGCATTCAGGCCTCGTCTTGTTTGGTTTTCTAAATATGACTGTTGTATACCGTCGTACAATGAATGCTCTTCTTGCTGCTCTCTGCTTGTAATCAGTTTGAGGCAATGCATAATAATCATCATTACAAGTCTGAGTAGAGTGAGTAGAATGAGTGCGAGTGCGAGTGTGAGTGTGAGTGTGAGTACTCCTGCTCGTACTCGTACTCATTGTCGGATTGCCAAACAGCAACATAAATTTTTATGCTCGTAAAGCAGGCGGCAGGCATACAAAATGCAAACTGCCAACCGCCAACTGGCAAGCTGGCAAGCTGGCAAGCTGGCAAGCTGGCAAGCTGGCAAATGCATATCCGGTCGCTGGGCAAGGCAAGGAAGTGAGTGCGAGAACTGACTCGGGTGAGGAGCAGACAGGGACAGCAGGAGTCATCGTACAGCCATGAATCACTAACTAACTAACCAGACACAGACAAAATGAGTTTGCCTCGTTTGCTGCTGCTGCTGCTGCTGCTGCTGTTCTGTTCTTTAAACTGGGAACTCGAACTCGGCATGCATTAATCGCTGGCCATTATGCAAGACACGCGCCCTCCGGCCGTATGCAATCCATATGCATAAGTGATATATATATGTATGTATATATATACATATATATAATAAATATACGCATATATAAAAGAGAGAGAGGAGGTGCTGGCTGCCTGGCTGTTTGGCGAACCTACATAGGTGGCTGCCACACGTCGTTAGTTGCATGGAGCTGACCATTTAAGGGGCAGGCCAACCAACTACGGCGACAAAAAGCGAAAGCGTTTCCAAGACGGCGTCTGTTGTAGACCTTGGCGTGGGTTCTTCAACTTCGCCGTCATCTGTACTTACACTCAACAAAATTGTGTGTGTGTGTGTGTGTTTGTGCGTGTGTGTTTATAATTTCAATCAAATGAAACACAAATATACAAAAGAAATTCCATGGAATTTTACAAAACTGTGTGGAAATGGCTAGAACTGTAAAAGAGCAATTTGTGTGTTGAATTCTCTTTGAGTTGATTTTTAAGAATTAATTAACTGACTGCATAAATAAATGCTATTGTAATATGAATCCATTCAATAAAATTTCAATTTTATCGGCTCAAAATCATTGAATTCATATCAATTTGAAAATAATATATTCTTTTATGTAATCTAAAGATCAAAAACATTTCATTCTGATATTAATGAAATTCTTACATCATAGAACATTTTCTATTCATTCTTATTTTATTCGACTTTGTTCTGGATTGGAGAATGTTTTTACCATAGGAAATTTTCTATTATACTCGTACACCAGCCACATTTTGTCTAAGCTGTTGAAATTCTTATCTCTTATTTTGTTTTGTTTTTTTTCGCGAGTGTATAGCGATATACGGAGATCCCTTCACGGGCACAGCAGGAAGTCTCTACCCGAGTGGCTTCTCATATCTGTATTAGCTGGGCGGGGGAAACCTTGACATCAAAGTGGGCAACGCCATAAATTTGCCAGCCATGAGTGTTATGGAAGCAGGCGACCGCAAGAACAGCTGATGGCCAATGTAGGCGGCACACAAAAGTATCTGACAGATACAGCCAAAGATATAGATATCGCTACACGACAGCAGCCACCGCAAAGTGGCTGCTGCTGCTGTTGACGTAGCCCACTGCCAAACAGAACAGCGAAAGTTTATCCAATATATATAATATATATATATATTTATATATATATAAGTATATAGCCCAGACTGTATGGTGCCCCGCCTATGATGTGTACATGATGGGGGCGTGCTGAATGTGGGCACCAGTTCAAACAATAAGCCAAATAAAATCAAATGAAAAATCAAATAACAGAATGAAAAATTAGAAAGAAAAAAATAGGAAACAGGAGCAAATGAAAATTGGGACTGCCGAAGCATAAATACTCTTGTGGGATAGATAAATAGAAGTGAAATTTATGAGCAATTGTATTGCTTGTATGGATAAAATACAGTTGAGATATATACAGAAATAGAAGACTGATTCAGTTAAGCTTTAGCTTTTCAGTTGCGTACCACAAATCCTCAGAGAGCTCTGCTGATATTTTCCATTCCACTCCCAAGGCAAGGGCATCAAAAGAATAAAATAGCTAATAGCACATATGAGAGCATGTTTGGATTTCCACATGTATTTCATTGTGTATGGCTTTCCCCTTGGGCTCAAAATACAAAATAAATAAAATAGAAGCAGGCTGAAATGCTTCTTTTTTTTTATAGATAAGAGACGTGCCCTTGCTTCAGCTGCTTCTGCTGCTGCTTCTGCTCCGGTTCTGTCTAAATTGAATTAAAAGTTTGCCAGGCGAAAGCAAAAGCAAAAGCAACACACGTCTAAGGTGCCGATAAGCGGTTTCCATTGAGACCAAAAAGAAAAAAAGCAATAACAAAAAAAAACGACATAAAAAATAAAAATACAAAATGCAATCGTTTTGTTAATTGGAGCGTGCGATCTCTTTGCGGCAAGCGTCTGTTAGAGCTATGTGCCCATTTTCGGGTTCATAATTCTTTCAAAACTTTGGAATGGCCTGGGCCTGGGGCGAAAGTTGGCAAGAGACTGGAAAGATCAGCGGACGGTACTACCTAAAGATCACACTTGGAGCAGCTGGCAGTTGGAAGTTGGAAGTGGGCAGTGGGGAGAAGTAAAAGTGCGTAGGTAAAAGCAGCAACAGAGACAAGAATCGCATAATTCGCTAATCTAATTTCACTGTCATCTCCCCTAATGCTAAATAATGATGATGAATGTGTAATCTTCATAATGATGATAGCGATTGCCTCCAAGACGAACAACAACAACAGCAGCAGCTTGTAGACGCTTTCTCAACAATTTTGTGGATGCTCTTTTCTTCTGAGTGATTTATGCGATTTGTGTCAAATGTGTGTTTGCCGTGTGTTTATTCTTCTTCTTCTATTTCATTATTTCTATCAACGATTTTCCAATTCTGCCTGAAAATTCTATTATCCGTACATGTATGTGTGTATGTGTGTGTGTGAGAAAGGTCTTGTGTAGGTAGACAGAAAGAAAGAGAAAAAAGTGTGTGTAGAATTGACTCTCTCAATCTACATCCATCTCCCTCGCTCTGTGCACAGCAGCAAAGGCAAACATTATATTTCAAATACTTGCGTTATCAGTGAAGCGTTTGAAATTGTTGTTGCTGTCGCTTTTATTTAAATTAAGCAACACACAGTCACACACACACTCACACACACACACACACTCACACATGCGTGAAAGCCGCAGCATTTTTATGTAAATTACAATAAAAATTGGTAGTATTAAAAAGAAGAAAAAAGAACGACGCGCGCGCTTTATTGATAAGGCAAATAAAGACTGCGACAGACAAAAAAAGACAAAAAAAAAAATCGATGATGCTCGTTGAGGCCACAAGTTGACAAAGGCAACAGCAACAGTGTGGCAGCCATTAAAGCCGCTTATAACAATTAACAAATGTGTGCCAGTGCTTGTCAGACTGTACGTTCAATTGTTGGCTAACAGAACATTTAAGCAGACAATGTTGTGGCTTATTGCTAACTCAGTGCTAACTGAACCTGCTTATAACAAATTGAAAACAATGTGACTTAATGCCGTGCTAACTCAACGTACAGCTGTTAATTATCTCTCAAACCTGGTCGTTTTAAATGCGTAAGTTAAATTCTATAAATACTCAAATCAGATCACATTTGATTTTTCCCTTGTGACATTTTAAGTTTAGCGAGGCTTTTTTTTGGGTTTGGCAGCAGCTGCTGCTGCTGCTGCTGCTGTTGCTGCCCACGCACGAAACACACACACATCCAGTTGCCGTTGAACTGTAACACGTTTGTGACTAAGCCGTGAAGAACGACGCGTGTGACGAGAGTACAACAACAATGGCCACTTGCAAACGCCCAAATTGCATTAAATTAATGAAAGCAATCGAAGCAAACAACCCACATACAAAATGCTTACCTCTCTGTTGTTGTTGTTGCTGTTGCTGTTGCTGCTGTTGTTAATATTGTTGTTGTTGTTGTTGTGGTGATAGTGTTGCTGTTGCTGTGAATGACTGTTGTTGGCCGTATTGTTGTTGTTCTGTGTTGCTGCTGCTGCTGTTGCTGTTGTGCCCGACGACGACGACGACGACATTCGCGATCCGGGCAGATCGCGCCACCTGAGCACCCCCATGACCGCCTGACGCACCCAACGCCTTTCAGCGCCTTCGCTATAAAATGCCACGATCGCTGCTTGTTGTTGTTGTTGCTGCTGCTGCTGCGGCTGCTGTTGCTGCTGCTGTTTTCGTTGTTTTAGGCCACACTTGCAACTATTGTTGTTGACTGCATTGATTGTGGCAGGCGGCGGGCGTATTTTACTGTGGGCGGTTTCTTCTTTTTTCGTTTTGCGGCAACAGCTATTATTATTCTTGAAACTGTTTGGGCTAATTGTTATAATTTAGCTCGGGCGTTATTTTGGTCTTACAGCAAAACTGACGCAAATATTATTGTTGCTGCCGTTGTTGTTTTTTGCGACTGCTTTGCACACGTAGTTTGACTCGTTTGACGGGTTTTTTTTTGGTTATTTTGTGTGTGTGTGTGAGTGTGTCGGACAATGGTTGTCAAACTGCCGAGACTTTCCAAGCGCTGTTGTTATTTTTGTTTTCTCTTTCTCTCTCTCACTCTCTTTCTCGCTTATGCAAATATGAAGTTCGCGAATTTCTATGGAAATAATTTCACTTAAATCAAACACACACAAAACACTCTCCGAAACGCAGATGTTTTATTTTTGGTCTAACGCAAGGAGAAAGAAGAAAAAAGTCACAAAACACACACGCACCAAAATTTTATTTATACATATTTATTTTGGAGTTGAAAATGTAGCTGCAACTGTTGAAATGCGGCAACTGCATTGAGTTGTGTTTAAAAATAACTCGCGTGCGTTCTTTGTTTTGAATTTGTAACGATCAACGCACCGTTGAAAAACGACAAGCGACAATCGACAAGCGACATGCGACAAACGACTTGCGACTAACGACTAGCGACGACAACCGACCGAAGACGTCTGCTGCTGACGGCAACTTGCTTACAATTACAGCACCGAAGCAGCTAGCACACCGCTAACAGCATGTTAAGCGCCTGGCAGTGAGAGCAACAGACGACTGTTGAGCAGCTCATTTGAGTATAACAGCGAGTTACAACTCAAATCGTCTGTTAGTTAACATGAAAAGATTGAGTGCGGCGTTGGTCTGGAGCGGCGTGCGCCAGAGCGAGACAAACAGTGCTGTTCACTGTGGCGCCAAATTTGAAATGTGCCGATTTGAGGCAAGTGTTTATCAAGGAATTGAATACACATCATATATATATATAAATATATATATATATTTAACAGTATCACAAAAAAATGTGTCGTAATTTTAATGTTTTTATGCTGCGATAACCCTTGAATTAAATACATGAGTTTTTCATGTTGCTTGCTGTGAACAACACGCACTTAGTGGAATGAACGATAAGCAATTCCAAAAGAAACGTGCAAAACCTAAGCGTTCTCAAACTCAAATCGGAACCACAAAATGACCCTGAGTTGGCGTGCGCTTGTTTGGATATGCCAAAAATTCATCCAGCAGCTGTGTGGCACTTTATTCAAATACTTCAAAATAACTATATATTTATCCCGTGGAAGAATTGTCGTACGCACTATAAAACAAACAAATTTATGCATCAGTCCCACGTGACCTTGGCATTCAAGCCGTAAAACTGACGCACCATAACAAATTTATATATATGAAATACAAGAGCAACAAATATACACAAAATAAGCAGCACAACAAACCAAAAGATAAGAAATGCTTAATACGAATCATCAGTGAATATAAAAGCAACGCATTACGCACGTTTCTAGAGCGGTTTTTGTTGCTATTTTTATTGGCATTGTGGCTTTGCTGGTTTGTTTAATGTTGTTTTCTTTCGTTCATTTTTTTTTTTTGTTATCAACAAGTACAACAAACGTTTAATTGTGGGCGTGGCGTCGCCCAGCTATTTGCGCAATTAGTGAATAATTGCTAAGAGTGGAGATTTCAGATTCAGCATATGAGCAGGCAGCGAATAAGAACTACAATCATAATAACAATCAGAACAACAACAACAATAACAAGAATAGTACTCCCCTGATTCCCAAAGTCTTCCAATGAAATGAAATATGTGTTCACGACCCGCATTAAAAGTCAGCATTGAAATGTTGCTTTAAATTTAGCCATGATGAGTAACGGGATTTATGTGAACTAAAAAAGAAACTAAAGCTGGATGAAGTTGTTGCTGTACCCCGTAGCAAAAACGTGTGTGAAATAAGGTATGACCAACTTGTGCAAGCCTATGAAACAGTGAATATTAAAGTAGTTTTACTCGTACAGAAAGTTGTGTGTCTACAATTATAGAAATATCTTCTCTAACAATTAGAATAGAGAGAAAATGTTGTGTTTATAGAGTATTCAATTTTTTTTGTAGTTTCCAAAACTTTAATAAGCCATATTTGTCTGTTTACATATATATCTGTCTGTGTCAGTTATCGTACACATTTCATTTAACTCCCCTTCTTAGATTGTTCCATATCTTATTTCATCAGAAACTTTTCCTCAATTCTTTTGCTTCTATTTTTCTCTATTAATGATCTATTTAATATAGATAAGAATAATATAACTATTCTTATCTTAACATATTTGCAACGCATTTCAATCGCTTACAGGGTATCTCTATACTAACAGACTCTTCGCTTAGCGTATTCTTTAGTTGTGATAGTTGTCATTTTTTTTTTTTTAGTTGCTGGCAGACAGCCGGCAATCAACAACGAAGTCAGCGATCCAGCAACTTGGTAAACAACAGAATGAAAATCTCCCAAATGAGCAAGGACAGTTTTAGGGGGAAGGGAGTAGTGGTCGGGAGGCAAAGTCTGGTGGCCCTGAAGGCATTCGGCCACCTCAACGTCAACGTCAAAAGCCACAAATTAGAGTTCCACTTGCCAGACTCTGAAAATCATCCGAGAAACAAGGCAAAGAAGCAAAGTAGTTTTAAAGTTGCATTGTTTTATGCAGGTGCGAAGGAGGAAACCTAGCGAAGTGAGTGGGGTGAGGGGTGGGGTGGGGTTGGACTTTGAAATTAAAAAGCCACAAGTGAGCAAAGTTTTGGGAGCAAAGGCAAATGATTTTCAAAGCGAGGAGCACTGGGCAAGAAGGTGGCAAGAGGAAAGAAAACAGACATGCAACAACCGGAAAATAATTATACATTTTAAGTGCAACACGTGAAGCGGTCAAAGGGGAACAGCACAAGAGAGAGAGAGAGAGAGAGAGAGAGAGAGAGAGAGCGAGGGAGAGGGAGGGAGAGAGAGGGCGACATAGATATATAGAAATAAATAAAGTTTGATAGATCATATGCTGAGGTTTTCATATCTTTATTCACATTGTTGCTGTTGCTTTTGGATGGTGGTGTGTGTGTGTGTGTGTGTGTGTGTGTGTGTGTGTGTGTGTGTGTGTGTGTGTGTGTGTGTGTGTGTGTGGAGGGGAGGGGGATACGTGTGAGCTGTACAAGAGATAAACATCACACATTTTGTGGCTTAGAATTTATGCATACACAGCAAGAAATTGTTGCAAAAATGTATTCAAAAAAAAGGTCAACTTTCGGTAAAAATATGTTTTTAAAAATGCTATAAGCAATTTATGAAATTTCTACTTTCACTTAATAATCACTTAATATTGATTTAAACATTTATTCAGTACAACTATTTATCAAAATAATTATAATATTTATTCAAGCAAGTATGAAATGCATTTGTTTATCAAGAACTGAGAGCAAAATAAAAGATGACATTGAAACAAATCTGAAAATTTCAATTAACATATTTATTTATACACTTTTTTGGCAAGTGTATAAGCTGTGTGTGTTTGTTGTGCTTGTGCGGCTGACTGCAAGACTGACGACTGTGGGAGTAGCTGATGCCAGAGACAGAACTGGCAACAGCAAATGTGAGGACGCCTTTGCGGCTGACTACCATGGCAATTAACAACTTCAACGTTCGTTGCAGTTGCGACTGGGAGTCTGAGACTGAGATTCCGCTAGCTAACCAAACCCTCCCCCACCTGTGGCAGTCAAATCGCATGCGGCCCATGGAAAGAGTGGGGAGTTGGAGTTGGTGGTTAGCTAGATGCATGTGGCAGCTTCTAATGTGCCATTTGGTGGGGCGTTAGGGTGGCAGCAACGGCAGCGTGAAAAATATGCAAGAGAAACACGCCGCAGAGACCAAAATGTAATGGTTAAGATTCATTTTTTTTTATTAAAGTGTAGGTGATGGCTGATGGGGAGGGGATTGGCAAGGATGGGGAGCGGTTTCAGCATAACAAACAGTGGCATAAATTTTAGCGGCTTTGCAGCGAACAAACGAAACCCAGCAAAAATGTATCCGGCTTGAAGAGCAAAAAAATAAATGTAAAGTAAGCAAAAGATACAAATGTAGCTACGACTATGTGTGAGCAGAGAACGGCAGCAAAAACAGACAAATATTTATACATAGTGCATAATTTAAGGGGGGGCCTAATTAGGCACCTATCTAAATACATAGAACAGCTCGAGAGCCCAGCAAAAGGAAGAAATGGCAATAAAATGCAGAGGCAAATTGTGGCAAGCGTTAGGGATTATGGTGGCAAGTGCAAACCGAATGCCGGCACACACTCTATTAGCCCGAAAGTATGCAATGGCCAGCAGCGCGTGGAACAATGCGGCAGAAATAAGCTGAAAGGATGTGGCAAGCATAATAAGCATACATGCAGCAATGCAGCAATGCAGCAAAATGAAAAAAATGGGACGAAAGAAAATAGAAAAACTTTTCCACTGCACACAGCTAGACTAGAAGATACCCTGTAACAATCATTTGCAAGTTAAACACCTTGATGATTCAGCTTTCACTCAAATTTTAAAGTTTAATTCGCTGTTGACAGTTTGAGCTGCACTGCAATTGGCTTAAAAACTCAAAGCTGCCAGCTTTAATTAAATTTAGCGACTCGAGCAAACACACATCCGAATGAGAGCAGCAAAGGGGGTTAGGAGGCTGGGGCTGGGGCAGGGGCAGGGTGCAAGGGAGTGGCACTTTAAGTTTCAACCTAGTTTGCCAGCTGGCTAAACGGCTTCCACGACCCGCATACAAAACTGTTTGAAAAGGCGGCTCGTCTCGTGGCAACGTCTTAGGTTTTGTATGGAATGTGTGTATGTGAAGTGCCTGTGTGTCCCGCATTTTGTTGCACAAGGGAAAGGGAGGCAGATTGCAGCAGCAGCAGTAGCAGTAGACAGGAGTGCAAACAGAAGCAAGAAGGCAGAAGAAGAGCATGCGGCTAGTTTAGCAGCAGTTGAGAAATCTTTTGATGTAAAAGTTTGCAACGAAATATTCTTGCGAAAACTAAATTAAAATGTGAAAAGATGTGGAAGCGAATAGCTGCCGGCACTAACAAAGGGCGCCTAAAGGGAAAGTGGAAGAAATTCTTAGTTGAGCCGGGGAGCAGTGCCAACAACGATATAATTATCAAGTGCATTTTGTTAGTGGCTAAACTTGAATGCCAGTTGCTGGGATATACCAGAAAATAGCATTTTACAATAAACAACATTACGTAAAACTTATGAAGGGAATCATACTTTTTGAACTTAAGCCTAATAGAGTTAAAACTATAATAGTATCGTTTCATTTATTATAACTTTAAACATTTTTAAATTGAATTCCTTTTTCTAAGTATTGTTTAAGTATTTTTTGAAAGAGGCATAAAAAGAGTTAGTTTTATTGATTAAATGGTACAAAATGCGTTAAGCGTGTTATATTTTACATGTTATGTTATATTATAAAAATACATTTGGATTTAATTGAAATTCCTATTATGCTGTTACTGATTTCTAAAAGGCAACAAAATTGAATGCAGTGAGAGAAAAACCAGCCACTTTACAGCGCCCTCTTGTGCCAGCTGAGCACAATATGAACTTACATTAACAAACGCTAGGTAACGTCGCAAAGCAGCGCCCTCTATAAGCTTCAAAGGCAAGCATGTCTATGCACCATGAACAGTTGAACACGAACGTTAGAGGGCGCCACAATGCAATAGCGTCCTCTCGTAACTGTTGGGCTAACTATCAAGCATTTTGGGAACACTTGAACTGCTGCGTGGCGCTCCCTAGCGACTATTGTGTGCACTCAGAGCAACATTTTCTAAACTGTACCCAGGCAAGGCAACAAATCGGCTCGCTGTCAAATTGCAATTGCGAAAACCGCAACTAATTGCGAAATTTAAAAAATGTATTAATAAAAACCAATAAAAGCCAAAAGGCCACACCCAACAAAAAAAAGCAGCTGCCCCCAGAGAGCCGGCAAAAGCAGCTGAAAGTGTTTAAAAAATCAAAACTGGTAAAGGCAAAAACATAAACGTAAAAGTAATCCCTGCCAGTTGAGCATTGAGCACAAACTCTTGACACCCGCAACACCCGCAACACACTCAAACACATCCGCAACACAACACAAAAACACACAGACACAGACACTGTGTGTATTTTGGGAATAATTTGTGTGCCTATTAAACTCGCAACGACAAACCAGCAACAAGCAACAATGGCTTGCAGATTATGTCAAATTATATGGTTTGGGTTTTTATTTTGAAAAGGTGCGGTTCTGAATTGGCAGATTTGTTACTTGCATGCCAAATGAGCATTCCCTCGTCCATTTCATTCATTCAACCATTTCTTCACTATTTCAGTGGTAATGCTTTATTGTGCCATTTGCCACTTTGATGACCCCCTAGTAAACATTTTTACTACTTTCGCTGCAACTGAACTCCGATTTTTATGGGTCCCTGTTAGATTATTGAAGATGCCTGTCTGTCTATCAGTCTGTCTGTCTGCATCGCTGGCTGCAAACATATGTCCAGGGACAATGCAACGCCTTTTGTCCCAGGTCAGCAGCCCCGACCAGCTTGAACTGAGAGAGAGACAGAGAGAGAGAGAGAGAGAGAGAGAGAGAGAGAGACAGAGAGAGATAGACAGGGTAAGCAGAAATGGAGGAGCTGCTGGAAGATAACACAGTCTAGCTGATTAAAGTCAAGCTGCTCATATCGAACTTTGAATACTAGTTCTCAAGATTAAAAATGATCAAGAATTGTTCTAGATAGTTGGGTATTTTTTCAATGTTGCCAAAAGTTTTACAAGTTAAACTTAGATTTACAGGTTATACTAAAATCAGTTAGATATATTTGATGTATCTACAAAATGTTAGCACCTTACTTAGAGTCGGAATATGATACTTTAGTAATATTTCGTATACATATAAAGAAACAAAAACTCAGCATGAAAAATAAATATTTAAGCTTCTTCATTCAGAGAGATCTAAGGCTCGAGTGACTGGTTTGGATCACTACTTAAAATCTTCGATCAAGAATAGATATTCGATAAATGGGTTCCTCTTTTAGTGCATAACAGACTTGAAGACATACGAACAATTCCCAATTAAAGACTTTAATGAGACGAGGGAAACCCCAAGTTTATATCTACAGATGATGTCATTGTGCAAAGATGTTAATTTTGAGACGCCAACTCACCTGTGAGAAGTATGCTGGTAGAACACAGCGCTGATCATCTAATCTTGAGCACTGCACACGCTCCAGCAGCTCAAAGAGATCATGTGTGGCACCTCGCAATCTTTCCGGACTGTGGGTGACGCTGCCCGTAGAGCCGGCATTGCCGGGTTGTTGCTTCTGTGTACCCGCCATGAAGGCATGCTGACGTCTGCAACGAGAGAAAGAGAAAGGGAGAATTGGTCAGTGTTTGGGTCAAAGACAAGATCACAAACTTCCTGTGTTGGTTAATAATAATGCACGCAAAAAGCGAATCACAACCACTTTTTTGTTTGTGTTGCATGTGCCCAGCGAAACGAAGCGAAGACTGAATTTGCACTTGGCAATGTCGCATAGCTGGACATGGCCAAGAGCAGGCCAGGTGAGTGCGTCATGCAATCTCTTCATGCTTCAGCGGCAAGTCCAAGTGCAACTCTCGTAAATATTCAATTGACTGCACAAACTCGAGTGGTATTCAAACCCCTCGCCTTGGTTTCGCCGATTACGCGACTCTATGGGAACATGTCTGGGAAGTGGCCACTAGAGCCAGTCACTTGCAAGCACCGAACTCCACTAAGGTTAACCAAGTGATCACCACCAAGAAGGGACGTTTCGAGTGCTAACTGAAGAAATGGTGAATAGTAGAGCAACAACTGCTGACAGCCATAGAAAGTCAAGCAGAATGTTTAAGCAATCAAAGAAGTCAAGCTTGACAATTCAAAATATGGGCAAAGGAATGGAAAAGGACAATAAGAAACTGAATGGGTCTAAAAGTATGCATTGTAAGTCAATCAAGCTGGAGTAAGAAGGGAAATGGACTAAATTTCAAAGAGGAATAGCATAGTAATATAATATATATACTAGTAGCGAATGGTATAGTAAGGATTAAATAAGTTATTTAAGAGAAGTAATTAATAAAGCAACTAAAACTGTAGAGTTCTATATTCAAAATAGCGAACGGAATAATAATAATCGATATGAAACATGGAATATATGGATTAAGAGAACTAGCAACTTCAAACTATAGAGGAGGAATACTATATAAATATTGATATTTAGGGCAGATATTAATTACTATACAACTGTAAGCAAAATATCTGATATCTGATATTTGATCATCTACAGGAAGGAAGTAAACTTTCCAATAGGGGACAATTGCAATCAAAGCTCAAGGATACTTAATTCACATCTGTTTTATTACTGCTGTCAAGAGCTGCTGAAGGATTTTTTTTTTTTTTTTTTTGGTTGGTCTGTGAAAATTGTTAGAGTTGAGTGGAGCATTTCTCAAGTTCTTAAGTTGCGTTCACGCATCAGGGAATAAAAAAAAAATTATGAGTGCCTCTTGAATATTTCATATTTCACATTTTTCTCTTATTTTCGTGTTTTTTTTTTTTTGTATTGCTTCTGTTATTATTCATTTTTGTTGTCACTTGTGCAATGTTTTATATTATTATTCTTATTTTTTATTTTTTTTTTGGCCAGCTTGTTCTCATTTGTATTTCAGTGAGTTCATCTTTTTTTTGGGTTTAGCTCAAGTTTTCTTTTCGCAGCAGTCGCCACTTTGTTGACACACAAACAACAGCAACAACGAAAACAGGAGAAAAGTGCGAAAGAGAGATAAGAGCTGATCAGAGAGGGAGAGAGAGTGAGCAGAGTTCAGATGGCCAAGGAGTGATGTTGAGGATGTTGTTGTTCCTGTTGTTGTTTACTTTGATGCTGCTGCTGTTGCTGTTGCTGCTACGTGTGTGCAGCTGCTGTTGCTCCACATTCGAAAAACGTAATAAAAACAACAGAAATTGCCTACAGTTGTTATTTTTAAAGAATGCTTGTTGCTGCTACTCCTCACAGTGCCTACGAATAAGCAGCTCCACGGCTGCCCATAAATTAACACCTACAGAAAGTGCCTGTGCTCGAGTCGGAGTTGGCACACATAAAATGATGACAGTTATGGGAGAAGGATATCAAAAACAAGCCAACATGCAACAGGACTGTCTGCCACATGCATCATCAGCTCTAATCATTGCCTGCAACAGCAACGACAACGACAACGACAACGTCGACAACAATAACAAACTCTGAGTGCTGATAGTTTTAAAGTGCACCATGCAAAGTGCCAGAGAAAGTGGATGATGATGATATACAAACATATGCATATACTTAAATAACTAACCCGTTGTTGGGTAATTCGAGAAGTTTTATGTAGCAGTAGCAGGGACAGCTGTCAGCCATATATAGCAACAAATATATTGACTCATAAACACTTTTCTATTTAATGTCACAAATATTATTATGGTTTCTGCACTTTTACGCATTTTTTTTCTTCAAAACGATAAACTGAATTTATTTAAATTGTTCGTCTACAAACTAAATCCATTTAATGAATTATATTCCTATTTCTGCAATAAAAATTGTTATTGCTTTAACTAAAAATCCCATAAACTCAAAAATACTACTAAATATATAAACCACAATCGGACACTATAATAAATAAATTTTTAAGCGCTTTAACTCAATTTTCCGCCTGGCAAAACACATTCAATAATTGAATTGAAGCCATCTCCTCCCATTTTCACATTTGTCAAACATTGGTGTATTTTTAGTGCTTTTCACAAGTCAATGCAACAATATTGTTGAGCACAGCTAGTTCAGTTCAGCAGATCGAATTACGAGCGAACCAATTTTTATTGCATTTTTATGACATTTTTTGCACATGATTTGTCGCTGTAAAATCTTTCGCAAAATCAAAATAGAAATCGAAATAAAAATAAAAATAGAAATATCAAATATATAAAATCCAATGCAGCGCAAACATAAAAATGTTGTCCTTTACAAGCAATAATAAAAATCATAAAAATATGTGACATCAACAGCAGTAAGATGTACACCCGAGGAGAGAGAGGCTGCGTGGAGGGCGTTTGAGCAGCTGAGCCAAGGTAATTCAACAAAAATACAACTAGCAAAAGGCAAAAAAAACATTGCGGAGATTGATGATGGGTTAGATAGGTTAGTCAAGTTCTTTGAGCTGATGCTGCGCTGATAGCGCTGTCTATTTGGTTCTTAAAGAGAAATGCTGTTGCCACCCACAAGAAATAAAACACGCTCACTTCCTGTTGCGGTTGCGCCTGCGTCTAACTGTGCCATTGTTTAAAAGCAACTGCGGAGCGGGACAGAGCTGGCACGCCCACTTAATTAAAAGCTATTACAAGCATACAAAGTGCTAATATTTCCTCAGTTAGAGCTTTGCGATATTTTTTTTTTGTGTTCCACACCAAAAAGTGTTCATTAAATGCAAATTTATGTCAACCACCCAAGCGAGTCAGCACAGCTATCCTACTCCCGACCACCCTCCCGCTCCGGCCAACAACACCCTCTCCCCTTAACTCTACCTTCACTTAGAACCCAACTCATTTGGCATGCGCGGCACATTGCGCGTCTGTTAAAAAAAAAACAAAAAAAAAAAAAACAGAAAAAAGATAAAGTTTTGTGGCTGCCGCGTCGGGAAAATGCAAAAGAAAAACAATTACAACAACAATAACAAATAAAACGGGACGTGGTGACGACGGCGCTGACAGTTGTGGGGAAGGAGTAAGATATATGACCTGTTATGCAGCACTTAATCAGAGGCCCCAAAACGCCAAAACAGAACCCAATACACAACCTGGGATTGGGTTTAAGGCTTGAGGTATTTTTTTTATTTATTTTTTTTTTTTTTTGATTCCCAACTGCGTGGGAAACACTTGTACCCACAATAAAAGAGAATTAGTCAGAGATAGACAGAGACATAGAGAGAGAGGAAGAGAGTGTCCCAGCGGAAGAAGAGATGCTTTACTAGTTTTTTTCTGTTCTTTTTTTGAAAATGCCTTCTATATGTCCCCTGGCGCTAATTAGTGAGCAAGTGATGCAGGCTGCAATACTGTCTAGTTTGTGCCGTTTGCCGGTGAGAAATTACAGGAAGTGTCCAAGGAACAAAAAAGAAAAAAAAAACAATAGAAAATAAAATAAAAATCAAGTCCCAAAGGACAAAAGGACACACACATACACACACACACACACGCATACAGAGACAGATAGACCAAGCCACACACTTGGTTTGCTAATGGGTCAGCCGGCGACTGTTTTCGCTCACTCTTTGGAAACTGGAGCGCAAACTGATAATATCTAAAAAAAAAAAACACTGGCAAGGACATGGAAAGTACTGCAGTGCGATGCACTGCGGCGATAAGTGAAAAACCCGTAACTGAACAGCGACGGCGACATGACACTTTAAAGGATATGCGAGCAAAAAGTCAAAGCGAGACAGTTTGAGGTCGTCCTGTGTGGACCCCTGGGCCATAATTAATAGCATAATTGCAGCGTGTAAAGTCAGCCAGCGGCAGGATATGTATAAATTTATAGGAAAACTACGTGAAAATTACAACAATTATGCGATGGAAATGCGCTACGCCAATGCCAATATATGCATGTACAGAGTTATGATAAATGATGATGATAAAGGAATCGCCAGCAGCAGAGAGAAAGTTGGGAAAGTCTGCTCGGCGGAAATGTGCCAAGGGATAAGGGCGAAAGAAACAATGAAAGGAAAGGGGTAGGCAAGTTTTTTTCTCTTTTTCTTTGGGGTGGGATGAGCGACTCATTTTGTATATTTTGCTTAAGAAGTCGCGACGGCTTCCGCGCCGCATGAATTGTCATTAAAATTAGTTCCAACCGTCGCGACGGCCTCAAAATTCATTCGAAATATCTGACTCAGATGCAGCCGCTGAGAGATTCGCGCATTGTGTGCCCAAGTTTTTCTCATTTCCGTTCTCGTTCTCGTTTTCGGTGTGTGTGTGTGTGTGTGTGTGGAAAAACTTGTCTCTGCCCAGTTTTCCTTTTGTGTGCAGCAGCAACGGACATCCTTTGAGGTAAGCGTCTTGAAGGGGTTGCTCCTTAGCACAACTCGTTTCCCGCTTTTCCGCCTTCCCCCTTTCGTTCGGCCTCACAACAAAATGCAACACGTTCCAAATGCAAAAAGGAAAAGCTACGCGACACTTCAAGCAAACAAGGCACCCTTTTCCTTTTTTTGCCACTACAGTGATCCCTTTCGGCAGAGAGGTACAGGCAACGCATCTATCGCTCGTAAATTAGCCACAAATTTGCCGGAAAAGTTGGCGCTGTCTACTTTTATTGGTCATTTGCATAATTTCGATCGAGTCTTCGTACGATTTTTCTTTTTGGGCTAAAAATTACACAATTTATACAGTATAACACCCAAAAAGGAACTTGTTCTGATTTTCTCCTCTTTGCTTAGGTTCTTGCTCGTAGTTTGTCTACGCTGACAGCCTTTAAATTTATAGCGTCACAGCTTCTTAGCTGATCGATCGTGGAAAGTAGTGTTGCTAGTTAAAGTGAAAGTCTGAGAAGGGGAGGGTGGAGGGGGGAGATGGGGAGAGAGGAGTTGCGACAACGGTGCCTTGTCTGCTGTGTGCGTTGCCTAGGGGCAGGCGGCAGCTGGCCTTCGGTGTGGTCAGTGTGAAAACATGGGAAAAACAATCAGCACTTTGATGCTGTAGGCAGATTAGCCTAATACATGAATGCTGATGCTCTGAACTCTGATAGATACGCCAGTTCTTAAGCCAGTTATCAGCTGCCCTAGCAACCTTTACTCACAAGTTAAAAGAAACAACAGCGACCCAAAAGCTGGCCGAGAGGTGAAAGTGTCAGATGTATATCAGGTTAGTTAAACATTAACCAAAGAACTAGTTGGCAGACAGAACGAAAGAGAGAGGGAGAGAGAGAGAGAGAGAAAGAGAGAGGGAGAGTGAGAGCGTTGTATATAATTAGTAAAATTAGCTTCTAATTTTCATAAATAACCCAGGGCGCTAATCATTAATATAGTAGAAACCAAGTTAAATAATGAGAAAACTACTTTTTTAGATCAAGTTTTATGTAGTACAGTTGGTAATTATTTTAAATTCAGTTAGTTGATTGCTTGCCAATGTATCAAAATGGTCAGAAAACTAAAATAGGACAGTTTTGAAGTCTATTCAGAATCATTAATTTATGTATTTTGAAAGGAATATTTAGCAAGACGTTCGAGAAGCGATCTAAGACACAGAAATACTTCTACTACATGCAACTGAGTCAGATCAGAGATCAAAAAAAGAAAAATATTTCTAACTTTTTACATCTCTAATCAAGTATGAGAATGTTTAGAGTAAGTCAAGATAATAGTTATCAGACGACCCGCAGACAGAACTGCCAATTACTATGCATAGCTCTCAAACATGAATAGCTCGTAAATAAATACATATTTGGTGTTAATCCAAAGCGACTCAACATCCAATTGTGGAGAGCTCAAGGCGCTCTCAACAGATCGTCATTGGCTCGAGAGAGATAATTATGCAAAACTATCTTTGGCAACTTTAACAAGTCAACAAACCATTTATTTTCGCTGCCCTTTCCCAGGTCTTTCGCATACACACACACACACACACACACACACACACAGTTGTGTTTAACTTGTAGCACTTAGTGGCAGGCAGCGGTTATAGGAAATGTTTCTCCGTCCCTGCCCCAAAAAAAGACGGCCCCATCCGAGAGAAACAAGTTCCATTTGACACGCAATTGAGTCCAGTGAGCAACATGAAAGAGCAACCTGTTGAGTGCCTGCTCGCGGACACTTTGCTAAATGCAGCATGAAAATGCCTGGTAATAACCGTTTAAGTGTTGATATATTTTTTAAATAGCATGCATAGAACGGGCCACAAATGAAACAGCGTCTGCGACTGCGACTGCGACGGAGACGGAGACAGGTGGAGGGAGAACTTCACTTTGTGCCTGTCCACTTTGCATATTAATGAAGCGCAGTTAGTTCCGGGCCGTAAGGAATTGAGTAAATGTGGCATAGACACGAGCAGCTACCACGTGCCTGCCTCAACTCAACTCAACTCAACTCACCCACCTCTCCCCCCTTCTCCAACTGCCACCCTATCCCTTTATGACAAATTTATGCCAAAATTGGCGCGCTTTTTGAGCAGAGTCCAGGTCAAGGTGTTGCTGTGCCAACATGCAATTATAAACTTGCGAGCTGATTACACTAAAAAACAAATTTGGTTACAAAAGTTATACAGCAATAAAACAAAAGTTCTGCTACTAATAACTAGCGCGCTATTTGGTTGGCTGTTAAACGCGTGGGTGATTTGCTTGTTTGGCTTGCTGGCTGTGGCAAGGTCAAAAGCATTGCTGAGTGCCGCAATCGCTGTGGTTCAATCAGTGCCCAAGGCGACAACAACAACTGCTTAATTTGCAATTATTACTGGAAAAGATGTGGGACGCTGGCTGCTCTCTACACAACTCAGCTCTGCTCAGCTCTGTGTGGTTATTAGCGACAAAACCTCTGATTAACCAAAACGAAAATTCGCCACGCATTTCCCCCGTTCCCCCTCCCAACCCACAAAAAAAAAAACATTGACAGCTTGACGTATTGAGCGATGGATGCTACTCAAATCATTTGCAATGATGAATCGCGCGAATAAGTGTGGCAAACGCCGTGTTAGTAGGTTAAATGATAGGCCATATTACAAAATAATAACACTGATCCAGCAAGCGTTTAAAAACGCTCGCGTCTGGAAGTGCGCGTTTCAGCAGCGACTAGTGCGCGACTTGTGCGTGACTCGTGAGCGACTTGTGAGCGACTTGTGCGCGACTCGTGTGCGTTTCTTGATGCTGCGCTGTGCAAAACAATTAATGTTGATTGCTGTAGGCATCTAATTACTTATGCTACTGTACACAGCTCTAATTTTGCACGTGTGTTTATTTTATTATAAGTCATATGGGACGCTAAAGCGTTATAATTTATTTTTATTGGATGCTAATGAAAGATCCACACAAGTTGCAGACGCTTAAAAAAAAACAACATCGCGTCGGATGTGCGTCTTTTGAGGCGCTTTTCGTCGCTATGTTGCAAGAATCGATTATGCTTGATTGCTGCAACTGCAACTAAGTTGCCGCTGCATGTTCAACATAAATACAGTTACCTGTGGCAAGTGTTTATTAACGCAGGCGTGTTTCCTATGCGTTTTCAACAAATTAATTGATTTGATTGGCTGCTAATGCAATTTCCTCACAAGCCGCAGTCTGCTAATTATATATGCTGTTTTCCATTGCTGCTTCTTTTTTTTTACATTTATTTTTTGTATGCCGCTTGCATGTCTGCTGGCCATAATGCCGCTTGTTACCGCTTGCCCCTCCCCCGCCAAAGTTTCATCAGGCGCGCTGCGGGCTCAAGCTACAAAAAAAAAACCACGCGAGTTTAACCGCCAGCTGACCCGCCTGCCTTTTTTTAATATTTTTTGCTGCTGCGTTGGTGTCAGCGAAGCTAAATTTGAACTCCGCGAGTTCTATGAGTTTTGGATGCTTGTGTGGGATGTTTGCCCAAGTGATTTATTGTGCACAGATCGGTGTAGATACTATATGTGTGTTTGGGACTTTCCAGTGGGCTTAACGCCTAACGGTATTCAAACGATCGCCACAAATTGATAAGCAATACAAGTGAGAATTACAAAATCCTAGACTCCTGTTGACTTTGCTGATTTGCAAAAAAAAAAGAAAACAAAAAACAAAAAACAGCCAATTTTCGCTGGGGTGCAGGCAGCATAAAAAAAGGGTTAAGGGTTTTCCTTTTTGTCGGGTTTTGGGTATCGTTTTACAGGCAACCGTTTTCCTACCTTGTTCGTCGTGTATAAATAAACAGCTGTTTGTTATGTATTTTAGAAAAACAGGGTTTGAGCAAACAACTGCAACTGCAACATCATCATCATCATCATCAGCATTATCAAGAAGACTATCTTAGGGCAGCAATTCATTAATCATAAATTTAATTAACAATCAAATGATTTTAACATACGGCAGCTTCTTGACAGAAATGACAAAAACGTTGACAAAGAAATGGTTCTGGCAAGGCGTTGCCACAAAACGAAGGGGGTAAAAGAAAATGAGCAGGCAAAGGGTTTTGGGAAAATTAGCCACAGATCTAAGGTTGCAGTTCGCAGAATTTCCATTGATAAACAATAATTCATGTGCAAATTTGTGATTGTCATTTGCGGTTTTGTTTGCTGCACACACAAACACAGTGGGGAAAAAAGGCAACAAAGAGCTAAAGCAAAGCAAAGCAAAACAGAACCAAACCAAACAAAACAAACAATGCCAAGCGACTGACATTTTGCCAGATATCAGAGCAAATTTACATATTTTATGCGCATCTCTCTTGGGCATTACATAATTCCGGGGCGAGTTTTTCAAGTGCGTCGCGTCGCAATTTGAATTGCATTTAATTAATGCGAATTATGCGAATCCCTCATGCAAAATGCAAAAATTTGCTCGCCTAATCAAAGCGCATTTCAAATTCAAAACATTAGCGAGCCAATTTGCATAATATTCGCATATGTCACACACGAGACGTGCGTCAATATTTGTACACGATATGATGTATCTATGATATATGATTGTAGTAATTCAATTTCAGATCACAATGTATTTCATTTGTTTTTTATTTTATAGTATTTATACGTACAGCAGGTTCTTCATGTAGCGTTTGCGGGCCACCAATGTGTAGGATTCCTTGTGTGTTTGCGTTAGATATTTCATTTTGTTGAAGTTCTCAGACAGGTATAAACACAAAACAATTATGGGTTTTACTATCCGATCCCGAGTGCTCTGCAGGCAGAGTCAGTGCGAGCGAGATAGCGAGAGAGAGAGAGAGAGAGAGAGAGGAGAAGAAAACCAATTTCTCTCAGGTATTTCACTTAAATTGAAAATCTTTGTTATCTGTTCGAGTTATTGTTTGCTTAGGTCAAGTCAAACACACACTGGTAGATGGACAGAGTTGGGTTCTTTGGGTTTAATCGTTGAACAGGTAGTTCGTTGTAGTTTACACTTTTCTAAAGCATTTGTGTATTGCACATTAAAAACAATCAATTTTGCCTATGCATCTCATAGATACAAACGTTGAGATACTTTCGGGTTTATTCTTTCGTTTCGTATTTCGTAGTTTCGCGTTGTGTTTGAAGTCAATTGTGAGACACAACAAATAATCGCGTATATACAACCTAACAGCACGACGCTTGCGTTCAAACTGAAGTCGGTGAGTAGCGTTCGTAACTCCATAGGCTCGTTTGCAACTTCCGACTTGCAACTTCAACCCCGGGGAACTGTGCGACGAACGACGCGTCGATCGCTTTCAACATGTTCGATGTCAGATGTCGGCATCAACAACTTCAACATTATCAAGCCATTATATGGCATTAGAGCGACACCGGCCGGCTACCGGATATGAGCGAACCACACAAAAGGCCTGCCCGCCTTTTGTTTTTGGGGTGGTCAGAACAATAGGCCTATAGGCCTGCCTCTATATACGCTCAGACTGCTCGCTTCTGTTGGGGGAATACTAATTTCAACCGGACTTTGGGCATGCAAAATATTCGAACAATGGACATCTATCGTAAAGGAGTCATTAACACCTGAACTGGCAGACCACTGAGCCAAAAGATCAGATACCAACAATACAACAGCTCTAGTCAGTCAAGGGAAGATCGAATGGTGTAAAGCATACCAAGTTAGAAGGAATTGAGAAGCTAAGAATGGTTTCAAATGTGTGGCTATGAAATGGGAAGAAATTAACATGTACTAAACAATGCTTACCTAATAAAACGGTGTTAAAAAGTAAATGAAACAGAGTTCATTTTTAATACATTACGTGGAATTGCGAATGACAGCAAAATAAGTTGTATCTCTTAACTATGGATGCCCAATAAAACTGTTTTAAGTTAAAAAGAAAATAATATGGTGCTTGGTAAATTTTTAATATACTTGGTATTAAGTTTCGTATTCGAGTAGCCGAATATTGTTTCATGTATTTTCTAAATAAGAGCCCCATTTTAATAATTAATTTGAGCTAATTTCCGCATTGAATTAAAACGAACATCTAAGTACATGGAAATCGAATTATCTAGCCAAGTATGAAAAGGTTGAAATCATTGTTACTCAGCAAAGTGGTTGCTTAAAGAGCGAACATTTCTTTCTTTCTTCACATTTATTCCACAACTGTCGTAACCAGCGCAAGCGCTTTAAGCAGCTGGCACGGAGCTGATTATGTCTTTATGACTGCCTCACGAAAATATTTTGTAGGAAGACACGTACCCTTACCTAGGCCAATTTAGTTTGTTAACTGCCCTACCTTACTACTACCGCGTTAATCATTAAAATTCAATTTTACCGTTTGGTTGAAGAAAAACCTCTACATCATTTCCACATCCACCGCACAATGGTATTCTTCTTCTTTTTTTTGTTGTTGATTAGTTCACGTATTTATCAACTTCAAGTTTGAAATTCTAAGATGCTAGCCAGTTCAGTCAGTTTTTCCCTTTTTGTTGCAACTGCAAACTGAAACTCAAATTTAGCTATAAAATACATAACTTTCCATCTATTGTTTTAAGATGACTGAGATACGAGCACAGCGTGGTTTTTAGGCCCTGTTTCTGTTTCTACTTGTATTAGCAGTTTATAGTTGGCGCTTGTGTTGTTTTTGTTGCTGTTGCCTTGTTTTATTTTTTTTCGTATTGTTTATGGACGTTCCGCTAGTCAACGCTAGTCAAGTCAACGCTCAACACCTCATAATTCTATTGTCTTTCGACCTGTGCGCCTGACTTTGCATACATAATAACGATAATCAGCTACTTCTGGCCAACTCTTGGGCTTGCCTCACTTGTTAAACTTCACTTTCGTCGTCTAGCGCACCTTCTTTACACTTTTTTTGTTTTCCTCTCTCTGGTTTTTTCCTCTTTTATTTTCATGAAATTATGCAAATTAGTTGTGCCTCTGTTTATGGAACGTCGCCGTTGTCGAAGTCGGCGCTGACGACGCACTCCACCTATTTTTTTTCTTTTCACTTTGATTGCGCCTCCGATGGTAGAGTTTTTTTCTTCACTTTTTTTTTATGATTTTATAATTTGCAGCTCGCTTTCAAGTGGCAAGCACGAGTCGGGTCTGGCATCTAGGGGTGTACTTCCCCTACAATCCGCACCCAGCCCGAGTTCCAATTCCAATTGTCTGCTTCAGGTGTCAAAGGCGTCTGCGCACACGCACATTCTCACCCCTGAAGGTTGAGCACCCTGCGATCGGATCGGCACCCCGTGCCACTAACCTTCCCTTCCCTCCCCACCCCTGTTGGGTACACATTTTTTTTCTTGTATTTTGTTTGAATTTATAATTTTGTAGTTTTTTGTACGTTTTTTATTTCGATTTATTCGCTCAATTGGTAGACTTTGATTGGATACATTTCGAGGCGGAGACTTAAAAAATTCATATATAAAATTAACATAATTTCTGTGAGTAGACAGCAACAAACCATAGAGAATGCGACAAATAAACTATAAATTTGTGCGACCCTGCATATGATTATTTATGGAAAAACATAATTATGAGAAATAATATACCACAACAGAGTTGCTGAATAACCAAATAATATACCTCAAATTATCAGTTTCAGCAGAGCATTATAAGTCGAAATAAAACTGAAAGTTTATTTGGAAAATAAGATTATTAGAATAATTGAAGAACAACTCTATTTTGATATTTTGCTTAATAGTGGCAAAGTTTGCAAATCCGCTCAGCAATGAAAATGTTTGGTTTTTGTTTCTAAAATTTAAACTCTAAATTTAAATGGAAATCTCATATTTGAAATGAAAGCGAACAGACTACTACGGGGAGAAGTTGAACTTTTAATCGAATAAGTGACAAATTTCTTGCATACATACATATTTATATATAGAGAAAGCCAAACTTTTCGCCTTCACATGACCCTGACATTGATATAAGCCATTCACCTCTTGTCAGACACCACATAGACCCAAAAATTGGCTGCACAATTTGAAAGCTAATTCTTTTCAATGAAAATTTCCGCAATTACAAAAATGAAATGTTAGAATTACATTTTGTGTACGCTAAATAAAGCATTTTATGGCAGCTACCGGTGGAAGCTGCACGCCAAACTGTGGCGTTTGCTCTAGACGAATGGTGGGTAAGTGGTTACGGGTGGGTTCTTTTCAGTTTTGGGAAGGTTGCCAGTCAGTCAAGCAGACGCCGACAGAGACTGTCGCCGTTGCCGTTGCAGAAAGTACATTAACCCAGGCCTCGACGGCTGCCCCATACCCCATGCCATATGCACCCAGCCCCTAGCACCTAGTCCTCAGCCTCAACCCCTAAATCGCAAACTGAGCGCAGCCTCAATATTCATTCAGTCAGTTTCGCAACTGGCCACCCACAAGAGCAACACCAACAATGCTGGCGACACCCTCTCAGAAACATTTTTACTGCCATGTTTTGATACCCTGTAGCCACAGAGAATGGGTGTAATCAATGTGTGCTATTGTATGCAGGCAGCAGGCAGTAGAAAAGCTGCATTATTTATATGCATTATTATTATATAATATTTTTTCTTTTATTATTATTGTACGTTAAAAGATCTTTTTTGTCGAGTGTGCAAAAGGTATAGGGTATCTGCTCGTCGGACGCTCTCAACAAGTGCACTCTTATTCGTTACATATACATATGTGCTCATATATACGCTTGTTAATTTACGCCAAAGCTTTTGCAAACATACACACACATAGAGCAGGCCACCATTGTGCAGGAAGTGGGGACTATGCTGTTTGGGATTGGGTTGGTTGGCTGTGGGCGCTGTAGGGGCTGCTGTGGGGTTAGTTGGGTCGCAACATCATTTAATGAACTGCAAATACAAATGTATACAGCTAATACTTGTATATGAAGTATGTGTGTGTGTGTGTGTGTGAGAGTACTGTTAAATGTTTAATTGCATTGCGAAATGCAGTTCACGCCCATACATTTCGTACAGTGTATGTATGGCACAGCGGAAAATATTTATATTCATATTGAAGTGAGCCCAGACAGAACCTCCGGTTGTGCCCACACTCGCACAGCCATCCAGGCTGAGCATTTGCTGCATTGGCGCATTTTTCGCAATGTTTCCGTTTTGAATTCACTTTTCATTTGCGAGCCTACCGCAGCAGCAACGGTAGGCCTACCCCACTCAACCCCTAACACTAACCCCAACCACTGCCACAACATTCAACAACCAACAATAACAGTAACAACAACAACAACAACAACAGCCGCCATAGCAGCTCCAACGTCAACTGTCTCGCAAGCGTCTCGGCTAGTATCCTATTTACCACCATCACTCCGAAGGTTTCAACAGTTGCAGCCCCTAGTCCCAGTTGCCTTCGAGGCACACATAATTAAAATGTCATCGTCGTCGCTGAAGTCAGCACTTTTTATACTCTAATCCAAGCGCATTTATGGGCTAGCATTATGGAATCGCATAAAGGCAAACTGCTTGGATTTGACTCAGTCTCTCTCACGATTATGAAAGCTATATAAACGACATGCGTTAGAAGGCGACACAAATCTGGGTGATATGTTTAATCCAATATTCTTTCTAAATGTATTTATAGCACAGCATATAGCATATGAATGCTGTATACTAAACAACAACTGGGCTGCCTAAGGGGTTATTTTATTTGATATTTTCACACATCTACTTCTCAGTAAGAAAATAAAGAGAAGACAACTTATAATAAGAAAAACACTTGATTGCGTCTGTTTCTGAGAACTCCTATCTTATGTATAGCAATCGCTTTACTCTTATTAAATTATTTAACAACAGTTCTGCTGGGGGAATACTTTCATTTACTGTCAAGTTAGGCAATTGCTGGCTCAAGTTTGATTTTGCTGAGGGAGTAGTGTTATATTAATAATATATAATATTAGACATTAATGTTAAACGACCTTAATTATTTAAATTAAATTTTCTTTTTTAATATAAAGAATAAATATATAAAAAAATATAAAATGACATCTTAAACTATTTTTTAATAAGAAATATTCTTTTCGAAAAAGGGAATTTAAGCTAAGTTAAAAACATATCTAAGCATAGCTGATCTCGCTTATAATGAAGTCTAGCATAACATAGGGTATTGTAATTTCATTGTAATTTCAATATAAAGCGTCTCGTTTTTGCTGTTGCTACTTTGCTGTGACTCCAGCGAAGTTGCCACCACCCAAGCACTTGAACAGGCCTTAAAGCCGCCCCAAAGTCCTTGAGGTCTATACAAATATAATTCCCCATTTAATGCGGCAAATGAAATTTAAGCAGATCCTGCAAAAATGAAACCTCCCATTGAGAAACGGATGTTTGACAACATGATTTTCGCGCAGTGCAGACGCTAACGCAGCTATTGCAACTGCAACGATATCTTAGGAAGAGTGCGGGGAATGAGAGGGGTACCAAAAGCTGAGAGGTTTGCCGACAGGCTGTTTATTTTTTTAAATTTCTTTTTTGTCGGCTCAACAATTCAGCGTTAAGGTCCAACATATTTAATGTCTGACATTGAATACGAATAGGTTACTTTGAAAATGCTACCGAAACATTTGACAAACTTTGAAAAATCACTTTGGGTAATTAAATGCCAATGGGAAGAAACAGGTTTCAACAGCGATGCAACACTGAGATAAAAATGACAAAAAAGAAACTGAAAAAAATGCAAAACTAATAAATACATATATCTAGAGTACCCTTAGTGAACCTTTTGCTCCCTAACAAGAGGGGTTAATGTCAGAGAACACACACACACCGAAGCCGATTCTGCCAAGGGAGTGTGTGTATAAAAGAGACACAGATAGTTGGCGAGAGCGAACAAGAGCCAAGAAGGTTGCCAACTCTCAATGCTGGTAGGCAAGCAGATAGAGCGAGAATCGAGAATCGAGCACTGAGTCCTGAGCCCAGAGCCCAGAGCACTGAGCTCTGAGCCCAAAGGCAGACAGTGCAATGTCCCGACGCTGGCTGCATTGTGCACAGCGAGTCCTTACAAGTACACACAGATACAGACAGAGAGAGAATGAAACAGAGATGGAGAGAGAGAGTGAGAGAGACATGATTTCATCAACGTTGACAAACTCATCGTCATTGCCATCAGCCTTTGACGGCCTCAGCAGTCGTTAACCAGACCCCACTCCGAAATTGACATATGATTTTCTGCCCCCAACAACTGAGAGTCACAGTTCAGCAAACAATTGTCTAGTGTCCTGTCCAATGCAAATTTCACATGCCGCTTTCCTTTAAATTGCCTTTTTGAGCATATAACTCTTTAGTCTCCTTTAAGCCCAGTCCCAATGAGTCTCAGCCGTCATGTATATTGCTCGCTTTTGTGACTTGTGTTCGTATTTGCATACCAAATTGTTCCTAAGCTAATTTTTTCTTCAATTAAACGAGATACTGCCTCACAGCCGCTTAAATGCAGTTCGTACATTATTCTCATTGTATATGCAAAATACAATACAAAAAAAAAAGACTTTCCTGCTTGCAAAGTTATAAGCCGCCTCTATTTTTAAGTAGAAATGAATGCCAGTGCCAAAAGCCAAAAAGTTTTCGTTAAATCATCTTACAGTCTGCAAACAGAAGTTTCAAGTGGCAGAGGCAATAACGCCAATAATGAAAATATATTGGCAATATATTAAAGCGCTCGCCTCAAGTTTTCCATTCACATTTAAAGAAATGACCTTATGCCGTTCAATAAAATATGCATTGAAGTTTAAGTTACTTGGAAAATTTGAACTTTTGTATTCAAGTTTGCTCAATATGTGAAATTGCGCTTTAGTCCAGGTTATTTTTCATTTGGGAAAATTGATATAAATTCCAAGAAAATTACCTGTGTAGCAAAATATGCTTGAATGTTCAGGAGTGTAATTTTCCCTTACGATATTGCAAACAATTCTACGAAATACAAATGCTTTACGCCTGGTGGCGGAGGAGAGTGAAAAACTTTTTCGAAGGAAAATAAAGTTTAAGTGAAAACAAAAAAAAAAAAAGAAGAAATGTGAAGGTCTAAATCTAAAATTAGACACAAAAATAAAAAACGTAATTTAATTTCTTCCGCAACAAATCTATTCCCAAGGTTCTTTTTTATTGCCAGATTATCTTCAATTGGGCAGATTAAATGCTGTAAATAACGAAGTTATTTTCTTTTTCTTTATTTATAGAATCTGCACATATTTTTATTGGCAAAAGCATTGGAAATGCTAAGATTGGACATGAAGGCTGTTTAAAACCAATATATTAACTAAAAAGCCTTAAAGTTTGTTATTGTCTATGCTTTGTGTCAGTCTGCCCATCACAGAGTCTAGAGTTACAACTGCAGCTAATTAAGAAACAATTTGCGACAATTCAGTTCATTTGAGTCGAGCTCTCATCTCATTCTATTATGCCTGCCTTTGTCTAATGAGCCGTGTCCTCGACCGTTTCTAGGTGTGTTGCCCTTACGCCCCATTCAAAGGACAACACGACATGTGTTAACAGAAACATAAAAAAAACAAAACAAACCAAAATGAAAAGCAACAACGATAGCAAAAAAAAAAAACCTGGCTACACCTTCGGACGTGTCAGAAAATGTGTTTTTAATTTGCCAAAACAAAGCAACAACAACATTAACAACAACAACACAAGGGTCAGTAGGTGTAGAAATGTTAAAAGGTTCTGTGCCCAATGATGATGATAATTATTGAAATATGCGCAATGTGACCACACACACAAACAGACACACACACACGCATACCCGGCAAGCCACGCCCACTCGCAGGTCACGTTTAGCTGGGAGGCCACCCAGAATTTTAATTGCCCACCGCTTGGCTCGTTAGCGCAAAAAGTTGACAACCAAATTGCGAAAGGTGATCGATGAAATATACATATGCATACATCTGCACGTGTGCCGTATACAAAAAAAAAATATATATATATATTTTTATATGTATATATATTTCAATTAATTTCAATTTCATCTGTGTGACCGCACTGCCCGTCCGACAAAATCAATTAGCCGGCGCATTGGGGCGCAGTTTTGTGGTCATTTTGCAGCCGCCGTATTTAATATACATATGCCATATAATAGTCAACCTGTCCCCAGTTTGGTCCTAGCCCATTACATTTGTCACCTCGGCTGATTTTTATGGCCTCGCTCTGTCGTTATCATCGTCTTGGGTGTCCATCGTATGTCCCTTGCTTAGCCACACGCACCTTGTTGTCCATTTTGCTGTAAACGGCCTCTGGTTACATCTAATTAATAACAGTTGACATTGGGTGTAGACGGACTGACCATAATACCCTCTTGCCAATGGTGTAGTGAAAGCATTATCAGAAATTTGTCATTAAATACATTAATTTACAGAATAGAAAAAAATCACTCTGAATTCTAGAAATGTGCGTTGAAAATTAGAAATTTATTCTTGTTTTATTTTTCTTTAAATATACAAAATGTAATTATTTTTAAATATTCAAAAAATGTGACACTTTGTTAAAATGATTTCTAAATTTCAGAAAAGAGTAACGAAATTTGATATCTTGATATCTGTTGTCTGGATTAATATTAGAGTTCTTTTTACACATCTAAAAAAAAACATGGAAATAAGATATATACTCTCTTTTTTTATAAATATACTTTCTGAATAATATGATAACATACACTTGGCGTCAAGAGTATGTCGAATTTCTCAAATTCATGGTGATTGTGTTTCGAAGTGTACCATGGCCCAAATGGTATTAAATTTGAAAATCGATTCAGCTTTTACAAAGGCAATTTTAGATTCTTGGAAGAAAATGCCTAGGGCAAAAATAAACACCAGAAATACTGATCGATTCTGGTAAAGGGATTGCCAAAAATATGTATTAATTAAAGTTCAGTTAATTCGATCTGGTCGCACTTGAAGCTGCTGTAATTGCCAATTAAATACGTATTGTTAGCATTAACATGTTGTTTTTCATGTTTAAATGACAATATGTGCTTTAATGATTAAGTAACGCTTGCGAGTGTTTAATGTGGGTGTGTGTGTGTATGTATATATATAGATATATATATATATATATATATATATATGTGTACAGTTCAAGCGACATATGTAAACATTTTTTGTGAGCAAACTTTCAGACAAACAGAAGTAATTTATTAAGCACGCGATGTGCTGGGAGAGTTGTGTATAATAAAAAAAAAAGTGCTGCTTTTGATTTAAAAACTGATAAAAATTTGCCGAAGCAAATTTATATTAAAGTCGTTGTAAATATGTTCGTATGATACTTTCTACGCTTTTCATCTTTTTGATTACTTTGTAGCAATTAACACTCAGCCAATTAATGTGACTTGTTCTTGTGCAAACACCAAACACAAAACACCAAACACCAAACTCCACAGATTTTCATCTCCCATACAGATTTTCAATTTTGACAGTTTTTGCTTTAGCTTTTTGCGTTGATTGCGCACAAATGGCGCCTAAAAATAGCCATGAAATTTATGCGTTCATTGAAATGTTTGCTACTGACAGCAAACAAAATGTCTGCCAAAACAGCAAAAGAAAATGTCAAAGCAACAACAACATCAACAACAACAATATCAACAGCAACAACAAATCTCTGCACCTGTGTCTGAGCAGAAATGAGAATCGACCTTCCCACTGAGCTCCTATTGTCTACCACCCATGGCCTGAAGGTCAGTTCTTTTGGTTTATGGCTCTCGGCAGGTCCACTAATTTCTCATTCGTGATTACGGTTTCTCTACAGTCGATGCCATAATGACAGGCAAATTGTTATCTGACGCGACACCGAGAGGACGTCAGATGGAGGGGGACGACGACTAATAGCTGCCACGTTTAATTAAACTTCAATGTATATCATTGCATTATTTATAGCCTGCTGGGCATTTTAATTTAGCTGACTGCCATTTAAGGCCAAACATCATAATAGAAAAAGTTTTTGCAATCCAGCCGTGGCAGGAAATTTCTTGTGCCATGCAACTAAATATTTATGATACATATTTATTCTGTATTTACTTAACATTTTTCTTCAATCTTTTGGTCATTATAACTATAGTTATTACTATTTGAACGGAATGTCGCTCTAAATAGTCTATTTATCACTCTGTGCTGTGTGTTTGAAACGCCCCTGTTGCAATATTAAGTCGACTACAGGCACTTTTCGCTGCGAGTCTTCCTACATGAGTTGTCGCCCCCAGTCAAGGCAGCATAATAATATATATGCGCGGCCCATTGAAAGGTTCAATTGCAGCGATAAATATTGCAATTCTCCAGCCTCTTCAGTGCACTGCTTATCAATGGGGCAGCAACAGAGACGAGTTTCTCACGACGCGGACAGGACACAAGAGTCGTTCGCATTTTGGGTGGCAACAAAAGTTGTATTTGTGCAGCAACAACAGCAACAGCAGCAGCAGCAGCAGCAGCAACAGCAACAATAACCAGTTGATATGAATGTGCATATGAAATACCTACGACTATATTCATAATAATTTGAAATGAAAGGTGGGCGTGTTGCGTATGTTTGTCAACGCGATACGCACATGCCACATGCCACATGCCACACGCCCCGTTCCCATGGCCCCAACCAAGCCAAACACAATTTCAAGTGCCGCAGGATCGCAGTTTTGCCAATAAGTCTTCTGATAAAGATGCAGATGCAGGCGAACTGCGAACTGCGAACTGGGAACTGGGAACTGGGAACTGTTGCTGCCGGCAAACGAAAGTTTTAGTTTTGCCTTTTGCAGTTTTATGGAGCAGTTCTCACAATGTGCCGTTATCTGGCACTTGCTGGGCGTTTTTGGTTTCATGTTTCGCTTTTTCATTGTCGCTGGATGCTGTCAACGACATGAATAATATTGAGTGCGACAAACATGCCAACTAACTTCTCTCTCAAGTAAGCTGAACAAATTTGATGGAATATGAAACACCCTTTGAGTTGAATGAACTCCAGACTTCTGTGTAACTCATATGCTTCAGTTGAATGCAACAAAAGGTGCGGTGTTTGAAGCAGACACAGAAATCATGTCATAACTGTTTAGCACAGGCTCTGAGTACGCATCTTGTTCAAGAAGAGGTCGGTAGACCTTTGATTGAGCTCGAAATAAGCAAACATAAATACATATCCAACTTTCAGTTTAGAAAGCCTTACAAAATTAACCATATTAAAAAAAAAAGAAAGATCCTCCATCCATTTTTTAAAAATACAAATCAAACATCAAAGCGCGTATCCCATGTAGGCATCTTTACGTAGGGTATTTCGAAAACGAAATAATCAATGCAATAAAATAAAAGTTATTGAATTACGGAAACTGTCGGCGTGATTTGAAATTGAGAGTCTTACGCGATTCCGTGACGTTTCCAGGAACACGTATCAAATGGAAATGTTTGCAAAAAATATATCAAATAGATATGATATTTTTTCCACGTTACTCACAACATTTTCGAGCTGTTAGCCATCGGTGCGTATGAAAATAAGTCGCTTACCTGGAAAATAGAGAAAGAAATGATAAAAATTAGTATATCTTCTTAGGGAGCACAAAAAGCGTTTTTAAGAGTTCAAAGCAGGATGACAAACTGAAAGGAATTTTTGTTTCGATTCAGATACTGAATTTAAATTGGTTGCGATTTGCCAGCACAATGCAGAAAACACAAATGGGGATGCTAAAGTTGATCGACTGCATTGCTTTGACAATGAACTAAGTTATGCCTCAGAAGTTGAAATCCTGAAATATGTCCGAAGCAAAAATGCGTTGCCTACAAACAATGTATAACAACAATTTCGAGCAATAAAATTATTTGAACAGTTTGCACCAAAAAGTCGAAAAGCGCAAACTGAATTGCGTTTCGAAAATGTGTTAATTAAATATGCAAACAAAACAAAAATGTGTAGTGAAAATATTTATTTTGCATACCAGCTAACGTCTGTCATTTGTGGCTGGGTAAATAAATGCAAATATGAAATGTGAATTATATTCATTCATCGAATTATTTATAAACTGAATGCAAAGTTGAAATAATGATAAACGATAAACCGATGCAAAGCATTTTCTGATAATTTAACGATGCCTTTTCCGTCAGTGATGCTGATAATAGCGATAATGATCATAATGATGATGATGATGATGAGGGCAATTTGAAATATATACTCAATGCAGCTCCAGGGTAAAACAAATGAAATTATTCTCAACATGTTTTAGACATAACGAAACCAAACCAAACGAATCGAATGAACAAACATTTCTGTCTCGACTTGAAAGTGGAAATCCAGAGGGAAATCAGCACAAAACCAGACAGACAGAAAACCAGACAGACAGAAAGACACACAGTCAGTTAGCCGAAGCAATAGCGAAGCTTATGTCAGTTGTCATTTGACATATATTCGATTGCTTAAATTGCAGCAGCATTATTAGATTAAAAATTACCTTTCAAGTTACTACTTAACTTGCTTAAGAAAAATTAGAAATGACAACAAAGCTGAGCTTAATGTATACTTTCAGCAAAAATGTTTTACGTTGGCAATTTAAGTTTTGCATGCACTTAAATATTTATATAGGTGTTAAAACGCTGGGAAAAGGTTACAAAAAGCGCATCCAGCTGTGAATACAAAGTGTAATTAAACTAATTTACCTCAATATAATTTATAAAGGTGAACAACAGCAGCAACCACAACAGCGATTAGTCAGCTAGCCGCAGCAGACCTTATAAGCGTGTAATTTAATTTAATGCATCCAAAAATAAAAACAAAACCAACAATAACATGGCGCGTGAATAAATGTGGAAAATGCTGTCGAGTTGCAACACAGCGAAAAAAAAGCAACAGCAACAACACCCATTTTTTTTTTTAGTTTTTTTGGTTTTTATGCATTGCAAACGCTAAATCGCTGAAGCATTTTAGTGCGCTGACAAATGGACAAATGGCCAGCTGCTCGCACAAATATAGACGGGGCGTGGCAGTGGGCTCAACTTATATCACACACACACTCAATTTGTTGGCGCTGCTAATAAAGTTGTTGGTACAACAACTGAGCCCCCAAATTTGTTGCCAAAAACAAACAAAACGAAATGAAGACAAAACACATTGCACAATGTGAAAAGAGAAAAACAGAAAAAAAAGAGGAAACCCAAAATGAGCAGCCCAACAAAAATTAATAGACGTCTTAGCCGTTAGGCTGCTGTTGTTGCTGCTGCCGCTGCTGTCTTGGCCAACAATCGGAAGTACAAAATTAAACGGCGGACACAGCAAAAGCAACAGACAAGAAATATCCAAAAACCAAACTCAAACTTAAAACTAAAAGAAGAAGTAAGAACAACAACAACAACAACAACCACAACGAATGGGAAGTGTGTGTTTAGGTCGGCCAATCTTGAGGAAGTTGCCTAGAAGCTGTACTCGCTGCCAGTTAATCTGGCTACTGAACCCTTCGAAGTTCATCTGCAACGTTGGCGGGTAAACATTACTCAACTTCCGTCGAACACTGCAAATCCTTCAAAGTGCCTTGCACAGTACGCCAAGTTTACTAATTATAGTTACTTCATCGAAAACTTGAAATGAACTTCGGATGAGTCAGCTGACAAGTGCTCAGTGTTTCGGTATACCAGATGTCTTGTATACCCATTAAAAAGGAAAAATAATATATTATTGTCTTGTAAGAAATGGTTTAAGATATAAAAGCTATCGACAATAGCCAGCAGAAAATTATTTAAATCCAGCTACAACTCAAAAACTAATAACTTATAATAGGCAGAAGGAAGGAAATATCCAATTTACAAATAGAATCTTGAGTATTATAAGTAAGAATGTAAGATACTTCCAATTTAGGAATATAACCTAATATGTATGTATTCATATAACAATTATATATTCTATAAATCTTCTTCAAATCTAAAGTAATTACTTAAAGAGACTATTATTGCTGACGTTGGACTGGTCATACAGGGTATCTTGATTCGGAGAACTTCTTAATTAGCCCAGTCTTGAGAGTTGAGGACCAATTTATATTACCATCCCAATCCGTTGCGCGAGTTTTATAAGCTTGTAAAACTGACGGGCATATGCCACCTGATGCAAATCTAGTTAAGAGGTCTGCACTTAAGCCTGAACAACCTCTAATTTATGAAGCACCTGTGAAACTGCAAATTTATATACAGTTATTGCATCTTGGCTCACTTTCGTTAGACGTGGGCAATTTTGGTTGCTAATTGGCCAACACTGCACTGCCAGCCGCAATTTATGACCAGTTATTAGTTGTGCCACAATAGGCCAACGATAACAACAACAACAACTCTTGGCTAGGTATGTTAAACACTTGACTATTAATCAGTCAGCCAAAACGCCAACGGGTCAACACTAAAATTACAAGTTTGTGGCCGACCCTCCTGTCAAATTAGTCGTTTTGTGTAGGTAAATTGAGCTAAAACACAGGACACAATCTTCACGTAATCCTTCATGAACAGCAGCCAGCGGTTGTTTATATGCAATTTGTGGCACTAATTGTCTATAAGTTGGAGTTGACAGCTAATCGTAATTGGAAATATATTTCGAATGCGAAATTGTAGATTTAATTAAAGTGCAATAAAACAAGTGAAGTTGGGAATTTAAATTGACAATGGAGAAATATTAAACTTCGTAGTTCCGGGCGGTAAAATAAAGCTAAAACAAAGCTATTATAATCTATCTTTTATCAAAGGCTATAATTGGCAATAATTAATCTTCTGATGGTTGCACTGAGAATGTATTATCTTCAATGTTAAATAATGTTAATAATTTCAAACTGCTTAATAGTAAATAAATTAAATTCGAAGCACCTTTGAACGATTGTATATATATATATCTTCCAGATGTCAACGGAAAAAGTTCTGAGAGGGTTCCACCCCACAATACACTTCCTGCTTGCCTTCCATTCTTGCCCATAAATTATGTGAAACAGTTTCAATTTCATTTGCGCCACCTGCCTTCATTTAGTGGCAGCAAATGTTCGAGCTCAACACATTTTAATTATTTTGACATTGTTTTGGCTCCAATTTGGCATTTGTCGCCTTAATTATTATTGACAGTGCAATTGCACATAGCAGCAAAATGCAATTTACGAATTGTATCCAAAAAATTTTGCACGTGTGGCCGCCAACAGCTTATGCACAATAAAAATGCACATAAATAAATTCAAAGCATTTTAAATTCCATAGCTCACATAAATTAAACCAAAAAAAAAAAAAAGAGTGAAAAAATAACAGCAAAAATAAATAAAAAATATATATATATAGCATCGCCTGTCTAATTGCCAGGAGTAAAAATATTTATCTTTAATTCAAAAATTGTTTGTTTGCTGTGGGTCCGACGGGGCGAGTATAACTATTAAAGCGCTTTATTTACATGGCGCAACAAATTTTCCACCAAACTACAAAAAATATAAAAGATAATATGCATTTTTTTTTGTGTTCATTTGCGAGCGAAATGAAATGCGATAAAAATAAAAATCGAAGCGAAATGCCTACAAAAGCCGGCGACGTCCAGTAAACAAAACGACTGGGCAACAATGGGGCCAGTGCACAGTGGCTGCTGAAAGTGCTCGAACAGCGAACCGGCAACGTTCGCAGACACTTTTCCGTTTATTGCACTCGCTGTTAGCCGCACAGGTCCCTTTCCTCCATTGCTCATTGCAAACCTACCCCAACCATCTGGTCAGACAATTTGCAGTCTTGTCTGCGAGGCTGCCTGCCAAAAATGTAAGCCCAGGCAATTTTTGCACACCGTGTTTTTTTTAAATTCTTTTATTATTTCTGTTTTTACATATATATATATATTTATATATGTATATATATATATACGTATATATCTATATATTTCTTGGTTGTACATTTTCGTGCTGCACGCCATTTTCATTTCTCGCATTTTTCTCTGGTTTTTCCGCAGCATTTTTCATAATTCTTGAGGCGATTTTTCGCCTAACTTGCAAAGTTTTTATAGTGAGGAAATTATATTTGGCATCGCGTAATAATCTCCCTTTTTACCAAAAAATGGAAAAACGTCCAAGAATATTTCAAAGTTGCACTATTCCGACCAGACACCCCGACCACAGACAGCCCCCTAACCCATATCAGCATCGCGCCCCCCAAAAAACTTGGTCCTGACTCATAAATATATAGTTGCAAAGCGTAGCGAAATCTGCTGTCGAGGAACCATAAATATGTCATCGTTGTCGTTGTTTCTCTTCTTCTTTTTGGTGTTGTTATTTTTGCTATTGGTATTGTTGTAGAGCCCTAAAAGTCTATACCATGTATCTCTCGCTACACAGTGTGTGTGCCATACATTTTGGGCACAAAATCTATGTAATAACTCCGGCGATGGGAATGGGGTTGACGCTGGGAGCAACCGCCAAAAGTAGACAAAAACTTGTGAGAACTCTTGTGTGAGAGTGTGTGCCAGTGTGTGAGTGTGTGTATGAGTGTGTGTGAGGGGCATGGGGTTGTCAAAGTGATTTGCTAAGTACAGTGGGGCCAATTTAATGGATAGTTCAAGTAGACTGTCTGTCATATTCAGCTAATTAGTCTGTCAGTTCTTTTCTTTTGCACAGTGCGCAAAATCAATTCGATGAGCTGTTTAATGGTATTAGCCACTCAGTTTGGCATTTGCGATTTTCTTGAGGGCCTCCTCAGAGGCTTACCAATAATAATCAATGAAAAATCTTTATACAAGGTCATAAACGTGACCTGTTCTTCCTAGCGGAAAGAAAGCATTTAAGTGCATTCCCATAAAGTGGGGCAAAGACATGTCTCTTTCAATTGTTGACATTTTCTTACCAAATGGGATTTGTCAAAGAGTTTGGATTAAAAGCTCCCAAGCGTAGAGGTGTGTTTTTCCTACATGTTTAAATCCATTACATTTACAAACACATCTTCATTGTATTTTGCGTTAAAACTCAACAGGTCTCAACCCACTGTGCCACATAGCACACAATGGCACAAAAACTGTTGTCTCTGGAGCAAAGTAGAACCCACTAATGGTATACATTTATGTCTGGAACACATTGTTATCGCTGAACTTTAAAGAGTTAAAAAACAAACGAGTGAAAAAAAATGACTGAAAAATAACACGAGTCCCAGCGATTGAAAGCTGGATAATGCGAGTATGCGAAGAGCTTGTGGTTGTTGTTGTTGTTATTTTTATTAGGGGCCTTTGCAGAGTGGCCTGCGGCTATATCTATAGATCAACATCAACACTTTAAAGATCGCACTTTAGAGTCATGTCTCAGCTAGGTCGCCCAGTCCAATGGGGACTTTATACGTTGAAAATCAAAGCCCAAGTCGATAATCGAATCAGTCGCATACAAATATGTGGCACGTGGGGGCGTTCCTTAAGCTTTTACGCAGCATCTGCGACTCCCCTGGCAATTGAATTGCTGATGAGCTGCGGCGTCGTCGACGGCGCCTACAAAAGCGTCATTGAATTTGTAATGCAGCCATAGGCTATACAATAATAGCATACAAAATGCGACTCCAAATGAGTGTTGGAGGAGTGCGATTGGATATATGGAGATGAAGAACTGAAATCGAACCACATCTGAACTATATACACATATATGTATTCTTCAATTTCGTGGCCCCTCTTTATGCAAAAGCTCCCCAGGCAGTCGTTCAATTTGAATTTCAAAATTGACGTCATCCACAATGTGCATATGATTTACTTGTTGATTCAAAAAGGCGACCCAACCACGCCCACTTCGTCTCGGGCCACATTAGATAAGCAACTTGAGGGAATTGCAGCTGAGACTTGAAAGCCAAGTCTCTCTCAGTGTGTGTGTGTTGAAAAAAATGCGGCTGCTTAGAAGAAAAAAATATATATGTTAAATGTAAACGTTTTTAAGTACATTGAAGTTTAAATACCCTTGCAGTGATTAACAACTTTGAAATAGATTTATTTTACTGTCAGACAATAAAGCTTTGTGTTTTCTGTGTTTTGATATTAACTTTTTAAAAGCTTTAAGATCCACATTAAAGCTCACATAAATCCGAAGGCCTATTAGCTTTTGGAGGATAAAACAAATTAAAGTTTAAATTATATTGCTGTGCTTGAAAAACTTGATCACGTTGATTTTTAAATGCCTGACAATTAAAGTCAATTTGTGCTGAGAGCATTGGAAATTAATTATGATCAACTTCTCACGCTTTTGTTTGATATTGAGCTGAGTAACCAAAGGCTTTCTTTCTCCCGTTCTCATTCCTTAAAGAAAGTATATACAAATTAAATAAATTTCATTAAAGAAACTAAAAGTCTCCATTGCGAAGGGTATCGCAGTAAAGAAATAAATAACAGCGACTGTAGAAATACGACAAATATTTGCAGCTCATTTGAGAATATGGTAAAGCAGCTTTTTGTAAATTTGGCGCATTTGGCGTTGACGGCGACTTTTATGGCCGACAAATGAATGCAACAAAATTGTGCGACGAAAATTGAAAGAGACAGCAGTGCTACACGTAATTAGCCAAACGAACCCAAAATGGCTAACAGACTAACAGACTGCACTAGACAGTGGGCAGCAGTCACTAGTCACTAGTAGTCAGCGAAGTGTTTGTTGAACCCAAAAAAAAAAATTAAACCCTAGACGGAGTCACAGAGCGTCAACTGGATTTCGCCTTAATCGAAAGTGAATTGTAAGATTGAAAACCTTTTGCTTTTAATTGCAAATACGTATTTAGAATTTAATTTTCAACCTGCTCGACTTGATTGGGGCGTTAATGACTCTTTGTCATCGTAGCGTAGCCAATTAAATGCTCAACTGGCTCTAGAGAGGCGCGCAAAATAAATTAACTAAGCTGAAATTTAATTGTGCCCATAAAGAATGCCGAGGCTGAAGCTGAAGCTGAAGCTCAGACTGAGTCTGAGGCTGAGGCTAAACTTTAGTTTTGTATTAATTCCAGCTAAACACGTTGAAAACGAAAGTTTTTCCACTTGCCTGACTATTGCATGCGGCACGAATTCAATTGAAAGTACTTATTTAACATTACGTATACGCCTCATTATTGCATTATATCTTCATTTTCGTTATCTATGTTGGCATTTTGTATCTGTGCATATATTTTTAATGACATAATTGTGTGTGCTTTCAGTTGTGACCTTCATTGGCTGATGTTCGATTTTTGATGTGCACAATGAACTTGGCCGCCAACTGTTGACTCTCTTTTGTTCGATCTATTATTCGAGGGCCCTTCTCCTCCTCTCTGGCCAGCGATTTGCATATTTACATAAATTTGCGTGGTAATCATTTAAGCTTCCCGTCAATTTTGTCGATTTGGTCTCACTTTAGTAGTCGCTATCTTCACTCGTCAGATCTGCGGGGATCGCCACAGCGCACAGCTGGAGCAGACACAAAGGAAAAAAATAAGTTCAAAACACCAAAAACCAGTTGAAAAATATACCCTGTTCGCTAGTGTGGTTGGGGATTTAAATGTAGGAGAAACAAACATTTGTTAAAGTAAAAAATACAAATTCTGCTGAGAGCGCATGCAAGTTGTAGGCAGCGGCGAAATTAAAAAAATGATTATTACTATGTGATTTTTTAGATATTGAAAGCCTTATTATAAAATTGAATAAAATGCAATTACTAAATTCCCTTTGACTCATTGGCTAATGCAAGATTTTTGATAGATACGGGCTTACCTTTACTCTTTGAGTCCTTACAAGAAATTTGTTTTGAAGTAGATTCCTAGTAATCTGCTTTCCAGGATTTGTGGAGAAATTTATACGTTGATTTTCAAAGGACTTCCACCAACTTGACCCCATTTTCAAAAGCCAATCCTTTTTATCTTAGTTAGACTTCCAGCTTAATACTACATTTAAGGTATCAAACGCAATTCTGGTTCGAAATTCATTTTATCAATTCTGCACGCAAAAAAAGGCTGTTATAATTTCAATCTCACACTGTAATTAAAGCTGAAACTATCACTGAACTTCTCTCTATTAAATGATGTAATATTTAAAGCATCTAATCTTAATCTAAAGATTCAATGCCAGCTTCGACACTGTTCCAGTTGTTGAAAAAAGACTGCATTATATTCATTATTCTAAGCTTTATTCATTGATACCAACTTCAAGGGTATTAAGCGCACAATCGTTTCTATTAATCTGTGCACGACTGTAAACAGTAGCCGATGTTTAGTTTGTCGCTGCTGTGGGGCGCGTATTGTCTGCGTTGTCTCTATCTGTCTGTCTGGGGGTAGCTCAATCAACTGGCAGTAGCAACTATTTTTGGTACACTGCCAACAGTAGTTACAACAACAACAATAATAGCTACATAACGGCGTCGACGGCTGCCAAAAATGCTGAAAGTGGCGGCTGCTTTTGACCCACTGACTGATTTATAAAAAAAAAATCACAGAAAAAAGTTGGCTGCTTGCAGTTGTTGGCTGCTTGCCGGTTGTCTGTTGTCGGTTACCAGTTTTGCATTGTTGCTGTTGCAGTTTGCAGTTGGCAGTCGCGCGATTGCAAATGCAATTAACTTGTTTAACATTGCAGGCGCCAGTTGATCTCCGCCACTCTGGCACTTGGCCCACTCCCCCGACCAACCCTCAAAAAACTCAATTTCAAAGCATTTCCAACTTTTCACTGCAGCTTCACGCTGCCAAAATGCTAAAAAAAAAAAAAAATGAAAACCAAACGGCAAGAAAAATACATTTTTCAGTTTAAGTTGTCAAACTTTGCGGCACAGAGAAATGTCTGCCACATCAATTGTGTATATATTTGAATATATGTAGCACAGACAATCCAAACAACAAGTGACACGAAGCATGCACAATTCGAGTGTGTGAGAATAGCAAATACCCTGTATTTTACACTTCTTCACTAGTTTATTGGATTTGTTTGACTACTACCTGGTTCCCTAAATTAATAAAGAAATTTGAAGCTCACTTAAGAAAATATACGCTTAAATTTTCTACAAATTATTAATTAAATCTGGTATCAAAATTTGTTCAAATCTCTCTCTCTAAAAGAGAAATGACTTCCTTTCACTATCACACATTTACATTTCTTCAATATACCCCTTGCTTCAGCCATTTTAAATAGTATCAAAAATATATAAAATCTAAGTTCAAAAGAGTAGCGACATAGATCATACTAGATACAATCAGAATAATAATGTTAAGAGATTATTGAGTTCTCTTAACAGTCACATAATTATATTATTTTAATATACCCCCGGTTCATCCATTTTAAATTGATACGGGGTATGTAAGACAATATCAACAGCAACAGCAATATGTCATTCACCGCAAAATGTAAAAGTTGTAAAAGTCATTTTACAACTGTGCAACTGGGGAGATACTCTATAGATAGACTCTACACCCCTGACTCTGTCAACAATTTCCAATTAATAATTCATAAACATTTGCCCGACTTCAACTTCTTCTGCATCTTCTTAGTTATCATCTTCTTGAGTCAAAAACAAATGTTTTCCTCGCCCTTTGCCCCGTTTTGCGGTTGTAAGTTGGCCCTCAGCTGAATTGCCAACACTTGTTGTTCAAAGTGTTTTTCTTGGCAATTTGTCTGCAACATAGGAAAAAACAAAAACTCAACAAAACCAAATTTATTTATGCTGCCTGCTCGTAATTGGGTTACCAGTGGTGCTGCTGACGTCGACTGAAGCGGCAGCAGCAGCAGCAGCGGCAGCAGCAGCAGCAGCGGCAGCAGCAGCAGCAGCGGCAGCAGCTGATGTCTAGCATGCGCAGCAGATACTCAGATACTCCGAGATACAAAGTTTCAGTTGCTGCAGCAGCGAGTGTTGCATTTGCAGATGCTAAGTGAAGTGAGTTTCAAAGTCGTTTTGTATTTTGTATTTTTTTTTTCGTTTTCATTTCTTTGCTTTTCTTTTGCTGCTTGAATAGCAAATGAATGCACTACTCATACTCAGATACTCATACTCATACTCGTATTTGTCTGAGTAATGAATGATTTTTGTTTCGCTTCAAGCATATTTTTTATGCGCATTTTTAATGGGCTTTTCCCTGATTTTTTTTTATGAGGCTGTCGGCTCTAAAAATTGTTATGAGCACAGTTTTGTAGGCTTGCTAAGCAATAACTGAGTAATCTGCTCTATAAATCATATACACGAATACCATCTACCTTATGCATTACTTAATCTCCCTAATGCCACTAGCTCAGCCATTTCCATTTTGCTACATTCCTACATTTATGTTAGATTCCCAAAGTTTCATCGGAATTAGTTTAGCTCGATGCTCAGCACAAATATCAATTTTACTAATTGCCCAAAAACACATAACACGCATTCGATATGTAAACCCAAATTGGGCTGTGCCAAAAACTCCACAAGTTACCTGAGAACGGATAAAACTGTCTGAGTTTCGATTTGCTAAGTTTGCTTATACCCTCTTATCGAAACTATAAGGCATGCCCTTTTAGATCAATTGCATTGCATTTTCTTCTGAATTTCCTTTCTATGAATTGATGGGTCGTAAATCAAAAATATTTGTTTACATGTGAGATCATGACTTTTTGTGATCAAAGCTGTTTCTTTTTTATGCTATACTTTTTACAATTGCTAAATTTTATTATAGCCATTTTTAAAGGTTTATAGGATACAATAAAACTCATGCATAACTCATAAGCAAGCCACCTTCACTCTTTTGGCTCATTTCGAGCATACATTTATTGGCCTCATTTGCCACACAACAAGACAGATAGAGAAAGACAGAGAGAGAGAGAGCGAGAGAGAGAGAAAGATAGAGTTTGGTGGAGCGAGAGGGAGGAGGGCGTTGCTTTTGATTTTTGCATAATTGTGCATAATTGTGACTGGCAACCAACGGCAGAAAACAATAAACAAAACGCCAGCTTTTGTGTGTCAAAGAAAATAAAAGTTACATCAGTTTGTTGTGCCTCACCAGAATGGACAACCATTAACAATGGGGCCTATACACCTGACATGACCCCCCTGGCCCTTCCGCGCCGCAGCATAAATTAGTATCCAAGTGCAAAATTGACTTTCGACACAGTCGGAACCGAATGGGAAGTGGGTCGATAAGAAATTGTAGATAGGAGCTTGGAATATGGCAAGCATTGTCTTGACACCTTAGGCTTGGGGCCCCAGCCTCCAATTAGGCGCATTTGTAAATGTGTGTGTGTGTGTGTGTGTGTGCGACTGTGAGTGTGAGTGTGTGGGCGTGCAGCAGAAGGAGTAGACGCTGCCCGAAACGGTTCACTGGCATGGAAAATGACAAGGCAGCAGCAGCAGCAGCAGCAGCAGCAGCAGCAGCAGCAGCAGCAGCAGCAGCAGCAGCAGCATCCTTCTGCTCCACCCTCTTGCCAGACTCCCTGGGGTACTTTTGACATAGGCGCTGCTCTTTCATTTCTATTTTTTTTTTATATTGATTTTCCTCAGGGTGACTTTGATTTAATTATTGTCAGCATCTTTTGAACTTCATATGCGACACCTATGCCTACCTCTCTGAAAACCATTATTCCCCCTCTTTGTGTGTCAGCTAATAAATAAATATATATTTGGAGCGATTATGTGGCTTAACAATGCGTAATTCCCATTGATGTCTGCCGCCGCTGCTGCGATTACAAAACTCGTTTCCTGTGTATTTTGTGATTGAATATTCGTGAATCGTTTGGCCGTTTTCAGGTTTCTTGAACTTGTCTCTCAGTATTTATTTGCCAACTTTGCCCCAAAAGTATCGAAAGTATCTATTGTTATTGTTTCGTCTCTTGAAAGCTGACAGGCACGGCACTCTTGAAGTGCCGTTACAATTATAAATACCCCCCGGGGGCTGGGCTCTCTTAAGTGTGTCGCCCCATTTACTGATTGTTCATAGCGAAATAACTTGAAAAATTCTTTATCGAGATTTTGCGTAATGCAATAATTTTAACGTTGCCATTGTCAGAGCTTACGTTCGTATACCCTGCTCTTTAAACAGTTCAAACGGAGTGTTTAAGAACTATAAACCAATAGACTTCAATCCATAATAGTTTAACAAATCCTCAACTTTAACTGTAACTCGTATTTTGCTTTAAGCTGGCTGCACTTTCGTTAGTAAGAAAGCTTTTTTAATATCTTGAATTCATGTATTTCTGATATTTTAATTATTGAAATATATTTTTCGTCTAAATCTAAATATTTATGCTAAAAAAAGGGGTCAGAAAACAACAAAATATTTGAGTTATGAAAATAAATTAATTATGTTAAAAACATATGTTTTCTCTATGATATATTTCAGTACATTCGAGTACTCTAGGGTATCTACAAGTCCAGCTACTTTTCTATTTGTTGATTTTTATCGATTTTGGTTTGTGGCAACAAAACAGGCAGCGAAGGCAGTTGAGGCTCAAGTTGAGTTGCTCAAGAATCACGTACGCGAACGCGGACATGCCCCAACGCCCACAAAATGGCTGGCGCCTCCAGAAAGTTGGGGCAAGTCATCATGCTGTGGCTTAAATAAGCAGAGCTGTGCTTTAGCCATGGCTAAAAGTAGTCGCTGCAAGTCGGGTCGCGTTGGGTGCTGGTGCTGGTGCCGATGCAGGTTGACTGTCAGGTGCAAAACTGTAGCCCCAAATGTCACGTGCTGTGTCGTGGGGTGAAAGTCTTTCGTCATGTGTCCATCCAGCTGTGTGGACTGGTTCAGCTGTCGACTTTGTGTGCGGTTCATCAGCATGAACTAGTTCATTCAAATTACAAATTTGCTGCGATTTCTAGCGCTCCAATTGGCTCATCCATGCTTTGCAGTGCTTCCCCAATAATTAAGCAATTAACTTTCGACCAAAAACTTGTCGGCCAATTTCCAAATACACTGCACCACCTCACTACTGGCCACCACTCACTCGCACCGCACTGATGATGGGGCAAAACCACCCACAAAATGTTATCCAAACTTTTTTTCGCGTGTCAAGGCATTTCAAGATGCTCACAAGTCAAATTACATACATTTATATTAAATACAAAAAAGAAACAACAATTGACAGACTGATGCACCAAAAGATACAACGAAGAGACAGTCGGCGTCTGCTATTATAAATATACTCTCTACTACAAAACTTAAGAATAGTATTTCTGCTCTATTAAAATATATTTAAATGTCGAGCATTGTTTGTAGAAAATTGGTTTTATTTGTGTGAAAGTTATTAGAAAAAGTTAAATGTAATTTTTGGTATCGATTGCTGACTTAAAAATGACCCAAAAGTTATGTTTTAATTGAATTGTTGTTCTGCAGATAAAACCATGAACAAAACAGCTTTTGAAAATCAGTTCTGTTTTAAGAGAATGAACAGAATATGCCAGAGCACAATTATCACATAAACTTCGTCCAAAAATCGTGTTTGCAAAACTTAATGATTCGACTACTGGTGCTCATCGCAGCATTGATTACAGGGCAGCACTGATTAGAGGGTATAACAGCCAATGCAAAAAGAAGTAAACACGCATAAACTGAATATTGATGAATGATCTGGCCTGGTCAGCTGTTGGTTCTTGTCATCATCATCATCATCATCACCGTTGTTGCTGTTGCTGGTTTTATTTTTTTTTTTGTTTTGTTAACCAGTTTTTTATTTTGACTATCTCGCGATTTGCATATAAATAAGCAAGAAATTGCCATTGAAATTGAAGAATACACACTGTGCTGGCAAAATTCTTGTGATGAGATGAGAGCTGCTAAAAGAGTTGGCTGTCTGGCTGACCAACTGACTGATTCTGTAAACTGGGCTAACTGTCTGGCATCGCGTTTTGGCTTTTGAGGTCGGCTAACTGGCAGCAAACGAAATGAAGATGAAGATCATACTAAAATTGCGAGAGATTCAGTTAGATGGATTGATAGATACGTGGAGAGATTTAGAGACACATTCTCTGCGTCACATTATTCAAAATTGTTGTCAAGCTAATGCGAGGCATAAATCAAATGGGGGAGAGAGATGGGGAAGTAATATACAGCCTAATCTCTGCCGAGTAATTAAGTAAAAATAGACCCAGGGCTAAAAAGTGTTGGGAAATGGATAAAGGGGCAAGGGGCAAGAGACAAGGGCAGGGGCAATGACAGGGTGCTTGGGCAACGGAAGTGTTTATGTGTCGTTGTGTGTAGGCGGCAGCTAAAACAAAATGAAAATAAATGAAAATCCCTTTTGATTGTCAAGTTCAGAAGCGAGGGGCAAGGAAATGCGGAAGACTTGCATTGCTGCAGAGCCCTCAAGCTCTCTTGGAAAAAAAAAACAACAAAACAAAAATACAAAATGAAAATTATTTTTCTTTACAAATGCGCCCACGCCATGCCCACAGGCGAGAAGTGGAGACGCAAGCATTGTTTAAGATTTCCCTTTACCAAGGGTACGTGGCTAGGGAGGGGGGGGGGGGGTATTTGATATATATATATATGTATATCTCCACCAGAGACACGAACAGCCTTTAGTCAGGTATCAATTACAAGTATCTAATGCGAAAATAACAAGCAAAGAACTACAAATAAAACAATGAGGCAAAACGAGCAAAGTAAAATATAAGAAAAGCATAACCAGCGCAGAAAAATAAAAAAAAATCCAAAGAAAAGCCCCAAAGCGAGGGAGAGGTGGGTGGGTGGGGTGTATAAAGAGGGGACGTAAAAGATACTCGTACAAAATGAAGCGCAGCGCAATTCCTGACAACTTGTGGCAGGTGCTAGCGAGGGGCAAGAAGTAAATAAGTCGCAACGAAAGAAACACAAATAGAGAGAGTGAGTGAGAGAGAGAGAGAGAGATGGAGAGGGAGGGAAAGAGAGGGAGGGTGGAAGTGACACAGGCGAAAACAAAATTCAGTTAAAAAGTTATCTAAAAGCGCTGAAGCCCGCAACAGCGAGAGAATGGACAGCAATAAATGGATTATAATGGAAGACATAGTCATAAACGGCTTAAAAAGCTTGTGTGATGTGTTTGTCAAAAACAAAAAAAAAATTAAAAACCACAACAAAAAACATACAACAAACTTCAGCTATTGTTGTGGACAGGCATCTACTACATCTAAACAATTCAGATGGAGTACAAAGATTGGAATTTATGATTTACAGCGCAAACTTTGAGTTGGAATCTAAAATTGGGCAAGTTTACGAGTGCAATTCGAATATGTTTTGAATGTGTTGAAAAAAATGTACTAATAAAGATTTTATGGAAAAGCGCTTGAGAAATGGTTTTCTTTAGATGAAAGGCAAAGATTATCTGACATTAATCCAAAGGGTAAAGAGCGAGAGGTTTCGAGGGTAAATTGAGCGAGATAAACAATAAATCAAGGAAAAATAACAAGTGAAAATACAGAAAAAATCGAAAACATCTAATAAAGACTTCAATTAAGTCTGAAGTGCGCTTGAGAATTAAGATGAAAACTCTTGTAGTAGAAATATTTCTGTTTACTCGGGATTGAATATACCTTGCTATATATATATATATGGATTATCTACAAGGTCAAGATCGGTTAAGAAAAAAACAGAAAATATATTTTTTTCTCATATTTACCAAATTGCACAGCAGCAAGCACGGACAAGTACTTGTGTAGAGGCTAATTATCTAGTCGAGCTCTCCCAGCCTATCCCATCCTAGTCATTGAGCAATTCAAGTGTTGCAATAACTAATACGCAATCAAGTAAAGTCTACGAGCTCATCACGCAATTCAGTCTCAGCTCTGTCTGCTGGCAATTCTAAAATATCGTGAAAGAATTCACTTAAATTCCGACAGGAAAAAACCCCATAAGCCATCTGTCGAAACCAGTGACGTCACAGCCTGCTTACAGCGCGTAGATGGCAGTTCATTAGTGCCTCCCACTGCCCGCTTGCCCCGCTGCCAACAATATGTAGTCAGCTGTGCTGCATTATTAAATTTAATGTTGTAGAGTTAGCAACAAAATTGGCAAAAACATAATGAAACTTGCAGTGAAATTTATTTGGGAAGCGATGCGCTGAAGCAGGCAACAACTGCAACAATTGGTGGCAACTTGGCGTTGCAATGCACTCATTATGATGACAACCATGACCAGGAATGGAGCTGAGGGAAAGAGAGTGAAGTAAGAGAGAGAGGCAGAGACAGACAACTAGAGAAAGCGCTCTCTTTTTTTGGTTTTTTTGTTGTTTTTTGGCTGCATCTCATCAAAAAGGCATCCATCATGCAATTTGTCAAAGTTGCCCCGCCACCGAATTGGCCAAGCTAGCGGAAATGCAATGCCCTTTTAATGGCCCCACAACAAGCTGTCAATACACACATTTATGTGTGTGTGTGTGTATGTATTTTGTTTACACCTACCCGGCTGGTGAGGATCCCTGGCTGAAGCATTTGCCAGCTGCGACCGCAGCCGCTGTGTGAATGTGTCGCTGCGGTGGCGTCGGCTGATGATGCGGCGACGACGTTGCCGAAACGGTTGGGGTACTCTTCGAGGAGGAGGAGCTGCCACCACCACCACCACCACCCCCACTGCCACCCGCTGCGATGGCTACTTTGCGCTTGGGTGACAGCTCCTGGGCAGCAGCAGCCGCAGCGACAGACGCATTCTCGCAAACGTTGTTGTCCGTGTTGACGACCTGCTCCAGCATATGTATTTTCAGCATTGTTATCGTTTGTAGTTGTTTTTGTGGATACTGATTGATTGATTGATGGATTGACTGCTTGCCGTTGGCGCTGATTGCTCGCTTTGATGCGTTCAGCTTTTGTTTGTGCTTGGATTTTGTTGTTTTGTTTTTTGGTTTTGGTTTTATTTGGTTTAAATTATTTGGATGCGTTTTGTTTTGGTTGCTTTTGGTTGTCGCTTTTTTTGTGTGTATGTTTTTATTTTTTTTTTTTGTTTTTTAATTATTGTTCACTTTGAAAGTCTTTTACGGCGTGTGCTGGTTGAGGGTAGTCAAGAGGGTGAGTGAATTAAAAATTCATTGCAGCCCGACTTAAAAGCTAATGCAATCAATTTGCGTGCACTTCCGGAACAATAGCTGTTGCTTAAAGTGATGGAAGTGGTTTGATTAAATTTTAACAGGCACTTGAGTCAAAGTACATGATCAGATACCCTGTAGCCATAAAAATGGTTAGCGGGTTAGGGTAAGCGAAGCGTAGCAAAAAATATGTAAACTAACAAACTAAATTGAGAGAAAATAAATTACTATAAAATATGTCTATATTTATTCGTTATTTCCATAAAAATATCTATCCATTCAAAAGATTTCTTTGAGTACAGTGAAGCTTCTAACGACATGATAGCTAATGGGGACATGTTCCGAGGTCCGATATAAACTCAAGCTTTATAACTTTCAACCTCCAGGTAACTCCTTATGTGTAAAATACATTTTAGCTTCTACAAGGTATATCTAAAATAGCTGTTAGCTTCACACTTATCAATGGCCCTATTTCAGGTACTTTACAACCACCTGGTTATATCTAGAAACCTGAAGGGCTTCTAAGTGCATAGTTACAACTAGCTTCCTGGTAATTCCTATGCAGATGGTAACAACCTCGTCGAATCCTCTCAACTAGAACAGGTTTACTGCTAACGTTACAATTCTTTTTACGATGCGGCAACTGGCCGCAAAAAAACAAAAACAAAAACAAAAACAAATCCAATTTCAGCAGTGGCTTAACACGCCGTACAGCTGTTTAAGAAGTTGGCCCGAAAGCGATAAAGACTGGCCGGGGCAAATGCAGAAATATGGTTAAAGATGGAAATTTAATAACTGACAGCAGAGAAGTCAACTTTATGGGCGCTCGTAAAACTTCATCAAATGGGATTTTGTATAAAAAAAAAATATATAAAAAAAACAAAAACAAAGCAGAGCTAAGCAAAAAAAATCACTCAGGCCCAAAATGAAGTGCTGGGCATATTAAGAAGTAATGCTGAAAAAGCCATTGGCAACGCTTTACATTACTTTCTTTTCCTTTTAACCAAGAGCAAGCCCAACGAAGCGAGGCGAAGCGCGTGAAAATGCGTGCAATATGAAAAGGCAATGACAGCAGACAGAGCAGACAGACGGACAGACGGACAGAGCAGACAGAGCAGACAACAAACACTAAATAAAGAAAGCGAGAAGAAAAAGCACATATGGCAGAGGCTTCACTCTCCACACGCCCAACACCCCCGCCCCCGCCAGCAAAACGTGGCATGAACAAAACCGTCGTCATAAAAACCACTCGAGGCAGCTAACAGAAAAAATATAAAAAAAAAAACGTTGACTTGAACCTGCCCCACTGACAATTGGCTTAAGTCTCCGGAGGGTTGTCCAACAGGGCAGTAGCCGTAGTAAGCAGCAGTTGGGGTAGCTAAAAGGTAGTGGCTGCCGGCACGTGTCCAAGTGCCGCAAAGATGATGATTTATGCAGCATGGCATTGACTGAAGGCATGTGGCAACTGTGGCTAAGCTTTGCTTGCCTTGGTGGTCAGGTGCTGCAAGCCAAAATGCGTTCATTACTGCGCATTAACTTTTTGATCATGGCCGAGTCCAGTTAAATGCGTACTTAAACAGTTGCCAGTTAACCTGAAGAACTGAAAACGCAATTAAAATTCGTGGCTAGACTCAGAAAAGTTGTACGAATGACAATGCGATTTGATTATGTTCGAAATTAGCGTCAGCACTTCACTTGATTACTTGGCCAACAAGTGGAGCAGAAGAAGAAGTAACAGCAGAAGCAGTCTGTAATTAATCTCAGTGTCCTCAAGTGCCGCAGATAATTAGACAATTGCACTAATTCGCAGTACTTTTCTGTTTTCGTGTACACATTCAATGAGTTTATTTCACTTTTTCCAATTATGTTTAAGGTCCTTTCTCAATTTATTTCAGGTGCTTCTTTTTTCCCTAAACATTTCTCATAGATTCTAAGTCCGTTTGGAGTTCTCCCAATGCTTTCAATAAATATTTGACCATTCATTTGAATATCCCTATATTTAATTATTCCATGACTTACTTTATTTGATGCTTCTAGTTTTAGATTATATTGAATAGAGCAGGGGTTTTCCAGAAAATTTCCTGAAGTCTAAACCTCCATTTCAATTCCCTTCTCCTCTGATTACTTTTCAATGCTTCCTTTCGTATGACTCCCGCACTGATCTATCATGTAATTTTATAATGTCATCTCACTCTCGATATCTACGGATCTTACATAATTAATCATAAAAGCAATGCCAGTTGGCTTGGCCCAAATCGATAAACCTCCTTTCGCCCAACGCGTCACACTTTTAGATTTCGCAGCAAATCGCTAGGAAATGGACTTCAATAATGAAATTGCCAAAACATGAAAATCATTCGACTCGAATCGAATTAAGGGCAATGGCTTATTTTTATATATCTCTCAATTATATATTTGTTGCTGCTGCTGTTGTGGCTGCTTGTAACACGCAACTTCCGCTGCAAATTCGTCTTTTCCGCATTACACAAAACCCATCAACAACAATTCGCATAATACACGTTCAGGTGAGAATGATATAAAAAAAATAGATATATATATATATATATATATATGTATGTACATCATATAAAACAAAAACGCATATAATTCCGTAGCGCAGAAAACAATTTATTTATCGCACACTTAAATGTATAAATGAGCCCCAAAACACAACAAATGTGCTATGCAAAAAAAAATATATATATATGTATATATATTTATAGTACAACAAAAAGAAATCAGCCATTATGTGCGACATTTTTGTTGTTGTGGTTCTCGGTAACTGACTTCGGCTAAATGCAATAAAAACGCATATAGAATAATTTATTTAAATCAGCTTCCAACCGCCCCCATCAACCCAAACCCGAACCAGAATCCGAATCAGAATCAGCGACAACAACTTTGACGACCTTTTATGGTGGCATGCAATAAAATGTATAACAATTTATAACGATAAATGCACAATTTGAACACACTTGCTCCAAAGAAATCAGAGAGGTGGGGGACACACACAATGTGTGTGTGTGTGTGTGTGTGTGTGAATGTGGGTTGAGTGCTCAACTAATTGTGGTTGAGGGCAAATAAATATTACGAGATTGGCATATTTTTTATAGCCGTATTTTGCTTGGATTCAATTGAAGTGCTGAGGATTTTAAGTGGTGTTAATCGAAAATATTAAATACGCAGAAAATCAAGAATTAAACAACTTCCACTTTATGTGGAAAATAATGTTTAAAGGCTTTGCAAATTTGAAGAGAAACACAATAAGAATCTCTAGTAGGAAATACCAGGAACACAGCGTTTTTAGAATTTTCAATATTTAAGAGAATTTTAAGAGAATTTTGATATATGCCATACAAAAATTAAATAACCACAAGAATTCTCTAGTCGGGACAGCTCGCTTAAGAACCAAGAACTATAGAGATACTATAGAGGTATATCTACATATAGTCTGAAGACTAAAATTAGTTTGTTCAATGTGAATATTAGTTTTGGTAAACAGAATTTGTGTTTCCCATCTGAAAGTAATGAAATTGCAGAGTTGATCAATAATATAACCGATTAAATTATGTATCAGTTAAAAGGATCTTGCTTTACAATTGAACTCTCGGTTTTATAGTATCTGAGATCAGCTTGTTCATACAGACGCACTAAATCGACTCAGCTTTCGACGCTGAATATGAATATATATATATATATATATATATATACTTTAAGGGGTCAGAGTTTCATCCCTTTACCTGTTACATACTTTTACATGACTTTATTCGCAATGGTTCCAGCGTATTATTATTGCTAACTTAATTTAATGGAATGTGCTGCTCACAAATCAACTCTGAGCCCATATATTGAATGAATAATGAGCTGCCAACAGCCAAGTTTTCAAGGTTGCTTATTTGCCGCAATCATTGATGCATTGGCCTGCAAATTGGAGCTGATAAGATTAGATAAGAGCGCAGACGCTCCAGAGACGAACAATTTGTTATTTTTTTTCAAACGTCAGATAAATTTACAAAAATTCCACAACTGAGCCATGTTGAGAGCCTCGCATTGTTGTTGTTTTTGTTGTGGTTTGTTGGCATTGTCGGTTTTGTTTTGGCAACTGGCAACAGCTGCTGTTCTTGTCTGCTGTCTGCTGTCTGCTTGTGGCAAACAGGCGTTGGGCAAACATCGAGCGAGCTAGGAACCAAACCAAAAAGAAACCAAACTAAAACTGAGCAGCTCAAGCCAAAGTGTGGAAGCAACTGAATCGAGTCCAAATTGTTACAAATTGTTTACAGCATTTGTCAAGGCATAAATATTTAAACACGTGTGAACGACGCAACCGTCGAAGAAAAACAGGAACACAGAAAAAAACATGAAACAAAATTCAAAAATATTTCGACGGTGGGGGAGTCTTTGCGGAAATGAGAACCCAACAAGTTCCGGATAGCAGTCAATAAAAAAAGTTGGCCAACAAGTAAAAGCGTCCACATCTACAAAGTCAGATATCACAAATATATTTTAGTTTTGTACACACATATATAGTATCAGTATCATAAAATGGAGCCCACTCCTCGATCGGGCTTGATAAGCCAAACCAAGTTGATGGCAATTTATAATCGTTGTTCGTTTCGCTGACTCAAATTCGTTTGAATTTGTGGCTCGATTTCTGTTTCAGTTTCTGGCTTTTGTTAACTGTAAAACATACAACTTCGACAACACAGAACCAATCTCCAAATGACGTATCGATAACGACTAAAATAAAACCTAAAAACTGATTGCCAAATGTTGACGCAACTTTCTGTGGAAGTTGGAAGCAGAGAGACACACACAGAGAGAGAGAGAGAGAGAGAGAAAAACAATGGCCAGAACGAGTGAAAGAGGGCAAACAAATATTTGGTCGGGCACTTGACACAGTTATCATTAGCTATTTAGGTGAGATAATAACAAATACCGTATGACTGAAACACAAAAAAAAAACAACAACAAAATGCTGAAATCATTCGCATTGTATAAAAATGTTATGCGATAAGTGATATATGTATATACATATTATATATATATATCTATCATTATATATGCATTTGAGTATTAAAAATTTATCAATTTTAATGCTTGCATAATTTATTACTTTCTCCAGAAAAGCTCTGGTAAGAAAATGTTTAGGAAAAAAGTGAATAAACACTTTCAAATACAATTTTCTTATAAAATAAAATGATATTCGTTTCTATGTGGAAATTGTGTGAAATGTGTATGGAAACCAGAACTGGCATCTATGAACACTTTATGGGTGTCTTTGCACATGGAATGGGAAACAATGCGATTGATTTACACGAATCGATAGCGTGGCAAAAATTGTTGAAACAACAAACTTTTCTCAGTACTCGCTCAAAGTGGCAACTGTTTTCAATTCGTATCGAATTTCACACACACGCAGCCACACACACAGACACACACCTGTGTGTGTGTTCCTGACCTTCCACAGCCCAATGGCTGTGAGCCTTAAAACTGCTAAAACTTTAAGTCAACAGAAAAAAAAACAGTTTTTGACCTTCGCTGTCGGTCAGCGTGTGTGTGTAATAATCCCCGGAATATGACGATGCCTAACTAAACATAGAGCATTCCATAAATTATTATTTTTTACACTCAAAAAACCGAGAGGATGCAAGATGATTTTTCCGCAAAGTACAAATGAATTCTCAGACTTTTGCCACAGGTGTAAACAGCTCGTAAACAAACATAACTTGCCCCCCCCCCCCCCCACCCTCTCTCTGCTAGGCCCCTTGGTCTGCTTGGAAAACAGAAAACGAAGCTGAGGCCAAAGGCAATTAAAATAAACATACACAAAACACACGCCAGGCGCATATCAAATACACTTTTTTCTTATTTTTTGTTTTTTGTGTGCTGGCCAGAAAAGCAAGAAGATGAAGAAGCGCCCCACGAGAATTGGTCAGACAACGATAACCTCCCCCTACCCCACCACCCGCAGAGCAAGCAGGCATTTGGCAGTGGGCCAACGAACGCACACGCCCCATAAATTTAACTCGCGTGTATGGTGTTAAAAAAAAACAGTAATGGAAGAAGCAGGGATCGAGAGAGAGAGAGATAAGCGACAGAGCAAAACGCATTTGGCAAAACGGTAAATATGCAGCCCCTTGCAAGGAGAGGTGAACTCGATGCAGGCCAATGACGCACAACAAGCGGGACGTTCTCGAAAACAGAAAGAGTGCAAAAGGATTGGCTGTTAGTCATATCTGTCGCACTCTCTCTCACACTCGTCCACTGCTGCTCAAAGTTATAGCTTAAGCTTTGCCGCAGAGGCTGTGGCTGAGCTTTTCTGTTGGCTGCACTTCAACTTGAACTTTCGGTCAAGCGCTGACAACAACAAAAACAAAAACAACGACAACAAATAGCAGCAAAAGCATTGAGAAATGACAAGACAATTGATGAGCACAACGAGTGGAAGGGGGAAAGATAATGTGATGAATGAATGACAGATAAAGTGACCAAAAGCAGCTGCTAACAGCTGTTGTTGGTGCCGCTGTTGCTGCTGCTGTTGCTGTTGCTATTGTTCAAGGCAATTGGCTGCTGAGGTTCATTTACACGATGTGGAATCTGGAAGAGAATCTGTGCAGCACGTGCATTCTTTTTTTTTTTGATAACTGGAAACTGCAAACGTTTTATGATGGAAAGCAAAAATAAACAAAGCGCAACAGGCAGCAAAAGCAGAAACAAGAAATTCTCAATAACAAAAGAAAAAAAAGTGAAAACTCGCTCCCGAAAATCGAACGATGCAGCTTTGACAGAAGTCTCAGCCAAAAACAAAACCAGACCAATAAATTTGAGCAGTTTGTTCAAAACACAAAAAAAGAATACAAAAAGAGACAAAAAAAAAAAAAATGCGAACAACCTAAAAACAAGAAACAAAAAACGAAACAACATATATCATGTGAAACCCGTTTAAAAGAAATTCACGTGTGCTGAGGACAACAACAACAACAAGTTGCATATTAAAAAGCACACGAAAAAATGCGTAAAATTTCATTTGCATAATTCCAGTGCCCGAAAAGGCAAATTCTGTCCGGGAATTGATGTATGTCAGACTGGAAGTTGATTGACCGCATTTAAGACAACAATTTTGTGACAAAGTGCATGAGCAACAAAGATATATATTCGTGCTTCCATTGAAGATCAGATGGAAACATTGATTAACATAAGGATGAAATGTTATTTATCATAAGAAAAGCTCGGGAAGTGTGACAGTGATGAAAGTGTTGCTAAGAAAAGGGATATCGAATTAAATAAAAAAAATAATAAAAATATCAACCTGTTGAGGCACCTTACAACACTTAGAACCTATAAATATGACCCTTATTCATAAGTCTCCCATAAAAAAATAACAATAAATAAAAACACATTTAACTTAAAAATTTATCAATGATCACATCAAAGAAAATAAAAGAAAAAACACGTAACAAAAACGCCTGACGCATTTTAATCGAAATGCATCAACAACAAAAACAACTTCCACCGGTGAATGGCAAATGAGAGTTATTTATTCAGTTTTTTGATTTTTATTTTTTTTAAGCTCTTTGGTTTTCTGTTAAATTGCCGCTTATTATTGTCATTTCGTTGATATTTTTATTGACCACATGAGTTATGTGCGTCTGTCTGTCTGTCTTTTACAATAATTTTTTCTTGGTTTTCATTTTGATATTTGCACAATTATTAATGATGGCCATGTAATTCGTTGTTTAATCAAAATTTCACTCAACTCCAAATACAAAACACTTTCGTTTTAACGCATTCTTCTTTTATGGCAACAACGCTTTTTTTTAAACATTCATTAAATTTCCACCTGTTTTGTTTGCTATTGCTCAATTGATGTTTTTATTTTTTGCTGCTGTTTCTGCCGAATTTCACTTTTAGACGCGTGCCGGCACTCCAGCGTAATACAATCCACGCACGATCGTGATGCAGTGGAAGCTTTTGCGTATTCTTTTCGTTTCTGATAAGAATTGACAGCAGACTGTGAGAAGACGAATTTTTACCTCATTTTGGCACACACACACAGAGACACTGAGGGAAAACTCTTATGCACTTTAAATATTTTTATTATTTTCTTTTATTTCGTTCAACGAATTTATGGTTTTAGTTGCTGCCGCTGTCTGCCTGCAACTGTTAGTGCTGCTGCTAACTTGCAAATGATGCGTTGCCGTTGCATGCGAAATCCAATTGGCAGAAGCATAATAACAACAACAACAACACACGCACGCATGCGACGCGAGACAACTCCGACTACGACGACGACTGCGACGACGACACTCGACGCCCACACGAGTCGATTATCAAAACGAAACTGAAATCCCAATTGGAGTGCGGCTGCGACTGCGGCGGCTGCTAACTGGACGGGCGCACGAAGCTCAGATTTCATGTTCCACACACAGAGAGATAGAGAGCGAGAGAGAGGGCCAGAAAGAGCGCGAGCGCAAGTGAGAACGAATGGCTTCCACACACGGCAGCATTTGCGCTCAGTTCAATTGGAATGACAACAACCGTTACGACATTTGCAGTTGCATTTAATACATTTGTGTGGGTGTTGTTCATTTACATTTACATTAACATTAACATTTATTTACATTGGAAATGCAAGCGATTATTGTCTGTGCAAATACAGTTAGCAGCAGCTTGAAAGCGGCTGTCTGCCCGCATTAGCACAAAATAAACAAACTAAACAAGCAACAACAACAATTGTTGTTGGCCTCTTCAAAGGGTCCGAAACTCAAAATGCACTCTTATTTGCATTGCAATCCCCACTCCCGCTCCGTTACGGTTTCATTTTTTTGTGGGGGCTACCCTAAAAGTATGCAGAGCTGTTAAGATAACAAAAACAATCTTTTGAACAGCCGGCATGCGACACCAATACCAATAAACATTAACAGCAACATAACTGAGCAGAGCAGCTAGCACCGCATATGTTTTATGTTTGGCGCTCTCAGAGAGTGAGCGAGAGAGAGAGAGAGAGAAAGAGTGAGAGCGCTCTCACGTATTGGAACGAAAACATAAACAGTTTTGCACACTGTACAACAATGTCAGTTCGAATCAAAGGCGTTTGACAAATACTTGAAAATTTACCTGAAAATTAACTTTTAAATCATTATAGCTTTTCATGGTTATCAATTGTTTTAATTTACAATTAGAAAAAAAATACATGAGAGGAAAGAGAAACAACTTATACCGATAAATGGCAAATGAGACTGTTTTTTACATTTTTTTTGGAGCTATGCTTTGTGTTTACTGTTATATTATCTCTGTCTGTAAATTGTCGTAAATAGTCTATGAAACGAAATTTACTTTGAATTTATCAATTATTTGGCATGTATAATGAATTCATTTCCTAAATAAACATGAAATTGCAAATTAAATTATTAAATTAAATTTAAAATGGATGCATTTTGATTTGTTCGCAACAAGTGCGAACAACTTGTAAGCAAGCCAAAAACATTGTTAGCTAGTGTAAGACAGCTACAGGCTCCACCACGCGTGAGCTCTGTGTGGATACTATTCGCCGCATGTATGTGTGAGAGAGCAGTGGACGCTGGAAAGCGCAAAGCCAACTTCAAGCATGCGTGAGAGAGCGCCAAATATGCGTTCGCTCGCTCTCACACACACACAGAGGCATTAAATAGCATCCACACTATGGCACTGGCACACAAGAAATGGAGCGCGTGCTTGTTCTTTTGCGACGGCGTCGTGCACTTGTTCGCTTGCGTTTATCAACAACAGCTTTGCAATTGTCGTTGTTGCTGTTGTTGTTGCTGTTGCTGTTACTGTTATTGTTGCTGCTACTGTTGATGTTGGTCATATTCACAGCATACGCAATTCTTGTCGTTGTTGTTGTTCTTTTTTCTTGCTGTGTGGCTGATAAAGTCAGTGGCACTTTTGGAGTTGCAACTGATAAGACGAGAGCAAGCGCGAGGGAGAGAGAGAGAGAGAGAGAGAGAACTACCATCTGTGAGATAAATACACACACAAGTTTGAGGGAGGGGGAAACGGCGACCAACTGTTGCTGGCAACAGGCCAAAAAGCCAACGCCAAATAAAGCGCAGCAAATATGCATGCCCCAGTTTTGGATGCAGCTGCCGCTGCCGGCAGGCGGCAGGCGGCTCATATCAAAGTGACAATAAAATTAATTGTTTTAAACACAACCACCACCCCCCCCCCCCCCCACCCCCTCCTCCACTCCAAATCCAACCCCTCTCCAATATCTCTCTTGTAAACGTGTACATAGTAAATAATTAAACAGTTGATAATTATGACAATTTCGAGTGGAATTCAATTTTGAATTTCAAGTTTTTGTTTATTTTCCAAAAACAACATTGCTTAAAATCTTAAAACTAAGAAACACAAGCAACACTTGGTTCTTTTGCCAAACAAAAGCAGCATTCCTTAAATATTAAAAATATTAAAAAAAAAAACTCAAAAGTGGAATTAATGTATTAAAATTGTTAATATTTTGGGAATAATATCTGCATAGAATGCTATTAATTATATCCATCATTAAATTTAAGCCACTTTGTGATTTTTAAATTGTATCTTTAGATCTTCGAAACCGCCCCAGCCCTTCCCCTCCACTTCTCTACAATTTTTTAGAGTGTGATGGACTCACCTCATTTGTGCCAGATTGCCTTCGTCGCAGCTCTTGAGGCGCTGATACTGCACCACCTGCCTGCCAGCCGGCAGCGTGGCATGTTGTTGTGCCCCGCCCTCCGAGTGTCGCCGATAATCCGCAAAACTTTCGCTCTTGCGCAAACCGGGTATCTTGCCGGAGCTATTCCGCCAATATTTCAGCATGCGATGCAGCGCAGTTGGCGACGCTGCTGCAGCCGGATCGGAGTCTCTGTTAAGTGTGGAGCAATTGGACGAAGTGCTGCTCGTACCAAGATCCATCAGTGTTCTGTACGAACTCATTGCCACAGCCACATGAACCGACACTGAAGTGATCCGAAGAGAACGGAGTTGTTGCGCACAGAATCCGAGGAGCGTTATTTTCTGGAGACCACCGAACCGAGTCGTATTCGTTTTCATACTGATCGCTTTTGTCGCTGGTTCCATTTCCACGTTCATTTCCATGTCCATTTTATTTTATTTCTTTACATTTGCATTTGCGGGTTGTCATCTCTTTTTTATTTTATTTTTTTTTTTTTGTTGTTTCTTCTTTTTGTAGAAGTGACGCTCTTTTGCGTGCTTGTTTTTGTTGCGCTTGTTTTAATTGTTCTTTTATTGAGCACATAGCACATATTCTTAATAATATATAAGCACATATTTATTTGCATATATATATATATATATATATGTTTATATATATATATATATTCTTGCAGTTCAACTGCTGATAAAATTGCGTTTAAAAAAAACAAACATTTTTAATACCCTGAACCCAATAAAAATGGTTAAAAAGAGTATAATGATTTTGTGCAAATGTATGTTACAGGCAGAAGGAAGCAACTCCAATCCCATTAAGTATATATATTCTTGAACAGAATCAACAGCCGAGTCGATATAGTCATGTTGGTCCGTCCGTCTAGAGACTTCAAATTGGAATATCGGTTCTCAATAAATGCTACAATTTTATTATCTATGCATATTATTTATCAGCTGGGTCCAGGGTATATCGAAGTCGAGCTCACTCGACTACAGCACTCTTACTTGTTTTATTATTGTTTACTCAGCTAAGTTAATTGGATATACATATATATATGTATATGTATATAAATATATATTATATATATATATATGTATATATCTCATATTCATGTGCATATAATATTTACTAGTCGTGTTTTTACAAGCACAACTCAATTTTGCTGAGTAAATTAAAAAATAAAAGCCATATGCAGATAGGCAAGTGCTGATTGTAAAAAATGTTTTATGAAGCTCGTAAAAAATGTCTCAGAAATTTGAAGGCCTGCCATGCAAAAGATAACATAAAATTCGAATAAAAAATTGTGTTTTAAGAGTTATTTTTGCATCGAATTAGAGGAAATATTAATTAATAAATATTACTAGCTTATTTCAAATATAATTTTTATAATTATTATGTGTGGAGTAATTGTTTATTAATTATAACTTTAGCGCTGTTAAAATTCGTATAGATTACAACGAATATTTTTCTAAACAACAACAAAATATTGTCAAACTTATCAATTTTTCTAAACTTAAAGTTCTTATTTGTCTTTTTTTATGGCTGAATTTGAAATTGATAAGAGCACATCACACTTAATGAGTGCCAGCAATTGTCTGAAGTTGCCTCAAGTTGCAGTTGCATGCAAACATTTCATATAGCGTACTCCTACCACCTACAACAAATGTTGTTCTTTCATCATCAATCAAAAAAAAAAAAAGAAAGAAAAAAATCTATGATAATCGATCAATTTTCGATTTTACGTAATTCCCCTTGAGCTCGACCCACGCGACACATTTGTTTTTGCCGTTAAGACTACTTGGCCATTGGCTCAAGGCCTCCGTTAAGAACAGTAAAGAAGTTCATTTTTTTAAATATATATTTGCAGTGAGTATTGTCATTTTGTTGTGTAGTCTGTAACGCATTAAATACATTATAATTTAGTACCGTCCATTTCTAGTGCAAACATAAATTTCTTTTAATTTTGAAGGCTTCAAATTTACTGATTAATTGCATTAAAGGGAGGAGGTTTTGGGGAGTTGGAGAAGCAAGGGTTGAATCAAGGTGTTTGCTTGATATTAAATTAAATATGTCCTTGAGATACCTATTGTTCAGTTCCGTGTATATAATTGTATTTCTAATTGCGTTTCCAATGAAGGACTTGCGTCGATAAGTGTTAAGAATTCTTGTTGAATGTTTCTGGTAGTTTTTGATTATGCACAAAATCCTAAATTATTTCAACAGCATAAGTTGGCCGTCAAAAAAATGTTCAGTTTATTTATTATACTACTTGAGTGCTCTTAATGAAGTCTTCACAAATTCATCTTTCACTTTTTTATTTGCTTCAAGGATTTTATTATGTAATTAAATAATAAATTCATTACAATCGGCAAACAGCTGAGCAAAAGTACGAAACAGTATCTAATCTGTGGCGTGCCAAAGCTTAAAGTCTTTGAAAACATTTGTTAAATAAATTATAATAAAATATATAATCTTTGGTGTGCCGCGTGTTACAACTTTTTTAATGGTTTTTTCTATAAAAAGAATAATAAACATCGTTCTGTTTAAAAATAATGCAAGCAATTTAATTCAGCTGCAAGTAAATTAACGTTGATTAAGAGTATCTAATCTTTGGCATGCAAGTCCCACATAATTTTTCTCATTTAATAATTCCTATGTTTACACAGTTGAGGCAAGTTCTACACATATTAATGTGGGCGCGCTTCCCCTTCGCCTCGCTGCCAGCCCACCCGTCGCATTTGCGGCCAGCTAATTGCAAAAAAAAAAGAAAAAAAAAGAGAAGCGAATAAGTAGGCATTCAGTGAGTGGAAATCGTAAATGTTTCTCCACTCTCAATGCATCAGTCCGCCAAGAAGTCATGCATTCAGTGTTTAGTTTATGACCGATTGGGTCATAATATTGCTGGTTTATTACACACCCCGCTCCGCCACCGCCAACCCGGGGCCCACAACGCACAGCGAGATAATGGTGCAGACTTAAAGGCGGCCCCGATAAGCGAGGAAATGTTGAAAATTATATATACACATGTAGAATAAGTTCTCAAGTTGTAAATATAATCAAGTAGCGAGAAAACGAATCAATGGAAATTGCACTAAATGCCAAATGATAGGCTGATATAAACGCGTAGAGAGATTAATAAATACGCAAAATCAGATAAATCAAACATGGCAAACAAATCGCATGATAAGATGGCAAACAGGTAGCCAGTTTAGTTAGCCACGTTAGCTGAAATCTGAAGCGAAATTGGAGTATCGCAAAGCGTAAATGAAAATTGAAAACGCAAATGGAAATGAAATCAAAAACGAAATCTGTGGCAGCCATCAAATGTCATTATAAAATCGCTACTGTAACGCGCCGGCTGGCGAAAGCTTAGCAGGATTTATGTTTTTGCATTTCCTTCTACCCCCAACCCTAAGCTCCGCCAACCCCTACCCCCACCCCTCGCCTTACAGCTAACCCTCCCTACACTCTATTAAATGTTGTGTGTTTGTTGTCAAAAATTACATTAAAGCGGAAATTGCTGACCACAACTGTAGCAGCAGCAGCAGCAGCAGCAGCAGCAGCTGCCTGCCAAATCTCATATATACAGTTGACGGGGGGAGGGGGTGGGTTGTGTTGACTGCCGCTGCTGTGTGGGGGCCTGACACGCAACACCCGCGACACTTTTCCTTCGTCGGCAACATAAATCACAGCCCGAAACGCGAGACACTTGCATTTTGTGTGTGTGGTGCGCGGGACACTTGTTAGAGTAACTACCCCAACTGTTGCCCCCCTCACCCCTCCTCGCGCCTCCTCCTCTACTCCAGTGCTACAGTTGTGGCATGCGCAGACGTAATATGAAGTTGCAACCGGCACGCGAGACATGTCTGCAAACAAGGCAGCAAGCCAAAGACAAACATATATCATGCCACACTGATCCACTGAGTGGTGCAACACCGGACACCGGACAGTGGGAAGTGTCGTTAGTCTGATTGACATGTGTTCATTAGCGGACTGAAACATTGGTGCAGCTTGTTGCACGCCGCAATTGGCGAAAGTGTATCAGTTCAAGGAGTAGCGAAAGACTTGAGAATCAACATTTGGAATTTGAATTATCCTGAAAGATATAAAAAAAAATTAAGATAAAAGACTGCAATTTTAAGGGGAAACATGCCGAATAAAATGTTGATGATTTTTTACTCAAATTAGCTAGGAGCATAAAACTACGCATATCTGATGACTTTGGTTATGGCAATTTGATAAGCAGAAAAACTGTTAAATCTAAAAAAAAATGAAATCAAATTATTTCGGATATCATGGAAAATCAACAAATGTTTTTCGTGCAAGAGCTCATCTTTTGACTGATTGTTTTTCTATTAATATTTTTTTTATTACTTATTACTTTTTCTATTAGGTTTCAGTCTGAATCTTCGCTCACTTAATATGTGTATGTGCTGAAATAAAATCTTTATGATTCTTATTTTCTTTCACTTTTCTGTTTCCACACAATAATTTTGTTCATTTTGTGTTCAGCTTACAACTCTATTGTGCTTCAGTAATATTATCTTGTATATGAATATTCAAGGAGCTAATGAAATCAAGCACTCAAGAGCTAATGACGGAGAGACTACTGTATCACATTGACCATTAAATAGAGACAATTTCCAGATATTTGACATGAAGATGAGAGAAACAAGCACTGATTATTGTTAAACTTTCGACTTTCTCAGTGATAAGCAACATTTTTAGGATAATCAAACTGTAATTTTACCTTTCCTCTCTCTTTTTTTATTGTTATTGATATCTTAGGTGACATTCGTGTTGCTTTAAACTGGCCGCCTTGAAGAGCTCTTTGAGTTTTTGGTGGAGGTTGCCAGCAGCTGTTGTGGCAAGCGTTATTTAAACCAACGAACCTTCAATGGGTTATCGAGCAACTGATGAACCTTTTGACCTCGCTGCCTAATTGCCCAACAGAGTCGGGTCTCTGGCTAATCCAACAGCTGTTTTAATCGTTTCATTTTTGTATATCCTATCTATCGCCTAACCTTTTGGCCCCTTGGCCTTTTGACGACGATGACGCCGACGCCGACGACAACGACGACGACGACGACGACAGCGATAAAAGTTATAGTCGCCATAAATTAGAATGCAAATTAAAAGTCACCCAAAAATATATAAAGGACGGAGCCAAGAAATAATTATGACTTTGAGCGAGTAGTACTGTCACATTTTTTATCGCCTTAATTATGGCCAATATTTGGCCAATAAAGAAACGTTGACTTGGCCGAAACAAAGCCAAAGTTGTCCAACGATGTGATGAATTCTAAGTTTTGCCTTAAAGTCAAAGACTTTTTCTGTTCTTTATGCAGACTGTTGTTTCTTTTTTTGTGTCGATTTTGTGCCCACTCAGCAGCAGCAAAAGTTGAGACAAAAGTTTTAATTAAAAATGTTGTGCCGTTCAACTTTAAGAGGCAATAGCAACAAAAAAAAAAAAACTGAAAAAAGTGCGTGCAATTGCAAAATGTTGCGCCACTCGAATGAAAAAATGTGACACTTGTCAGTCGCGGTCGAACGGCCGCTAATCCTTGCCAAAGTCTCGTCGAGGATTCAGGAGACCGCATGTTGCACGTTGCATGTCTCCAGTCGGGCCAAGCGATTCGCTTAGAAATCTCAAATCAGCTTAAAATTTAATTTCTGTGTGCTTTCCCTTTTGCGACTTAGACCAACTGGCGCCTGCTACTATATTCATTTTGATTTTGATTTTGCTTTCAGTTCATTTTATTCTTGTTGTTTTTTGTCCTTTTTGGAAGCCGCATCAGCGTTTAGCCTCCATCAAAACTGCCCACGGCTATAAAACTTTCAGCACAGTAAACTTTTTCATTGCTTTTTCGGCATTTGTCGTTGTCTATGCTACTTTAAATTGTTCTCAAGTGTAAACGTAGTACCAATCAGGAGTTTATGATTTGTTGCCAACTTTAACTAATTTTAATCGCTGCAGAAACTATGCTTAAGGACATTTTCCTGAACAAATATTTCACTAACAACATTAAATCGAGCTTCAGGCCTTAGCAGCCATTGCTCCCTAATTTAAGTTAGTTAGGTTGTAAATAAATAAAGTAAGTAAAAATATTATATATGATGTTATTTCCGGTACTCAATCTTCCTCGGAATTCATCTTTAGCTAAAATAATATTTATGCTGAATTCCTGAACTAATCGCTATATTATGAAATATAGTAGATAACTTAAAATATGATTTTACTTCCTATATGTTTCCATCTCCCATGGAATTTGGACAATAAAATTAATATTTTTTTTTCTATTATTTATTAATATAAAATGTACGACAAACTCCTCATCTAATTGCTAAAACTTACAAAATGATATTTCAATTTCCTAATTTATTTTATACAAATAAATGAACTTAATATTCAAGCTGAATTCCTCGTCTAATCGGTATTTATCTTATATATATTGCATGTTTTCTAGAGAAGAGGTACTTAAAGTTTATTTATGGGCTTTAACCACTTACGAATTATAAGTGCCTTGAGTTCTTTATTGCTGAGCATCTCAACTTCGTCTTAGTTTCCCTCGCACTCTTCTAGTTGCTGGTTGAGTGATTTAACCAACTGTTGTTTCTTAGCTGGTTGCCCCGCACTTTCACCTCGCACTGGAAAACAACAAATAGAGAAAAGCTATTTGGGGTTTATGGGCTTAGTATTCGACTTGGGGGCTGTTTGTGTGCGCATTGCTTACAAACTATGCCTGAAACTGCTCTCCCTTCTGATTGGCCTGAACTGAATCTGAGCCATGAATAATCGCTGCTGCTGGTAGCTGGGTCAACTCTTTGATGTCCCATTCAAGTTATCCTTTTTTGACTTATTAGGTGACCTCATGCTGGATAGCTAACATAATTGCCTGACCCACAATGATTATTGTCGACATCTTATGACCAGGTCCTGGAACCGGAGCCCGTAGGCAAGGACTTGATGGCATTACCAGAGCACACGTGCCAAGAGAATAAGAAGAGGAGGAGCAGCTAGTGGAATAGAACAGCAAATTAATGAGCTGACACACTTGGCACACTTCATAACACGCAGGATAATAACGCCTCGAGCCGAACTTAATTGGAAGCAAAATGCAAACAAACAACAACCTTGTAGATATCGAGGAAGAGGACTAAGCATTTGTTGAGTGCTTCGCCGGGACAATTAATTAATTGAGTGTCGAGTGCGGGCACAGGATAAGCAAAAAGGCTCGCAGGATAAGCAGCTGGCCATAGTTTCTTCTTCTTTTTTTTTGTTTAAAGAGGGCTACCAAAATTGTGCAACGCATTTAAATTTGGGAAAATAAAAAAATGTCAAACGGTGCCAACGCCCGCGACAAGCACTCTGAAGATGTCCTTATCCAAGGATCGTCGCAAATGTTGCGTAACTAAGTGCATTACGCACAAGGAGACACACACACACACACACACACACACACGCACACACTCTTGACTTTCTCTACCTGCGCTCGAGGTGAGATTTTTAATTGTTGCAACACGAGCTGCTGCTGCCACAGCCCAAATTGAGCTGTTGGCACCCCCAAAAAGAAAATACACATGAATTGCATATGGTTTTTGTTCTCTTTTTTATATCTCGTGGCAGACACAAATTTTGACACTTTAGCAAACAAAAAATTTAAATGTTCAACAGCCAAAACAAATTTCGTTGTAGGCCGCCTGCGCTCCTTGAAACAATTGAGGCGTGCTAAGAGTCGACAATTGAGTTATGAGTTGTGTGTAAATGTCTGTTGGGTTGGGGTGAAAGGGCAACCCGGGGGCAGCTGACCTACTTGGCAGGGTCTTACGAGCACATGAAGGAAATGGAAGGAAAACTCATTTTCAAAGTGTTTAAATTGGTAAAAGTCATTAAAGTATAGGTTTAACGAAATTTCAAGCCCATTTTGGATATTTTCGAAATGTTTATATAGTTTAGAGTTTAGTTTACAAGTACAAATATAATTTCATTTAACGAAATTTGACGCAAACTTTGGATATTTTAAAAATAAGCATAAAAAAGTGAAACACAATTGGATAATTGTAAGCAGGTGAAAAACTGCTTTATTTTTCTCACCTTAAAGAGTAAGTGCTTTAAAAAAAAATTATCCAAATTTAAAGCGCTGACAAATTCTAGTCCAAATTTAAACAAAAATCAATTTTACTTAGATCAAGTGAGGAGTCTGAAACATTTGACGTGGTTTTCTTCGCCTGTCGGGCTCATTGTTATATTTGAAGAATGCCGGAGAAGGCGATGGGGAATTCCCCTCGAGAGTCGGGAGCATCACAAAAAATCAATAAAAGTGCAACTTGGTCAACAGACGAGCACTGAGTGTGATATGTGTTGAGTGGGGAGAAATGGAAGGGTATGTGTGTGGGGAGGAGGGGCGGGGGCATGGGGTGTGTCCACTCTTTTGTGCGATGAACACAATTTGCGCAAAATGACGGCAATTAAGTGAGGCACCTGGAAGCAGGACAAGGAATGAGTGCCATTCAATGGCATCTGGAATTGTCGTCAAAACTGTGCCACATTCTTTGAACAGACATGCAACGTCGCTCCCTTCTCCCCTCCTCCCTTTCTCTCTCTCTCTCTCTCTTTCTCTCGCTCCTCATCTCTCGCCCTCTCTGTGTTTCATCTCTGCAGCTCGACCCCAAAAAAAAAAAAAAGAAAAGAACAACCGAATCGTACTTTAACTGAACACTGAGCATGAATAAATGGATGATTGGCTAAATGGGTAAATGGCTGTGAATGGGTGTGAATGGAAAACACATTTTCCGGCCATTGTCACGTACTGACTTTTCCATTAGTCTACTGCAATTGAAACCCACACATTTCATAAGGCATCATCAAGCTGAAAATTGACAGTGAATTGCCGTCTACAGCCAGTCTTGATGAAGGGGCAACAACAGCTGTTCTCCTAGCTACTTTTGCTTATTGTTAACAATACAATTGTCCGCTTAGTGGTTATGCATAGAAGAGCAAGGTTTGTTCAGTCAGTGTTGTGGGTTAACCCATAAGCAAAACGATATTGCTTTTTAAAAATTGACAGTTTAAATAACGAGCGAAAATATTGAATTCAAATTTTAAATGCTTTTGAAAATCGGTTGAAATTTGACAAAGTTATAGAGTTAACTCCGCACCCGTTTCTTACTTGGTTCAGTTAAATCCCAATCCAGACTCAACATCTTTTAGATGATTAGAGTTGATAACTTTGATAACTTAATCTATTGTCCTAATACGTACCTCTCTTGATATAATTTGTACGCTTCATTTAGTTGCTCTATTTGAGCCCAATCCACTCGCACCAGTTGAATGATTCATCTTTGTGCGGCAAGCATCATAACATGCTACGCGTATCCATTTGCCACAAACAAGTGAATCACGAGCCCAAAATTGTGACATAACTTTAATATGGCTACTATAAAAATACACAAAAAATATACAAATAAACAAATCGGCACGACGGTCTAACTAAATGTAACTTTTGACAAAGTTGCTTTTATTTCTCTGTTATTCTAGTATTATTAATACTTCATCAACTTTGTCAACGAATCTGTGTCACCTAACAGCCACACACACCTCCCCGCCCGCCCCAATCCCCTCGCCACTCATTGCTACCCATTGCGGTATGTTACGCAAAAGTTGTTTACAAGAAAGTCGACAGCGCTGACAATTTCACTGCCCCCACCGCTCGCTCCACCAATGAAAAATTGTGAAAAACAATTCAATTTCTGTGAACCAAAAAAGAAAAAATTAAGGAAAAAAAACAGAAAATGCCAGAGCAAAAGCAAAAGCAAAAGCGACGCCAGCGACATAACTGTAAATGGGTAGCAAAGGATGCGTGTGGTTTGCTTGGCTTCGTTTGGTTGACCCAAATCCCAAACTCCATGTTGAATATCAAATAAAAATGCCGGCGACAACGATGTTGGTCATAAAAGGAAGCATCTGAATGCTTGCCCAAATCAGTTGAGCAAACAATAAAAACTCGCTCGTATTAGTCGAACTACGGCCTGACCATGCCTCCTCCACCCACCTCCACCCACCCTAACTTCCTCAATGTTCCACTATCTGAATGTCTCGACTCGGATTCATAAATAAAATAAAGTGGCGCCAAATTGACGAGGCTGCCAGCGACCCCAAACGGAAACCTCCTCGGGTGGCAAGCAAATGTCTCCGCCCGCTCCACTTTCAGGCCAACTATTTGCTATTCATTGGCTTCACATGGCGCTCGCCTTACGCATATCGCATATCCTCTTGCTACCCCTACCACTGGGCCTCATCCCCCATCCCCTCCATTGCACCCACAACTTGGTCTTTTGTGCAACTTCGTTTCATATCGATTTTGTAGTTACATTTGTCTGGCTTTTGGGTCGAGCATAAAAAGCAACTGGTTGCTATTCCTCTTCTCTCAGCTCTTGTCTCATATTGCTGCTCCTGTATCCTGTGGCTTGCTGAGGGCTTTGCTTGAACAATGCAACCGGCTAGTCCCTCTGTAATTGTTGCTGCTCCCTTAAAGTGTTTTACAAGTGTACCAAACCATATGAGATATATCAAACTGAATATAAATTCGCCAAATTCACTATACACTTATTAAATAATAGTTGAGCACATTCAACATGAGCTTGATCTGCAAGCAATCGCAGAATTTCCGACAAACTAAAATATTTTGTAGAATTTATATTTTTCCCCTTTAAAGAGCGAAAATCAGTTTCGAATTGTTATCATTTTATATTTAAGAGTTTATTAGAGTAAGCGTGAGGAGTCTAATCTTATTCATTCCGCATCATCGTATAAAAATTGTAATTTAATTTCATAATTAATTATGAGGGATCAAAGAGCATACAAATTTCGATATTTTATGTTGCACAACAGTTGGCATTGTGTTATCTGCACTTAGGCAGGGAATACACTTTGGGGTATGTGTGGTGAGTTGGTGGTGCTCTGCGCTGGTGTCAGTGGCATTCTGTGCTCATTTGCAGTCACCGGCACGTGTCGGAGCTTTGTTGGTCGGAGTTGGGAGGCGCCACTCTAATCTCGTACAGCTTGGGCCACATTACTCTTTGTGTTGTGCGCATTGTGCACTTATTTAGTCTACATTTTGTGGTAGTCATCTGCAGATGCCACAGACCACGCAAGCAGCTGCTGGTATCCATGAGACAGCATGTTGCATGGCTGCAGATATGCAAATCAAATTGCCATTTAAGGGGCATGCGGCAATCGATTGAAATATCGCAATTGTCCTTGCCAGCCCAGCACTGCCATTAAGCATCTAATTATGCATGCCCACTCGCCATGTGACGAAATATCAAGGATCGAACATCGAGTATCATTTTGGATTATACATAACCCCCCGCAGCCAAACAGCCATAACCTCACTCTCTCCATCCCCTGCAACAAAACACACATATCATTGCAACGTTTAAGAGGCAAATGCGAAAAATTCGCTTTTTTGCCATTAAAATTTATGGCCGCTAAAAGTGTGCCAAACAGCCAAACTGTGTGTGTGTGTGTGTGTGTGTGTGTTTGGGTGTATGTGTGTGATATGCAAAGTCCATTATGTGCTTGCCTGTATGTGTGTGTGTGTGTGTGTGTGTGTGCGAAGTTGCATTTTTGAGGGGTGCTGTTTGCAAGCGCATCATGCAAATTTCCATACAACATTGTTTTTTGCAGTTTCGGCTTTTTTCTGTTTTACTTTTGAGGTAATTAAATTGCTCTGCGCTAAAAGCAAATAAATTTCTGTCACATTTGTACGCATTTTTTTGTTGTATTCCGCTAATAGGCAAATCATGTTGCTTGCATTGAGGGGTGGTGTGTGGAGAGGGGGTGGGGGGGCTGGTTATCGCTCGTTTGCGACTGCTTGTGGAGCCATTGATGAAGCGTACGTTGTGTGTTGCACTTAAGTAGCTGCCACAAATTGATTTCATGCTGCGCGTCCTCTTTTTCCTTTTTTTCTCTTGGTCGTGCTCTACTTTCTGCTTAGTTGCATTTTGTGTTACTCCCCTCGGCAGGATAACAATGTGCCCATAAAAGCAAAAAAGAAAATCTACTTTCTTTACCTTCTGCTCTCTCCCTCTCTCTCACTCTCTCTCTCTCTCTCACTCTCTCTCTCTATCTGTTGTTTACTTCTCGAGTGTTACCTTTTCGTTTGGCTTTGGCCACAACACTCATTCAAAATTCGGCAGTTGCTTTTCCATATTGCCTTTTGTTTAGTTTTCCTTGTGTGTTTATTTGGCTTAGTGGCTGGCGCTTTACTTCACTCGACTCTTCTTCGCTTTTTGGTGAAAACTGAAATTTTCCAGTACTTTGTTTGGCAACCCTTTTTTCTGGGCTGGGAAAATGTTAGTCCAGGTTGCAGCCAGCGGCGAATCCATTGTGTATTAGCAAAAGTGTTAACAGAATGAAGACTGTGGCGATTCTCAGTTTCTCATTCTAAAATCAAGAAAATAAAATACGAAAAATTGTAAATTGTGGGAATTTGCACAATTAGAGCGTGTCGAGTGTGTTGAGTGTGTGTTCCACTGTGTGTGCTTTGGCTCTGGGGTAAATACACAAATACACACAAGAGTGGATTCCTAAAAGAGCATTTAAGAGGGTCCAAGTGCTTGAAGGCATTGGTATTCCCTTGACTCGACTAGGAATTGTACCCGATGTGAATTGTAACCACATGAGTGTGATTTAATGCTTCAGTAAATACTATTAAATATTAAAAGCACTGATTCACTTTCTTGTACACCCATAATAACTCTCGGTTCGTCTGTTATTATGCTACAATAAATATCTGATTACAGGATAATAATCTTATCTGTAAGGCCGCTGATATAAAATTCTTTCTATTGGTTTGCATTGGGCTGAATGTTGTGGGAATGGGGGATCTATGGGCTTATATAACTACATAAAATGCGAGTACATAATTGAAACAAAATCCTTGCTTTGTATCTACTATGAAATAAAATGAATTGTTAAATTTATAAGAGAGAGATAATAATTCTGTATAGAAACACAATAACTCGACAGTTTCACAACTTTCTATGACATGTTGAAAGCAGTAAATTGCGCATCCATATTAACTTAATATTATTAACATACTATTATTATTTGTTGAAACGTTCAACTCTCATTTCGGTATAAATATAAATAACCCGAAACCCTTAACAATTCTGATTCTTTGCTTGCAAAACAATATAATTAGATAAATATAACAACATGTGATTATTCTTATTTATTGCTATTAAAAGATCTTAAATACATTCAAAACTACAATTATAATAGTCTCAAAGCCTCCCACTCGATCAGTTTCTCACAGCGAGCTATTCTGCCAACTTCCTTTCCTTCCCAACACATTTGTTGCTTTTACCACTGACACACAAAACATTTTGTAACCAGTTAAACCCACCTGAGTGGTGCACTTAATGGACCATCAGTCAATCAATCAATCACTCACTCATGGCTGTAAGCGCCGCCAGTGGCAATCATTTGAATATGTAATCACACGACTCTAATCGCGGCTGCAAATCAAATTGTGACTGCGACTTGTCGTTTGCCAGATAGTACGCAAAATACATAGTTGTAATTGTGGTTAAAAACCAAAAAAAAATAAAATAAAACATGCGAAACGAAATGGGAGCTGGAAGGCCCCCAAAGCCGGTTAATAAAAAAGCCGACAGCGTAACAACTTAATGAAGTGCAAGTGGCAGTCGTCAGCGACTCCTGTCGCCATTTAATTCCCGCTTGATTAATGGGGAACTTGCAGTCGAAACCTGCTACGTATTCCAATTCAATTTCGCTACCATTATGGTAATCAAAGTGTGCGGGTGTCAACTGCTTGTCGAGGTCGAGTTGCTAATGAGGTTTGATTGGACCTCGATCCAATTGAGCAGTCACTGTCGTGCACTCAGAAAAAAACAACGAATCTAAATTTGTAAAACTAAAGTTTGTAGCTTTCCAAAAACCAGGATCTCTTATGCCAAGATAGACTAGGCTAGGTTTAGAACCACTTGCTTAGAGAAGAAAGCCCCGTCGACCGACTCAAGCCATATTTAGCTCATTGTGCAAATGGACTTCATTTTTCAGATTCCTGCACCAAACATGATTTTTGAGGCATGTATGAAGAAAGCTCGCTTACAAGGCTATTTCATCTTTTCTTACTTATTTTTATGTGTGAATTGTTTTGTTGAGTGTAGTAGTAGTAGTAGTTCTCAATAGACGTGCGTAAAACGAGCAGCAGTTACGCCCACCGAGGAGATACCTGATATGCATACTTGTACGCCCCCAAAGCCAGCTGGCCATAAATTGATGTTGCTCTTGGCTTATCGCACTGCAATTAGTCGCAATTAATGGGTCAACTATGTTCGTTAGCTGCTTGGTTAGCTAAGACTTTGATTCATGACTTGATTTTCGCTTCCCCTAAAAATCCACAAGCCGGAAGTGCAAAACAAAAACAAAAAAAAAAGTTTTTATATATAACAAAAAAGTCAGCGACGGCTGCTCTCGTTTTGAGGTATCGATATGAGCTAATAAAAGGTTTTAAACAAAAACAAAGCCCGCACAAAGGGTCCAGGCACATTCTACTCCCCTCACCCCGCACGCTCAAGTGGCAGGCTGTGCAGCGAATTTTGTTGAAATTTTTAAGTCGCGTGTTGTTTAATGCATTTTTGCACACTTGACTGGCACGTTACCTGGGCATTGGGATTGACTAAAGGGTTAAGGGGGTTGAGCCTCTGCCTGTCATATGATTTATATTTAATGGCCTCATAATTTTGCACAATCGACGGGGCACACATAAACTAGTACACACACACACACACACACACATCATCACACACATCGTGTGTGTTTTTCATAATACGCTTGATCAAAATTTTATGAGCTGCCAATTGGACAAATCGCTGGACTGTGAAGCATGCGCTGCAAAAAAGTGTGCATTATAAATTGTGGCTGAGTTATGTTTGTTAAGGGCGAAAATGGATGAGACAGTTGTGAAAGTAACTAGATGGCTTGATGTGTCCTCCATCTGCAACTAAAACAATTGTATAATATATATTAAAAGAATTATGTTGAAATCAGTGAAGGTGCAAACTTTGCTGACCAAAAATATTTCTCTTGTAATATACATTTTTTAATATAAATATTCAGAAAGACTAATAAGAAGGATAAGTATTAAAAACTCCAGGATATCTGTATACATTTTACTGAAACTGAGCTGATCTAATGTTTCCAACCCTTAAGCCTGTTCTTTTGCGGATCCAACAAGTCTACTATTTCAACCGTAAATTCTCGATCAAAACACCTATTCAAATGCAACTCAAACATGTTGCAAGGAGCTTCTTCAAACCATTTTCAATACTGTTCAACATGTTTGCCTACAACTGCAACTTGTCAGTAATACAACTCATCATTTTAGGGGTTGTTTGTCTTGCAACTATTCAGAAATGTTGCAAGGCAGCATTTAAAAAAAACTAACCACAAATTTTCAATATCAAATGCATGCAGAATGTATAAAAAACGAGTTTCACTTTTTCTTCTGTGTGGACAATGAAGAAAACCAACAGACAAAACCGACAGCTTCAAATTCCAAATTGTTTTTCTTTCCCGCTTTCTTTTATTTATTTATGCGCTTTATTTTCACTTGATTTAATTTTGACACACACAAAGAGAGTGGTAAATCTGTTTGCCAGACATTTGCATTTCTCGTGAGTGTCAGAGTTCCAATGGCAAACCCCTACCTAAAACCCAAAGAGAAAATTGCTGACCTATTTATGTAATTTTCTTGAGGTTTTGCTTAAGCTATTGTCGGTCGTTGGTACTGTTAGCACTCGTCTGGAAACACTTCATTCCGATTCAGTTGTCAGCAGTGCAACGACTTTTCATTCCTGACCCGAAGACGCAATGGGATGTGGCATGTAGGATATCTCGGCTTATGTATTAGGGCTTATGGGTTATTTTGAGTTGACTCAAGCTCAAATTCAGCTCTTGTTGTTATTTAAATTTACTGTACATTTGATTATTACAAGTTAAGAGCTCTGAAATATTATCCAGCCTATCTTAAAATTTTAATTAAATCTCAGCTGCCTTTTTTCCTTCAAAAAAGTGTCAGTTGATTTGTTTTAAATGTTTTCCAAATGCTCTCCCTCTCTGACAGTTGAAACGAAGTGAACAAAATGTTTATAAAATTAAAACAAAAAAATGCATATCTCATTCTTTTATTCCATTGTGTTGGTTTTGCATGCTAATGCGGCTTGTGTGTCTAATTGCGTGGATTGTGCCGCAGTGCAGCGCACAAAATTGATGAACTTGTGTCAGTCCAACTGACAGACAGCCAACTCTTTTTTTTTTAAGGGTAGTTTGTGTTCGCCTCTCGTTTTAATTAAATTTTCTGCGCCTGCGCGCAATTTTTTACTCATTTACCGCATTTTGCCAAGTTATCAGAGTTGTCCACACGCCTCTTTGGACTTTATGAAAGGGGCACCGCAACCAGTTTTGACTAACTGCGGTTTTTTCCTTGCAACATGTGGCTGACTGGTCACCCGGACTGCACCCACTTTCAGATAGTTCCCTTTGTCCTGCTGCTGGATGCTGATCAGCTGTTCTCAGCTGAAATTTGAGATGCATCAACTCTGGCATTAATCATTTTATTTCAACTGACTGACAAGTTGTTGCCTTGTGTTGTGCTCAATCAAATATACAAATCAATAATTAATCAACTCTGTGCCAAGTAAATTCAGAAATCATTTGCCAACACACACATACACAGAGACACACTCACAGAGATGGGTAGAATAAATCGAAATGCCTTTAAGCCAATCCCCTCAGCATCCCAATTTCGAGCTATGCAAATTATGCTGTGCACAGTGTAAAGTTACTCCAGAAAAAGGATAATATTAATACACAGCCATACAACATAATCAAAGTAAACTGAACGGCATCGCATTTGCATACATTAATGTCAGATCAGCTACCGTTCTTACATATATATATATCTCTCTAACCATCTACCTATCTAACTGCCAAACACTCGCCCTACCTTTTTTATAATACCCTTACACTGAATATTATTATTATCATAACGAAATTTGTGACCCGTTTTTATGCTGAGGCAAATCTTAACGAATGTTAACAATTTTAAAGTGAACAATATATTATCGAAAATAATATAAGCACAAAATCGTTGTAGTGCTTAAATATCCTGATCAAATTTTGTGTTACACCTTATAGAGTGCAAGAAAATCAACCAAAATTCAATTCAATATTTCTCCTTACTCCAATAGGAAGAATATATTCCTAAACAAGATTTGAGATCCTATTATTCTTAGCATAATGGCAAGCAAAGCATTAAATGGGGTGACTTAAAAGGTATTTTAGATAATATTAACCTTAAAATAACTTCAAATAAACATTTCAAATAAATAATAACACAAACTGATAATCGCGATTGCATATATTCCACAAATTTACCAAAATATCAAACCTTTGTAGTTGATATACTGCTCAGGTATAGATTTAAAATCATATTACCACATTTTAACATTCGAGTACTGATTTAGGGCATTTAGCATTTGGCTACTCAAGAAGTAAACTGTTTCTTTTTTATATATTACTTTCTACTTTGATGTTTGAGCTGCTTTGCTGAAATTAGCAGCGACCAATGTATAAAAGCCCCAAATTCAAGCAAAAGGCGCTTAAAATTTAACATCATTGTGTTTATTTTTATAATGCATAAATGCTTAACTCATAACAACAGCAGGCGAAATCAGAGAATCAAGCAGCTTATCTGAGCTTTGGAATGTGGGCGACGGCAGCTTATTGTTATTTTCATGACTACATATTAATGTGGTTTTTTTCTGCTTTTGTGGTTGAGGCGGTTGAGGAGTTGGGGGTTTTATTAAACCATAAATATGCAGGTTTACTTCAGATACTGGGGCGGAACAGGAAAAGGAAGCAGCATCAACAGCAGCAGAAAGTCGGCAAATTGGCAGACGGAGTCTTTAGGCAAATACTTTTAACAGCAGGGCACAGAAAACAAACTCGAGCGGAAATTATGAAAATGCTAAAATTGGCCACATCCGCCGTGGCAGGTAGATCTCTTTTAGTACTGCGCTACCTGCAACACATCACAAATATTCTCAACATTTTACTTCCTTGCTTCCCTTTGACAACAGTCGGAGATAAAATGTTTCTTTCCCGACTTGTCGAAGCCATTTCGCGTAGCATACTTTGCGGCTGCTGCGGCTTAGGAGCTGGGTCGTTGTTGAAGAGGCAACAGTAAACTGGCAACTAAGCGTGCCCGTTACGCAATTTATCCCAAAATGTGAGCTTAAGTCATCAACTGAACAGTTATTTCCAGCAGGTTGATAAACCATAAATCAAATTTGTGTCGCTACTTAAAAGTTATTGCAGTGGCACTCACAAAGTTACGACCATTGCATCCAATCAACAGCCGTGCCCACATGTTGGCCAAGAACACCATCTGCCTACAAAAACAGTTGCCATTTGCCACTTGCCATTTGGTAGTTGTTGAAAGTTGGTTATTTGTTGGTTGCCAAAAACATCAACCGCTAATGAAACACCGTCAAAACTGCACAGCAGCAAAGTTTTTGGTGGGCACGCAAATTGGCAACATCAATTTCCCAGCCAGCCAGCCAGCCAGCCAGCCAGCCAAGAGGCGGCAACTCTCTCAACATATGCCAACAACACGGCCCACGACACCCAGCACCCACTTTTGGCAATTTTGTGCGTGTGTGTGTTGTGCTACTCAAACTGTTACGGTCGAAAGTCAATTAAAAACTTTCGGTCAAGTGATTTCAGCGAGGCTTTTGGGCGCTTTTGGGCTACCCCGTTGAGAGTGCTCTGCAATTTCTAGGGCTGCTCTCTGTGGCTCTCCAATTAATTTTATCACATGGATTCGATCAAATTCAATTAAAAGTTAAGCACCCGCCGTGTACGTGGGCAATTACTCAAACTCGAACTTACAACGAGAAGCGCAACTTGAAAATTGCCTCATATCAGCAACCACGCAGAGGTCCTAGTTCTCAACAGGTGGGAGTATATTCAGTATGGACCCCACACTGAAAAAACCAATAGAAAGTTTACGCTTTAATATATGCTTACATTTAAGAAATACGCTTCTAGAGCTTTAAGTTCAAATATATATTAAATAAAAGTACACATAGCAGAAAAAAACTACAATAAAATGTTTATCTTTCAATAAATACCTTTAATATATAAAAAAAAATATTTTAAAATAAAACTAACATGGAACTAATGATAAATAAAAATCAAAATAATAATAATAATATCCCTCACTATCCTCACTCCTCATCTTTCTTTTCTCTGAGTGCAAGCACTAACCGACCCTATCAATAAAAAACCATTAAGTGACTGCTGTTTGTAAGTTTGGACCCCAAAAATTTGTCCCTCGAGAGATGCTGGCAGTTTACAGCAAAACCTAAGTGTGGAGCATCCAACTGTCTGTCTGTCTGTCTGCCCAACTGTCTGTGTGACTGTCTCAATACATCCCGTCAGCCACTTTTCAAATGGCATCGTTTGACTGAAACTTGACTGGGCTGGCCACAGCCAGCTTGTGCGTAATTCAATGAAAGACATCGCCATCAACAGCAAAACACGTGAGGCGCATCACAATGAGTGCCAAGTATTGAGTACCCACAAGAGTGAGTGTTTGAGTGAGTGAGTGAATGACGCCTGTTATCAACAAAATGTGACCACATTAAGGTACACCAGGTAGCAGCTGCTTAAGAATGCTAAAAAAAAGCTTTCAACTGAATTGGGTCAAGTTGCCAAATGTATTTTTTGACCTTGAAAGGGAAAGTACCTTGAAGCAAAAACACTTTTTGAAAAAAGTACATTAAAGCCACTGCAAGACTTTAAGTCTGGCAACAACTCGATTGACATCAATAAGAAAAAATTGAAACTGCTTTAAGTACTGCTAACTGCTTTTTCAAATATAGAGATATGCTAAATATAGAGACATGATTTATTCGATTAGTTCAGATATATATCATTGGCATATCCCTTAGAATAGAAACTACTGTTAACTGTTCTAAGTTAATAATTTGTTATTTAATAAATCATCTTCAAATTGCTGAAACACGCATCGTTTGTTTCATAAATTTACTTCATTTTGTTATTCGTGTTGACAACAGATACATATATATATATATATATATATACATCAATACAATATATATATATATATATCAATCCTGGAAATAATTTAATTAAGAAGCAAGGTACACTTATACAAAGAATCTGTGACTTTAAGAGCAGGAAACTGAATCTAGCAGATTCAGTAGAATGTTTTCTGATGGTTTTTTTTTAATGTAACTTAAAGGTAACATCATAAAAAACATGAACATGTTTCATACATATAATGAAAATGATAATATCAGAAAAAATACTGGGCTGTACTAGCTGTGTATTACAATGTACTATCAGAAAGAACAACTGTTAAATTAATCATTTAAATTTTCTGCAACTTGTGTTATTTGTGCTGTTTGCATTTAAGCATTCTTTTGCCTGCTGAGCGCACAGATCATTTCTCAAAACTCGAAATAAATAAGTTGGCTAAGCCAGGCGAATGCGTTGAGCATTACACAATTTTGTAGCGCATGTTGGTAGTGTGGGGATTAGTATCCAGTTAGCTGGTTAGCTGGTCAGCTGGTCAGCTGGTCAACTCATCTCATTTATCATGCTAATGTGTCGCAGCCGCTCTACCTCCATATCATCATTAATTATCGAGTCGCTCTTCCTCTTGCTACCCTACAGTTGCTCTCTCTCTCTCTCTCTCTCACTCTGTCTGAGTGCGTGTATGTGTGTGTGTGTGTGTGTGTGTGTGTGTGTGTGTGTGTGTTGACTCAACAGCTTAAACATTTATGCAAACAGCAGACAGTAGCCAATAGGAGCGTGGACAGCGGACAGTGGACAGTGGGCAATATCGATGTTAATCCTGCCGGCTTCGCCTGAAATCACGTGCAAATTAATCATCGTTCTGTCTGCGATTTGGCAAACGCCGCAACTTGCTGTTGCCAGAGTTGACAAATGATACGCCGACAAAACAAAACACAAAAATAAAAAAAACACTCCGATTTTTTTCACTTTCAATTTGCGTTTGGGATAATCAATCGTGGACTGGCAGCGAATGCCGGCTGTTGCTAATTTGCTGATAAGAAAGCAGAGGCAGAGCAATTTTCAGCGAATTTGCATAAATTGTCTGAAATTTAATCAGGCCAACAAAAAAAATAAAAAATAAGAGAAGGAGAGAGGTAGACAGACAGTCGGGCAGACTGAGAGGCAGACAGCTCGCAGAATTGCGAATCTGCATGCAACAACAGGGGGTGAGTTTATTTAGTGTTGGGTGGGGGAGGGGTGTGCGGATTGCTTATAAATATGCTCGCATTGTTGTTATTCTGTCGCTTGTTGTCACCTTTTTTGTATTTTTGTGCGTGCCTCATTGTGCGGCATGACAAACATGGCAACTTACACGTGGCTTAAGTCAACAGCGGCTAAAAAAGTTTAAAATATTGTTGAGCACACAGAATTTTTGATTGATTTGGGTTGCGGATGCAGATGCTGCTGCTCCTGCTGCTGCTGTTTCTGCTGCTGTTTCTGCTCCTCTTCGCGGGATTGATTGATTTGATTTTCATTTTTCTTTCTCTTCAGGATTAGTGCAAAAATTGTTTAGAGTTGATTGGTTATTTGATATTCATGGCTCACAGCCGCTGAGCGGCAGATTAGATGAGCAACAGGGAGTGCAAGATGGTAAACTTAAGCGACAGCCATCGACGCTTGCCAGTGGATTAATGTAATTACAGTTGTCCTAGGTTCTTGTCACAGGCCGAAGATAGATGATGCAAAAAGGGCCCATCTATTATGAACATGGGCTCAGAGTGTTGTCAGCAAGTAGATTACTCAATTCCGTTAACATGCGATCGGAATGCACTGAGAAGTTTTTAAGCACGCTGATTTTGTAGTCGACCACTCATTATTTTACATCAACTAATAAAAATATATTAAATTTCAATAACTTAACAATTTATATCAATTAAACCAGTAGGACACTGATAAAAACAACAATTTTTTAATATGTATTTTATTTAATTTAAGACATAATTTAGCAGGAAAGAAAGAATGCATTACGAATATGTATCTGAAATCTACAAATTCATATGTGATAATGTCAAATGATGCGATAATTACAAAATAGGCCAAACGCAACTATATCCATAAATTATCAAGTAAATCAATTTTATTTAGGCTTTATTAATTGAGTAATCTAAATATTTATATTAAGTTATTCCCCAAATGCAAGTCATTCAACATCTGATAAACAAGGTGAAACAGATGCCTAATTGGCTCAGATAATAAATAACGATTGGCTTTAACAACAACAACGAAAACAACAAGAAAAACAAACACAAAACTAACCTCACTAATAACACTCATTAAATGTATCCAAAAACACACACACAAATCAGCGGCAATCGCACAACGAAACCATCAATTTCAACCCAAAAAAAAAAACAACAACAACAACAATCAAACGTAGAAAACGAGAGCATGCGGAAGTGTTTACAAATGTCAAAGTAGAGCGCGGTCTGAAAAAAAAAACTGAAAAAACTAAATTCAAATGGAGAAAAAAAATAGTGCCCTTCTCTGCGTTGGGAAAAGCGAAATTGTAGCTAACCGCATCCGAATCTGGTAAGCTTAAATGTGACGTGATTACAAAAAGTTTCTCATGTCAATTTGAGATTTGGAATCGTTTGAGCTAACGTAACGAAAATGTCAATAGCATTGGCATTTGTTCCAGCCACTCGAACGAGCCACAACCATAATAACAAACATGGAGCCGAGAGCCGAGAGCCAAAGGCCATTAGCGAGCGAGATGCACTCGCCGAGTGGATGACGACGTCATCACTTGATGTATTGTTTCAAGACATTTGATTTATATCACTCGGCGCTGGGGGCAACATTCGCCTGCTGTGGTAATGAAACTCCGATTCAGCGCGCTGGTCACTCACAGCGCCACTGGGCTCCAGACCTGGGCCACAATAAAACAACAACAACAAAAACTCTTGTGTCTCTTCGACTTTTCTCCAAAACGAAAAAAAAAAAAAACATTGTGTGGAGTGTGGTCTCTGGCTAAACAGCAGACATCGAGTTGGGATTGCGTAACCCAACCGAAAGTGGAGCAGTCGCTGCTGCTGCTCCAGCTGCTTTCTTTAGCCAGACTGTGTCAGTTTCAGATGCCTCTCACCCCCTGCCTCCACCCCTTTTGCTATTGGCTTTTTTTTTCTTTTATTTTTTTGACAACTGCATGATGCATTGCTCCAGTGGCACAAAGTGGGTGAAAGGCTCCGACTTTGCCATCGCTATCAGCCAGACAGACTGTTGTGTAGACTGTCTTAATTTACGACACGGAGACGGTAACGATAACAATTTGTCAGCTTAATGGTGGCAACCAAGGATGCGCGGCGACAAGTGGACGCCGCCTTCTCCTGTTCGCTCCTCGCTCCTCCCACTCCACACAATCGAATTCCTGCTACCAATTCACATAACGATACGGAAGACACAAGCTGAAGCAAAACGCACGAAAATGTAACGACAATATAAAAAAATGTTGCGTTTATTTTGAAATAATTGCGATTACTTCGCTTAGCATTTCGTGACTAACGACAACAACAGAAACATCAAAAAAAAAAAAAAAAAGAGCATTACAAATGCGACTACAAAACAATTATAGCTAATTGTGCAAGCGAGACAACAACAACAACAACAACAGCAACAGCAACAACAATAGCAACAGCACGCATGCATAAGTGCAATTTTGTGGCAAGCACTTTGGCAACTCTGTCACAGCTTTTAGATTCGCATTTTCACCTATCTCTCTCTCTCCCTCTCAATGCTCGGCACGCCCTCTGAGTAGCTTTGGCTCTCGATCAGCTGATTCATGCTAATACATAACTTGCCTTTACATGGAAAAAAAAATTATATGAATCCCATTGTAAGCTTAAAATTCTCACTCATCTTTTTAAACTTATTTTAAAGTATCAGCATTCTAGATTAAACAAAAAGTTTCGTTGTGTAATTGATTTTATAAAAACACACTTTGCAGTTAAAGTATTAAAATTTTTCCTGTGTATAAATACATATATATATGAAGAGCTTGAATCTGCATGCCAATTGACAAGCCCATGAAGCCAACGATCCCTCCGCAACCCACTCACAACAACTAGCCCCAACTAGTTGCCCCGGTGGCACCTTGGAGCCGTCATGCCAATGCGAATGTATTCATTAGTCGCATTGCCGGCATCTAAACACTGCATTCAATACACACACACACACACACACACACTCACTCTCTTACACACACTTGAATTTATGCTAATCTGACTGCAAGTCCGGGGGCCAACAACTGTTCATACACTCCTCGCTGCTGGGGCTTGCAATTGCAGCTAGTGATGGGAGTTTCGTGTCACGATCACACGAAACTAAACACGAAATGTCCTTGAGGCTAGTAGAAAAGAGAGTGATCGACCAGTAGATACCTGAACATAAATCTAAAGCCAATCATTTAGTAAATTACTCAAAATATATTTTTAAGCTTGAAAAAAGAAAAGGTAAAGCAAAAATAAAGTAAATACTCATTTATTTGTTTATTTATTTAAACTTGAAAATAAAAAGAGTTAATTTCAAATACAAATATATTTAAACATGTATATGAAAAAGGTAATTTAAGTAAATATGTATTAAAAATTGAAACTAAATACTAATGCCCATTTCACAATAGTAAAATTTTAATTTCAAAACACTATTTGATACGCTGTGAATTAAGATTTCCTAATGGCATGTTGAACAAGTGTGAAATGCATACAAAATTTGAGTATAAATATTTACTACATCATTTTACTCATATGAAGTAAATTTGAATAATAGGCTATCTTTTATTATGTATCCTCAGCATTTCGGACAATTTTGACAAGCAAATTAAAGTGGCAAACTCAGCTAGCTTAAATAGCAACTTGAATAATTAAGTAGCTGTGATTAGCAACCCAAACAAGAGCATGATAAATGACACTGTCTCTGAACATGATATAAATATTATTTCTGCGTGACATTTTTCTGTTGGTGTTTAGCACGCAACCATTCCAAAGACACTGTAATCGACGAGGGACAACGACAGCGAGTTATGTTCAATTACGCCACTCGAAGTGTGTGTGTGTGTGTGTGTGTGTGTGTGTGTGTGTGTGTGTGTGTGTGTGTGTATGGGCTAGTGTGTAACGCGGAGCGATCAACGCATTCGCATTTGTTTGGCACATGTTTTCATTAATCTTACTTAGAGCCCCGCCCGGAGAGAGGTGGAGACTGAAAGCTGTGTAAGCCCAGACAGCCCACATGGAGCTCCAGCTCCATATGCTGGGCTGGGCTGGGCTGGGCGCTGGCGATCAAGATTTGGGATCTTGAGAAATGATGATGGCGGTAATCAGGGCATTTGCCAAAGCACCGGCGAGTCAAGGTTAAGTTTGGACAACTCTATGGGGTCTCTGTGTGGTTTTTCGTTATGATTCATAAACACACCAAAATCATTTGCTTTGAAAGCGTTAAGGAAATAAAGTGTCTATAAAATGGCAAAATAAAACAAAAGATACAAGTTACCGCACCACAAGTCAAGGCCAAAAATTATGATAAATGGATAAGTGCGCGCATTCTGAAAAGCAGTCAAAACAGAACCGAAGAGAAGAGAGAAAAAACATACATAATTAAATTGAACCCCAAAAGTTAGTTATCTGCTAAACGAGTTGGCAAACTTATCTTTAGCCGAATTTTTGGTTTACTGCACACCCGGCACTGATTAACAATGTGTTGGAGATGGAATGATAAAGTTGTGCCAATTTAATAAATAAATGTATATAAATAAATCATGATGGCAAACGATTATATTGAAATTGTATCTCCATAAATGCATTTTGTAACCTTTAAAGGCTAGACTGAAAAAATATATAAAACAATATCAAAACTATGGAATCATCCAATATACTTATATGTATGATCATATGTATCTGGTAACAGGGTATCGCCAGATCAAGCAATCTCAGCTTAATCATTTCTACTTGTTTCGCGGCAGTCAAATTCAATTGTTGCGGTATCCGCGGCCCCCGTTGATTGTTTGTTCAGTTCAATTGTTTGCTTGATAATTTTTTTGGCAGCATCGTATTGCACAAATGCCATTTAAATTTAACCTTTTCAGCAGCCAAAACTCAATTGCCGCCCCGCCCCGCACCCAGTTTGCTCTAAACTATGCAAATTTCATGGCTAAAAACAGCAGCAGCTAAAGCTCATCAGGCAAAAGCCGGCAATTGAATCCACTCAAGCGGCATTCAATGTCTACCTGCCCAATTCCAAAGACCAAAATCCACAAATTCAATTCCCATTTCAAATTCACTGAAGAGCCGCCATTCAGTATTAAACGATGGATGACGATGACGATGACGATGAGGCTGGAAAACCGCAATATCATCTTGTTGGGTATCATTACAGGCTGGGAAGCATAGAGTGGGGCGTGGAGGGGGCCTAGTGGCTCAATGCTACAGATTTCAAGTGAGCCAACAATGGATATCGCAAAAAAAAAAATAACTACGGCCCTCCTCATGGTACCCAATGGGCATTGTATGCAGATCGCACTTAAAGCTAAAAACAACAGTTATTTGACTGAAGTTAAAAATCAACAACAACAACAACAACAAAAGGGTTTTTTGTTATTTCTGTAGTAAATGATATGCTACCGCACAGCAAAATTGGAGAGACAACAAAAAAATAAATACAAAGCACAAAAATTTAACTATAGAGCTAAACCATTTAAGGAGTGCCCATAAAATATGGTTAGCTTTGCATAGTTCAGTAATCGATATTCGATAGATTTGTTTGCCATATAGGTTGGGAAAGTTTCGACTGTATGGACATTCTACGCCAAAAGGCTTTCAATTAACGCCAGCAAATGCTTTTGGCACTTCCAGACTAGAGACTACTCGAGACGACATTCTATTCGAGATCAGTTTTTGATTACCCGATTACCATATGCAGCCACTAACAAGTTTTTCTTTCAATTTTTTAAAAGGGGAATGGTGGAAATTGTGGTTTGGGCTGAGGAGGGGGTGGTGGTGGTGTGGAGGGTGTGTGCTTTGCGCAAGCGCCGTCAACAGAATCCCGCGGCGCATCGCACAAATTACAAGTTTTGTAATTGCCAAACAAAGCGCGCTACTTTAAAGAGTTTGGAGGAGGAGTGCTGTGTGTCTCGACTCCACCATGGATTCACACAATACGATTACCACAAACAATAACAACAAAAACAACTACAAAAACGGGCCAAATTATAGTAGATACGAGTATGAGTACAAGCTACGTGCACATTGTGCAAATAGCTGACAAAATGCAGGCGAAACGATTTCAGACTGAGACTCAGAGTCTGGCTCAAAGATAGAGATGGGTTTCAGTTCGTGTAGGTTATTTAAAAGCACGACAATATTAATAGTGTTGGAAATAATACTCATTATTCTTTTCTTGCCTTGGAGCTACAATCTAGAGTTGATAGTTCTGCTTATCTATATATTTTACACTTATCGATTCACAACTTTAGCATAATTGATGGTAATACATACATAATATAATTATATATTATACATAATAAATATATTTAACATGCATCAAACACCATAATTACATTGGCCATTGAAAGAAATACTTAATATTGGCTACTTCTTTTAAGAGTCTGAGACTCACATTCAGATACATTTTATGTACTTTAGATAACAAGCAAGTTCAATGTATATTAAAGTTTAAGAAGCAGTGGCTTAAAATACTTTTGGTGCAACAGAAACTAATGATAATCGAAAAACAAAAAACAAAAAAACTGCCCCTAAATAATTGTTATTTTCATGTTTTGTTCACTTGAACAGAAGCAGTTTCATCTCTGATTACCTCAGACAAAGACTCTGACCAAAAGCGACTACAACATTTAAATGCCTCGTGGCGGACGATCCATCTCTAAATGCAGACTTACATTTTACAATTCAAACGCCGACGCAATGATCGGTGGGCAATTACAAAAGTCTCGTCACAAGGAATTACGAAAAGGGTGCAAAAATAGAGAAAATACAAAAATACCAAGCGATCACTTGCTGTGGCAGATGGCAGCCCAAAGCCATGTAATTGGGCCAACATGCAAAGCCAGAGCCCCTTGAGGCTGATGGTAATATGTGAATATGTTGTGTATTTGAATGTCGAGCATCGATCGTGTGTTGGCCAAATGCGGAAGTAGCAGGCAAAAAATATGGTAACTTTGTTTTACAACTGTATTAGGCAGCAGCAAGGTGGGTCAATTGAACAGCCTCACTCCACCCCACCCACTCCCCACTCTGGTTGCTAACAAGCAACTGTTGCGGGCGTCGTGCAATTACGCGCACCACCCGCTGGCATTGTGCGATGTGGTGGTGCTCGTTTTGATTTTAAATGAAATCAAAAGCACTCATAAATAAACTCTTAAACTCGTTTGACCACAGCGGACAACCGACAGCAGCCACATGCTCTCAGTTATTTATACTTAAATTACATATTGGTATGTAAATAACGTGCATGCGAATAATACGGACACCAAAACCACTACAAAAAAATAAAAATTAAACAAACAAACAAAATGTAAGCCACGGATTCCGATTCAGATACTCGCTCTCCAAATAGGCACTTCAGCCTACCTTCGTGGCTTGTAGAGTGGACTGTGTATGGATTGGAGTATCTGTGTGAAAGATTGCCTCTGTAAAAGTGTTTGTATCCAGCTCCAGCTCTATCTGACTCGGTTTCTGTTTCTGTTTCTGTTTCTGCCTTTAACTTTGGCTTTGGCTACGGGGTCCGTTGCCCGTTGCCCGCTTATAGCGTTAATGTAATTGTTGCAGTGGCACTGACACCACCCCACCCCAGCCAACAGCCACTTCATCCTTCTGTTCCTCATCAAGGTGGACATTACTCATTCAACTGAGCAGCACGCAAATTAATTGAGAGCAAAAGGCAAGCAAAAAACACGCTTTTCTTAAATGAATTGCGCTACATTCTCTAAGGCATTTGGGTTTTATTATTTTAATAATTTAAATAACAGTATTCACTATTGATTATATAATACGACAACAATAACATTATTCAAAACTACACTATTTGCTATCTCATTTGCAGCATTCTCAGCGTTCCATTCTATCCACCAGCAAAACTTGTTAGAAATTTTGACCGTGACCAATTATTTGCTTAATGACGCAATTCTGAACTCAGACACGTTTTCAAACTAATAAAAAGCATTTATGTTTATGCATAAATCTTTAACAATTTAATAAGAATTATCGGAAAGAGATATTATACATTTAAATCAAAGAATTTACTATTGAATTTAGAATAAAACAACTTTCATAGCTGTTATTCATTTATTCGAAGCTAGATAATCGATAACTGTCTCATTTGCAGCATTCTTAGGTTTCCATCCTATCCACCAGCGAAACTTGTTAAATTTATCGACTATATCCAATTATTTGCTTAATGACGCAATTCTGAAGTCAGATACGTTTTCAAACTTATTAAGACATCGATTTTTTAGAATATTATTTTACTCATTTCTCATAATTAATTAGCCAATTAGTTTATTTTTTGTAATTTATTTGTGATTGATATGTTTATTGACCTGGATTCAGCGAAAAACAATTTTAAATTATAAAAAGAAGTCACAAAACAACAAGTAATTTATTTAAATCTCTGTAAATTTTTACAAAATGATTTGTAATCGAGTGATTATAATTAACATTTATTTTAATTTGCTTGATTTCTTTGGGAAATTAATTTTAAAATGCCTCACATAAAGCATATAAATTTATACTTATATTTCTGTGCGTATTTCAATTAATTTTTCGCCTTTCATTTTCACTTGCCATTTTATCCCATTATTTATATTATGTTTTGTTCACCTCAATCAAAAGTTGCGAAAGGTGCGCTCTCTCTTCGATTTCTGCACAGGAACTTTGCGGCTATTAGCTTTATATCCTTCCGGTTTCCTCTATATATATATATATATATATATATATATATATATATTAATATGTCTATAACATGTGTGTATGTTGTAAATCTCTTGTGGTGCCACAATTTAGCGATGCCTGCTGCGTGTGTAGCGTCTTTCCTGGGTCGCCTTCGCTCTGAACTTTTAAACCGATTATCTCAAGTTGGGGCTCGTGCTGGAGTCGCACACTTTTCAGTTTAAGTTACGGTTGCAGTTTCTGTTTCAATATCTGTTCATTTTTAATGTGTCTTTTTCTTTTTCTTTATATATATATATGTATGTATTTATTTTTTTTGGTTTTGCCTCGATTTTTATGATCCAGTATTTACAAGCGTGTTTAATCGTAATCGCGCCACAGCCACAGCAGCAGTCAACAACTGGCAACGTTGTTGTTATTGCTGTTGTTGTTACTCACAATATGTTGCTGCTGTTGCTTTGTTGCTGCCTCTTTGCATATTTCTCTCGCCTCAATCAATTCGCTGCTGATTTTTATTTCAGTTCCCCACTCATTTGCATTTACCATAAATTCAATTAAAGTGCCCGTTAGCCAGTCGTCTTTTTATATGCTTTTCATTTCTACTTCCAGCTTCCATTGCTCTGCATTTACTTTACAACACTTTTACGGCACTTTTGCATCGCTCCTGCATCGTTGCGTTTCTTTGCACTTTTTATAGTTTTTCTTCCTTTTTTTATGAGAGGGTATTATGATTTTTATTGTGAGCTTGCAACGCATTAAAAGAAATCTTTGCCGACCCCATAAAGCAGCACTAACCGATGCGTTTATATAGCGATCTCCGTCTGTTTGTCAGTATGTCTATCTGCCTGACTGTCAGTTTGCTTTTATTCAAACTATGGCCAATAAGTCCCTCCGTCTATTATTATTGGGTATTTTCATGCATTGCGGTTTAGTTAAATTCCATATAGAAAGAATTGAACCGCTTTGGAAAAGGGTATTGAAAATGCGGCATGTCTAAGCCGTTCTTCATTTTTTCGCTTTTGACTTCTGATTTCTTTGTTGCTGCTCGCGTTGTTTACACGCTTTTAATTCCATTTCAATTACACAATTAATCATGCGCTTGGTACACCTTGGCACACACACACACACACATACATACTTAAATGATCAGCGTGGATTTTCCTTGTGCGTGATTTTCGCTACTCGCTTGAAGTTCAACGGAGCGTATGAGCGATTTTTACTTGTCTCTGCTTGTTGTTGAACTCTTTTGTGTTAATTAATCGCTTTAATATCGCTGCGCATTGTTGACGCTGTCATAACAGTACACTCGCACACACACACACGCACACACACACGTACACGCAATCACACACACCCACCCAGCAAAAAAAAAACCAAAAAAAAACAATTGCATTTTTTAGTTGCGTTCCGTGCAAAATGATTGATTTGATTTCTCAGTTGAGCTCAGAGTCAAGAAACGAACAACGAAGCAACAGCCCAAGCAACAAACAACAACAAACAACAACTAAACAACCAACGCACAATGGCAAAAAAAAACACATTATTTATGGCGCTCAATGAGCACCAAGTGCATGAAATTTTTATTATTATTTCATTTTGGTTTTCTTTCCCAAAGACTACTCAAGTATTTTTCAATATCTTTGCACAGACTCTGTGTGGAGTCGTTTAGGAGTCGGTGGCTTTTAAGGTGCGTCGCATTCGTGTTTTGAATAGCGGAAATTCCACATGATTCCACACACACCAAAAGCCGCCGCCTGTCGCAGCAGCCACAACTACAGCTACAAATACCAACAGAAAAATGTATCTCACAGATACGTGCAGTTAGCTGTGCAATAACATTGACATTTAGAATGCAGCTCGCACCGAACCATTCATAATTGCAAATCTCTGCCATAAAAAGCAATGGCAAATCAACAGAGCCAAACGCACCGGACACCTAAACAACAACAACAACAACAAAAACAACAACAACAACAACAACATGGTGCACAAATCTACAAATCCACTAACCTTGTGGCCCCCGATCATAAAAAAACCAAATTGCGTATCGATTCCGTCGTTTATTTTGACGTCTTTTTGATCGTGCTCTGCGCCTGATTCGGGCCACAGTCGTGAGCCGCTGGCCCGGGCCAATTACAGTGCACTTGCCACTTGCCCATGGAGTGGGCCAAGATGCCGACCACGACCGCAAATTGAAACTGTAGCTGGGTGGGAGGCATTCGTTTAGCGTTGTCATTGTTGGTTGGAGTAGAGGGAGTGCCGCATGAGAGCAAGGAGGAGCAGAGGTGCAAGTACACAGATAGCATTCAAGCATTTGCAATCAATGAGAATGAATATTGCTCTTGAATCTGAGTTAGCCTCAAGTTTTAGACTATAAATTGGCCTTACATAAATATAAATAAATAAATAAATCGAAAAAAACCTGTTGTATATTAAATATCTATAAATGTTGAGAAGAACTGAGCTATAAAAGGCCAAAGGCAGGCGATCGTTGATTCTTTTTTACAAAATTCTTAAGACACTTAATCATTATATCGTTGAAATATCGGCACTTAATCATTATATTTGAAAACTGTCATAACGATCGGCAAACAAAAGTCACATTATGTCAATACTAAAGTCATTTTTCAACACGTTCGACCATTATTAATAATCTCAACCAGTAAAGATCAAAAGTTAGAGCATATCTGTGAAACAACTTCCTAATAAGCTGTTAAGCATCCTCAACATATTTCAACACTGTAAGCCAAGTCTTTTCGCAATGTCTCCAATACAACCGACACAAATACCGACAACTGCGCAACACTTTTCGCAACAAAATATTTTGGGATAACTCAAAAAAAATAAAAATAGTAAAAAAAACCTTAAAAAAACGAAGCATAAAACGTTCTTTCGGCCGCACACAAACACACATACACACATATATATATATAGCAGAGGCACGCTTCGAATATCTGAGAGCAGGCACAAACAATGCTGTAATGACCCACTCAGGAGGCATGCAACCACATACTATACATGCGATAGAAAAGATGGCAACATAACTTCAACATAAACGTCACCATTAAAATATGGACAACAATGCCCAAAAGCAGCCTCCAACTGGCCCAATGCAATCGTGGCCAAAAGTGCAGGCGGTGCCACACAGGTACACACAGCTAACACACTGCACCACTGACGACTGCACCGCATAAAAAACAAAAATCAAATAAATAAAACGATGCAAAGCCAACAGAAGCAGTAATGCTGCAGCTCACCTTAAGAGAGTCCAAATACGAACCAGTTAAGAGTCAAAGCTCAAGAGACAGATAGAGAGAGAGAGAGAGACACAGAGAGAGAGAGAGAGAGAGAGAGAGAGAGAGAGAGAGGGGGGAGAGACAGACAGCCAAAGCCAGTATCTGTTGAGTTACAATACCAGATTCCGCTGCAGACTCAATCGAGTCGAGCGAAAAACGAAATCAAATTGAAACCGAAAGTCAAACTGAGCTGAACTCCAAAGCGGAGCCAAGTCTTCGTCGGCCAGCGCAAGTCTCTTCATGATGAAGAAAGAATAACAAATACAAATACCAAAAAAAAAAAAATATACAAAAAAGAGAGATCAGAGTCGCTGCTGTCACAGTCGCCGTCGCCGTTGACGTTGACGTTGACGTCGCTGCTGGCTTCACTGTGCGCAGTCTGCGTTGGCTGCGCATGCTCAGTTTTTGGCGTCTTCAAGTCAATCGCCCAACTGGCAAAGGTTTCAGTCGTTATTTTGGCAGCCAAACGTGCGGAGCTTTTGGCCAAGAGACGCGCGTGCCGCAAAGCCAACAACAAATCAAAACAACAACAACAACAACCTAATCGAGTCTAATTACAACAAGTGCGTAACATTCGTGTAGAAAATGCAACTTGAAAACTATGCTTAAATGCTCAAAATAAGCCAAGTGATTTTTCAAGTGCATAAATATTGACCAACTTAATATGCAATAATACTACAAAGTTAATATTAATCTTAGCTGCAAGTGCGAATACTTAAAGTACACAACTTGACTGTGGCTGTAGCTGTAGCTACAAAAAATGTATCTTCAAGTGCGCTGCAAATGTAACTGGCAACTTGTAGCTGGTTAGCGTGCAAGGTTCAAAATGCTCGGCAAACACTTGCCAAACTCAACACTTTTTTTATACAAACTATGACTTTTGCAATTATCGTACAATAACTAAAAAAAAAACAAATTGTGGTCTACCAATGTGCAAGCGGCAATCGACAGCAAATAAGAAACTCAACAACAAAATTTAAATAATAATAATAACGACTTACAAATATTTGAAGTTTGCGCTTTTAATTATATCGCACAACAAAAAATTGCAATAAATTTTGATTAACATATAACATGGCAACAAACATGACCAAAACCAGCAACCAACAGCAACAACAATAATTGCACCAGCAACAACGTCAACCAGTGAGCTCAAGTACCCGTCATATTATTCATATTCGCAATCATTAATTTTCGGTCGGTCGAGCAACCGCAGAAGACCCAAGACCCAAAAAAAAAAAAAAAACAGATGAAAAACCAAAAAAAAAAGAAGCAAAATCAAAGCGTGGAAAAACGTCAAGTGTGAGGTTCTCGTGTGATCTGTGATCATTTTTATAATTATCATGAGCACTGTGTGAGACTAGCTGCAAACAGGTATCTGCAAAAATGAAAAAATAGAGTTAGCTGCATTAATTTCAGATCTATTTAAATGAATCTGACAGCCAGTCTGAGCAGCAGCCGGTGAACAACAACTAGACAACAAGTGCGAAAGACCATCAGTGCCAGTGATGTTGCAATTCTGATTGACACACAGCGACAATTTGAAAATTAAATTTAACGATAATCAGCTGCAATTCGTCGCAAGATGCAAGTCCGTAAAGTTCTTGGACAAGTTGATTATTGTATTGAGCTTAATACCTGAGAAGCTTAAGCTGCATTCGGTGTGCATCTTGAAGATAACCACATAGCGACTACATATATATATATATATATATAGTATATATATATGAACTTTAATTCAAACGTGATAAGTGCTTAGCGTTAATCGAATTAAAGACATGAATATTAAAACACCTCTCATGTTCTGAAAATTAATCAACAAATTTTAAAAAAATATTTATTAGGATTAATTATATAATTTTAATAATTGCATGTTGTCTCGATTGATGATTTTATGCTTAGAAATAAATGAATTAGCAAGTTTTACGATTGGCTGCTAAGCAATTAGTATTCAAGCTGAAGTGACCGCAATGTGATCACATTTGGGAAATACCTTCTGAGATTATTATTAATGAATCGTATCTTTGGGCTGGAATCTGCTGAGATTTTTGAACATGCCTTGACTAATTTTTGGCATTTCATTGATTTATGAATTGAGTAGTTTTTTATTTTAATAATTTGAAGAGAAAAAAATACATTAATTAAATTGCTTTTGCTTGATGACCTCTTTTAATGTGTCCAATAAAAAACATTTAAAATTTATTAATTATATCCACAAACTATACATATATATAAATATATGTATATTTAAAAACAACTCTTTGCTTCTCCTTAGTTTTAGCCTCATTTGTATTCGATTTGAAGTTCATTTGACTGTTCATGGCATTATTCTGCTCAAGTGCATTCCTTATGATAGATTATTGAATAGGTATTGCATATTTGATTACTTCCAATGCAGTTCACCTCGTAGTCAGTCACAGTTTCACAGTTCACTCAATGATCGATCACACTTCACTACAGTTTTTACTTGGCATACAACATATACACAACATATAGTCGGCAACTCGCTTATGGGTCACTTTTCTCACCCCCAACATTAGTGCTACATCCTTGGCATACTCGTTCAATTATCGATTATTCACTGCCATGACGCATCGCAATTGTAGTTGCAACACACGCACACACATATATAGATATATCTATACACTTGTAGAGTTACAGACAACTAGCAAATTACTTTACAAAATTGTAGCATGCACAAATATGACCATAGTCGTTTCGGCTGCCATAATCTACACAGAGCAATGCAACAAGCCGCACAATACATGTGTATCTATATCCACCCGCTGCTGCAACAGCTGCATTGCTCAGTTTCTATAGAGTTGACCAGAGTGGATGTCTCGAAGCTGTTGGCCACTTGCTAACTATAGCTGGCTGCTGGTTCACCTCGCACTCATCTTGGCCAGCAACTGAACGATACTTTAACAAATAACATCGAAAAGCATAAACAATTTATTTAACAGAAATAAAAATTTAAAAAAAAAAACATATTTTAAGCTGCAGTTTGCACAGCATCAGCTTTGACTTTATGTGCTGCTTCAGCTGTGCTTCTGGCGTAGATTAAAGCCGCAAAATGACTTAACTTATAAGCAACTCAATGTCTGGCTGGCATTTGCAATTGTTGTTGTTGTTGTTGTTGTTGTTTTTGTTGCCGATGCCGCAACAAGTTCGAGTAATCAATGCAATTTAGTCGCCAGCCATGTCAAGAATGTGGTGCATAGGTCGATTGCCAGTTAGCCAGTTAGGCAGTTACCCAGTATGCGAATCACGTCTCGTCCGATTCCGACTCTAATTTCAAGTCGAATCTGAGCTCGAGTGTCGAGTCTCGACTGTGTGTGTCTGCTTGTGTGTGTGTGTGTGTGTGTGTGGTGCAATAGATCGAGCATAGATTGAAGATTGCACTAACCACGTTTTCGTATTATGGCGCATTCAGGCGTTAACTCATTGCTCAAAGGTGTTCTAATGGTTGCCCCAATGAGCCTCCAATGGGCCATTGTACAACTTGCTAGCACAATCGCCTCAATTGTTAGATATTACAAAGTAGATATTACCTATGATTAAACACAGTTACATTTACAAACTAGAGAGGTGAGAGGCGTTAAACAAGTTACCATTGCCAATCGCATAGAATTTGACGAGAAATACTACAAACACTTCAACCACAACTTTTGAAGTCTTCGACGAGGAGTTTGCCTAAACAGAATATGCAAAAAAAAAAGTTATCGCATCTTAAATAATTTTTCGATGTTCGTTTTTGCAATATTTCCTGTTATATTACGTGAATTCTCATTACGAGTATGGCATTTCAAATATTTTATAACTTAAGTAAGCTTTTTTATATCTTTAGTTTGTTTCTTTAGCTGAAACTTATTCGGTTTTTAATTTTGCTAATCATTTTTAATAGTGATCATTTTTTATTAAAACAGAAATCCGGAACGTTTTATAAATTGCACAAGATCTTAAGTATCTCTGATATTCTTATATTTTTTAATTAGCAATTTTTCTAAATTGCATTCTTATATTGCAATATTTCAATAATGAAAAAATAATTTTTATATAATTGCAATCAGTTGTAACCGCTTTCTGAACTCAATAAGAATTCTCTTTTGAATTCTTGTGTCGGTAGAATTCACACTTTTTGTTTTTGAGATTCATGAATTGCCCAAGATCTCAAGTATCTTTAGAGCGATATAATAATGTCTACATTACGCAGCACAACTAAATATCGTTTAGGTTTTGTAGTTTTCTACATGACAGCACATTTCCCAGATGACTTAACCGACTGGCCGCAAAACATATTTGCCCCTTCGATCACGCGCATCACACACATTAGTTATGAAGCTAGGCTTATGGGGCAACTGCGGAACCTATTAACGGCATTGTAGTTCGAACCAAAACCAAAACAAAAAACAAAAAAAATACCAAGAAACACAGAAAACTTGGCTAGACGACGTAATTGCACTGGCTGCTGTAGTCAATGGACAACACCCATTTAGTGTGCCTCAAGGCGACCCTAAAGCAAGGTTCTTCAATGTGCTAAGCACAGCCATCGTCAATTGCCCCTATGACCTTTTGTATTTTGTATTTTGTACTTATGTATTTAGAAGCCACAGCTGTTTTCCCGCCACACAAACTGACCTTAGCAAATCTCGAAGACACAAAATTATGATGCTGCAAGCGATGCTATTAATAACATGCCAACAAATTTCGCACAGTGCACTGAGAATGGAGGGGGTGAGCTATGGGTGTGGAGGTGTGTGTGTGTGTGTGTGTGTGTGTGTGTGTGTGTATGTGTGGCAAAATGTGGTAGAGTGGAACAGAGCGGAGATTTTAAGAGTTATGCTGCAGCTCATTAAGCGAGCAACGAACGGGGCAAACAGCTGTTAAATTTGCTGTCTGTTTGCTGCTTGCTGCTTGTTGTTCGCCTTTGGTTTGTTTGTTGTTTGTGTGTGCCTCTGCCTTAACTAACAGTTGCAACTAGCTTGTGGCACTTGAGCCGCACTTTGCAACGGCAGGGCAGACAGGCAACCAGTTAAAACCAGCCAACGGCTCAAAATGAAAACAAAAGTGAAAAGGTCAGCAGTCAGGCAGGGAGTCGAATCTAAAGAGGTGGCATGCACCAGAGAGGGAGAGGAAGAGGAAGACGCTGATGAAGTCTCAACACTCAGCGAAGTGTAGCCAGCCGCTAAGCTCAAATTTACCAGTGATTTACCAGCACTACCCTAACTGAAAGTATTACAACTCAGCATACGAGATGCTTACTTTAAAGTGTAATTAAAGAAACCGAAAGTTGCATGAGCATATACGAGCTGTATAACTATTGATATTTGGCTATACAATAGCAAGTTCAGCTTGTAAGAAAAATGCAATTATATCTAAACTACCAAGAAAAGTATCAAAACTAGAGAAATTGTTTGAAATTGTTCATCTTTGACTTTTATAGATAGAACTTATGTTCTGAGAAAACTTACTAGGCTTTTCCGCTGTCTACTTCGAAAAGAAGTCAAAGTATATCAGAATTGGACTCGGAATATATCAAAGTAGAGATTAAATAAAATGTATTTATTTATGTGTATTCATATCATGCTCTTCGAATTCGTCGGTACAATTTTAGAGTCGAGTTTCAAGAAAGATATTAAAATGGAAATCAACTGAAATTTCATTAAGATTCTTAATATTTGGCTTTTTTGTGGTGAACTCATGCTTTGAATAACAATTTCGAAATCTTTCTCAGTTAGTGTATGCATAAACTTTTTATGGGTCTCAAGTTTTTTGTTTCTATTCATTATTGCCTGCTTCTAATGTCCGCTTCCCAGCCAACAAGTTGAGCTTGTCTTGGCCCAAAGGCAGCCTTTTGCCAGCATGGCTCAGACTCAGTATCAGGTTGCGGTTCAGGCTGAGGCTCAACTTGACTCGTTGGCTTGCACAATGTGCGCGTACCTGTTGAAGCCGTTCGCGTTTTTATCTTTCTAAACTATTGAGCAATAGGTTTGGGCCATCTGGGGGCCAAGAAAAATATGCGATTATCAATTACAGTTGCAGTTGCTTGGCTGGTAAAACAAAATCAAAAATTGCAGCAATTTGAAGAAGCTAAATGTGGTTTTTGTGGTTGCTGTTGTTGTTGCTGGTGCTGGTGCTGGTACTGGTGCTCTCTTGAGTTTAATGGTCTGCGTAAATTAGGCAGATGAAAAATGAGCGTAATTGAAGAAGCAGCAGCCTCAAAGTGTATCCGACTCAAGGCGAGTCGAGCGACAACTTTCAAATGGAAATGAATTATTGCGCCGCACTTTCATTTTGTTGCATATTTGCAATTCGATTTGCTTTCCCAAAAAAAAAAAAGCAAACAACAAAAGATAAACACTCTTTGCAGGAGACGAACTGAACAACATTGGAAATCTATCTAACTGAAGCTCTAGCGAAAATTTGGATTTGGAACTGCCTGTGATCGCTCTGACATTAGCAAATGGCAAAAGCGTCGATGCGACGACTGCTTTGAGAGACAATAGCAATTACCGCCGGCAACAAACATTGCTTATGTAATCTCTGTGTTGTCTGACAATTGACATTTGGGGCTGACTGTAGCAAAAAAGGTGAGACACGCCAGCAGATGGACGGACATATTCCGCTTGAAGATGCCGCCGAGACATCAACATCAACTGGTCCGGGACTGCGACGTCAGCCCACCAAATATCCGCATGGCCTAAACATAACGGTACAAACTGTGGATGACGCCAAGGCTGATGACTATTCGCGTGCCTCCACACTGCGTAGCAGCAAGAGCAACACCAGCAGTGACGTCGAATCCTGCTGGGCAGATACCCAGAAATACCGCATCGGCGTTTTGGGCAGTCCCGAGACTCTGGCCGAGCTTCAGGTGCGCCGCTACAAATATCCCCTGACGGCCAACTATTATTTGAACCGGGCTGGGAAACAACAACAACAACAACAGGAGAAGCCAACGCCCACACTTATGTTGTTGGGCTATGCGAGGCGCGCTTGTCGCTGGAAATACCTACGATGGCCCATCATCTTTGTGGCCAGTGTGCTGCTCTTCTTTGGCCTGATCACCTATTGCCTGTGGTTGCACGATGTCAGCGTGACTCGAGCGCGTTTCCTGCAGCGTCGCTACGAGGCGAGCTCCACCACCGAGTGCGAGGGGCTGGAGGAGACTACAACAGAGTTGCCGGCAACGAGCACCGATTATAGGAATATCATACAGGAATCCACGCGACTCAGAGCAATCGACATGAATGGAGAGCATACCACAGCCTTGTCGGTGACTAATGGCGCAGATTCTTTGGAGGGGGACGATGATTATGATGACATCTTGCTGCCGGCGGACAGCATACGCTTCACATCTGGCCATCAGAACAGCTTCGGAGTGCCTATCGAACATGACAAGCGCATGCTAGAGATGCTCAAGGATGTAAGTATTAGAAGATCTTCGGCAATTTCAGATTGACCATATTCATTTACTACTTAAAATTTACTGCTCCCATAAGTTATTGTAGTATTTACAAAATCTTGCTGGATGCAATTTTCCAAAAGTAAAGATATACCGCAAATAATATGGTAGTATTTATGGTAATTAGTAATACAAGTTAAGAAAGCGATCTTAATAATGTAAAACTTTTAGTCTTCTCTAGAAAACGAATAAGTTCGTATTCTTAAATTAAATTTGGCTTGCCTAACAAGCCATCATCTTCCTCACAAAATGTGTAAGCCGTGCGAATATTTCTGAATATTCAGAAATTTTTAAAATACAAAATAAATCTATGGGAAAACACTTATAACTAATACAGGTTAGAAACAAGCATCGATAGCATTGGCAGCCACATGGCATAATTAACTAAACTGCCAAACATTTCAGCAAAAATAACTTGACTTTTAATGGTTTAAAATATATCCGTAGTCTTGTGCATCTTTAGCGATCTTAAACCTCATTAGACTACCCTGTACCAATCTAAATTTTCTCACTTCTCACACCCCCATACACAGTTATTGCCAAAGCCACAATCAACACCACCGGCGAATGTGCATCTATTAACGCGTGTGTCTCCGACTCTACCGCCACCGTCGGGGGTCAGTGGCAGACCCACTGAGGCGATGACAACGACGCCGTCGAGCAGCAGTGCCAGCGGGTGCATCTCAACGGCATTGCCCATGTGTCGTGGTGTGCTGGACTATGATCTGACCTACAACAACAAGGAGAATGGAGCGCCACGGGATGCCACCTCCATGGAGGCCTACGAGCAGCTCATCAATGCCAACTGTTCATCGCGGGCCGTGGAGTTTGTGTGCGCCTCCCTGGAGCCCGAGTGTCGTCCCTCGCACATTGGCCAGCTGCCGCCGTGCAGGCGCATTTGTAAAGGTAAGCATGAGAGAGAGAGAGAGAGAGAGGGAGAGGCAGATGCAGATGGGGAGGATTTGTAGTAGGGTGGATAATTAATCAAAAATGCCCGCTTTAGCTATACTGGAGGCCTGTTCGGTTGTCATTGCCAACTCGGATCAGCTGAGTGAACTGTTCGACTGCAGCCAGTATCCCGATGTGCATGAGACGCACAAGTGCGAGGATCCGACACGTAGACGCGACTACTGCTATGACAATGAGTTCCAGTGCCATGATGGTAGCTGCATTCCCCAGCAGTGGCAGTGCGACAACATCAAGGATTGTGCCGGCGGCGAGGATGAGGATGAACAGTGTCTGGTTTGTGAGCACGAAGAGTTTCGCTGTCGCTCCAATGAGAAGTGCATTGCGGAGAATCTGCGCTGTGATCTCAACTATGACTGCTTCGATGCCAGCGATGAGGAGGATTGCGATGATTACGGTTCCGGGGATACGGCACCCTTCGATGAGGCCGAGCTAAACGCCTTTCCGCGCATCTTCTCCTATGCCAGTTTCCTCTCACCCAACGAGACAAACGAGAAGCTCTACACATACATCACGGCCACCACGGACGAGGAGGCGGGCACCGAGACCAAGTTTCAGATACATCAAGTGGCAGCGCCAGAGCGGTTAGTAAATTCTAGCTCAGAGGAGCCATTGGGTGGACCCAAGGGTTTTGGTAAGTTGAGAATAGATGAGAATATTCTGAAATCCCTTTTCATATCTGAACTCCTGACGCTTTAGTGAACTTTCGCGACAGCAAGGAGATCATGATGACCAGCGACTCGGAGAACAAGTTTAAGTATTCGTCACAGCGCACCAATCGCACAGCCAGCAAATTTAGCGTTCCCACAGCCACTGTGCCCACAAGAAGCGCCAGTGCGATACCCACAGCGGCACTGGCTCAACAGCGCGAACGGGAGCGCATTACAATGACCACCAGCAGCCCCACTTCCAGCACCACGGCCAGCACAATGGCAACGCCCACCACAGCGCCAGGTCGCTGTCTGCCCCATGAGTTGCGCTGTGTGAGTGGTAAATGCATCACAGTTAATCAATTGTGCGACAAGGTAAGCAGAAGATCGCAAATTCTATCTGTGCATAATTAATCGATCAGCTTATGCAGCTATGTTTTCCACTCAACTTTACTGTTATTACAAAGATTAGTTTTAGTTTAGCTAGCTCAACGCTAAAGGAATCCCATCTCTCTTCCATCTTTCATTTCGTTTGTAGCAAGTGGATTGTCCTGATGCCGCCGATGAGATCATGTGCGTCTATCGTGAGCGGCCCAGTGCGCGTGTAGTAACCACAACGACAATGAGAACCACACCCACAACAACCACAACAACAACAACAACAGCGCCTACAACAACAACAACAACGACGAGACGCTCTGTCAGAACAAATCCCAATCGAAGTCGAAAGCCCAAATCCTAGAATCTTGGATCATAGCTGAATGTACATTTTATGAATTTTTATACATACTTATATAATTATTATTATTATTTATATAAATATCTGTCTTATCTTCTCTCTATATATATATCTATCAAAACGCGCGCTCGCTATATGTATGATATATGATTATATATATTTGTTAGATCCTAAGTTGTTAGTAGATTGTTTGACTAATTTTATGTACAACCAACTGCAAAACCGTACGTGGTCTGTGTGTGTATTTTAGCAATAATAAAGTTAAGATTGTAGATAATCAAATTTCAAGCAAAGGGTATGTTGACAATGATGGACAATGGATAAGTCCACGTCTAAGATCACCTTGTCAGGCGCATACGTTTCGACCATTGTCAATTTTTAACTACTTAAACAATAATCCACAGTAGACCTCGAGGGTTTGCACTCAATGTCTTTACGCTCCTTACATTAAAATGCCATACAATACAAATTTGAATTTCAAATGAAATCGCCACAAAAAGCAGCAAGACAATTAATCTCTGGACAACATTACAGTTTTACGACGACCTTCAAGCTGAAAGGCGTTCCCAGTTTCAATCCACGCACAGAAAGTCATTCAAAAAACATTTTGCCCAATTCAATTAACGGGCCCATTGTTATCGATACCGAGTCAGCAGCCACACATTATCTTTATGAGCATGGCTGATTGCTTTCAATGCATTAGTGGCACAAACACACACACACACACACACACACACATGACATTCACCCACGCAAACAAAATCACACACACACATACACACACCAACATAGGCAAATACTAGAAATGTAACATTATAGCCACTCAGCCGTCTGCGGCATATGACAAAAGTGCAACACGGAAGACAACGAAGTCAAGTGACAACAGAGACAAGTGACAGTGGAGACAAGAGACAAGAGACAACACGGAGACAACCACAACAGCAACAGCAGCTACGACAATAACAACAACAACAACAGCAACAACAGCAACAACTTTTGAGCCGAAGCACTTGTCAAATCCGCAAACGCCAAGCAGATTAAATTGCCGTCCAGCTCCAGCTGCCAAGTTTCAAGTGCTCCAAATTAAAGTAACCCGATATGAACACGTACTTTTCTAAAGTACAAACTCCTTATAGAGCCGTGCTTCTAAAGCGATTTAACGGATTAAAGTTGTCCAAATTTGAGATATATAGCTGGGGTGATACCATCGAGCTATCTCGGCTGGAGAATTCTAAGTTTTATAACTTAAGAATCGAGCCAGAATCGCACAATCGAACTTTAAATGTAGTTTTAATCTAGAAGTCAAACCGTGATAGAAATGATCTGGTTTTTTCAAAATCGGGTCACATTTAAGAAAAATTTGGGATCATAATTTTATCAAGAATTTAGAGCTATCATGTTTTTGTTTGTACATATCGTGTTGAGTACTACTTAATCATGTTACAAAGCGGGACACGTGCCCAGCACTCTAAAGCCCAAAGTTTCAAGTCTCTACATTACTCCAAATCCACACAACTCACTGGGCATTAACAAGTCTGCAACTCTGCAATAAATGCAGTTTAATTTTTCGCACAAGGGCTGTTCTGAGCAGAAAAAAACAGTAACACGAGCCCAAACAAAACCCAAGCACAAAAAACCCGAACGCTACCACAGAAGTTAAATGCATTTTGATTTCACCCTGTAGCAAAAACAGGGAAAAAATCTGACGAAACGACCTTTTTTTGTTGGACGACTGGCGATTGCTGCATTCTGATTGATTGCCATCAGAAATCGGCTTTGGCATAACGGCAAATGCGATTTGATTGCAGTTGTTGTCCCCCTGCACAATGACAATAACTATTAATATATGTTTTCAGCAATCCCTAATCCTGCGAAACAACTCTTATGCGCAATTGCATCATCAGGTTCAGCCCCAGTTTCCAGAAAAAAAAGAAGTTGCAACGAAAAATGGGATAAAAAAATGAGCGTATTTTTTTGCCTCTTTCTGTAATTTTGGGTTATCGTCGGGCATTTGATATGTCCGATTCGTCGCCCATTTTTGACAGCTGTCGCTCGTCTACATTTTCACCTTAATTAAGTGATATTAATCGTTGCGTCAAAAATCTGAGATCGACAACAGCAAAAATATATGTACATTTCAGCACTTACTAAAGGGGCGCTGAAATATACATAGCTCCCAGCATTTTTGGGCGGTCGAGCGTTGTGCGCTGGGCGTTGGGCGTTGACCTTAACCCGACGCAACCAGCTAAAGGGAAAAGCAACAATTTGTGGGCATTAAAAGCCTTTACAATCTCACTTGCCTTCTCACATCTTGGGCAGCAGCCTGTCTGAGTGTTTGGGCACACGCATAATTTTCATTTAGTGCCCCATTTGTGTACCCTTTTTTTTCTTTTTTTTGGCTGCTGTGTGACCCTCTTACCAATATTGTTAATGGAGCCGATTGTAATGGCCCATTTGGGCCTGGGCCCTGCCCTCTTTGGCCCCTCTGTTTTATGTCCATATGCGAGCATATGAAGGTGTGCTTATCTATGCCTCGCCAGACCATCAATATAATGGCTAGTGGGAACTTGGAGCATAGGGCTTATATGATTTGCAATTTCTTAGCAAAAATATTGTAATATAAATTTGAAGATTTAATGGGTTGATTAAAAGGGCATACGCCTTTAAGATACCAGGCAAGGGGTCGGCTCCATTTTTGAGTAGTATCAGCAGATACTTGAAAGTACTTTAATCCTTTAATCAGTTTAACTAAAACAACTTCTTAATAGAATTGCAGCCTTAAAAGAAGTAAACTACATACACGTATTAAGCTTTGAGTCTTCAGCTAAACTTAATCAATATAGAATTGAGTTAAACGGATTAAATACTTTTAAAAAAGCTTTACAGATCTTTTAATCTGATTCAACTTGATAAAATATATAGCAGCACTAGCCTTAAAATAATTAATGAGTGGATCTAAAGGCGAGGTCTTCAATCAGGTCTAAGTTTGACCTTGTGTCGAGCTTGCAATCTTCAAGCTCTTAAGAACTAGATGCTTGACAAGTTTTGTCAAGCTTTGAAGATCTATTCAGCTAGCTAAGAAAAAACTTCAGCTGGATACATATTGAAAGGCTAAGAACCCGTTCCTTACTTATGTTCTACCCCCGGGCTGCTGACCTATTACACATGCGTATCCTGTGAGGCGACACTTCCCTCGACTGGGTGCTAGCTTGGGACCTATTGGCATGTCCCGTCGTGTGCTATAAATGTATACCCATAATTACGAGCTCATCATATCGTGCGCATAGTTACGCTTGATCGTTTTTAAATTGCAAGCGGCGCACTTCCGCCCAAGGAACCAGTACAGGAGTAACTGAAGCCGACCCAATGTGGATTTAATGGGTGATGGCTATGTCGGCACTTCAAGAAGTTGACATAATTATGCCAGCAGCAAGACACCCTCAGGTAGCCCCTTGTCTAAGGAGTTCACGAAGTCATTGTTTTGGGTAAGTGACAACCCTTAAGGTCTGCAGCTTGCACCCCTTTTGCTTCCTTTTTTTGTGTTTTTTGGGCCACTTGGGGTGCCGATAATGATGATTCTAATGCAATAACATTCCAGTTGCGACAGTTGCTGCTACAGTTACAGCTGTAAGGAAATGGGTGTGTCATACCACTGAGATTTGCATACTCCAATAGATGTCGAAAATACCACTTAAGTACAGTTTGGTCATTCGAGCAAAGCGAATCACGAAAATCATTAGGTGCATTTTCCAATTGATTTCACGCGCTAACCACAAGAAAAAATCACAAAACACACACACTCTCAAAAAATAAAACAAAATACAAAGAAAAGAAAAATCAATAAACAGCTAAAGGCAACAAATAAACCGAGAAGAGGCAACCGCAACACGAGCCAAACTCGCAACAGAAAGAGAAAAAGAGAGATTGGAAAGACCAAAGCAGACCATGGCAGGCCCTAACAGAGCAGACGAGAGCCCATCACCAGAGCCAGAGACCGACCTGGCCAGACAATTGTTTCATTGTGACCAGCTTGTCACGTAGGGAATGGAAAGGCAGTTGGTTGCGTTTTTCTGTTGTGTCTCCTGTCGCATTGTTGCAAAATTGATGAGGCGCAATAGAATTGGTATGCCTCTGCCTCAATCGAAGCCCTGCCGATGCCTTTGGCGTTGATGCCACAGCAACCATCCCCAGACTGATTGCCAAACGTCAGCTAGAGCAGTAGCTGCTGAACAAAAATGAATACCATAATAATTTATATTTGCAATACCGCATAATTGATGCTCTTTCATATGTATTTATTTAATTACAGAATCTATAAAAAATACTTTAAAAATTAAGTTTCAAAATTGTTTTCTTCTTTTTTATAGGAGTTGCGCAAATACTTTTGTATGTATGATTTATTTGGATAATGATAATAAATCCACTGCTGTAGATTTGAGTAGAATTTTGAGTTAAGTATGCCTTGGATGTGTTATGTGTTGCATATTTCGTGTCAAATTGAAAACACCCCAACGATACGCAAGGGCATAAAAAGCAGGAAAATGCCGCATACAAAGTGAAAATTGCTTTCGGGCAGCATCTTTTTACGCCTGATTGCAACTCAAAAGTGTTTGGACTGACACCGAAACACGCACGTGGTGTATCCGACGTATACGATGTGTGTGCTGATGTGTAGCTCATGCTTAGGGGTTTCCAATTGATTTAAGGAGGGGCTGCTGCCCACACACACAAACACACACACGCATAGTCCAAGTCTGCCTTAATGGGCATCGCTCACTCCGCACGGCAACAATGCAAACAAAATGTGCCGGAAAAATGCAAACACCACGCAAACGAATGATTTACGAGTGGTTTACGAGAGCAGCACAACAAAAAAAAGGAAAGGATGAGCAGCAGGATGCAGTTGTCAACTGATTTGCATAAATGCTCATTAAATCATGTCCAAATAGTTGCTGTTGTCATGTCTCAAATGTTGTCCATGTCCAGTTTTCAGCCTAGCCAAAAACTTAATTGCTGTTGTTGTTGTTGCTGTTGCTGTTGCTGTTGATTGTGCGTCACGTGGAGCGATTACAACAAACACAACAACTATTTGCATGCGGACCCGACGCACTGAATGTCAAGTTCAAAATGATTTACAGACTTTTTTGTTTTGGCCCCCTCACCTCTCCCCTGGTAATTAATTGGCCAGCTGGAGCTATAGCGGGAAAGGCATCGAATGTGTGGCAAAGAAGTTAGGTAGTCGCAAAGACAAAATGCCAAACAAAATGATTTTAGTTGAAATTGTAAAAAAAAAATACCCAAAAAGGAAGTGAATATAATTATGGACATGCGATTGTCTTGCATATGCTGATTTTGGCCCTAATTAGCAGCCACTTTGGCATAGGAGCCGTCGAGGCTCATTAGTGCCAAATGCATATTGAAAGCTATGTCTTTTGCAAGTTTAGGTAGATACTCTGTATATAACTGTGAGGCAAGTTTGGGATTAGAAATAAATGATGATATTCCAAACAATATCTTGCAATCAACTTAAAGCTTATTTTTTTCAATTTTGCAGTACAAGTTTTGGACTACAGTTAAGTTGATTGCGATGTTTTTTAATTCTTGGATCAAGAATTGAATTGGCAAAAACTCTACTCAAGAATCGACTTACAATTTGTATACAATGTCCAATTAATGGCTAGATGCTCAAGTAAAAACATGCATATATAAATTACCAATAACTGAAATGACCCTAGAAGGTTAGAAGGATTGAACCATTTTCCGCACACCCAATATGGACAGACCTAATGAAGACAATTGTTGAGCAGCTGTTCAATTGTTCGCCCTCTGACGATGACAACTTGACAGCAGCTCTGTCAATAATACAGTTACAGTTGCAGCTACAGCAACAGCTTCAAATGCAGCTCCTACACATTAGTCGGAAAGGTGCGGCAATTCCGACAAAAGCCCAGCATATCAATGACTAATAACCAGCCATGGCCACAGCTTACAATGCAATTTTCTTATTGTTTGAACTATTATCTAGCTGAGAGGTAGATAGATGGGGAGCTAGAGAGCGAAGGGGTGGAGAGGGAGAATGGTGCTGAACAGGACATCTGTCATTCAACTCATTCAAGTCATTCAATATATTTAGCTTGTGTCAGTCGCTGCACATGACTAATTATAGATTGCAGCTTGTCCACACAATACCAAGACCATGACCGAACCTGACTCGGACGCGGACTGTGGGTCGAACTCCTTCTGGCCCGAGCTAATGATGCCTGACAGACATTGACGCGGTACGGGGCACCTTATAAGTTTGCCAGGGAGCGTGAAATATTCGCCATCAAAATAGAATACAAAACATACTCATAAGATATGCACAGCAAAGCAGCAAACAAGAGCAACAACAACGGTTACAAAGTACATTAACTTTTATCGATGCATATTTCAATAACTGTTTGGGTTTTGAGGGGCGATACGCAAATCTTGAGGGGCATGTGACTCAGCAGCTGCATAAACAAATTGCAGTCAACATTCATAATTTCCTGTTTAAATTAAAAGTCGGCCAAGAAACCAAGTGACCAACGACTGAACAACAACAACAAGAACAGCAACAACTCAACTGCTGCTGCTGCTGCTGCCGATCGGCTAGTCACATAAACCATTTCCTAGTGACAAAAAATTACAGCTTTGAGTGTGGCTGGGAGCGACTGAGATGGCAATGGAGCAAGATCACAAGCGAACCACGCACACAAAATCTCAAAGGCAGGCAATTAAATGTCGCCTTCAAAAATAAAAAAAAAAACCCGGCGACCAGGTCGATATTTCCACAGCAGGCGATCAGTCTAACGATTAGACTTCCAAGCCAAAAAACTATTTTCAAATATGCAATTTGCAATGTGCGTTTATTGATTTTATTATTAGCCAAACAGCAAAAAAAAAGAAAGAAAAAACCTAATAAAAATCAACGACAAAAATGTAAATCGATATCGATCCAGCAACCAAAATTATGCATTTGACGATACATTTTTACAACTCATACTTCACAATAGTGAAAAAGCAAGTTCACTATGGCGAGCTACTTGTCAATTGAGGGAGATTTATTCCGCATGTAATTCGAATAGTTCTAAGCATCTTTGAGGTTTCGATTGATTTTATTTTCTGGCTGTTAAATTGTCACATAAATTTGACTCTTGCCATAAATGTAACTATTTTTAAACGTCTTTTAGCCAGCCAGTTACACAGACCGACTTAGGTTTGATAAGCTCTGAGTTTGATCATATGGTTTATGGCTTCAGAGTATAAAAACCCACTCGCGAGCAGAGTATCCACAATTCTGCGATGCTATAACTCATTTGCATCAAGCTTTTGGGTTAACTCGAGGCAAAAGCTAAGACGCTGCGATTGCCAACGTTTTGGGAATGCTGCCGACGCCAAAGGCGAACGTTAAACAGATGCAGTCCGTCTGCCATCCACAGAAAATCCCCGTAAGACCCGCTCACAACCCTTGCACTTACAGATCGATCAGCTGCTGGCCGCCACATTATTATGGTTCGTTAACCTGTTTTATTTTGGCCAGTCAACGCCGATCAACGTCAACGTCAACTGCCAACTGGCAACTGGCTATTGCGAGCGGACAACTGGAAACAGAAAACTGGCGGCTGGGGGCTGCATATGAATGTCGTTTATCATAATCTTATCAACAATTCACATTCAATTATAAATCAATCAAAATTGCACCATTTTCATTTATTGCATTTGTTATTTGTTGTTTCGCCGACACAGGCAAAGTTTTGGGTTTGCATTTTGATTAAGATTTAGATGTCGATTGATATATGGCGACCACTTCGGAGCTCCCACGTTTAAGTTTAATGAACGTGTATAACAGGAGAGGGTGCAAAGAGACGGGGGAGGGCTTAAATAGTTTTACATGTACGAATCGATAGCAAAATGTGCCGTATATCGATAAGTTCTGTTCGGTTTGAAGTTGTGGTTATTTATGGCCGATCTGGGCTGGCATTCTAGTTGATTGGGTCAGCGCTTGTCCCAAGTGCTCTGGTGCGTAAATTTATCTCTCAATTGCAAATTGGCAATTTTGCAACCCCCCGCGGCACAATGCACAAACCCCTCGACAGGCCTTAATCAGGGACAGACACATTCTACAACTGATTGCAATCAAGTTGCACTCGTCTCTATTATCTCGGCGGTTGCTTTTTGCTTGTCTCGCAAAATCTCTGCTAAAACTTAATGCTTCATTAATTTCTATTTTATGTGTGGAGTGGCAACAAATTTCAATTAGAAACCGCTCACACTATGACAATCCTCTGGACTCGCTCATATCTAAACGAATATCTGCAATACGTGACTGGAATATGAATTATGCAGTTTTGTACTATATTTCCATTTGCATTTTGCACATGCGGATAGTGCACTAGCTTGAGATATTGACAGCCGAAATCGCAAGAGAATTATGTGGGTTGGGTTGAACTTCAATTGAGTTTGTCTCTGAAGTGTGTTCAAAGACTTCAACTCTTCAATTCAACTGAAACAGGCAAAGATAGCTGCAATTGCAAACGAGATCATGCTTTCATTGAGTCGATTTTCCAAGAATCTTGGAACTTCCAATTAGCATTTGATTTTATATTTAAGAAGGAAAGAAATCAGGGATCTTACAATCAAACATTATCAAATTACTATATTAAAAATGGAAAACATTGTATAATAAAGTTGTATAAATCAATGTAAATGGAATTCAACTATAAACGTAGTAGTAATCTAATCTTAGAGAAAGCTACGGCTTTGGGAAGAAACAAGCTCAGTCAAGAGGCATCAAAATATCTTATGCTTTTTTTAATGTCTTAAAAGCAACTAAAATCACAGAAGAAACCAATAATTAACTAAGTTTTAATTAGCATTTTAGATAAGTTCTCGCCGAGTAGAAGTTGATAGTCAATGATAGTCAAAATCACAATGAAATTAAAGCATTTCTTAAAATAATTTTGCGCAATCAAATTAAAATTTGTTTATTTACCTAAGTATTAGCATCATTGTCATTAGCATAAAACAACAATTTATAGACTTTTCTTTTGTTATTCTAAGAAGTATGAAACTGAAAAACTTAGTAGCCCACGCGTATGCAAATTGTATATACTTAAGTGTATTTTGTGCGCAATCTTCATCTTTGGACCTGCCCCAATCGAAAGGTCATTTGGGTTCATTCTGCCCAACCTTGAACCAATATTGTTTTTGTTTTGGCTGATGTTGTTGTTGTTGCTGCTGCTGTTGTTGTTGTTATCGCCACACCGGCATATGTTTCATTTCAGAATCAAAAACATAACGAAGACTGGTCCCATCTTGAGCTAATTATGCCGAGAGTTTTTAAGCCAACCTACACACAGAGTGACATTTATTTTTGGCCACCTTTGCTAAATGTTAACAACATTTTTCTTTCTTGTTGCTGCTAATTAATTACATCTTGGCAAGGTGTGCCAAGATGTGCTCAGGTGTGCTCAGCGATTCATCAAGAGAACCCGAGGCGAAGACAGCGTCACATTCTACTCGCAGCCATCCAAAACAAGTCAAGGCCCACAACCAACTTGTAGATGAGGCAGCAGTATTCAATAACTATGCAATTGGGACATGGGATTGGTGCCTAAGACGTCATGACTTATAATTTGACTATGGGTAAAGAAGTTATGCAAATGCTGGCAACATCTGTTCATATTATCTAAAGGTATACTCGTATATGGCCTGTCTTTATGTACCGATCGGTAGTAACTAAATGGTCTACAAATATTTCAAAATATATTCGCATATCAATCTGATGTATACTAAAAGTTTCATTATGATTTGTCCGCCAAATAAGCAACATTATCGTCGAGTCGAAGATCTCTAATTGTTTATTGTAAATGTCGCAAATCTACAGAAATTAATCCTAGCTGCATTTTTCTTTACATTGTCTAAAACATATGTATATGTATACATCCCATATTTCCCAAAAAACTTTCAATGATATCTACAATTTATGATACTTAATAAATGTAACCCTTAGTCGAGCATTTTTAAATGATTTTTTGAACAATTTTTCAGGGGTGTGTTTTGAGTCACATCACAGTTGTCATTAGGCGTGTACGGAACACCATATAAAATATATAAAAAAATAATTTCATATAGAGTATTATTTCTTTTTTTTTTGATTTTGCATAAAAAATGCATTTGAAGAGGCAGCCCCGAGGGGTCAGCAGCAACACCCCGTCGACCGCGCGGGGTAACAATTACAACAACAACGATAACAGCAACCAACATTTTTTAATAGAACAAAATGAAATTATTGTAACAAGCCAGATTTATATGCATGTGTATTTTTTTAATGATATTTGTGACAGAACATTTTATGCATTTTCCAACTAATTTACTGCCTGGATTGTCCTTTCAATTCGAGTACATTACGAAACTGGGGCAACAGCTGCCGTTGCAAGTTCAACTAATTGCATTTAATTACGCCAAGTTGTAAAACGAAGATGAGCAGCGACACACACACACACACTCACACACACACACACACACACACAGATAGTAGCCTAGCCCATCCTGCGTGTCATAACAAGCAGCGTTGCAGGCATTGCTAAAAAGGAGAGAGTTAGGCGCTGGGTTAGACTGGGTTTTCGGGTCGAGTCGGTTCGGTCAATGATTTTTATGGCACGAGCATCATTTTTACGAGCAATTATGCAACATGGGCCAATAACAACAACGGCAGGCAGATGGGCAGCTGCTTAGAAGGCGTGTCCCTGACACGCTTCGACAACGTGCAACATTGCGAGTCGAAGCGTTGCAAATGCCGCCTGATGGATTACAGTTTCTCCAGGTCTCGCTCTCTCTCTCTCTCTCTTTCTCTGTTTCTCTCTCTTGCCCTACTGAGGCTTGCACCAGGACACCCCTTTGGCTGACTTAGTTTTGATTTGTGACAAATTGTCTGTGACATGCGTGCAACTGCGTCTGCGCAACTGCTGCATGGAGAAGAGGATGTGCCCAACTCACACTTGAAAGTGTCGCAACACATTCGTCACTCGTAGGCGCATTGACAACAGCAACAACATCAACAACAACACATACATATATATTTTAAAGGCGTGTGTCGAGCGATACGTCAACTGTCATTAGAGGTACATAACTGTAGAGTTGCGCCAGTGCTTGTCTGACAGCGGCAGACGGACGTGCATGACGGACAGCAGATTTAAAATGCTGCATGCCACCACGCCCCCCCTTTAGTGCCAGCACGCCCTTGCCCTTGCCCGTGGCCAAAACCTAACCCAGTTGCATAGTTTAAAGTTGTGTGTTTATTTAGTTGTGTCTTTTCGTTAGCGAAAGCAGCGTTGCGCTTCAACAACAGTTGCCAAGTTGCCAAGTTGGCAAGTTGGCAAGTGAGGCTTATGGGCGAGGCAACTAACACATCATTGAAACATCAGACATGAACGTAGTACGCTCAGTTGCTGTACAGTCACAAAACAATGAGCTATTAACGAGCTGCCCAATGTGATGAAGCACTTAACGTGCCCATAAAACAGCTGAAGGAATGCCTTCTACAGGCACACACACACACACACCCACACACACACACACATATCTTGAGTGTAATTTTACACCTTGCAAACAAATTGTAGTTTCAATTGCATTTCTGGTGTTATTTATTTGCTTTAATTAGCTAATGATACAGCTCTTTTAGCGATATAAAAACACTTTATAAAATTATAATTACCAATTTGTATTTTTATTTACAAAAAAAAGTATTAGTATTAGTGTAATAAAAATAAAACATAAAAACCATCGGATTCTCCTAAGGCATAGTTCAGCAATATTTCAACAACATTTAAATTTGTATATTTTTTTTATTGAAATTCCAATGTAGCTTTTAATTTCATTTCAGTGTACAGTGAAGCGCTGCGAATATGCCAAGAGGAGAAACAGCAAAATCATATTCATCAGCATCATCATGCTGATCATCATCACCATCATCATAATTATAATCGTCATAAGCAAAAAGCGTGCTACTGTAACGCGGTCAAAACCGTAACGATTTACTTGTGGGATGCTGCGTTAATCATAATTTGATTAAAACGAATATTTCCATGTAAAATCAACAGATGTGGCAAATAGGCAAAACAACATTTGACATTGGCCTTTGTTCAATTCACAAAAATCTATATATAAGGATTACATTCATTCCAAATTAGCAGGTGACAATTAAATTATCAACTTGACCTTGAGATTTAGAGCCACGTCCGATGATTAAAGATGTATATTAACATATTTTTGTACATAAATTGCTTTCCATTTGAATATGTTGTTTTTTAATATTTTATGAAGCAACTCAACTAATGTGACTGCATTCGCAGGCAACACACACAGCAGCTAACGATTTCCCTCCCCTTGCCCATATGTCTGGGTGTATACATGTATGTATGTGTGTACATGCCCCAAAGTAAAACAAATATAATTTCGCAAAGTAAATATGAAATTATGATAGCCCATCTGGCTTCTGGTTTCCATTTCCCAACCTCAGCGCTCTGGTTAAAATAAAGTGAAAACATTTTCAATAAGGCGAATAAATCAATCACCCAAAATTAAGCATCGCTTTTATTATCAACGCACACTAACCCGATGACAACCCTTTCTCCAAAAAAAAAAACAAAAACAGCAAAAACAACAAACCAAACCCTTTTGCCTGCATAAAAATGTCCAAAAAAATCAGCGAAAAAAAGGTAAAAAGGGTTATAAAAAACAAAAATAATCAACATACATAAAATATGAAACGCGGCCTTGTGTTTTCAGTTGAAATGCAACAAAAACAACAACAACAACAAACAACCGGAAAGTATCATAAAAATTAATTAAAGACGTGCTGAGTGAAGGAAAAAAGCAGAAAAATAACAAAAGTGAAAGTTCAATGGGATTGCAACGAAAATGAAGCAATTCGAATGAGCATCAAATGAATTAGCGTGAAAAAACACAACGAAAAAGGCGTGGAAAACTGAGCATTAGGCTACCGCAAAAGGCTTAGATGCGCTTCAATTGAGCCAACGCGGGCAGCAGCCAGAGTTCAGGGGTGACTCCCAATCCTGGGCATAGACAGCTGCCAATATTTGCTAGCAAATTGTTTGCGGCAACTCTGGCCGCATTATAAAGCGATTACGTTCGATTTGTTGGGGGCGCGTTTTTGCGCGAAAAAAGAAAAACAACAGCAACAATTGTGCATGGATGCCGGGCTGAGCGGACCAGAAGTGACCAGAAGTAAAAACCAACAAACCAAACAAACCCACCAAATATCCGCAATATTCAATGCCTGTTTGTGTGCATGTCAAAAGCAAATGCCTGCCCGGTTCCGCCCCTGCGACCCTGACACACAAAAAGGGGCGTGCAATGATGGCGAGGGAGGGCGAGGCAGGTCCGAAGGGGTCGCACTGATTGCAGGCCCATTGTATGCAATAGCATCTCACTTTAATGCTGACCATTGTGTGCTCTGATTTGGTTGTTTGTATGCATTTATGATTCAATGCAAACTGCAACTGCAACTGCAACTGCCTTTTGAGCTGTCAACTCGTCGACTCAAATATCGTATGTGCGTTAGCAATGAAGTTGTCTGCATCTGAATGCGACGCCTGCGATCATTAAAATATATTTCAGCGGGCCCCAATCGCTGCAGCCAAAGTGCCGGGCGCGTAATTTAAGCCCAAATTGACCCAAAAAACGAGAAAGAATGTTTACTGAAGCCAAGCCACAGCTTACATACCCTTACAGAGCGGATTTTCACTGGCTCACATTTAAATTCTATTATTACTTTAAGTAACTCAGTTCGATTGACTATATGGTAGCTATAATTTAGAGGAGTCCATTGCTGATGATGTTTTCTCAACGTTTTTGGAGCAATATAAGACTCGTAACTCTTGATAAGCTAAAAGAGTTGTTTGTACAGAAACTCATTTTTGGATCGATGGTTCCTATTGTAACATATGTACAGATTATAATGTTAATCAAGAGTAGGAAGACGAAGACGTCTCCTTCAGGCATTATAATATTCTCTGCAAGAGTATAATAAAAAGCACACACTGAATACCAGTCGAATCCAAGCCCCAAGACCCATGCGAACCAACTACTAAGTAAGCCAATCCAATCCAAGCCGCGCCAAGCCAAGCCAAGCCAAGTCAAGCCAGAGCAGGCCATTCCAAAGAGCCAGGGCAGACCGTGGCAGTCAATTCAAATCGTATGCCATGCACTTTATCTATAGAACTTTGCAGCGGCAAGTTGCATAAATAATCCGCCTAGCACTTCAAATTGATAAAGACAATTTACAATTTACAATATGCATGGGCGCCTGCCTGCCACGCTAAGACCCAAAAACAATCTCAATTTAACAACATACACAACGCAAGCAGCAAACAACAAGCGACAACAACAACAACAACGAAAACAGACATCAATAACATTTAGTAGGGTATCCCCTCATCCCCAACTCTCAAATGACAGCCCAAACAAATCAAATTGAAGTCATTTGCCCCGTCAACACTCGCATCAGAGCGTGTGGCAGGGGCAGACAGTGCCTCATGTGGCACAGTGGCATCTGCTTCAAACCCAACACAGCACGAAAACTAATTCGATACGCCGCACATTAAATGCGCTTAAGAAATATGCTTTAACAATTATATAAAGTTTTCCCATGGCTATGGACCAAATTCTTAGATACCTCAGATTCCAAACCAATCTGAGCAACAAAGACTGAAAGGTTTTGCTTTGGGAAGTAGACCAAGTCACATATATTATTTTGGTTGCAACTACATGTATTACATCTATCTGTGTAAGTCGGAAAATTCTTTGAATAATATTATCTTTTCAAATTCAGATTCCATTTGCCATTACTTGCATTATTGTTGTCATCTTAAAGAGCAGTCGCAAAAATTCGCGATTGAAACATTCAAAAACTTTAATGAGAAAAGGAAAAACATTTGGCGGTTGTCCCTTTATCTCTGTGACTATTTCTCTCTCTCTCTTTCTCTATTATCTTACGAACACTCCCATATAGCCGTTATACCCAATTCAGAGCTTATCTCAACTTAACAGAATTCTCCAATTTGATTATGCAAAACATTCAAGCTGTTCAAATTTGCACTTTGCGAATGTGAATCGGCCCACAGATGCACAGATGTATGTATGTATGTATAGGTGGCGTACGTATGTATGTATGTACAGATATGGTATAGATGGAGCAAGTGGAGCTGCTCAAGTGGAAATTGCTTGACTCAGTTACAGCCAGTTCAGTCTCAGTCTCTCCGGTCGCTGACTTCGACTTTGGCAATCAATCAACTCAAGTGGAGTGGCCCAAACCAGGCCAGGCCCAAGCATATGTCGGCGAAAATTATGAAATTCTTTGAGGCGGACATCCTGCAGTGAAATCGCTGAACCAGTTCTCAGTTGGGAGCGAGGAGGAAGACGCTGCCGAGAAGTGTGTGAATTGCCAATTATGTCAGACACGCGGCATACGAGTTGTAATCAAAACTGGTTACCTTGGCATTGCCTATTGCATTGACAGCAATCACAATTGTGCCCCAACAAGCAATAACTGACTGACTGACTGACTGACTGACTGACTGACTGACTGACTGACTGATGGACTGACTGAGTGCATGACGGACTGAAACTGAAAGACTGTCTGCAAAGTCTTGCTGTAGTAATTTGGGTCAGGAGGCCGTCGAATGGCCACATTTAATTGGATTAACACATTGCTGGATGCACTGAGGCACCACCTAGCGGCCAAAGCAAACGAAGCAATTTGCTGTAATTAAATCCAAAGTCGAAGTCGCACTCGGAGTCGGAGTCGCCTCGCCGTCTTGCACTTAAATGGCGCATTTAATGGTGTAATATCATTTTGTGCGCATTGCGCTTTTAATTTCTATTTATGTCTCTTTGGCAATTTCTCTTAATTGCCACAGCAAACGCCTCAGCTATGCAACAGGCATGGCGAGCAAAACTGTAACACTAACTCCTAGACACACTGACTCATTTCATACCACATGCCACACACAGCATATATACATATACATATATACATGCCGCCAGACGAGTCGAGGTGACAACTGTTTGATAAACTGCATTCGAGACGCCTTTATCAATTTTGTTTTGTTGCCCACCGAAAAAGTGTCAAATGCGCAAATGATTAATGCGTTTTTTCTATTTTAATAAATACAGCAATAGAGCAATGAATACTTCTACTGTACGCTGGAATTGTGATTTGAGGGCAGTCGGTTCAAGAAGTTAACAAACTCAATTTTCTACTTTATCAAAATGCATTCAAAACAACAAACATATATGAAAGGAGAACATGTACGCGTTTTTATCTATGTTTGCTGTGTTTAGTTTATTTTAAGTTCAAATAAACTAATTTATCATGACATTAGATAGTACATGCCAGCCTTGAAGTCACTCTCCGGCATTGTACAATAAATAATTGGTCAAATCGGCCACAAAGGGGCCAAGCGAAATGAGGCCTTGACTCAGTGGCTACTTTAGAATGCGTAAAAAGCCAAATTGATTCGAGCCTATAATAAAAAAAAATGTGCAGTTTAATGAGACAAGTCGAAAGGTGTATAAGAAACTTGGGTAATAACTGACTGGGCTTTTCTTCAAGTTTTGCAAACATTTCAATCTTTCAAGTCTTAAACTTCAAGATAACTTGAAATTAAAAGCACGTTAATTGATTACCGTTCATTTTTAAAACAAGTTAGAATACGACAGCCGAGAGAGTAGAATAGGAAATACCCTGAAGCCAACTGTTAAATATGAAGTAGACTTGCATTTAGTAGATTATTCAATATAAAAATACTTCTTTGTTAATAAGATCTGTGTTTCTTTTGTAGTTTATCAATAATATGTGTGTTTGAATCGATTTGTATCGATATTCGCAGAACGGGCCAGTTATCGATAAACTCCAATAAGCTTGATCTGTGCATAGTAAACGAGAAATCTTAAAGACGTCTTTGACCCATTCTGATACATTATAATTACCCAAATGGCGAATATTCAGCTCACATCGAGTAGTGAAACTAGAAACATATATTACAAATTCGATTAACTCCGGTGTACAAAGGTAAATAATCTTCGGTGTGCCTAAGATAACCGTTCTTTCTTGTTTTGGTTTTAATATGGTGTGTATCGAAAGCAATTATTATAAATACTTTAATATGCCTAAAATAAAGGTTAAATTTTTTTAATTCTTTTTTTTAACAAACTTAATCTTATTAATTATGGTGCTTAATTTGATTAGAGCTTGTAGAGAATAGACTATCATTATACAACTAAGTCGTTAGGCGAGCAATTAAAATAATTAACAATTTATACTATAGTAAATTTTATTCTGCTATGCAAACAAAAGGGGTCTTAAGCTTTTTTTTAGCTTAAGTTGGGCAGAAATGTTTCGGTAATTTCAATAAATTAAACTGCATTCAAGCTTGTTTTAGACTTTATGCGAAACTGGTTCTCTACGCATATGAAAAACTCAGTTTAATAGACTTCAATTTCAATTCCCTCACAATTATTTACATTTAAGAAGTGTTAAATTTCACTGTCAAATGTGATGAATGTTAGAGGTGAAGTTTTTGACGCTCCAACTTATTATGGTTAACAGCAAAAGCCAATGGGATAATTGTCGAAGAAGACAATGGCCCAATTTGTTGGATTGGAACCATAAAAGACAATGTTATTGACAAAATGAAATGAAATTACCCACACTCAACTATAAACATTTGACATTTCGGCATTTGCATTTACATAAATCATATTGGCAGCGGGAATTTAAAAGAGGAAAAAAACAACAAACCAATGCTAAAACTAAAATCAAAACACGACAACACAAATGCTGTTGTTGTTGTCGCTGTTGATGATGATGATGATGACGGCATTTTCCATCTGGCGACTTTAAAAGTTATACACAATGCCGAATCTCGTATTACTTGGCAATTTGCTGCTGCTCCTAAGCGAAAAGGTCAGTTGCCATCTTGCTGCCACAAAGGAGAAGTCGGCAACAATAAGCGTAAATAACAGCGCAACCTTTGAGACCCAGCGACGCCGCCAAGAGAAACTGGTTGCTCCTGGCAAAGGATATGCGGTGGCTTCCTGACGTTTAGCTATTGACTTTTGAGACGGCACCTTTTCAATTTCGCACACAATTCATAAAATTTGCAAAGGAAGCAGCAGTTATACGTTTGCTGCTGGCCGACACCTATTCGAATCTAAACTGTATACAATATGGCAAATTATGGCGCTTCCTATTGACCTTTAACCTTCAACGAACTGCACACAAGTTATGCAACTGTGCGTCACATTCAGCATCCAAATTTTCTTGGCAATTAGACGAACCTGCTGGGGAGGTTGGGAGGTGCCAGAGGAGTAATAGGAACTGCTGCTGACTCAGCCAATTGGAGAGCGTTGCCTGCGAAGGCGTCGCACTCATAAGTGCGTGATAAGCATTTTGATTTATGCCATTGAGGAAATAACACACACACACAGACAGTAACACACAAGCAGACACACATTTGGCAAGATAAATAGATACAGTGTGTGGCACACAAGTAATCCTTAATTGAACATTGCAAAGCAAAACTAATTTTATGGCATATTAGCAGACCATTAATTATCAAAGCGTTATAAATTTTAATGCCGATTAATTGCTGCCAAAACACAGCCAAAAAACTGTGAACATAACAAGCGCTTGTAGCACACATGAAAGTTGTTTGTTGTTGTTGTTGTTGTTGTTGTTGTTGTTGTTGCTGCTGCTGCAATTGCTTGAATACATTTCAACCCAAGCCAAAAAGTCAAACAACTCACCAGAGCAAAGCAGAGCAGAGCAATGCGTGCCACTGGCCCAAAAAGTCTTCCTGTTATGCGTGGGTCGAATTCATCCACTTCACGAACCATGTTGCCAGATGCTGCTCCTGCTGCTGTTGCTGCTGCTGTTATTGCTGCTGCTGCTGCCACTGCTGCTGATGCGGATGACGATGTCGATGTTGGCGATGGAAACTTTGTAAACGACAGCGTCATCAAATTGGCCGCACGCGTCATAAAACTGAACAGCCAACCAAAAAAACAAATCAGTCCAACTCAAAGAGAGTCGAACAGATTCGGTCTAAGCCGACAACAAAATTACCTTCATAGCAACCTTTTAAGAAGCCCAATCGAAAAAGTGATGGACTATGGAAAGGCATGTGAATGTAATTATATATATATAAAAAATATATTATGGTAGATATTAATCAATCAATATCATTTATCATTTATCAATAGATGTTTATTGTGCCTAGAAGAAGAGGATTCCATTCCAATTCTCACTAACCCTCTCACTGGAAAAGAATATAATTCTTGTGGTCTCCTTACTATTCTCCAACTCAGTTAGCTACTCTTTTCATATTTCTGTTACAAATCGACTGCCAAAACGCAAAGGACGCATTTTTATTTCGCATATAGCGCATTATGAAGTCCAAATTATAAGCACATAACTCTTTTTTGGCCACGCAGCTGAAATGTTATTTATGTTATTTTGATTGCACTTAGTGAGTGTATTAATTTGATTATAATGGTTATATATGCGGCATAAATAAACATTTTTTTTTCATCTTTTATTTTTGTTGAGGTTGGTTTTTGCATTTGAATATTTATGTGGAGCCGCATCGATGAGGCTTGTGAGTAACCTGCGACTTTTGTGGCCCATAAATGTCGCACAAAAGTGTCTTCGCATTTTCGGTTAATTTGACAATTTATTGGGCCCCCAGGTAAGACCACTCCAGCAGGTAGCTTCCGCCAGCAACCCACACATATCATCATCATCATCATCATCATTATTATTATCACCATCATCATTAGCAACATGGTCGCTTTGATGTGCAGCGAAATGAGTGAGTAAACAATTTCGGGCTTTAAGTGTGTTTTTCCCCCTTTTTTTTGGGTTTTTGGAGCTTGTTCCCAGTTGAAAGATGCTCCGGTTTATGTAATGAAAAGCCGTAAAAACTATGCATTAGGGCAGCGTCTTTTGTTTGGCAGCTAACTAATTAAGTCTGTTAGATTTGTTTTATTTGCTATGGCGGTCATTTAAAAGAGCAACTTCTTCTTCAACTTAGACGAAACGGATTTCGGATAAGATATACAATAATTAAAAAAAAGTGTGCCGAAAATTTGTCTTTTTTTTTTTGTTGTGTTTGAGAAAGTCATTAAGAAAGCAATGGTAAGCAAGCCTAGAGAAATAAAGCATTGACAGGCACTTCAGATCTTAGAAATTTAAACGTCTACGAAGAAAAATTTCCAAAAGAAACCTTTAAATTTACATAAATATAGACCCACATGAAAAGAGTTAGCTGCACTAATTAACCATAACTGCACAAAAAATGATATATCGCAAGTTCTGTAATGACTTTAGCAAAAGCCAGCTGCTCACTTACCCCCTGCCGGGGTCACAGCCACGCCCCATAGTGAAATGCCAAAAAATTATGAGTGCAAAAAATGATGACAGCTCAAAACATTTCGCCAAACTAAATCTATTTATTAGCTGAACCCAGAAACCGGGTGGAAAAAAAAGAAACATAACAAAACAAATCTATAATTTCTGCTTTGGGAAAGGTCTGGGTCTGGGTCTGGGCGAAATTTATAGTGGCTCTCATTGTGCCATGCAAATTTATGACAAAACATTTGAATGCCGCCTCAATTCCGTGCAGAAAGGTAAACAATGACGAGCGTGGAAATATGAGCGGGCTTGGAACGTGCATAATAATTTAATTATGAATTTGAATGCGTGCAAAATGTTTGGAAAATTGCGTGCATATTCAAAAAAAATTGCAGACGAACTGGATATAGAACAGCAGAAGGGTTTTCCCAGCACATTTGTCCGGGTTCGGTTTGTGTTAAAAGGGTAAAAGGGGCGCCGTCTGTTTGCCACGCTTGTGTGTGTAAATTGAGGGATCGTTACTGTCCGGTTCGTGGAATTCGAATGTCAGACCAACTGTCAAAAAAGTGTTCATATCATATCGCACCCACGCGATAATGTCAATCAAAAAACTGTTCACTACATGAAAATTGTTCAATTAACATTTTGCTAGCAATTACACGGCGTCCCCGCCAGATCTGCCGTGCAGCGATAAGCCGCTCAGCGTTATGTGGCATAGGGATAGTCAGTCAGATGCGCCAGCGAACCGGTTCGAGAACCCTGCTCCGAATGAGTGACGTGTGACCAGCGGTCAGCGGCCCATCAACAGACGTTGGTTGCCCGCCTGTGGAAATTAAAACAAAAGGTTACCTTTCTGAAGTGGCAGCCAGTTGCGTGTGTAAATTTAATAGGATTTGTGTGCTAAGCGTAATTAGACGACTAGTTTCGAAACTGTTCCCAACTAGTCGACTGACTGGGTACAGTTGTCAATCAGCGACCGTCGAGCTCTGCCCGGTCGTTGTCGTTTGTTATCGTTATCGTTATCGAATGCAAATGTTTACACATTGAAGTGGTTTTTGCATAATTTGCATATTTAATGAGCTGACACATTCGTTTTTATCCCACTTTTGTTATCAGCTAGAAAAACAAATACAAATTAAGTGAAAAACTCTATAGAAAATTGTATCGGTTTTTTTTTTCTGTTCTGCAACGCTTTGATTAGCTAAGCAAAACGGGGAAAACAACAACCCCTCAAACGGGACAGTAAGGGGTGAAAAGGGTTAAAGCAAGGCAAGCTGCAAGTTGGACCCATTCATCATTTGCATACAACTGAAGCTGAAGCTGAAACAGTATCTGAATCTGAAATGCATACTGAGAATTGTATAGCACTCGCAGTTCATGTATTATCAACACACACACTTAAATCAATTGCAATCAGTTACATTTATGGAGTGTGTAATATGGGATTAAAGACTTGGATTTTACGTCAACTAGGCATAAATAAATTTATTTATTCTCTCATCTGTCACTTGCATAAATGTTGCATATCTCAAATACAAACTCAATTAAGGCCTAACAGCTGGTTAAACAAGACCATTACGCTTAGATGCTGAGTTGCCTTATGTAAATTGAGCTCAGTACGCGTTTAGTCAGTTTTTGAGATATATAAACACATCTTTTTGGGATGATAGATAAGATAAGGTTGAAAAGTGGGCTTTTCTGCTACTCTTCAGTGTTGAGCAGGTATCTAACGTATGAGTCTATCTATTTTAATTTGATTTAATTTGTTTTAAAAGTATGTATATGCGACTTGTGTGTTTAGGATTGAATTCTCTAAACCAGTTTCTGCATGATTGTTGGCCGTATTTGGCAGTTGAAGTACGCATTTATGTCTGTTATTTGATTTGTAAGTTTGCTGCATATTTAATAGAGGATAGTAAGCCGACGCATTATTGAATTCTGATTTAATAATATTGATGTCATTTAATATAATTTCGAAAATGTGCATGGCAAAGGAAGTGAGTATGAATCGAATTTTATGGATATTATCCTCTGCTGTTATAGCGTTTGAACGTCGAGTGTGTTGTTAGCAGTATCAATTGTTGTTGGCCACACTAAATGCATTTGCATGGCAATTCTGTTTCCAATATGCAAAGTATGCCACTCAGATAAACAAACATTGGCAGCTTAGTCGTTGGTTAAATTTCAGCTGCTCCACACACAATCGATATCTATGTGTGTGTGCTGGCAAAAGCAAAACCCATTACGATATCAAAATGGATATATATGTATATGTGAGAGAGAGAGAGAGAGGGGGGAGTGGGTGAGGATGTTTAGGCGCTGCACCGAGGCCTAACTAAGCCGAAGCATGCGAAAATGCATTGCTACAGCCAAGATTTGCATAAATTATTAAGATATCAAACTGCAATCCGATTGTGAACTGAATATGCCAGCTTTAAACTGCAACTGGGAAATTAAGTTTCATAGTTCATTTCAAGTGTGAACTTGTGCAGTTTAATAATGAAGCATAATATCATTATATGTATCTATCTCTATATCTATCTCTATCTATATCTATATCTATCGATACTAATCGATTTCCAACACATATTGCATATGTATTAAGATCGAATTAGAAATATAGATTTGGTTAACCAAAACGTATTTTCATCTTGAAGAAACATTTAACCGATGTGCTTAGGATATCTCCAAGTGAGTAGAGCATTTAAACTTGATTGATTGAGCAATTTATTAGAGAATTCAAATGTTAAACTTTCAAGTAGTTCTAAACATAAACTGACTTCAACGCTATGCCAGCTGGAAATCAATTTCATTTTCAATCCCAGACATTGTAGTTGTGATTGTTGTTGTTGTTGTTATTGCTATTGTTTGTGGTAGTTGCTTGTGATTGCTCTCTCCTTAGCTGCTAAGTAGCTGCACGCATAAAACTTAAAATTGCACCGCGTCGCAAGGAGCAAGGACTACCGCTACCACAACAACCCCTCCCCCCGTTGGAAAACAAGAGTTCATCTAACCAGAAGGCAACACGCAAGAGTTGCGTTTGGGACGTTCGCCCAAGGCGAGTAAACAACACAATTCAGAAGCAGCAGCACTAGCAAAAGCAGTAGCAAAAGCAGTAGCAACAACAACCAGGAGGAGGAGCCTGAAGCGTCGAAGACTCGTTCACGAACCAGGACACGGCAAATAGAGAAATGTGTGGGTAAATATGACATGCGCTGGGCGAGAACCAAGAGTGGGTTGTTGGGTTGCCGCTCCTGGCACGTGGATCGCTTGAATTTCTGATGCGTTTTCGATTTTTCCACGCGCGCACATTTTCCCCATTTTTATTTTTCTATTTTCTTTTTGTATTTATTGTTGCAGAAATTGCAACTTTGTTTACTTAAGCATTGCACAGGGTTCGCTGTGGGTATTCTCTTTGTTGTTGTTGTTGTTGTTGCCATGTCTTTTTTACCGTTTGCACATTTGCACTTTGACAAGTATTTATTTTCGATTACATTGCAATTGTTGTTGTTGTTGTTGTTTAGATTGGCGCATTGTTGTATTTGTAGTACGGAAGGAATTAGCCAAAACAGTTTTCAGTGTTTAACAACAACAACAACACTGCAGTAATAATTACAATATTTCCGTACTCATTCTTGCTGTTTAGTGTAATTGCACTTGGCAGCTAAAATTCACAGCCCTGAACCCTGAAGCAGCAGCGCCGACTAAAAATTAAAATGTGTCGCCATTTTGGGCAACTCGAGGCTGTGGTTGACCAACAGTATTTGTTGAACAAAATCTGAAAGCTTAAGAATATAATTAAATTTTTATACAACTAAAGCTCAGCTTTAGTTTTTAAGTTCAGTCAAGAGCTCACTTAATACACATAAAGTGAGAAATGAAAATGTTTTCAAGTGACTCGACCATTGAATAGTCCTTAATGTATCCTTTAAACTATGTGGCTCTTGCTCTAAAACTATGGAAGATTTACGGAGGTAGGAAGGGCTTGACCGGGGAATAAATATATATATATATATATATATATATATATATGTATATTTATATTGATGAAACAAATACATGCGGATTGGCAACATGACAGACACTGCTCATAATCAAAATACCATTGGTGTCAGCGCTATGCTCTGACTGGTTACAAAAAGAAGCTGAATCATATTGCCCATGTTATGTGGCTAAGAAACACTTTAAAATCGCTTAGGGCAAACTTGCATACAAATTGAAAACTCCAACATAAAGTTTTTCAGCTGCCGTGAATAATGAATGTCAAATTTAAGACCCACTGTGCAGTGCTGACAACGAACAGGTGAGTAGGCAACAGCACACACACACACACACACGCTTGCGATATCCCTTCACTCCCACGTGCAACGTGCCGCTGGTCGCCTGCCCCTTTGTCCCTTGGCACATGCGGCCCTTGAAGCGTCCTCGTCATTGCGGGCCACTGCAATCCCATTTGAGGACCAAAAGAAACATTGGCGAGTTGGAGGCGACACCCGGTGGCGTGTGGCAACTTCGTCGCAGCGGCGGAACTGTCGCATTTCCGCATTGCAAATGACTCCCTTTCTTTGTTGAGTGTGGCGTGGTGCGGGCTGCGGTGAGCGAACTAAGCATTTTTGTAATTAAGATAAAAGCGACAAAGACACGGAGAGGGGTCTAAATGCGAAAGGGTATATCAAAAGCCGTTAAGTGTTTGGGCCAAGCACGACATGTGGCCAGAAAAAAAAACAAAAAAACACAACACTTAATAGTGGATTTAAAGGGTGTTCCAAGAGTACATCTAACTCAAGTTCGCTTAATACAAATGCTATCAATGTTGAGTTTGTTAAATGTGCCATGCAAAATTGCATAGAGCAAATGTCAGCTTAGCATCAACAATCCAAGAACAACAACAATAACAACAAAAAGTGAGCAGCCAAATGGACACGCCCCGTCGAGATCGAGAGTCGAGGTCTAACCTCAGAGATGGGCAAAACATGCAGATACAATAACAAAACAGCAACAACAACTACAACAGATAACAACAACAGCAAAAGGAGTGCAGCTTGGACAGCTGCATAATATATAAAACCAAACACGCCCAACCCCCAAAATGCAGTAAAAGGGCATTACAAGCTCATCAACGGTTAGGATCCTTTTCTGTTTTTTTTTTTTGGTTTTTCAGTTTTCGTATGCTGTGTGGACCAAGACCCAGAGACAGCCCTTCGATTGTCATTCAAATGCGAACCCGTTTCCTCTGATATTTTGTGACATTTCCACATTAAAAACATTTTATAAAATAACAACAACAACAACAACAATAATAAACATGCAGATTTAGGCGAAGGGGATTGCGAGGGGTTTCAACAGCATCCGCGCTAAAATCTGCGCTCAAATTGAAACGTTTTGACCCGAACCCAAAAACGCTGAAGTGGCCGAGCGCATTAGAGATTAAAAACCAAACACACACGCAGAGGACGCCGAGGACGAGAATGTTGCTGATGTTGATAATGTTGTTGTTCTTGATATGCTTTTGTTCTTGGCACGATTCACAGATTTCCACCGTTTTCTGCCACATTTTTCGCTGTCATATTTTGACAGGCCAACAGAAATGCTTAAGGCCGGCAGCTAAGTGGGCCAAGCACCAGATAAAATCAAACGATAAGAAAAATATAAATATATATATATTTAAAGTTTGGACAGCCAAAGATAAGGGGTGCAAAAATATACAAAAAATAAAATTGCAGCCGTCAATTAACGGCGATTTATAGCCACAAGGGCATGCGTAGTGTGTGCAATTAACAATTGTTGCAGCAACAGCAAACAAATCGCACGAGCTGCGCCTGCGCCGACAACAAACAACAACAACAAAAACAAAAACAAAAAAAGAAACGGAATTATTTCCAATGGCGCGAAATGGAGTGCGCTTTAATTTGCATAAATTACGTGGCCAGCGACAGCATCTAAGCTAAAGCATAAAGGATGCAGGATGCTGGCAGCAGACAGCAAGGGGTAAAGGGTTGCCACCACTCGTATGAATGTGAATGTGATTGTGATTGTGAATGTGAATGCCACCCGCTTGTGCAGCCCACTGCGTTCAAGTGGCTGCCGGCATCCACTTGTGAATGTTGCGAGGAATAGGATACGCAAATGAGTGTGCAACGCACCGAAACTTAATTACTCTTTCACTTCGAAGCGAAGTCAGTGAAGTATTCTTAATGCGTATGTAAAATGATGGAGAAAGTTTCAAACACTGCATTCACCGGCAATCATAAGCTTCTCCTATTTTCATTTCGGCTCAACAGCAATAGTTAAATTTCTTTCACTTTGCACAGCAGCCAGAGATAACTCAGCCTCTATTTGATAATCTCTTTGCCATCGATGCAGCCAACAGCAAATTCATTTTCTTTCACAAAAACCAAAAAAAAAAAAAACAAGAAAAACTTATTCGAAGCAATATATTTGTTTTTATATTTCTTATTCGATACAATATTGAAGTTTTAAGACAATGAAATTATGATGTAAGGAATCACTTTAACACAATTTGTGTATTAATATTAAGTGATTCAATTGTAATTGTACAAATCAGATGAATGAAGGGGCAATTACAAAACGCAATCTTCGGTTGCAAATCTCTTTCTGTAAGAAGCATACGAACATATCACCTGCCCATAAAATAATAGAGCAATATGGCAAGAAATTGCTATAAAATGTAATATGCTCAACAGATACCATAATATAGTTACAATAGCCCTGTCTTGTGCCCTATAAATCTGTTGCAATCATACAGACACCCAGGCAAATACTCGATCACACACACACACACACACACACACATGAGCACTTGGGAGCGCTCCAGGTTTTTGTTTCAAATAAAAAACGTTTTATTTTTTTATTTTGCTTGGTTGTTCGTTGAGTGGTTGATTGCATTTATGGGCTGGACTCGCGACCAACTGGTCGAGCATCCGTTGCTCCGCTTTGCCTCGAGGCGGATGCTGAGGAGGCTTAAATGATGATGTTGCTGTTTGATGTTTGATGATGAGGAGCAGTCAGTCAGTCGGACATCGACTTGAGGTGTGGCCGCTTAGCTGAGCCGTGAAAATGTAATGTACATGGCAATTCCATTTCATAGAAGTGAGCAGACATGCAGAAGAGTTACGCAAATATGGCCAAAGGGCAGAGCAGAGCAGAACAGCATTCGTTGGGCTAGCAATCATTTTAAAAACCCGCATAATTGTCAGGATTTGCACGCCGATGCGAAGCGGGTTGAGTGGGTTCGCCCTTAAAAAAAAGGGTTGAGGGGCGGCAACTGCAGTGCGCTATTTGAGGTTGTGTTAAAGCGCTGAAATCTCCACACCTCTCAGCGTAAATGAAACTATTCAGGGAATTGTTATTATTTCAGCTAGATAATTTTTCAGCTTTAAAATTGTATCTGAGTGCGATTTGCAAGCAGCTGTTTTTATTATTTTTTTTTTAAATTTATATTAAAATCTTTAATAATAAGAAGCTGATAGTCGGTCGAATGGAAATACTTAATTGTTAATTTTCATTTTTACACAATAATGAATGTATTTTCTGAAGAAAAACATAAATAACAATGACTGATTTATTGAAAAATCGATTGAAAATCAATCAATCAATCAAACAATTGCATAAGTGGAAACTACAAAAAAAAAAACAGCACTGAGAAAAATGTATTTTCTAAATTAAAAAAAAAAACATTAAAATGTTTATATGTATAAATTTCTTAAAGAAAAATAAACAACCTTCATCAGACTGTCTCAATTTCTATCAGCATTCTTTTTAGCTAGACATTTGTCAGACATTTAATTTCCAAATAACATTTTCTGAGCTGGAAAGTCGATTGTGGTTTTCATTTTGCTTTTATTAAAACACCCCGGGTGACAATTGCAGACATGTCGCAGCCGACGCATTTTGGATGACAACACCGCAAAAACCAAAAAACCAAAAAAATAAACATGAAATGAAGCAGAAAAAAATAAACCTGAACAGATTGATAGCGATACAATCAATGTGCACCACAGGATACTTGTGCCACATAAAAAACACGCACAGAATTAAAAATAATAATAATAATGTCAGCAAGCGAAAATGTTGACAATCCACGCAGGGCAATGCATTATCATGAAAAAAAAGAATTAAACAGGCAGACCGAAGATTGTATACTCTTGCGGACCGGAATAAATGTTAAAATTCAATCAATTGTCTCTTTGAAATATATTTCACATATAGTCTTCCAATGTCCGATGAGTTTGTCCAAATATAAAACACATTACTAACCACTTTCACTAGAATAACTAGGTAAAAAAAACTCTTGCTCATTTGAGAACCAGTTTTTCGATCAATCTCAATTATTATTTTTGGCTTAAATATGAGCTGCATGTTAAACGAGTTTCATAGAAGAATTCATCCTGTGACACAGTCAGAGAATCAGACATGGAATATTAATCTCCTCTGCAAACTTGACGTCAGAATTAGAAGACCCTCCGCAAGGGTATAATGAAAATACACTCGAAAATTAATCGCTTGCACGTGCATTGAATGTGAAAATTGAAAATTGAATTGAATCCGTATTAAATAGCAAAGCGCTTTTAACTGAAGACAACAATTGCGAATCGTAAATCGTAATACTCCCCAATGGATTTGTCACCTGGTCTTTCCTTCTCTTCCACTCTCTTCAAGTTGACGTCGAAATTGATGAATAAAATTGAGGCTGGTGGTAAAAGTGTGCGGCTTATGACAAAGATTAATAACGATGATGATGTTATTTATTTGGTATTGATGATGATGATGATGTTGACTGAGGACACTTGATATGTCTATCAACAACTTATTGAGGTTGCTATGTGTGTATTCGAATAAAAATAATAATTATTGTGCACCATTCGGTCTTGAGTACAAAAGAAAGTTTTTTTTTTGGCACTCAAATCGAACAGAAAAAATTACCATTTTGTGTCATTATAAGAAGTAATTCCACTTAAATGATGTCACAATGAAGCTAATTTCAAGCAGTTTTGCTGTGCCGAGAAAAAGAGATGAAGAAAAGTTAGTTCAAGTTAAACCAATTGAGTTGAGCCTCGATGCCGGATTTGAGAGGCAGAAAAATACATACGAAAAACTTAGTTCAAGTTAAACCATGAAAACAAAAGTTTTCGCATCGTTTTCTCATGTTTCTGCAGTACGAGTTGTCAACATATCAAATTCACTTCAAGCTGCCAATAAGCAGCTATTTTATGTTGACAAATACTATTTGCGGCTGCCGGATTTGCATTTTATCTGTCAAATGTTTCACAGCTCGATTAACTGCCTGATCAATTTGAATCGCCAAATCAGCTTAGGAGAGAGTTTCAAACTGGGATTTAAACCAGTTGGCAGCTAGACTAGCTAAGTGACTAACTGTGCAAAATGACAGCATATGCATAGAATATCAAAAGAAATTTCAACTAAATTGAATGCCTCCAAGTTTAAGTGGGGGTTATTCATCTAGAGGCGCAAAAAAGGGTTTTCACTTGAAAATCGATTCAGTTTTGAAAAACTAATAAGAATAAAGATATAGACCCAAAAAAAAAAAATAGAAATAATTCATTAATTAACTTAATTGTCAAATAATTAACAACTAAATGCTATCGTAAATTCAAATTGAACTTCAAAAATATATGGAAATTCACTCTGAAATTTGGCAACAAAAATAGCTTTCAATTAATTCAAAAATGGTAAAAATTGAGATAGATTTATGTATATTTTTTATACTTATAATATATTTTATATTTTATTTTATATTTTCTTTTGTTAATTTCCAAGTTCAATCTAACTATAAAATATCTAACAGCTAAAGGCATTATTAAATTTAAGACTGAACTTAATACCCTATATAAAAGTGCCCTGTCAAACAACAACTTGAAAATAGCTATCAATTAACTCGAAAGAACTATAAATTTAATTATTCATAGAAATCCAATAAAAATAACTATAAACCCCGCCAACAATAACAGGACAACAAACATTGTCAGTTTATCCAAGCAAACAACATAAAAAACTGTCAAACAACAAGGAAAGTCGAGATTTTTTTGTTTTTTGTTTTGTTTTGTTTTTGGCTCTGTTTAAAATAATATGCACCACCGAATGGTTGACAAAAATGCAGCAACCACCCAGCTGTCCCTATGCCTTTGCCTCTGTCTGTCGGGGGGGTCAAGAGCGTTGCCTGTACAGAGGTCACTCGTAAAAAAGGCCGTACCAAATATTGCTTTCTGTACGAAATGAGCGTGAAACATGGCGAGACTTCTAGTTGGATGGTTGAATGATTATAGTCGAGTATGGAGTACATATTGTATTTACTCTATTAGACAGCTGGCCCATTGGCTCTATTGCTGACTCACTCTAACTGTTGGGCTCTCTCTCTCTCTCTCTCTGTCGCACATCAAGCTGCGCCGACGCACAGCGTGTGATAAAAAAACACTTGAGGCTAATTTCGCTGGCTTGTTGCTTGAGCATTTTCAATGGGCCAATAACAGATTTTTTTAATTAAGCCAGCGACATGATTGTTAATAGCTAAATCTACAACAACAATAATAAATGCTAAATGTACAGCAACAACAACAACAACAACAGCAAATTGTCGCTTTAACACAAAAAGCTGTTGGGAAGCAATTTGTTGTGCACTGAATGAATAAGTGAGTGACTGAGTGAGTGAATGTGTGAGCAAATGAGTTAAAGTGTGAGTGCATGAATAAAACTGAGTGAATGCCAATTTACCGTTGTTGTTGTTGTTGTTGTCGCTATTTGTTGTTGTCGCTATTTGTTGTCCAGTGCACACGCGTATTGAATTTCCAGAGAACATGTTTTTTTCATTTTCATGCGAGAATAATTTTGAATGGCGGAAAAACGTTGCTGGCAAAAAATACAACATAAAAAAATAAACAACAACATTGTTTGTCCAATGGTCGGTGGACACTTGACAAGCTATGGCAATGACCATGTGCCCCCCCTCTCACTCTCTCTCTCCTCCAACCCGCCACGCCATCTCCTTGTGCACCCAGGGGAGTTTGGTGCAGCTGCCATTTGGATTGCATTGGTATTAGTTATTTGTTTTTGTTTTTTGTTTATTTTTTTGTATTTATTGAAAGGTTATTTGAAATTGGTTAACTAAATGCCGAACAGCAGGAAAACAAAATTCATTAAATTCATTAAAGCTGGCTAAAATTGCTTAAGCACTCAGTTATTTCAGCATTAAGCCAAAGTGTAATTGAAGATTGAAGATACTTTTAGAAAGTGGATAATTGATCAAAAGAGTGACATGAAACCAATATCCACAAATGCCTTTCAATTCGGATATTATATATTATGCAAAGAGTTGTGCAGCCAAGATTATGAAATACGATCAAAGACTTTAAGTTAATATAATTATGGGCTTTTTTTATTATATATATTCTCACAACTATTGCTTGTCTATTTTACTAGTATTCTTTCTGAGTTTTACTGAATTTTATTTAATTATATTTATTGCTGAAATGCCAACTTAATGTCGAACATTCTATTTTTGAATACATTATTTGCCATTAATCATTTAGAAAACTACGTTTTCGATATTTCAAAAATTAAAATGTCCATTTTTAGTAACTAAAAATTAACATTTCTGATTTTAACTCAACCAAAAATAAATTACTCTTTAAATTGGGTTTAGTATGGACAACAATCTGCACATATCAAAAGTGAAATTTGAATAAATTATTTAATTATAATTTTATTATTACGGGTATTTTTTTTTTTTTTTACCATATTATTTGTCTTACTTGTAACTCAAAACACTAAAAGAAATCATCATACAGCTGCTTAGCTGCGCTGATTTCCGTCCATAAATCTTCTGGTTGCTTGGGCTCGACTATCTAACTATGATCTATGATTAGAAAACGCCCCTCGAGTGTCTCTGTCAACCCTTGTGTGTGGTGCAACCACTCAACCACTTGAACAGTGAATGCAATTGTGAATGTCGCAATAAATCTTCAAAAAAAAAACAAGAACAAAAAAGAGAGAAAAATTTGTCACTTTCACCGCGACACAAAAACAATTGACAAATGTGGCCAAAATGCTATACAAAAAAACCCAAAAAAAAAAAAGGAGAATCAAATAAAACAAAATAAATGTTGCATTATATGGGCGCTGAGTTTTACGGTAAATTGCGCAGGCATAAAAGGTAAGTCGTCCTTAATCCTTTTTTTTCATTTCAATTTTTTTTTGTTGTTGCAGCGAAATTGCCTCTCAAAAGGTGAAAACTGTCGAAAAACATGCGTCGTGTGTCGTCCAGCATCTCCTGCTGTGCGCCTGCGCTGACTTATTGGCAGCTGACCAGTCAGCCAGCGGGACGATCAGCAGCAGCAGGATGTGCGGATGTGGCACGTGGCACGGGGCAAGCAAAAAAGGGGTCGGTGGTGCCTGCGGTTGCAGCACAAATTGAAATAGCAAAAATCATTGCCACGAATCGCCACGGAAAATTGCATTGGATTTAATTGCATTTACAATGACCAAACAAATGCGATTACAACATTTTAAAGCAGCGACGCCGGACAATGTCCGGCATTTCAAATTTGTAGGGTACAATTCACGCCTCGCTACACAAAAGCGCTGTAAATTATATTGTTAGAGCTCCGATCAAAATCGGGGAGGGCACAACTGAAAGAGCGAGAGAGCGAAAGAGAGAGAGAGTGTGCGAGTGAGGGAGCAAAGAGAGAGAGAGAGAGAGAGAGAGAGAGAGAGCTGCATAATTGCAGCGGCTCTGAAACAATTGAAACACAAACAGAACATCCAGTTTCACCCACCCCCAATCCCCTACCCCTACCCCTACCCCTACCCCTACCCCTGTCTGTACCCTGACCAGCTAGTCGTGTAATTTTATTAGTTTTGCGCTCATCGATTATTTGTTTAGGATGCTGTGCAGCAGGAGGAAACAATTGCAGTTATAGTTACAGTTATGGCCAGTTACATGACGGGACATAATAATAAACATGCCAACTAAATTATGAAACAACTGGCAACCCTTAAACGCAGTGCGTTACGCAACTCGACAACTCATTGCAGTATTGATAAATATATATTATTTTTCTTCTATAGTTTATTATTTGGTAAACCATTTTTATAATTATAATATGCTTTGCGTTGACTTTCAGTCAAGTATTTCGATATATTTTGAGTCACGAAAAAGATTAAAGTATTTTCATGCTCAAAACTAAAAAATACAATCTTACCAAAAAATAAGTAAAGCATCCAATTAGATTCCTATTCGAATCAATAGCGTTGCCACATCGTTGAAAAAAGTAGCTGCCTGCCACTGTGGCTGCTGCCATGGCACATCACACAATTCACAGGAATTATGTATCGATTTTATTGATGTTTACCAAACCAACGCAGATTTATATTCCAAACAATAATTAATAATAGTACAATATATTTTGAGTCGTGTTGCACAACAACGCAACGATAACAGTTCCACTAGTTCAAATGAGCTGAGTTATTTGTCATCGCTAAACAAGTCGATAATTTACTGGCGCATCTCTAAAACATAGCAAAATTTAGGCAACAAATTTTGAAGAGCTAACAGCATAAAATGGCCAGCAAGCAGTTGATAAACCGCTTAAGCACAGTTGGATGCCGTGGCCAGAATTGGCTAACGCCATTGGCCGTCGTGCGCAACTCGAGCACACACAACGACGTCCAGACTGTCACCCACACTGGCCAGGTGAGTGCTGCTGCTGCTGCTGCCGACGACGAACAGCTGTTGAGGAGACCCGATTACGCAAACAAAAATGTCAAACAAAATCTTTGGGTTTTAATTGTAGGTGTTCGACAAGGACGACTATCGCAATGTGCGCTTCACGAATGCCAAGCGCTATGTGAACGAGAACTGGGGCATCAAGCTCATCGACGAGCAGCGCCCCATTGAGTCCACGGAGCGCGTTGTCTACTGCGACGGTGGAAACGGGCCACTCGGCCATCCCAAAGTCTACATCAATCTGGTGAGTTGTGGCTCATGCGTTGCTTTGACTCAATAATAGATGATGTTGTCATTTTGTTGTGATTTTTCTTAGGATAAACCTGGCAATCACATCTGCGGCTATTGCGGCCTGCGTTTTGTGAAGAAGGATGACCATCATCATTAGAGGCTGCTGTGGAAACTAATTGAAGCTGTTGAATATACTATTACAAAATAATAATAAAACTTGGAACTACCGCGCTAATTGACGGCACTTCATATCATCAACAGTTATTTTCTATAACGGAATAAATTGCATGGATTTTATGACTATAGCTTGTATAATGCATCGGTTCCACATTCGACTAGCAATCGCTGTGCAACTCACTTATCCTGGTAACATACATGTTCGACTGCTTGCGAAGCGCAGCTAAGAGAAAAAGTACCCAATCGCTCTGAGTAGAATAGAACTTAGCATCTTGGTCAACAAACTGTTAACTCTAATCTTCAACTAGTTTGGATTCTTCTAAGCAAAGCTAACCATTAACAAACTGAGAAATTGTAGAATGCATAATACAACTGGACATAGATGAACATCGGGGGAACTGTAATATTCAACTAGTTTGGTCATCAAATAAAGTCGAGTCAATGAAGTCAACCCATTAATACTGCTTATAAGCCGCTTTTGATGAAGACTACTGGTTACACTTATTGCCTATTCAATTTTCATGATCTATTCTTATCTGAAAGTATCCTGTTATCCTTTAACAAATTAGGAGAAGAAAAAAAACACTCCTTAGCTTGTTGCACTTGTCTATTGCACAACATTATTTATTCACTTGCATATTGTTGAATGACATCTAATACAAATGTATTTGTTGTTTGCATTGTGGTCTATTTGTGTAATTAGTAATTAAAATATGATCAACTAAAATTAGTAGATTTTTGTAAAGTAAATCAAATGAGTAAGTATATAATATATTTATGCAAGTAAGTCAATTGCATAAGCTAAATAATTATAAATCACAAGGAACACAAAAAAAAATACATAATAATAATATACATATATATGGTATATATGTGTGTAGATCCGATCACCATTTAACTTATTGGGATTGCATATGTATGTATATATATATATATAAGAATATCGAAAATAAATCAGAATATGTATATATAGATATATATATATATATATTTGTATAGGTCATAATTATGCTTGTTAGCGGTATACTACAGAATTTGGTTGAATTTTTGTGTTGCTTTCTTGTTGTTATATGCGTTTTGTAACGGTTATTTTTGTTACCACGGGCACTTTAGATGCTGCACGCTCCAATTGAGACACAGATAGTACCACGAATAGAATATAAAATACAAAATAATAATTTTGTCCACCAAACCGTTAGCCGTCAGCTGTCAGCTGCCGGCTGTCAACTGTCAGCTGTCAGCTGACTAAAAATCAAGCTCGTTTTTCCGACTGGCTAAACTCAAAACAGAACACCAACTCCGAGCCTGAACTGAACGACACGAGACGAAGATGATGCGCTACGACACGAAGAAGACTCGTGTGTGAAACGAACTTTCGTTGATTTCGTTACCTTCGTCTTCGTCTGTGCCGTTGCGCTCTCTGTCTCCGTCTCTCTCTCTCTCTCTCTGGGCGCTGAGATGCGGTGCGATGGGAATCGTCCCCTTGCAGTAATGCTCTGGAACTGAATGTGGGAATGAGAGCCGCTGCTCCCAAACACACACAAGCACGCACGCACACACACACACACACACATCCAGACGCGCGCACACACGCAGGCAGACAAACGGCGACTTTTTCTCAAAACGGAAAACGGAAACGGAAAAAGGAACGCCGTCGCTGCGGAAATAATGATCAATATGGTCAATCAATAATCGTCGTCATCTGTAGTTGTCTCAATTGCGTTTCATCTAAAAATGCACCAACAAACACTGAAGAGAATGTAAACTAAAATGTAATAGGTTCTAATTTGGATGATTTTGATGTTGTTGCTGATGTTGTTGTTGCTGTTGTTGCTGTTGTTGTAGTTGGTGTAGTTGTTGTTGTTGTGTGGGACTATGTTGCCGACGAATCGCTTTTGCTTATATTCATATTGTTGTTGTTGCTGCTGTCGCTGGAGTGACAGCAATGATCGCTTATCTTGATTGGGGCAATAGCTGTTCACCACTGGTCACCAGAGGTTCCTGGGCATGGCGTAACCTTCTTTTGTCACAAATATATTGCGATTCATGTTCGCCACACGCTCAGCTCCAGCACCAATTGCAGATCCAGTTGCTCCCTCTCCAACTGCTGCTCCCAGCGATTTGGAGGCCAGTCCAGCCTCCTGGCTGACAGTCGTCTCCTTGCGACCATCCACGATGCGAGTAACGGTTGTCGTCTTCTGGCCGGACGAGTCCTGGGTGACCTTGGTGGTCTCATAGCTGCCATCCGGTTTGCGGATCGTCTTCGTCATGACGCTCTGGCTAAACATCTTCGGGCCCTGATAGGTGCCATCGAAGACGCCACCAAACGGGGTCATCGGTGTCATGATGCTCGGCTTGCCGCTCGGCGGTGGCGGCGGGGGGCGTGAGGGTCGCATTACGCCCGGCTTCAGTTCGCCATCCGCATTGAGGGTGCCATGGATGCGACCCATAATCAGCTCCTCATCCGAAAGCTTGAAGCGAGGCAAACTCTTGCGCAGAACACGTTGATTCGACGGCAAAATATGCTCGTTGCCTTCCTCCGTATTGAGACGCTGTATCAGCGAGTACAATTGATCCGGATAAATTCTGCACAAATTAAAGTTTAATAACACATATTTCATATCGTATTTTTATAGTTACTTACTCTCCATCCAAATCGGAGTCCAGCGCACTTTCCTTCTTCTGAAACTCCTTGAGTATCTTGCTTTCGAATCCGGGCTTCAAGAAGTCCTCCTTCAGATTGCGCTCAAAGCCAGCATCTGTTGAGGAGAATTTAGAGTGGACTAAAATAAGTTTATAAATATTTATGCAAATAAATAATTATAAATCACAAACAACAAGTAAAGATGAAAACAACAAAATATATACATAAATATATAATTTATATATATATAATTTATATGTATATAATTTATATAATATATATAATTTAGAGTGGATTAGAATAAACTAAGAATGAAACAAAATATTTTAAAAAGTTAACCAGACATAAAAAGGGTAATTAAAAACTGTAATTCCAATTTTTTAAGAATTTCTTAAAGCTTATATTATTTTTAGTAAAAAGAAGACTTTACATATTTATTTACAATATTTAATAAAAAAAATTAAAGATTTTTCGTTTTGATTAGATAAGATAAGCAGTTTTCAACTCCTATTAGCAATAATTCAACCTTAGCGAGTGTTTACTGTATTGAGCGGCTTACCCTCGTTGTTCTCATGCATCGACTCCAGGAGACGCTGCAGTTGACGCTCAAAGTGCTTTTCCATCTCCAGGGGACTGGTGAAGACCTGGAACGCAAACTTGCGATCATCATCGAAGAGTTCATCATCCGTTTCCGCCTCCTCGAACCATTGCGGCTTCCTGAACTCATCCTTGCTCGAAGCGGATGCGGAAGCGGAAGCGCTGCACCAAAAAAAAAAGAAAAATACACAAAAAAATGTAGTAGGTGTAGTAGGCGGCTTCATCAAATACACCAAATACAGTTATGTCAGACACACACACACACACACATACGACGACCGCCAACTCCCCCCTCGCCCAACCACAGGCAGAGTTCACTTCAATACGCAGCCTCCGCAAAATACACACACACACACGAACACACATACACACACACACACATGCATGCAGGCGCCTGTGTATATATCCTGGTAAAAAGTGTATCTATCATGGCAGGTGCCTGGTGCCTGGTGCCTGGTTTATCGATCCATCCACACAAAAAAAGCCGCTGCTTCAATTTGCAGTTTTGTGCACTTTTTGCATACTTAATACTCACTCTTGCTCCTTCTGCTGCTGCTGCTGCTGGTCAAACTCCGATTGGAACATTTTCTTCAGTATGTCCATGGCGAGATTGTTGTTGTTGGTTTCTGATTTGTTGTTTTGTTTATTTTACTTTAACCTTTTGGTTGGCCGAGCAAAACAGCGCTCTGAATTTATATAGAGAAAGAAAAAACTAAAAGAACCAAAATGACGCAAATAACAATAGTGTTGGCTAATTTGTGAGAAAGTCTCGCTTTTCTATACACTTTTCTATTATTTAGTTTTCTTTTCTTTCTTTTTTCCTGATAATAATTGTATTTGTGTGCAGAGAATTTTCAAGTATCCTAAAAACCACCACGACAAAAACAGAAATTGCTCGATTTGCCAGCCAGCGAACAGCTGATTGCTTGGCGTTCCGCTTCAGCTGTTTCACATGCATGCATTGCTCACATTCATACATACATACTCGCACAATCATGCCAGCAACGAAATGGAATCGAAATACACAATGGAATTAGAACATGGCGCGTTAATTCAAAAAACAATAATAATTAATTAGAAATCAGCTGATATGCGTATTTATAATTATTTATTCAACTGGCTGCTTTAAATATATAACTAATTTCTATGTGTGATGAAAGAAGAATGGAAACCCTGATTACGACCTGAAAATCGTATTCTTTAGTTTCTCATTTACTGTGCGGCAATCTTAGAATTGTTTAACATATATCTTTTTTGTGTTGGAGTTGTTACAATATTATTGTAACTATATATTTGTCATCAGTTTATCAGTTTAGTTGTTGCAGTTGTCGGCTTCTACTGCGAGATCTTCAAATTTGTACAAATACAAAAGTTGCTGGCTGGTTTTCTCTTCTTTTCGTTTTTTGTTAAGTTTTAGCTTGCTTTTGATACTTTTTTGGCAATCGTTTTTTTGTTTTGTTTTCTTAAATTTCTTAAAGTGTTGTGTATGAGACATTCTCCTTGTTGTCGATGCTGCAGCGTTTGAACTTTTTGATCCTCATCATTTTATTCTCATCGGCGCATTTGGTTGTGATCGCATTGCGAACTTCCTTTTCGCTGGCATTCGATTTGTGGGTCACCGCAAAGATGATGTCCTGTATCTTGAGCGGATCGAGCATTTGCTTGAGCGGCTTGTGCTGACCCTTAAATGCCGGCGACGGTTTCCCCGTCATCGAGTGTGTCGCCAACGTTTCCCGATCAAAAATGGCCACCAGCAGTTTGCGAGTGGCCAGCGAGGAAACAGACCAATTGATATTCTCAAAGATGCCGGCCGGGACACGAGTATCATTCGGTCCAATGGACACCATCACATTGCCAGTCAACTGCTGTTGCTGCTGCGGCAAGTAGGGTTCCTTGGGGCGACTGTAGCTGCGTCGCGTGGGCAGCTTGTAGTGGACATTGTGCGACTGTGGTGTCGACGTTGCCCGAATGCTATTGTTATTGTTTTCCTGCAGCTCCAGTTTGCAGCGTTTGTTTATCTGCCCTGCGGAGGATTCACGCTTGACATACTGCTGGTGCTCCTCGTTGCCCAGGCAGATCTCCAAGCGATCCGAGTCGGCCGATGTGCTCAGACTATTCAAGCTCTCTGCAGCCAGGCGTATCTCGATGGCATCCGCATCGTCGCCCTTAATGATCTTGTAGTCAATCACCTCGGGATGCTGCTGGCATTGCCCCGCCGTGGAGGCTGGGGCAGCTGCACATATCACCGAACTGGGCGGTGTCAGAATCTGTGGCTGTTGTTGTGTTAATGGCGCCACTGTTGGTGGCGATGGCGATGTGGCGGCAACTGTTGCCGATTGCATGCGTGCCGATGTTTCATGTATTTGGGACAAGAGATCCGTGTGCTTCTGTAGCTTAGCCTCTAGGTAGCGCACCTTTTCGCGCAACGCATGATTCTCCGCCTCCAAATTGGTATCCTGCTGATCGAGGACGCGCAACAATTCAAAATCCTCGCCAGTGGTTTGTGTCCATGCTGTGAGCAACATGGCCGGCTCCTTTCCGCTCCAATGCGATTCATCGCGTACATTTATAAAATTAGCGCCATTCGCTTGCAATATCTACAAAAAAAGATTCCTTTTTTAATATAAATACGTTTTGCACTTCTGAAGGAAATACATAAAAAAAAAGACTTACATGTGGATCCATTTCAATGATCCGCTGTTGTTGTAAGCGTCTGGCTGGCTGAGCGTCGACTGTGCAAAGAAGTTGGCGGCAGAATAGCACAAAGAAATAAAAGAAAAGCAAATGCGTGAAATAAAATACCAAAATGCATGCGAGAGCGAGAGAGTGATAGGGGTAGTTTTATAGTTTTTAGCAAAAGACAAACAGCAACAACAACAAAAATAGCAACGGGAATAGGCACGGCACAATGCATTCCAATTACTTACACATGTTACCTGGCAGCAAACCAACAGCAATGCGCACATATTCACACGTACACATATATGTTATATTATTGTGTGTGTGTGTGTGTTGCTCTCTCTCGTTTTCTAGCCCTGTCGTTTTCAGGTAAGTGTAAAACTGCTGAAATGGGACTTTCTATATCCCAACTGGTGCGGGACCAATTTTCAATGTTGCTTCGTTTTTTTTCTTTCTTCCTTTACGTTTCGTTGCCTGCTTTCGCTGCCGCTCGCTGCGTGCATCTGCTTCGCGCGGGAGCTGGCAAGGTTTAATTTGAAGGCGAACAGAGTTGTCGCCCAGCAGGCAGCTTTTGGGAAATATTAATGTTTCATAGAGAAGTCGCTCAGCTGTAACCGGTTTGCAGCAGTGGAAACGTAGTGGGACCACTTGTCAGACAATATGAAATATCCCTTTTGGAACTGCAAGGGGCAGAATGCAAACGTTAGTGCTCTAATCGGAAAAATAAAAATAAGAAGCAACCCCTATGCAGGCAGCTGTGGAAGTCATTAGAGCATATAGTAAGATAGAATTCTTAAGCAAAATGTACTTGTAACAGGTAAAATGCGTACCTTTTGTTAAGCGCTCTTTGTTGAAATTCTATAAACTCGATTCGCAGAAAAACTCAGCATGCATTTTTTGCCAGGGACGAAATGCTTAAGAATGAATATTTCTTATGCTTCGATTTGCTTTGAGATATTCATAGACCATGTTTTGAGTCCATTAAATTATGTCTTTCGTTCTAATAGCAAATCTAATTTGACTTATCAATACAACGTATTTTTAATGATTTTTTACTATAAAAAGATTTTAGACAGCAAAAGAAAAGAGTTGTAATTGAAAAGCATTTCACTTGAGTGGTCTCAATTTCTCGTCATATCGACAACTCTATTCGCCATCTGCCAAATAACTGTTAATCCTAGATCATAAAATTCGCACAAAGCGAGTTTTAAAGGGAATTTATTCAAGGACGCACGTAATTGTAGCTTAATATTTAACAGAGCCAAAAAAAAAGAGGAAAAAACCCTTGCAGCTGCACAAAATTTAGTTACCTGTTCTATTTTTCTCAGTTACCTGTTCCATGGCGAATATTCATAATTTGGAGAATAAAAATGACAATGCTGAGGAAATTTGCATGCCATTTCTCAACCAGCCGCAGACTTGGACAGAGCACGCGCTACGAGCAAATTACGCAGCTCCTCACAATCCAGCAAATCCGCAGAATTTGATGCCATATCTGCACCCAATATATACGTATAGTTATCAGCAGTATTTCAATCAGTTGGTGCCCTACATTTACGGACTGATCAATCCGGCTGTTAATTGCAATCTCAGCCAGCAATCGACGCTATCCGCAGAGATGGACATTGAGAAGTACATCAACTATGAGCTGAACAAGCAGAAGGGTCTGATGCGCAACCAGAATCCGCGTCCTCGCATCTTGAGTCAACTGCAGCTGCCCACCACTCGCAGCAGCAGCATCAGGAACAAGAAGCAGGAGCAGCAGCGGCGTATCATCAATGTTCAAGTGGTTGCCATGGCGGGCAGCACAAGGGAATTGGTCAAAGCCCAGGATGACATCGAACCCTTGCCACCCGTCACAGCCGAGTTTAGGGCGAGTGTGGCCAAGATCGCCAAGAGCCAGCAGCATTATACGCAACTCTTTGGCCGGCTGACGAACATGTTGCAAACGCTGAATCGTCGCTACGATGGCAACGAACCGGAGCCGGAAGAGCAACAAGAACAGCAGCAGCTGATCGTTGAAGAGGCACCGCCGCCGCCGTCAAAGCGTGCCCGTCACGACATGTCCAGCAGTTCGTGTGAATCGCACTTGGATGTGGAGATCAGTGCGCAACCAGCAACGCATGCACAGTATCCACTGCGTGTGAAACTGGAGAACGGCAGCTCGATGTATGTGCTCGGCCCGCATGGCACCCACATCGATGCCAAGGATTATAGTCAGGTGTTCTGGACGAACGCACCGATAGCGACACGCTGCCTGCTCGCCGCCGTCTTCACCAGCGATGAGCTGGCCACGCACACCCTTACCGGCAAACCATCGCCGGCCTTCTATGGTCGCGAACGGCCCGCAAAGAAGATGTTGGATCAGCGCCGGGTCGATGACATCATTGTCAGTGTCCGGAATCGGACGGGTGGCAAGGAGCGACACATTAGAGCCACCATTACCACCAAGTGTGCGGACACTGCTAAGAAGTATAAGCGTCGCGCCAAGAAGGCCGGCAAGGATACTGTGGTTGTCAAGGACGAATCGATTTGAAGTCGATACATGCTTAAAATAAGTTCTTTAGCTGGATATGATCGAGCTATAAATAGGTACAATACAGTGTGATCGCTCGCTAAATAGTTAGCTTAAATCCTTTATCCTGATTTTCTATGCAAAACAAATTAATACTTTACTGACAATTTTAAATAAAGTTTTAAATTTCATTCTAATTTTTTAAATCAGCAAAATCTGATTTTGATTTAAATTAAATGCGTTTTACGAGCTCAATTCGAATCAGAAAGTTTTAACTTCCATTCAAATTTGTTCAATTTTTTTCTATAATTTTCTATCTATTAAATTCCTGACTTTTTACAAGCTCTATTCACGAGTTTCATGAGTTTTGTCTTCAAAAATAAATATGTGCATTAAGTAAACTTTTTAAACTACAGTTTAAATAGGAACTAAGTAGACATAAAAAACTAACTTTTGCAAATAAAGATATTTAACTAAAGCAATTCTGCAGTGGCTTGTGTTCCTTGAGGATCTCTTTATTTTATATAATAACCATTTTATCCTAACGAATTTCTATTTAGGCTTGCAGAAGTCCCTATTTCTTCGACGATGGATTCCAAGCTTCGATTTTGGGAGGCGTTGTGGTGTAGGGCATATAGGACTCTGTGGAAATACAATTTTATATTGTATTCGTATGTGGATTAGTTGTTCAACGATATAGCTACCCTTGGTGCCGGACAGATTCTCACTGTGATCCGCAATCCATTTGTATTTGGGACGGCAACCATCGCGAATGGGTGGCAAATCGGTCTGCAATGAGGAACACAATATAAATACTCAATTTAAATAATATTGCACGACGAGAAGATACATCGGAGTCAACAGTAAATGATTATAACAAACTTGATGATATAAATAATTGAAATGCAAGCAACTCTTTATAGTAACAACTCTTTATAGCACCACCTGCATTGTAACTTTCGCTCTTTATAGCAACCACAAATCCTTTAAGCGACACACACTTCTTTTAGTAGGTCCGAATATTTACAGCAACAACCACCCTTCATAGTAACACTTACTCCTTATAGTAACGCCCACTCTTTATGGTAACAACACCCACAATTTGTAGCAAAATAAACACTCTATGGGAACACTGACACCTTATAGCAACACCCATTCTTTATAGCAACATCCACTCTTTATAGTAACATCCGCTGTTGATAATACTCTACTGCAGCACCCATTCTTTATAGCAACACCCACTCTTTATAGCAACTTTTAAATGGCCACAGGTCTAAACAAATGACAACTTGAAATAAACCTTACCTTGTAGTGCATCCAGCCAAACCACTCGGCGGGTATTTGTGATCCATCGTAATCCATATTCACATGGGGTGCGAACTCGACCCAGCGATTTCTGCCATAGAAATAGTAGGGGTTCTCAAAGTACTTGTTGCCGTACTTGTCTATGCCAATTAGAGTGCCCGTCTTCAGGTCATCATTTCTGTTTATATGCGAATTTAACTTATTTGCAAATTATATAAGAGTGTTTCTTGCGGTGCTTTACCTGTATAACTTTAGATAAGCTTGCTTCAAGCCGCCCGCCTCGCGTATTGCCTGGAACAGTCTACCCAGGCGATTGATTCCCAAAAATTTGGCCATTCTACTTCGTCAAATGTAAATAATATAATTTTGTGATTATTTCTAAAATAAAAACTTACGTGAAGAGCAAAACAATGTTGCCACTCAGCTGAAGTTGTTTTTGCTGCGCTGCGAGGGCTGCATCGAGTTATTGGCCGGTGTTGGCAAACAATCGATAAGACATTGTTGCAACCCTGCGTTGTTCACATCTGTTCGCCGAATTGGTCTTTCGTGAATCATTTTGCTTGATAAAAGAAGTAAAACATTGAAAATCCGTGAACAAATAGCAATCGAAACATGGCGAAAAACACGTCAAGCAATGCATTTCGCAAAATCGATGTGGATCAGTACAATGAGGACAACTTCCGGGAAGACGAGGGCGCTGACAGCGCCGCCGTCGGTCCCGACGAGACCGAAATCACCTCGCTGCTGACAAAAGGCAAAAGTGTCGAAGCGCTGCTCAGCGCACTCCAAAATGCCCCGTTACGCTGCAAAAACCAGCACGTTAAGGTAAAGATAATCATAAGTCAGACATCTATATGTCTATAGCAGAGCTAAACAATTTGCCAACCGTTTTGCAGGACAACGCCCTAAATATAACGCTGCGCGTGCTGTTATCAATCAAGTCGACACAAATCGACCAGGCCATCGATTCGGTGGAGGAAAACGATCTGATCGATGTGCTCATGAAATACATTTATCGGGGCTTCGAAATACCCACAGAGGGCTCAAGCGGACATCTGTTGCAGTGGCACGAGAAGGCATTCGCCAAGGGCGGCGTCGGCTGCATCGTTCGAGTCCTCTCCGACACGAATCGGGCTTAGAGGAGGGACTACTGTATTCTACTTACAGGGACCGAAAACAACCAGCTAATTTAGTCAGTCAGAAATGTTGTGTGTAGCGTCTGCCAAGGAGAAGGATTACCATCCAATACCAAGAACGAAAGAACGAGAGAAGAGAGCCAGTCCTAGTTTGATTTTGCCTCAATTACAAATGACAAAGTTTTCCAAATTAGATTTTAACTCGTATTCAAGTATTAAAGTTTTTATTACAAAACTGTCTTCTTCTTGTGCACTGCTTTTTCATATTTAAATATATGTTTTTATAGCCTGGGAAATGGTAGGAACCAACCGAAGAATATACGAATATATGTTTCAACATCGATTTACTTTTCACTGTATTTTGTCAATCGTTTCTGTTTCTGTTTTATTTGACTATTCAAAAATGTAATAAGTGCTTTGATTAACTTAAAAATGAAGAACAAACCAATCACAATTCGGTCATCTCATTTCACATGCAACATTGTCGAATGAATTCATAGAGCTGGTTTGATGATGGGAGGAGAAATGCTTGTAGAACATGAAATACTCTATGATAACGACAGCGGTAAGAAAACGAAGAAATGTTTTAAATATGTATGCATGTATGTATGCTTAAATCTATTATAATGATGTCTGACTTAGCGCGTATTCAGAATTTGGTGCTAACTACAATGCGCTAGATTTCTTTTCTTTTTCTTTTTTTTTTTGGGATACATTCAACGAAGCGAAGAATCTGATTTGTTTTCTATGTTTATAGTTGTAGTTGCAGTTGTCTTCAATAAATAGTTAATTGCTTGGGATTTAAGTCGGATATCCGGGTCCAAATACACACACACACAGAGAGACACACTACCACATGTGAGTCTCGCGTATTTCGCTGATAATGTGATTTGCACGTGTGAGCGCCTAAAAATTAAATAGATATTTAATTAAATAATTGTCGAAATATAAAATAGAATGTGGCAAGTAACCTTTAACATATCTGCTGCCTCTTTGCGGCGTATCGCAATGTGATCGGATTCATTTAGCAGTGTTTCAGCCTTTTCCGATTTATACAAATGGGTAACCAGCTCACTTTGCAAGTTGTCCTTAACGTAGTTAACCAAGAAATGCATAATTGCCTTTGGTACTGAGTCTTGTATGGATTTGCGCACAATATAGAAATACGATTTGATCAGGCGCTCTAAAAAAACAAACAATGAAAAATAGTTTGAAAAATGAGTTTGAGAAGCGAGGCTTGTTTTACGACTCAACTGACCAATGACATCGCAATCCTTTTGCTCCTTGTCGGTGAGGCGACGCGGATTGTGCAGAGCCGGCACATCGGGCAGCAGATTAACGGGCTTCAGTGGATGCATCATGTTGTTGTGCACCGGCGTATTGCTGGCCGAGTTCTCAAGGCTGTCGGGCCGATTGGGCGCGGGTGGTAAAATGTTCGACAGCCACGAGGAGCCCATTGAGTTCTCGCCAACGTGATTCTAATAGAAAAGTAGATCAAATATTATTTACAGCAAATGCATGTTAAGTTAATTCTCGCTTAGAGGTATCTCAGTTTGTGTCATGGGCTGCAGCTGTGGTTATGTGAACAGTAAGTCATACTGGGTATTAATAATCAAATGATCGCGACTCTTTCATTAATAATGCATGTTTCTTAAACAAAGGATAATAGCTGCCATGCTTACATACCCTTGACGCAAGCAGCCCATAAAATGTTGAAGCGATCTATGAAAATAAGAGTGTGTTCAGACAAAAGATACTTCAAAATCTAGTTTGTGTGCAATTGCTCAAAAATTAATATCATTTTAAGTTGCATATGTTTTTAAAGCAGAAACAATAGAAAAGATCTCAAATATTTTGGGAATTCCACTTATTGAGTGTGATAGTGTCAATTATTAATTTTTAATTGCATTTACTTTTCTTAATTAACTGCAAGAGAGTAAGGTGTCGAAAACTATCTATAAAACTTTTGACGTATCGTTTCCCTATTTGCTTGCTAGGTTTCTATAAAGACCATCTTAGACATGTTTAAGATTATAAACCGTTGGAAAACGGAGTCAAATGACATCTGTAAGTTGTAATGATCGATAGATTGTTCCTATGAAAGCTATAACATAGTCCGATATTGATTTATTATTATTTTTTAGTTTAGTTTGGTTAGAATAACTTGATAAACAAAGAAGCTGTTCACTCAAGAACTCATCTTTTCGTTCCTATGTCAGCTATATGCTATGGTAGTCCGATCTGGACGAATGCGGGAAGCTTATAAATACGCATATTGGTTAAAGTTAGCTCGAATATATTGGTACAAAAAAGGGTTTCTTACAAGGGACACATCCTTTGACCGATCGTTTATATTATGCCTATTTGATATGTTAAACAAAAAAGGATTTAAAACAAACCCTTGTTTTAACAGTTAAATCGCTGCTTTATCCATTTACAAGACTTTCACAATTGAATCTCTGCTTAATACAAATTCTGCTTTAAGTTAAAAGCTTTTTTTTGGTTTTTTTTTCTTAGCCGTACTTAAAAAAAATGTTTGTTACCTGGTCAGCGACATCATTTTGTTGTTGTTGTTGCTGCTGCTGTTGTTGTTGCTGCTGTTGTTGTTGCTGTTGCACTGACTGCTGCTGGTTCTGTGCATGTGAGCTGTGCATGGAGCCCTGCGTCGAAAAGTTTGTGTTGCGTGGCGTATTCTGGCGTCGCGACTGTGAATACTCGTTGTCCGTCTTGAGTAGACTGGGCACCAGTGCGGCCTCCTTGTGGAAGTCCGGATGCTTGGTATTAATGTACGCCAGCTCGATGGCCACAATGTTCTCGACCATCACATTTGTGGCAGGCAGACGACAGCGCAACAGTTGCGTCACCACATCGACAATCTTCTCATGCAACTTGGGGAAACTGCAAATGGATAAGTTAAGATTGGAGTTGATATTCAATATGGAACTGTGTTTAGCTACCGCAGCATCTCCTGTTGCACCTCGTTGCCGCAGTGCTGTACAATGCGTTGCATTTCCTCGTGTATCAGCTCCACGCAGCGCAGTGATGGCTCCTCCAACCGCCGTATTTGGCGCTTCACCAGCAGCTCGAACGACACCTCGGGCACAAACAGCGCTGGTCGGGGTCCCGTCGCATTCCTTATGGCCGTCAGTATGTCCATTTTGGTTAAGCCGGCCAGCGGGTGTATCGAGTCCAAGGTGCGCCCAAAGATCTCATGGAAAATGTAACAGAGACGTGCTCCACCACACAGCTCCGTTGTCTCAATATTCCGGGCCGTGCCCTCAATCGTCGAGCAATAGGCGCTGGAGAACTTTGTGATGATGTGCAGCAGCGTTTGGCTCTTGTCCGAGACATCCTCGCCGTAAGAGTTAAGCAGCGATTGGAATTGCGTGGCCATAATGTTCACGCGCGTCTACAAAAGAGGAGATATTTAGAATGGCAAGTATAAATTTAAATATAAAAGTAAATATACAGATTTATATGTAAATCTATAGATTAGAGGAGTCACCTTAAGATCGGGCAGGCAGTCGCGTATGTGATGCATCAGCAGGCGGTTAAGCGTCTTGGCCAGATACGGTGTGCCGTTGCGTGTGGCTAGCGTGGGATATTTGCGCTGGAGGAAGGCCGCTTCGTCCTTCATCTGATCCTCGATGTCCTTCTTGTCGATGATGTCCTGCTGCGAACGATTCATCACACCGATGATGCCCAGCTTGACGGGTATGACGCGACCGCACAATATATCAATTGCATCAGTGCCGGCATCCATGAGATCCAGTTTGGTGACGACGGCCAAAGTGCGTCTGCCATCGGGATCCACATCTTTGGCCAGCTTGAGGGCCTCACTCGTTGCCATGTCCGTGTTGGCCGCCGTCACCGCCAATATTATCGAATTGGGATTCTCAATGTATTTGACGACCAAATCCTTGATTTGCAACTCAATATCCTCGGGCTGATCCCCGACAGGCACCTTCGTTATACCGGGCAGATCCACAAGCGTCAAATTGACAACGCGTGTCGAGAATATCTTCAGATTAATGGGATCCGGACATATGCCCTTGTTGTTGCCCGCCACACGTTCCGTGTCGTTCTCGATCTCCAGACGTATCTCGTTGAAGTCCGTGAAGCATTTCTTCGTGTGCAGAAAACGTCCCCATTCCTCCGCATTGACTGTGCCTGAAAAAATTATGGCAACCTATTAAAATCTGTATTCCATCAGAGAGTTCTTCGTCTCTCTCTCTCTCTGCCTCTCACTTTCTCTCTCACCATTCTCAGCCGAGCGATGCTCACGATCCTCCAGCGGGCAATAGATCAGCTGCAGTATTAGCGGACGGCGTGTGACGATGCCCGTTCCGCGTGGCAGAAACGAACGCCCGACAACGCTCTCAATAACGGAACTCTTGCCCGAACTCTGCAAGCAGCAAGAAATGCTTAGTTAGCAGTGTTGTAAAACGCATTCGTATTAAGCCAGCAGCAATAAATAGAGGCTGCATTCTCTCCCACTCTCAGCTGCGCTTCGTGTGGAGTCGAATGCAAGCAGCCGAACGAACATTCGAGCAGGATTAATGTGTCGCTGGGCTTCGTGATGAGAAGTCCTCATCTCGTGTTTATTTATATGCGCAAATGTGTGCAAGCCAACAACACTTTTACACTTGGTGTTAGTTCTTATTTTATCTCTAAATGCAACCAGGAGGTCAGCCAGCGTCTCGATTATCGCATATAAATACAACTAGCTGCTTATCAGATATTTTACACAATTTCTGACAAGCGGAGTTGGGAAAAAAGTGGATTTGGATGAGGCAAGCGACGCAGTCTTGGGCGTAATCTGTTGATCATCTACAGTGATGAATGCTTCGTTTCAGGAGTCGATCACAATTCTTGCAGGTTTTTGACATAACTCTGCTCGATACCAGTATATTTCCCACTATGTTCAGTCTTGGATTAATACTGGGAACAGTAAGATTCTGATAGCAGCGCGCCTATTTTTCTATTAAGATTTCTTTATGCAAAATTTCAATCAATGATATTTTCTAGTTGTAAATAAAAATGTTGTATTCTGAATTTGATATTTGAATATGTGTATAAACTAAAGTAGAGTTTTATAATTGATCTTTGTCAGATGTGAATCTAGATTTGTTTATGCTGTGTCAGATGAATCAGATCTCAATTCATTACTTTATAATACGCCAATTCAGCCTTAATTGCAGCAATGTCAACAAAAACCACAGATCGCAATTAAATTGAATATTTGCATGTGCGTGTGTGTGTGTCATGTGTGTGTTTTTTATGTTTTGTGTTGCGGAATGTGTGTGTCACAGCAGCAGCAGCTGCTTTTGCTCTGCATACTGTGCAAAATATCGATTTTTCGTAAGCAGCTGCGTTCGCCTTAAATTACATAAACATTGTAGTGGAAAATACTTAAAGCGGGCTGTTTTTTAATTTAGAAAGCCAATTGTTATTCTTATGCAGTACGTGCCGGCAAGAAGGCAAGCCCCGTTATATAATTTGAAGTATGTCAAATTGTACAAAGTGCGTTGCTGTGCGCAAAATTGAACCGATGATGACAACCACAAAATATTCTCGGCTAGCTCTATTTTTGGTGTTTGGTGCAGATTCAATATTTATGCTGCTGTCGTTGCCAAATTGTTGCTGTTCTTGTTGGGCGACTTACCTGACTGCCGAGCACAACAATTTGCGGCAATTGTATTGAGTCAGAGCCGACGGTATTGAAGACATCTTGTAATTTGTTGATAACTGGAATTAATGCTTCCATTTCCACGGTCAGCTGGTCAATAAGTACGCTGGAACGCTCGCTTTGTCACAATCAACTTCTACTTAATCAATAGGCTTATTATTAATATATGTAACACATTAATACTACGCGTTGCTCAGTTTCTTTTTGATTGACGCGAGAGTGTGTGGTAAAATCTTTTTTTTTGCAAATTTATACAGGGCTGCACTAACATTAAATCCGCAACGAGTGTTGCCACATCGTTCAAATAGGGTACATGTATTTTTGATCTCCCACAGCAATTAAAGCAGAAAATGCTAATATTTATTTCTAGAATAAAAACCATCTGCATACAAACCAAGGTTTTTTTTTGTGTTAAGCTGTTCATGCTGAAGCATTTATTTGCATTATATTTTCCAGCATTGTTTGAATAGTGCGCGCATGTCTAACTTATCGATAACATTGATAGCAATACATTGCCCGCGTTACGAAATTGTTTAAAAAATGAGTACTTATCTTATCTATATGCATAAGACTTTCGGATTATTGTTCAAAACAAATTGATTAATATGAAGCAATGTGCATGCACATGATGAAATCGATTTAAAGAATTGGCTTAAATGTGCCTCGTTAGAGTTAACTCTTTAAATTTAACAATTGTGGTTGAAATAGCCACAACCACAAAGACATCCGCTGAAGCCGCAATGTTCGATTGAAAAATTTAACAAAGTGGCAGGCAACAATAGATTGCTCCATATCCCTCCATCCATCTCTCCTCCATACTTATCCGTTCCACGCTTTTATGGTTTTCTATTCGTTCGTTTTTGCTTCTTCTTTTTTTGGCTTTCGTCTGACAAACAAAATATGTGGACGAGTGTGTGTGTGTGCGCTTGTGTTTGTGTGTGTGTGCTTCATTGTGCAAACTTAATGATATGGGCCCAGCCCGAGCTTCAGCTAGTAGAATGTCCATGTCGACGTCCAATACTTCAATATATACCCATACAAACCACCACAATTCACAGTGCATTGTCGGGCCATCTCAATATATTCCACTTTGGCTTCAGATAAAAACTGACCAGGACCAAGGGAGGCATCGCAGGGGAAGACGGGGTATAAGAGAAGAAGAAGACATCCATTCAAACAGCCAAGTGGTCAGAGGCACAAACAGACGCACACAACTTGCAAATAGCAAATAGAAAAAGGAACAATTGAGCCTCGAGCCTCCGAGTCTGCCTCAGATTTGCATGTGGCGTAGTGGGTGGTGGGTGCTTTGCTGGCTTGGTGGGTGGCTTGTTAGTTTGTTACACGTATTGGTTGCTGGCTGGCGACCTCATTTTATCTGTCGATTTTATTGTATGTATGCATATCAAGGCTCAAGGATACTTGTCTCTAGGCACAGAGCATTTAAAATTTGATAATGGCCCCAAATGGACTCGAATATTCAATGAATGCGTTTCGACGTTTATTTGCCTTATTTGATGGCAATTCAGTTAACTCTTTTGTGACGATACTCATTAATTTGAATGCATTAAGTGTGTCATCAAAGCCATTCAATGTGTGTTAATGGCATACTGAATATAAACACCTTAAATGGATGGGCAATCGTTCTGGAATGGGCCAAGAGATATGACAGCTTTTAGCTTAAAGCGAATGCTTTTCTATGTGCGCCAATGGTGTACTGAATACGAGTACCAAAATAGCATATTCCATATTGGTTTGTCTGCCGTTGATCCTTAACAGATGTGCGAGTATTATCAAAGAATATCAAAGACTGGTCTCTACACTAGATAAAGTGACTAAGTAGAATTGAAACATAGAACTAATTAACGCAATTAATATTATTGACGTTGAATTGAAATAGTTCTCATGTACTTATAGCGTGCAAATAGATTTCATTAATTTAGTAATAATTTAATTTAATTTACTTGAATATTGCAGCCAAAAATAGGTTAATAGTTATGGGTAACAGCGATTTTTAAGCAAGCTTTACTATTAAGTGAGTGAAGTGCACAATTAACAACCTAAATCAAAGGAAACTCCTTAAAATGAGAGTGCTTCAATTGAAATTCCAACTTCTTGGTAGAGCTTTAGACAGCTTTCAAATATTGAAGCAATTTTCGCATATTTTCAATTTATTTATTTTTAATCTGTTGAACTGTTCGAAGAGTATTCCTTGAAATTCTCCAATTCGAAAAGTTTGGAGAGTTCTTTTGAAAGCTTTGACTTCTGTTATAATTGTGTTCCTTTATATTTAAACAATTCGTAAGCTCCTTTGAAAAGCTTAAGTCTTGGAGTAGTTTCATTGAGCGATTATATTTGTATATTTGTGTTCATATTTTGTATATAAGCTAGTGTCATTGAGGCATTATTTCCAAAGGTGTCTGACTTGTGCTTTGTTGAACTTTAGGCTTCCAATTAGCAAAGGTTGGACCACACACACACATGCACACACACACATGCACACACATATAAACTGAATGGTGGAGTGGGCATATTTGAATGTCTCATCAAATTCACATTGTTGGAAGCAAGTTTCTTATTTGCGTTGACAACTTGCCAAAAATATGCGCAACGCTGACAACATTTACATACACACACAGATACATACAAACGTACAATTACATGGCAAACTTGTCGACATTTATTGCCTGGAACAGTCCTGCGGAGTCCTGTGTCTCCACAGACGGGCAGACAGACATAGTATCCTTAATGCCATTCTCGAGGTGACTGAATATTAATTTGATAATTTTACGCTCGAATGCAAATTTTGGTGTCGAGTCTTTTGCTCTCTAATTGACTGACGAATATTTTAAATATGAATTTCAAATGAAGTTCAACAAATGTTTTCGCCATTTTCCTTTTGTTCTCTTATTTTCTGCTTGGTTTTTTTTTTGTTTTTTTTTTTTTTTTGGTTTCCTGTTTCAATTATAATTGTGTTTGCTGATGATGATGATGATGTAAACGATAGTCACTGCATTTAGCTGTTGAAAATGCGTCAGCGGAGCCCTGCATTAATCATTCGAAAGTAATTTTGCGGATTTGCATGCGTTGCAGAAAACGATAATTTTCATCCATCATTTTCAAGTGTTTCCGCAGGATTATAATAGCCAGATAGACATGCCAGAATGGGTAGCAAGCGGAGCATCCGGCTGCCAGCCAACGAGCCTGCCATTCTCTGTCTGCTTACCCAACAGATGGATGTGTGTGTGTGTGTGTGTGTGTGTGTATGTGTGTGTGTGTATTCTACGCTCATTATCCTTCGTCGTCGTCAATTATTCTTGTAGCATAGCACTTGTCGAGCAGCTCGAGGGAGCATACAACTGCTGCTCTTACATTTTGCTGATGAGCTCGCCAGCTTCTGCATCAGTTTCCACATTTTCCTATCCCCCCGCTCCTCCTCATCACCACACTCGTCGCTTAATTTATGTGGCATGCATTGCTCATTTTCTTGGCCGCCTTTTGTAAATAGCATCTTTTGGGACGCAAGTTGATCAATCGCATAGACCGCATCCATCCATAGTTCAGTTCAGTTCAGTTCAGTACAGTTTTCGTTTTGCTTTCGGCTTCAGTTTGCAGTGTATTTACATTACGTATACGACATGTGTGCAACGGTTGGTAGAAGTTGGTTTTGGTTTTGATTGCGCTTGCCACACAACTCTGTAGCAATAATGAACTTGGATTTTGCCTTGTGTGTGTGTGTGTGTGTGTGTGTGTGGGTGCACTCGGCCTTGTATTGTGTGCTCCACTAATGACTGTTGCACAGTTGCACAGTTCCACAGGCCGCCAGGGCTATCGGTGTGCATTGGAAATGTTGTGGCAAGCGGCAGTCTCAGTTTGGAAACTTGAGATGATTGAGTGCAGTTGACTTCATGCAATATTTTGCGGAACGATGGCGATATCTGAAAATAAAAGTTGATCAACAAAGACGTATAAAGAGAAAAATAATTGGATGTGTAAATAAAAGAAGAGTAATAAAGGCGAAGAAAGAGAAAAATTAATGAATCCTTATATTGTGTACTGTTTGCATAAAGTTAGCTGGTATTCAACGCAAAATCTATTTATTTTTGGGTAGCTGCTAAAGTATTCCCCAAAAGTTGAGGAAGGCTCAACTTCTGCTCTTAATTGTCAGCATAGAAATACGATCAATATAATTAAATTTATTCCCAGGAAATACCACATATATATGTATGTATTGGCTGGGTATAGTGTATTTCCTATTCGGCTACTCGTGATCTAAGGTACTCCCTCTTTTTAAATGAATTCCAAGTCAAAATCAATGCCTACCAAAAATTGTGCTTATCAATTTAAAAGCAGCATAAAATGAAATATGAAGAAAGATTAAGAAGATGACGCATGACTTATCAGCAACCAAAAATGCCGATTCACTTTGGGCTTTCCCAAAAAAAATACTAAATTTGAGAGCAGCACTTACTTATGTATTTGTATAAGTGTTATCAGACCTAATGTAGTAAACGTAAAATCTTTAAATAAATCGTATGAATGTATATATATATTAACATGTATATACATAATTATTTGATTAACATTATTAAAATTGAGAATTCATTGAGACTTTAGAGTCAAGTCTGTCTTATATGCGTTCTAGCTTAGTCAGAGTTAAAGATAATGATTTGAGGTACACCAACAGGGATGAATGACCTTCATTATCACACTGCGGGCAGATTAGCTTTTCGATTGTGTTTAGCACACTGTGCCTTTTAATTATGAATAATTTTACTATGTGAAATCATTCGGTTGAAAGAGAATTTACTCTCCACAAAGAGGCCCAAAAAACGAACTAGTAAAACACTCAGCAGAAGGAAACATTGTTTTTGAAAATAATTTATTAATTATCGCATTTCTGGCGAAGGCAATTTTTGAAATTTTGGCAACATTCTTAGCAGCCAAATTATCGCACATTAGGCAAGTCATTAAAACGTCCAACACAATTCAATTTATGGCAATTTGCGAACTCCCCAGCTAACTATCTAGCATCTGGAATATGAGTCTATGTGGTTGGTTTTCTGTGCTGGCTGCAACTCAACTCAATTGCAATTCTCTCAAGTTTCAACGAGCAGAAAGCAGCAAAAAAGTATCTGTGAAGTTTGCAGATGTCGTTGCCAAGTCGCAGTTGGCCATTAATTAGGCCAAAACGGCTGTTGCCAAATGCGCAGATGCGAAATTATCAGGATGTGACACACATGTTTTCGTCGCAGTTTTGTCTGTTTAATTGGATTTTGTATAATTACACACCCTACACCCATTAGAGATGGTTAAAGTGGGTTTACTTAAGCTGTCATCAATTATGCCACACACTGATAACAAATCATTTATTATAAATGATTAATTAGTATTCCGATATGTTGGACAAACAGCTAATAGTTGCTAACTTTTCTGATTTTCATGAAGGCTCTCATTGAAAATGCGGAACGTGGAGAATGTGAATGCAAGAAAGACTATTAGCTGCATTTAGGGTATAGTCTAGATGAATATTTGATGCTGATTGCGAATAAAATATAACCAGAGGCAGTGGCAAACGGCAAGTGGTAAGTGGCATTTCGCAAATCGCGCTTTACGCATTGCGAGTTGAGAGCGGCGACATTCAAGTGTAAATTTCACTTGAACTGATAATTTCACTCAATTTGTGCGCGCTGATGAGCAAAGTTTTCCCATTTGCATGCGACTACGTGTTCAACCAAAACCACGCCTAAGGAACCCACGCCCCTTCTCCATCCCGCCGAAATTATTAGATTCAGCCGGGTGGCATTTGGTGGTGTGGTGGTGGCTTGGTGGTGGCTTGGTGGTGGTAAGTTTTCATCATTTGCTGTCAGTTTCGTCGTCGTCTTCTTCTTCTTTGGTTGTATGGCTTTGATTTTTTTCTTCTTTTATTTTTTATTTTTTTGCTGTCGTCTTTGGCGCTGACTTGAAGGTGCCAATTAGGGATTTCCGCCTCAATTACTTTTTGTGAGCACACGAATACCCAAGTTTTGTATGATTTTCGCATGACAAACTTGAAACTTGCCACACCCCTCCCCGATACCCTCCGCGGTGCTTCCCCTGCCCAACCAACCAAACTGAGTGCTGCTTCCGTTTCCAGAGTATTTACTTCCTTCAAAAATGTAATTGAAGCAGCGACTGTCCACAGAATCAAAGAAAAATTTTCAAAAAAAATCAGAAGAAAGTAGAAAGTTTTATGCATGCCAAAAGAGCTCGTTTGCATTTTACATGTTCCATCAGCAGTTGGTAAAATAGTTTGTGCGGCTTAACCACGCAACCAACGCGAATTGCTGATGAGCCACAAAATTCCAACGGTGAATTCGCGATGTGCAATAGTGAATACTGGTAATGAGTTCAGGCTAAGAAATGCAAAGCTTATAGCCGCATTTGTATGCCAAAATAATGACAGGTATGTGACGAATGGCATTCCTGAGAATATTGTAGATTTGAACCACTTAATGAATTTCGAGCTGTGTGTATAATATTGAGAGGCACTTAAGTTGACGCCGATGATTAAAGTTAAAAGCTTCTAGTTTGACAGAAAGTTCAACTGATGAAAATTGTAATATTCCTTAGAGAATTAGTATTTTTTACAAAGTTTGTGTTTTATTTTTAGATTTGACTCTGCACTCTGCAAAAAATTCGTCCTAAATTTTAGAAAATCCCCCTAAAATAATAATTGCGTTGAAAGATTGAACATTTTTTTTCTGAGTGTATAGAAAATAAATTAGTTTGAGAACTATCTGAAAAGAAATAAATAATTTGGCTTAAGAAATCACTTTCATTGTTCTTATTTATAAAGGCAATCATTACATTCATCAGAAATGAATTATTAAATTTATGAAATAAATGCCAAAATAAATTGCAATTGATTGTAATGCAACATCATCAACATTCAAGATGGTGCTTTAATTGTCATGCGAAATGACTTCAATCCATTAGGCTTTTGGCAACGCTGTTGGCCAACAAGAACTGTTCTTCGTCTTTGCTTGATTATCTTTGGGCCTGGCTTTTTGGTCTTTTGTTCGAGTCATGCTTCAGTCTGGTTAGCACTTAGCATTATTGCAATGCATCGAATCGAAGTTAATAGAATTTATTTACTTGAGGCGACGAGCAAGCCGTATGTATGACGATGTTCATTTATTCCTCTGCTCCTCCCCCCTTCTCGTTGGTAAGATTCGCTTAAGTGTAATTAAATTCGTCACAATCCTGTGGCTGCTCATCGTTGGGGTCGTCAAATGGATTGATTTATGATGAGATGCCGTTGCCCCTTGGCTTCAACCAGCATCCATCCATTCATTCATCCATCAATCCGTCTCTCTGTGGCATGACATAACAAATGCTGATGTTGCTGTTGTGCTGCTTGCACGATGACAACACACATAACACACACATGACTTTTAAGAGTTTTGCTGCAAGATTTGAAAATTAATTTGGAAAAGTTTTTGGCTCTGTCGCAGTTGCCAGTTCTCAGCTCTCAGTTCTCAGTTCTATGCTTTATTTATATTTTATATTTATTATTTAATTTTCTTTCCGTTTTATGTTATGTACTTTCTGCCTTTCTGCGTCTTTTTATGCTTGACTGCTGCTGCTTCGGCTCCCTGCTGTGTTGACGGCAAAGTTTAATTTTTATTGTTGTTTGACTTTGTTAAATGATTTTTATTGCCTCCTTTTTTTCTGCGAAGGCGAAGCCTTTGTAAGAATTTAATAAAAACTGCTGGCGACCGTATTGCCAGGCAAACAAATGCACAATGCTTAAGCTGAGCCACAAGCCGTACAAGCCAACCAATTTTATTTCAACCAACAAACACCCCAACCTATAGCATTGAGCCCCAACCCACGTTGACGTTGTGTGCACTTTAAGATATATGAGTGCCATTTGATTGTACCCAAAAACTGAAATTTGCAATGGGTTTTTCCCCGCTTTTCGTATGTCAAATGCAAAAGCTGCGCAACTTAAATTTGTGTCATAACTCATATGACATCGCGTAATCAAATTGATTCAGGTAATAAGTACAAAATGACGCAAACTTGGCCAAAAGCCACAACAAAGTCCGCCAAGCAATTTGTAACCGCGCATTGCGCACATTTTCTATTGCCAGCTAACTTTTCCCCCCAAAGATGAATCAAAGTCACCACAAGAAAGGCGCCAGGCACTTTTCGAATCTCAAGCGCTTCAGGGTGTTTGGACAACTTTCGGCAAAAGAGTGGAAAATTTAATTTTCAGACGGCATTTCATTTTACACTTACACTTTTCACTTTTCATATTTTCTGGAACAGAATGTTGCAACGCTTAATGTTTTAGTTCGAAAAGGAGCTGAGCTAGATTTTTAAACAATTTGAGTTTAACCTCGACTTGGATCATCTTTAAAAAATATATGCACATTTTATACAAGTTTATCATATAAATTTAGAATAACGAGACAGTTCTTTTAGGAACATTAAATGAAACTTTATTATACTATATTTGCAATTGAAATGTAACTAAGAACTTCAGCTAAAAATATAATTTAAATGACACTCTTAAAAGTTCAACTTATTATATTATTAACTATCTCCCGCTGTCTCTCTGGTGTGATATCTATTCCCTCTTTTGGGAGAGGCTTGCTGTGGGCTGAACCCTTAATCGGACTTTTCTTGCATTATTTATGGTGATGATTTGAAATGGCAGCTGGTTTAATGTGCATTATTGGGCATTTTACAAATTACGGTTATTCAATGCAAGCTTATGCCAAATGAATTTCAACTGTCAATTACAGAACTGTCAACTGAGAACTGGGAAACTGCAACTGCAACTGCCCCCCTTTGATTTGTGTATGAGACAATGGTAAATTAAGCAAATTGAACTGCGTTTCATACGACCAAATGCTATGAATGGCTGTCAAACCATCAAAGCTAGATTAGAGAGCCAACAAACACTCAACCTGCCCGTCCTCGCAGACAGCCTCCCCTTGCCCGTTCCACGCCCACAACTATTCTATTCTAAGCAGGATTTGTGTCAACTGTTTTGTTATGGATGCTGGCATCACACAACTATATATCTCTTTCACTACATATATAGCACTTTTACTCATTTAACATTGCATTTCCCAAAAAGGGGTCAAAGGTGGGGGAAGGGCGAGGAGGAGAAGGTGCAAGCGGTGTCCTATGGCAATTGTGTTGAGGAGCACAATGTATGTGTACGCATTGCGTCATTACGAGAGATACGCCCCATTGTTCGAGATGAAACAAAGCCATAGACCAAGCACTGCATCAGTCCTTCCTCCTCCTCCTAGCCCCCCTCTCTACTCCTCTCCTATGCTAGCTTTCTCTTTTGATGGGGCCCATAGTTTTAATCTCACTAATGGCAGACCAGGACCAGGGAGGACAACAATTGTTTTTCGCTTGCTGCTGCTGTGCCAGTAACTGAAGCTGCAACCAAAGCTGCAGCTACAAAATCAAAAAAATCAAACCCTTGCGAGTTAACCTAAAAAAGAATAGTTATTCTGGTCATGCTGTAGTTTATATACCCCTGGAGACTGAAATTCAACGGATGACATTTAAATTTTATTGAATTAATATGAAAACCAATCGATTGTTAAAGCTAAAATATTGGAAAAATAAATCGATTTGCCGAGCGTCATCTAGATTGTGATTAGTTTGCTTAGAAACAGATTTTAGTGATGCTGATTAAAAATTTAAATACTCTTTTAGGTCGAGAACATCTCCTTTAACACATTACAAATTTCACGATGAAATTGTAATGCATTATGCAAGGTTGTAAAAAGAATTTGTCTTTCGAGCTTTGGTTAAAATGACTTTCGCTAACAATAAAAATTCGAATTTCCAGATAACGCGATTTTAGAATTCAAAATATCAAAAAACAAAAAAAGTGATAACATTATGAAAATTATGGAACATTAATTGTGATTTAAAAAAAAGGGTTTGTTCAAATTTAAATTAAGTATTATTAAGTATTGATTTGAAAAGCTTCAAGTGCATAAACTTAAAACTATTGCTTTTCAAAAACGTTTCAATTTAGCCAAAAATAATGTCAGTGACAAGCGTGCAACCCGTTGGCAATCAACAAGGCTGTTGTGAGCTGTTATCAAAGTGGGCACGGAATATTTCAGAGATGATGAAAGGATGGCAGCACAAGTTCATTAATTTCTCATAGTTTATGTATGTGAGCCAAGGTAAAACAATTTAAACTCATGAAAAGCATAAATAAATTGCTTGGTGTCCAAGCGCCAAATCGCTTTTGCCTACCTGGAACCAGGTGCTACGATCTGCCCGTAGAACATGAACCCAAAATGCAATTAAGCTTTGCGCAACGTCAAAACGCATTTTAGCCCAGCATGTACCGGGTCAGAGTCGTTTATTGATGTTGTTGTTGTTATTTTTGCTGTTGTTATTGTTTTTGTATTAACTAGGCTAGCAGCAAACTGTGCTTGCCCCAGCCATTGGCTGTCTTGTTGTCGGGCTGGTTGCCTGCGCTGTTCTACATGGCCACAATGAAGGAAATGGACGAAGCTCGGCTTTACAATTTACACATTAATTATGAGCAGACATGTGTTGTAGGCGTATGCGGCGCCTACACTGTGCCTGTGCCGAGCAACACCGACGGCACCATATCGAGTAACACTCGCGGTAACAGGTGCCTGCAGACGTTCACCGCCTGAAAGTATGCAAATGCACAGGCATTGCAAAATATGCAACCCTAAACCCCCAAACCCTCAACCATCCACAGCCGGCTGTTTTATGGCAGCGAATTAATGAACGCAGCAAACGAGCAACCGAAACAGGACGACAAGGATGTAGAATGCAACCGGGATTGCAGCATACTGGATGCAACTGAGGGGGGAGGGTGACATTGTCGCTGGGGCGTAGGGTCATTATTTTTCACCCCAGACCTTGCTGCCTGGGCAGCAAACAGCAGCACCGCCTGTGTGTGCGGTCGATTCTGAGGTCTCTGTTTCTTGTTGTTGTCGTTATTGTTGTTGTTATTGCTGTTATTGTTGTAATTGTAGTTGTTGTTGTTGTTGTTGCGTGTGAGCCTCCCCGTGTGCAATAACAGACGTAATTTATTACGCCGCTCAAAATTATGCATGCTACTCAATTGTGCGTGAAATTAAATTTTAAGCGCAAACAAGACGACTAGTCGACTCTCGACCTGTTTACTCCAATAATTTGGCTAATTTCACATGTGAAGCATTGCCAAAACCACTCCGCTCCCCCCAATTCAATGAATATAATTGACAAATTGTCATATGCAATTCATATGCTGAGAGTAATTTTATGCACGTTTTGATTAAAACTACAAGTCTCCCATAAATTAATAGTTGTGGCTCTTGCATTTCCGAAAATGTTGCTTGGGAATATGAATGTTGTTTTTGGACCTTATGAGGCTTAAATGATGTTTTGTATACCTGAAAGATAATATTTTATCTTCTAAAAACACAAATCTTATTTGGTATTTAAATTCAATGCCTTAGTTACTCTTATTGTACATAATTCCTAAGCTAGTTCTTGGAAAATCAACCTTCCAACCTTTAACGTAGTATTATAAAGAGGTGAAACCCCAATAGAAGACCTCTTTATTTTTAATCGGATCTTCTTTGACAAAATTATCAATTTGTGGAAAGCCTCGTTCCACACTGGGAAGGCTAAAGTCATTAAAACTAAAAGGTAAGTTTCTGTGGACTTCCTTCAAAGATTGATAAGCTGGTATTATACTGGGACCAGCCGATTATACCTTATTGCAAAGCTTTCGCTTGATTTATTTTGCTACTTCCATTTAAATTCCAAATTTTTATTTTCTGTGTGTGGGTAAAATGCAAAGTTTTTGGATTGTATTTTTGTCGCCAAGGCAGCTTTGATTGCTTTAAAAATAATTTATTGAGTCGATTGACTTTTGCAATGAAGTCTTTGCAAATAAACGCAATGCAATCTCAACTTACAATCACCAGGAACGCAGACACACACACACACACCGACACAACCATAAATATACAGTGTGTGTGTGTGTTGAGTCCACAAAAGGCAGTCAGTAAACTTAAGTGCTGTGTGCAACGTAGTTTAGTTCAATTTGAAATTTATTGCGGCTGGAGTTCGTTCACATACCAAGTTAAAGCTTCACTACTATGATTTATTCGCATGAATAGACTCCACACACACACACACACACACACACCCACAAACACACACACAGACAGACAGACAGACAGTTAGACAGGACTGTCCAGTTACACAAGCCAATTCACTTTGATGATGACCGTATTGTGGTTTGGGTTGCAAGCCTACAGATCCCTGAGCACTGCAGGCATTGTATTGATTAGGATAAGTTGCATGTACTTTGGTTTTTCTAATTAAAATGTGTTATCTTATGCATTTTGAGTGTTTTCAAAAGTTTTGTCGTCTCGAAATGTGTGTGTGGTTTGCTATTGAAATATTTGCTAAATGATTGTCAATTGATATTAGCTTCATAATTTCTAAATTATTTGACGTACATTTTACGAAGACAAAAGCATATTTGTTTATTCGAAAATTGTCAGCATACAATGGACATTTCATTAAAATCTTAACATGCTCAGCTTCTTGCTCAGATTAAAACTTTGTATATCGAGTCGAAGGTCTAGGTTAGTACTAATATATAAGATTAAAAATAATTTTCCAAATAGAAAATTTAAATCGGATAGTGATACTGATATAGAATTTATATGTATATATATCGTGAGGCTAGCAAAGTCTCCTTCCATGCCTTTCAAGCTTATAATATTCTCGGTAAAGGTATAAATATAGCCCCATATTTATTTAACAATACAATTTTAATTAAAGCAATCCAACAAGCATTAATAAGCAGTTATATAATTAAATGTATTCCAATATTTATTTAGCAATAAAATGTTAAATACAGTTAAATAAAATAAGCACAGCTGTAAGTAACAGCTCATGTTACGAACAGGCTCTGTTAGCAGTCTTCACGGACGTTTATCAGGCACATTCAAAATATGTTAACTCACCACAGTTGCTCGTCACAGAATTTTCCCGAACCGTCAACAGAAGCAAAGCAAAGCGACAAAATTGTGGCCGTGTGGACTGTAAGCATTGTGCGGATGTGGGGTGTTAAGGGGGTTGGTTTTGGGCCAGCAGGGGTGGTTGTATAAGTCTTTTCGATCCGGGTGTGAGAAGCAATTGAAACCGTAGCCATGACGCGTTTGTAAGCAGACAAATATGCGCTAATGTTAACAACATGATTTACATTATTGTGTTAGGCTTATTAACACAGATATAGTAATTTATATGAAGGCGTTGTGTTTTGCGTTGTGCAGAAATGAGGAGAAGGTATAAACTTTAAATTTTATTTTTAATTGATTGTACTCTTCCTTAAATGTGTTATGCTCTCGATTTCAATATATATTGGAATTTAGAATGGCAATAGATGTATAAAATAATATTAATAGTCTTTGCAGTCTTTTTTTTTTAAGTTCACCACTTGGTTTCTATATTTTTCTGTGGTTGCTTGTTGTGCAATTCAAATAAATGGTGCCCATAAATTTTGGCTTGTAGCGGCTGGTAAAAATACAATAAATTATAAAGCAAAATATCATAAATAACAGAAAAGCTTTGGCAAAATTAAAAGTTGCAATTTGCTGTTATGCAAAATTCAAAAGGTAGCAGGTGACTTATATATATTTGGATATACAATATATATATATGTATATATATATATGCATATCTCCTGCGCACTTCCCAAGTTAGTTATCTTTGTCTGTCTGGGCACCAATTATGTTGCATTGATGACATGACAAGAGCGCTATAAATTGCAGTCTAGCGACAGTCTTTCCACGGCCCCGAGGGGTAAATGAACTGCAGCTGCTGTTTCATGTCAAAGGACAAAGGTCGTCGTTGTCGCTGTCGCTGTGCATTTAATTTGCACTTGAATGCGAAATGGTTAAATAAACTGCACAATTACAAACTACAACTACAATAACACAAACAGCAGCAGCGCCAAGTATAGAGACCAGATGTAAATGGCCAACGATTTCAATTGGTTTCGTTTTTTAAACATCAGCTTTGTTATTTCAGTTGTGGCCATTTTTGTAACTGTTTGTTTGTTGCTTGTCAAGTGGCTGTGTCTCGTATCCCTTAACTCTTGTGCCCCACACCGCTGCTGCTGTTGTTGCCCGCTTTGTTTAATTAATTTATTTAATTACGTACACATTTGCATTTATTTTTAATCAGTTTGTAATGTTGCTTTTCTGCTGGGCATTCAACATTTAATCATATGAAAAATGCAACTGTTTATTTTCCTGCGTGCAACAACAAACACAACATAAACAAAATAAGTAGAAAAGCGTCTGACAAGCATGCTCGACTTATGTGATACCCAATTGCGCTGCTCCGAAAGATTAAAAAGAAGATTTTGTAGAATATCAGAATAGTTTTGGGATTCCTCCAAGATGAATTCCAGAAGATTTCGGATTTCATAGAGACCTTACTTTAACTGCAGAGCAAAATGTTTAAATTGGTTTTAACAAATGTTTTACTTAATATCTGATTTATTGTTTGAACCGAGTGCTCTGTCATATGCATATTTTAACTACCCTCTGTCTAATTATTATAATATTCAACAGCAGGTCGGTTCATTGTTGCTACATGGTATACAAAAGTAAAAAGGTCGTCCAAATTGCTTGCATTTATATTTTTTATATTTGTACACATATTACAGAAGTATATGTTTCTTTCTTTCCCACTCTATATATTTATATATATATATATATATACACACATATCATATAATTTGATGTGATTGAGTCTCACTTTGAATTGATGAGCAGCACATTGCAAATGCATAAATCAATTATTAAATTAAATTGTGTGGAAATAATCGTGAGTTTCATATTGTGCATTCCGTCTGCTATGAATTAAATTAAATAAATTGCGTATACAATTTCTTTGTGAGCATAACGAGTGCGAGTTGTAATCTGTCAATCATGCAGGGTAAGATTTAATAATGATTTGCAGTGGTTTTTGGAGCACGGTATTTAATTACGCTAATTATGCGCTTTACGACAAGGAAAAGCTCTTCCCAAGATACGTTACCAACAAGCAAACCCCTAACTTGGCCTAATGCTCGATGCTCGCATTAAAAAAAAAGGGTAAACACAAAGACAATAAAATGAAGCCATAAAAAACGTAAATGAAGCGCATCAAGCGCTGTTTCTTTGGTTTCCCGCTTTTATTACCTAAACTCTTTAAAAGTCTGAATTTAATTTTAAAGTGTATACTTGATGGTATCACGCATACGCCACGTTAATGTATTTATAATATTTAGTGCAACGGTTTTCATATTATATTGAATATTTAAGCCTTCTAAAAAATGATATACTAGACAGACTGTTAAACCAATTAAATTTCAAAATTCTTCTTTTGTTTCGTTATGAATTTCATTTTTGCGGCTAGCGTTTTGCGTACACGTTTTTGGCCAATTAATTTAATAGAAAACTTATTTAAAAATTCAACATGAATTGCCGAAAAGCTATGCATTAAAAGAATAAAACTCACCGCAATTCAAATTTCAAATGCATTGGCAATAATTGCATGGGCATTGTAAAAATGCATGAGCGCATAGCATTTTCAATTATATAAATTGCGTGTGGTTTTAAACTAAAATTTATAATTGATACTAATAAAAAGCTGTTTGCAGTTCTATGAAACTCAACTATTCCCATCTAATAATAGAGACAGGAAGTAAAACATCAAGCTGAGCAGTGGAACCAAGTAGAAGGCAATTGGTATAGGCTCAGAACTAGGCAGAATATATATAGATGGTGATTTGTTCCACCAATAACAATTAATCTCCTTAGTCACTCTAATCTAATCTAATCTAATCTAATCTTGTATTTCACAATTTTTGTAGAGCTGTCTATGCGAATTTGTAGCTGTAATCTCGGCATTTGCCAAAAATGTGATTTTCTCTGGAATTTAAATGGCACTACACACCCACATCCACACAAATACAAATAAATATTCAAAAAGATTTTGTATGCGGCACACATTTTGAATACATTTGACAATTTCGTTGCTTTGCTGGAAGTTTTTTTCTCTTGTTATTATTATTATTATTATTTTTTCTTTGTGTGTGTGTGTTGTAAGAGAAATGAGAAATATTTGCATTTACTTGAGTAGCAGCGATGCCAGAATGCAAAAATGTAATTTCCATGAAAGAGCACAGACCAAAGCAGAGTGAAGCCCATTGCTATCCAAATCCGAAAGTGGCTGCAAGTGCACAAGCATGCGAAGCAGTTGCTGAGGATCTCCTCTCCCACCTAACCCTCTCTCCACTTTACCAAGATTTGCATGCGCTGGTGGGTGGGTGAGGGTGGTTGGGCGTTATAGGTTTGAAGTTTCCCGGCAAATGTCATCGTCATCGTCGTCGTCGTTGGCGTCTATTGTTTGGGTTAGCAGCACTGCATTTGCATGCTGACAGCAGCTGCCTGCTGTTTAAGTAGTTGCAGCAAACATACCCAACTCGCCCCTTATACATGCTCCCCAACCCCTCCACTCCACTCCCCTGCCGAGCACCCCGCTTTCAAGTTTTGCCGGCACGCAACGAATGCTTGTCGCAGTGCATGAAATATTTGACTTTTGATTAAAGCGCCAACTCAAGTGTTCTGCTCTGACGCTGGCGCCATAGTCGTTTTGCTGTAGTCCTGGCCGGAAACGGAGTCAGAGTCGGAGCCGGAGCCGGAGCCGGAGTTGCTGCGTGCTTGCCACTGTGGCACTTGACAAGATTCACTTGTCTTTCAAATGCATTTCATATTGTGTTGCATAATTTTGTGGTTTTTCTAATGTGAAATGTGTGCGCGCAAAATTCTACAGAGACAACATTAAAAATAGAAAAAGGAAAAGAAGGATAGAAAACTGCCAGACGCCGCGGCATAGTGAAAACTTTTCCAAGAAGTTGCCAGCTAGTTTTTCCAATGTCTGCTGTGTTGCACATAACTGAGCATGACCGTGGAAAGTGTTGGCTTTTGTTGCTCAATCTGCGGCTGCTTCAGTTAGCTCAATTCGCCGTTAGTTGTTGCAGGCATCGTTTATTATTTTAAAAAGCAGCAGCCACAAATGCTCATATATTTTAATGAGTTTTAGGCACTCAACTAAATTTCATACTCGAGAATCACTTATGTGATTTCAAAAATCTCAAAGTTTAATTACATTTAAAAGTTATAAATGTGTAAAATAGCACACTTAAAACTTTTCAAAATCTTTCACCATTCTTAATAATTGGATACAAGGGGATGCACATATAATTATTTGTCTGAGATATATCATATAGCTTTTACAATCAAAAAGGAACAATCGGTCAGTCTTTTTACTATAATGAAATTTAGATGCAGATTTGGGTCCGCTCTGAAAGGTAGCCGTTCTTACTTGTTATGTTTTTTATTAACCTCTTACGAGGTTAATCATATTCAAGTAGTATATTTTGCTGTTGAATTATTGGAGATAATGAATACATGGACTACTCTTAAATTTCATTTTAAGTGCAAATGCATTTGATGGTTTTCGAGGCTTCGTAAAAAAGTGAGTTATGCTGACCTGAAAAATTAACATTAATGTGGTAAAATAAATGTTTATTTGGCTAAATGTAACATGCTTAATAGTCAACTGAACGCCATGCCAAAGGCATTTAATTAGCGAACAATGTGTTATGCATACACACAATGCACCACACACACACACACACACACACAAATCACCGATTTTTGGGGGACGGCATTGCGGCATTGCGACGGAAAATTAATCATACGCTCTGATTGGCAGCACAGTCAAGGGGAATTCCACAGTGCGGATTGTGGTGTAGCCACTGGAAGATGGGGTGCTTGTCAGGGTGCAACAGATCCACCAACAGCACCACGAGAAGTAAAATATTTTTGCTGAACACAAAAAGCAAATTAATTTTTCATAAAAGGCAAACCGCGTGCCGCATTTCTGCTGTTGCCTCCTGCAGCATCATCGTCATCATCATCGCGAGTCCCTGCTGCTGTTGGAAGGACGTGTAAGTTGATGTTGCTGGAGCGGTTGCACACTCACATTTGTACCGCTACCTGTACACTACCTCTCACACATACAGCGATTTTTTTTACAGATATACGCACACAGTTGTGAGCCGCAGATGCAAGAGCCGCAATTAATTTTCAATGTGCGCTTTATGCGCCTCCATTGCGGTTCAATGATATTGCCAATGCTGCCTTATCCCGGCCTCAATTGGTACCAAGTTGCTACCCACCACATCATCATCAACCACCTAAAAGGCTGTGGCAAGTGCACAGGAGCGTGTTAATTGCCACGCCACATAAGAAACGAGGAGAGCTGAGATGCGTGCCGCACAGGAGTAAACCCAAATACATTCAACAACTTGATCGAATTGCATCGAATCGCTGGCTAATTTATAATTATGTTTTTGTTTTATTTATTTTATATTATATTTTTATTTATGTTCAACGATTTGACTAAGCCAGGCGCTTAGCTGATTTGAGCTGATGCAGCAGCTGCAACCAACTTTTAAATTCATTTGAATAATAATTATACCGGAATGTGAACCAATTAATGCCCTTGCCAACGCTGGTATCGGTATATACGCCAGAAATTTGGCTGCAAACTATAAAGAATACAAAAAAATCACAGGAGAAATGCGCCCATAATGTGTTCTAACTGAGAGCACCATCATTTCCATTGTCATTGCCGAATGTTCATCTCTAATGGTTAAATTGCCATATTACTCATACCTTTGCTCACCAACGAAATCCTCCACAAGCACAAGCAATTTTTGTCTGTACTCGGCTGTTAGTGCGTGTATTTTCTCCAAAACCCAAAAAGAACTCTCCCTGCAAGCTCCCAAAGCCAGGTTGGTATTCGGTCCAGTTGAGTCGAAGTCAACACTGCCGTTCATCCAGTGCCATATTTATTTGTAACGCAGACAACATGAAACGTTTGAGTATCATACTTGGGCACACTGACCTTCGAGATTCCGCTTATGCCTGCCGGACAGCTGCTTCCGTATTCCGGCACTGTGGACTGATATAGTCGCAATAGAATCTCATCTAGCCAAATTCCTTGAAGTTCGGGTTCCGCACTGAAATGTATTTGTAGTTGAGGCCACTTATTACGTAACTAACTCCGGTGAGTGGGTGTTATCAAAGGAAGCAATATTTATATATATTTTCTAGATTTCGCAAAATATTTTGGGCAACATCTGTATAAAATAATGTTTATTAAAACATTTATTTATTTGGATGTTAATATGCTTTATGTATCAAAATCGTTCTTAACATTTTTTAAGTTAATCACCACAGACAAATTAATGTTTTATGGCATTTCAATAGGTGGATGAATGTTGCCAATATAAACTGCTTACAATTGGTTCTCTTACACAGGGCTATAAAGTGCACTCTGTTTCAGCACTGCTAAAAAAAAGATGCAAAACAAAACAAAACCCGTTAGCGGATTTTCGCTCAATATAAGTTAACGTTCGCTGACGTCACAGTTGAAAACTTATTCGCAATGATTGCGTTGCCTGCCTGCCAAATTGAGCGCAAAAGCCTTGACAGCCCAACTGAATGAACCTGGGTGGGGATGGGGCGGTTGATCCTAGGGGATGAGAGCTGAGAGCTCAGGTGCCATCAGTTCCGACTCGTTTCAGTCTGAAGTTTACGCTGTTTGACAGTTTCGGTTGTGTGGCAAAAAGTTGAAACTGTTTTGCTAAAAACAATGACAACAAATACAGTTGCCAGCAGCACGGCGAGGGATGCGGTGTAAAGAGCGTATATATAAATCGAAATATTATCAAGATGCCGTCGGGTCGCGCATCTCAACTCAACTGCTACTGAATTGCTTGGCAACTCTATAACCCCCTCTCTCTCTATCTAGCATTGGCTAGAGAATTTGATGTGGGGCGGTGGCAAAGCCATTTAAGCGTTTTGGTAAACAAGTTTTTACCTACCCATAGAATACATATATAATTCTCATATATAAAATATATTTATATATATATATGTGTATATATGTATATGCATATCTATGTATTTGTGGGTAATTTATGTTCTATAATATTGGCCTGCCAAATTTGCCTTTTGGTTAGCTTGTCTGTATTTCATTTCGCTTCAACACTTGCAATTGGGTTTTTCTTGGTCTTCGGGGCCGACACACATATAAATAACATAAAAACAAGTAAACATGCTCTAGTCGGGAGTGCTCGATTAGGTGTCACCCTCTTTAGAGACTTTAGTTTCATTGCCAAATTCTTTTATAAATGGCAACATCAAACTTTGTGTTCAATAGTTTTGTAAATGAATTGGAGATTATTTCCGCTGGAAAGCCAAGTGCACATAACTAAGACACAAGTCAATTTTAAGTCTCTGAATTGCTAGCAGTGCTATTTGTGCTCCATATACATAAATCTAAAAATGATTTGGCTAGCATGACCATATTTAGTCTCTGTCTTTGAGATCAGCATTGCCAAGTAGATGGAAAATTAGCTAAATATATATATATATACATATACTTAATGAAGATGCTTCTTTCCGCCTGTTACATACTCTTGCACATGTTTATTATGCCCCATTTGCAGAGTTTCAATGGGTTCAGGGTATAATGAAGCGAATTCAACCTCAAAGTTCAGTTCAAATAACCACTCAATATATCCAAACGAATCGCTGGCAACTTTCGCATTTCATGTGCATACCAAATGGCCGCCGGCTGCCGTCAATAGACGATGAATTTAAATATGCCCCAAATTGAGTATTGGGCACGTAATAAAAAAAAAACCGAAAAAAAGGAGGAAGAAAGGGCAAGTTCTGGCCAGGGCAAGCATACACAGACAGGCTGCAGGCCCTGCAGCCCCACAATGGGGGTTCGTGTTATGTATGGCATCGTAAATAAACCCTTTTTTTACTTAATCCAAATTCGTCCTCGGGGAACAATTTGTTACACAATTTTAAGAAAGAAATGGGGTAAAAAAAAATGAAAATAAAATAAAAGAGATGCGCAGAGTTTATGCTTGAAGTGTGTGGGACTGGTTGGTGCAGGCGCTTAGATTTAGATCAGGTCCGAGGGTGCGCCCCCTCTCACCCCTCCCTCCTCCTCTTAGACCAACCAGAAGCAGCTGTGGCTCAAGCATTAGACACTCTGTGTGTGTGCCTTGCTGTGCTCGGCCAAGGGGTCAGTTTGGCTAAATGTATCTACATACATTGTCCCTTTTCAGATGCTATATTTTTGCCATAAAATATTTATATTATAAATACATATATATATTTTTTTTTTCCTTCCGAGTAATAAGGTTTTAAATTTCTATTTGGAAAAACATTTTTGATATGCTTACATAAAGAATATGCAGCAATAAAATGAACGCGGCCGTTGGAGTTGCGTCAGTAGGATTGCCTCCAGCATATTTCATTTTGTACATTTTTTTTTGTTGCGTTTACTTTTCTCATTCCACACAACAGCTAAAACTTGTCGCTAAGTAAATTTGGAATGCTGAAGGAAAGGTTTGACTAGGCACAAGCAAAGTATATTTAATTATTAAATGCAAACCATTTTTTTGGGTTCATGATTGAAGTTTAATTTCAACACTTGTTTTACTTTTGTAAGTGCTTAAGAGACAGTGAAACATCTGGTAAGTATTGATATATATTTGTATTGCTCAAAATATTTGTTTTATATAGCCAACAGAGTTCGCTTGTTTACTAGATGATGTACTGCTGATGTGGAGGAATCTATTAAGGATAAGCATAAACCTACACCCCATGTTCATTTCAAGTGGTGTATTTCCAGGGGTCTTTGCTGAGGTCTCTGAATCTAATAGCTAGGCACCTTTACCTTTACATATGTATTTTTACAGCTTTTATTTGAAACCGAAGCTGGAAAGTTTGCTGTAGTTTTCGCTTAGTTTCATTCTTATAATTTCGGAGTACACATGAGAATTAGCCAAGTAGGTAAATGTACTTCCAGTGTAATTAGTTTAGCTGGAGTATTTTCTGTTGCCAGTCTGCAAGGACAATGAGACCAGATCCGGTTATGCTTTCAAAAACAATGTGGCCCTTGAATTGGCGTCGACTTTCAAAAATTAGCGGAAGCGGAAACCAATCAGCAGCCAACGGAAACCGCATTGAGCGCCGCAGTACTTCAATTTCGTGGCTGGCTTCGATTATGATGAGGCTCCCGTTTTTGCTCGCCAACAGCTCGCCACCCCACCCCCCGCAGCTACGCAGTTGCAGTGGACTTTGGCTTTGTGGTCAGTGCCGAAAATAATGGCCAAGAGCCAAATTACGTTTCCGCCCGGTCGACAGCGCTGCTCTCGTTTGGCCGGAAATTGTGAAAAATCAACTTGGTCAAAGGCCACACACACACTCAAATACACACTCATCCTTATATATATTTGTATATTTATATTATATATATATTGAAGCCGTGTATCTGCGTGCATGGCCAAATTGAGTTTCATAAGGAATATTACTGCTTAACGAGCCGATTTCAATGTAAATTCAACTTATGCCAAAAATGTTGCATTACATCCATGGAAATGCCCCCCTCCCCAAAAGTATATATATATATTTATATAGTTAAGGTCGCTGCATAAAACTTTTGCTAGCATCCAAAAAAGCAGAAGCAGCAAATCGTTCGCATCTGGCCAAATGTCTGCGAATTTTATAATGAAATTCCACAGAGTTTAATTATGCCAAAGGCATTTTAAGCCAAAAGTCGCCGCTCGTCTTCGAGCGTTGGAATTTTGAAAATATATTTATGTAAGTATTTGTATTAATGCATCTGACTTAGAATTTGCATTCTATATACATAATTCGAATTGAAGAATTTCAAGTTGAGTGGATGCTCAAGATTAAGCTTAATTGAATTAAGTTTTTCGTCTTAAATTGTGGCAGGTTCTTAGTTTAACAACAACAACTGTCTAAATATATAAATGTGTTTAAAGAGAGGGTATACTTTTTTGCCATATGTATGTTTTAATTAGAAGGATATTCTGCGATTGTCTTTCGATGCTATTACACTATAAATAGTCCAGTTATCAACAATTATTATTGTCAAATATTCTTATAAATTTGCCATTTTACCTTTGATTATTCACCGGATAAGTCAACTTAGTTTCCATAACTTTTTAAACTTAAATTTTAACCATTCCTTTACAAGACAAATGCTCACCGTTTGCTACCACTATCTCTTTGAAATAATTCATATTTCATGTAAAGTCGAGTAAACAGGTGAAAGATATCTGGATAACATACATCCAGCATAGTTCGTACTCTATCTAATTCTACGTGATCGCACGTATGCGCATTCGTTAGCCTTAACTAAGGCTGCGTGCAAATCCTACACAGAACATAAATTATATAAAAAGAAGGGAGAGACAAGAGACGAGCGGCGAGCGGCGAGCGGCGGTTTTCAGGGTGGTCACGTGGAACGTGAGAAGTTTGAGCAAATGTCGCCCGTTGGATAAAAGGCCAAAAATGTAAACTGGGCAACTGTTGCTGCGAACACATTCGATAATTAAATAAGGGCAACTCAAAATGTTCACAACTTTCAATTTGAATAGCCCCGCGAATGCTATTTAACTTTTTCGATGGAGGTCGCAGCAAAGTTAAAGCTGCAGCAGCGCCAGGAGCTGGAAATGCGCTGCTTTAGCTGCTGCGGGTCGTTGGCTACTGTGAAATTAAATAAGTTAGGGCAAACCGCTAACGAGATAGGTGTCTGGCACTAGGAATTAATGTGGCGGTTATGTGAAGCCTCTAGCAGTGGCTGCGGCTGCAGCAACAGCAGCAACAACAACGTATGCAAATGCGGATGCGGATGTGGGTTGCGGATGCGAAAGCCTGCGCAGCGACGGCGCGTAAAATTGCAGACGCACATGTGTTCAGAGTTTAATCTGTTTAGGCAACAAAAGCGCCTGCCGACAACTTGGCAAACTTCTTCACTGGCGGCAAACAAGGTAACACTAACTTCACCTGGCAGCTACAACAGCTGCTTCGCTGCCACAGAGACAGCGGAGCGGGGGCGAGGTCGGGCCACAACCCTTAGGCAATTCCTCAATGCACCCCACTGCTGCAGCAGTTGCCAACAGTTTTTTATTTGTCTACTTAAAGCATAATCGCTAAAAATGTTTAAGTTATTTTTTCTTGACACACGCACTGGCAGCAAATTTGTTTTTGATGTCAAACAAAACTCTTGGGCAATTCACGCTGATCATGCTTACTTAAGTCCAAAGAGAAATCATATGTGAAATAGAAACGAATTCAAAAAGTTTATCTCCAAAATGAGTGCCTGAAAACGGATCTCAGATGTTATACCCTTACAACTTATCTTATGTATTAATATACTTTATATTGGAAATATTTGTTAGTTTCAGATAAGTTTTAACAAACTAGTATCATTTGAAAAACAGTGCATGGCAGCTCCGCATTGTTTAATAATGTTAAGTTATTTTTTATTGTATTGCGAACAATATAATAATAATAAAAATCAAATGAATTTTTCATTTCGAATAACTGCCACCACAAAAACCACCAATTCCTGTGCATAGATGTCAACACTTTCGTTTGTGGTTAGTATATTATTAAAATGAAAATAATACAATTCCTATCACAACACACAAATGCAGAAATGCGCATTGATGTGCACAATTTAAAAGATCTACATAAATACTGGCTCTCTGTAAAAACATCATCACTAATGCGAATGCATAACGCAATGATTTTAAATTGAATTGCATTTTAAATCAATATTTTAAGTGTTAACAATGTTTTATGTATGCACATAAGTAGAATATTCCATTTAATTCTTGGCTTACACAAATATTGCCAATCAAAACATTTATATATTCTGAAAGACAACACGATTTCAGTAAATATATTGATTTTATTGCCTCTATTTTAATTATGGAAATTCTGTTTATTTCGTTGTATTATGTTAATTATATTAAGTATATGGTTAAAGAAATTGCTTTAAGCATTATTCATCAACACATTGCATATGGTTGTCAATTTTTAAAATAATTTTGTTAAGCTTTTCTTTGAAAAATAATTAATATTAATCTGGCATTTAAGTTATGGAATGTGCCTATTTAACAGGGAGCAGTAAGGCTCCAATGACCTGATGTCTGGGCGTTAATTAAAGTCAATTTTAGCAAAAATTTTAATTTCACAAAAACAAATACGAGCAATACCCAAACGAGCCAAGCGGCCAACATGCTGCAGAGACAACATTTTGCCATGTTTGGTGGCAGCCTAAATGGAACGATGGAAGGAGGAGGAGGGTGGGGGAAAAGAAAAACGCTGGGAAAAACTGGGCAGACTGGCAGTGAGCAGAAGCCATCAGCAGTCAGTTGTGTTTGCGCAGTCGTGAGTAAAAAATTCAAAAACATAAACGGAAATTACCACAAAATAGAAACCACAGACTTTCTACACCCCTCGCATACACACACACACACACACACATACACACATATACATATATAGGGCACACACAACACAGAAATGTTGTTTTTGCTGTGCCGCAATCTAACAGGACAATCTTTTGATTAACATTCTTGGCATTTTGGGGGGAAATTAGTTTTTATGTTTATTACCTGAGCCATTACATCGCATGGAGAATGAACTTGTTGAGAGGATTTTCTTTTAATACCCTGTAATGAAAAATGCGGAAAAAGTGCGGCCTGAACAACAAGTTGTGAATAAAGCTGTATAAGAAAAAAGTAATAAATAGCAATTTCTAGAACTGTTAAGGACTTTTGCTCAGTTCGTCATGTATATTAAAATATAATAGATCCCATAGGCACATGAAATCAGTACTATATTCGTGATGTAGAAAGTCCTGTTTTTTTGTTTTATAATTATATCATTCATTTTTGGCTGTAAGAAACAATTCTTATCTTTAGTTACTAAAATCGATATCGTTTCCTAATTATGCCCTCAGAATTTACACATGCATATAACTTTCTCAAGGCTTGACCTCCTATGAGGTATCTGATAGGCAATCATTTGATTAATTTTGTATTTTCTTTAGTTTTGTTTGGTTTTCGCTTTCAGCATTTTCAGCAATGATATGATATAACCGAGTCCATTTAGCTGCTGGCCAGTGAAAAGAAATGATCACAATCAATACTTTCTGGAGCCGAGTGGTCGAGCTTAATTAATGCAAATGGTAGACGCTCGTTGATTTTAATTTAGATTAGGGACTCTTATTATGTAAATTACGGCAAATCGAAATGAGTCAACGAATTTCGAGGAATCTCCACCTATATTTTCTTCGTCCACTTCATTCAGCTCGTCCGTTTGATTCTGCCCATTAAATTAAGCAATTAAATTTGTGTGCCTAGGCTTTGCTTGAAACAGAGACACCTGACAATGACGTTGGTTTTGTCGTTTGATATATGTTATTAATAAATGTTGAGTTCATTGCGTTATATAAGCTGACAATTTAATTAACTAATCATAACCAACATTTGCACATCGGCCTGATTTTCATCCATTTTCATTGGTTTATTTATTCAGAGCAAGTACACACACACACACACGCACAGACACACATAGCACACAAACATATAAATTTAGATTTCATCTTTTCGGTAATCACATTCGGCCATGATAGTTCCAGCATTCGGCTCCGGTTCTAGTTGGATACGGGTGCAGAGTACGTTGTGCGGGGTGAAAGGCTCTTCGGCATTCTGTTGCAGCCTACAGTTGGCAATTGTGCCTTCTATGCCTGGCGAGCGTCCCCCGAAGCCTGCATCATGCTGCATGGCCGTAAATCAGTGGGAATTATTTGTCACATGCACACAACTTATGCAAAGATAACGTATATTAATTTTGCACCTGTTCCAAATGCAACTAAGGACTGCATCAAAAATGCCAGAGGCAATTTATTAGTTATGAATATTACAAATTTCCATGTTTTCGCATTAAATTTGCCATTGATAAATTGAGTAACATTTATTTGAAAATTAATATGTATTGAAGTTATTCATACAGTTGCTTAAATACATAACAGAAGTGCTGTACATCATTTTTTTTTTAATTTTTTCAAATATTAAATCATTCTAAAACTTTGTAAGACTTTAAAAATAATGCGCGCTGAGATTTTATAGCTAGTCAGAGAGAGTGAATTTAGTTGTTTTCAAGATTAATTTTACATTCATTTAGTTATATATGTGAAAAAATTATTAAATTGCACGCTGCTTTAAAATAGAATTACACAAAGTAGGTGGAACATATTCGATACCATAAATCCAAATATTCCACACATAATTCATATAAACTTTCTTATCTAAATAAGCAGACATCAGCAGTTTGTTAAATACACATTCATTCATACTTTTTTATTCATTATTTTGCTTTTAAAGTATTGGGAATGATGAGATGATGATAAGCGCCTTATCTTGCACCTACTGTAAAAATAAATTATAAAAATGGGAAAAAATGAAAACTTGCATTACAATTATTACCCATTTTTGTGTATTCTTTTTACTTGCACCGGCTGCTCTATGCATGTACATACATAATAAAAAGAACAAAACGGAAATGCTTTCAAGTGTAATGATAAATGAACGCAAACTCTGAACATAAATCAACACTGTGGGAGGAGGAGATGGCATGTCGGGTGCAGGGGGTATGGTTTAGTGTGTAGGTAGAGATGCACCTCTGGCTATATATTGCTATGATACTGCGGATGATGCCGCTGATGGGTTAAGCCCAACTTCAGTGGCAAACTAACTACAAACAGGCTGGCTTCTACCTGCCTCCCCCTCACCCATTGGGATGATTTAAGCGCTGCTGCTCGCCTCCAAATGTGTTGTGGGAAATATGCATAAGAGCAACACCGGCAAATAGCACAATAAAAAAAATATATAAAAATTATATATACATATACACGCATATAGTACAATATTTTTAATTTTTCACATTTTTTGTCAGCAAATGCCACACGAAAAAAAGCTAGAAACAATAAAAGTTGAGTGCAGTGGCAAGCAACGACAGGCGAAAGGTGCAGCTGCCACACCCACAAAGAACCCGTAGAGAGTTCGCTCCTCATCCACATCCTCCCCCTCCCCACCCAACCCTGATCCGCAGGCGATGTAAGGCACCCATGTGAGCCATTGCACACGTATTCAGACACACAGATACACTCACACTCGCATTTACATTTATATTCACATTCACATTCGCGCCGAGTCGCATCCGTTTCGGGTTGAAACATTTTTTTCGAAATTGCATTGTGAATAATGTAGTGTTAATTCTCGTGAGTGCCATGTTCCCTGTTTTATGGGTTTAATGCTTTTGTTTATTGGTCTGCTTTTGCATCAAGCGCGCGTCCGAGTCCGAGCACACAGGGGAGTCACAGTTCTCGGGTTCTGGATCAGAATTGGTAACACCACTCTTTCTGGTTGGGGAGCTGCTGCTGCTTTTGACATTTGATAAGAAAATGCAATTCGCTTTTGGCATTTTGGCTTTAAGTATTTGCAGCTTTTCAGCTTGTCCAAGCATTCTTCTCAGCTTTAATAATTTTCAAATAATGGAAGCAAGGCAATGTCATAAATATTGATAGTATATCGAAACAAAGAAAAGCCAAAGTTCGACTATAATGGCAACGGGACACGAATGCTGTTTTTCCTCCATATATCCCCACAGAAAGTAGTTTAATATCAAAAAGTATATTCGATTATATTCTAATCACCTTAATTGGTGAATGAAGTTTCGCAAATATATTTTACATATTTTTTCGAAGAAATTTATATTCTTTTATTCTATTTTAGTTAAACATATAATTGATAGGACAACAAACCGCAGCTATCATAGGGTATTCAATATGCAGTTCCCTGCTCATAAATATTTGAGCTGGTTTTATTCATTAAAAGTATTCACTTGGATCTCATTCGGCATTGAGCAAAATTTATGACACTGCCGGCTGTCGGACACTTAAATTGATTTTTATCGCCTTTCAACACGACAAAACTTTTTGTTGTTATGCATAAATGACGAGTTAGTTGCTAATAGACAATCAATAATTATGATTGACAATATATAGGTTCATGTTGTCATTCGCATTTCAATTAAATGATTTTCCGACACATTTCAGAATATGTCACAAGCTTTTCATAAATAATCGAGTTCACTTCGTAATATATCAAATTATAATTTTTTTGTTGTTGATAGATTATGCAATTTCTGTTGGCTATTTGGTATGCAAATTACTTGCAATTGTTGCAAATTTGTAGTATAAGTAATAGTTTATGTTTCAGCGAACAAATTACTTGCATAGTTAAATTTAATTATGCACATGTCATTTCAAGAAGCACTCATAAATTCTAATTGTAAATGTTTGCCAAAAGTATTTCCACAAAAATGAACACAAACACACGGAAATCGCAATACACACATTTTGTCACTTTTCTCAATGTCGGCAATAAATTTGATTTTCATTACAATTTTCTATTAAGTATTTGTACTATTTGTTGATGAATATTTACTCGATTCCCACTTAACAATTTAAAATAAGTTAGATATCCTGTAATCAATTAAAAAGCAACAAAAAATGAATAATTATATTATTTTTTTATATTTTAAACTTAGTTTCTCCCTTTTGTTTTAATATAATTTAATTTGTAACAATAAATTTATATCATATATTTGTTTGCTAATTTTCAATATGCCCATTTTATCTTTCTGACTGGGTATTCAATATTCAACGGCAATTTAAATCATTTTTTGGTACTTTTCCACATTTTCCAAGTTATTTAAGCCTTAGACATTTAATAGCTTAATAATAAAGTTAACGTTTAAACTGTTTTCGCGCTACCACCCCACACTCTGTCCCCCTCAGCATAAGCGTGTGTGGGTCGCACTTAAAGCAAACATAAGAACACAATATATAAGTAAATATATATATGTATATATATATATATATGTATGTATGTGAAATCACATGGCACATATGGCAGATGTGCTCAGGTTCGTCGCCAGAGCCGAATAAACAATTTTAATAATTTCGTTTTATGAAAATTGCGCTCGGGTTAAATGATTCGAGAAGAATGCGAGGAAGCAAAACTCGTAGCGTTTTATGTTTTTTTCTTTTTATTTTCAGCGTTGCCAACGGCCCTCTGCCTCCACATAAGTCCCTTCGCATCCCCCATTTTATCCATTTGTTGCCATTGTTCTTGCTGCCATTTGCTCTGGCATTGCCATTGCCATTGCCATGTGTGTAATTTATCTGGGTAAAGGACTTTGGGAATGATATGAAAATGTGTGCGCTTGTGAGCATTTGATACTCTTCACATTCTGCTGGTCTTCTCAATTAATGTAAAAGCTACGAATGCCTCAATGCTGAAGGACTTTGAGTTTTATTTGATTTCAGACTCTGCAAATCTAATCAGCAAAATTCGTGCGCTGCAAATCTCTTTTAAATGAGCCACTAATTGCAAACTAGGATGATAATCATGTACCCAACACTCACCCTTAACCAACCCCACCCCCTCTCTTCCGTTCCGTTTTCCCCTTAGATACATTTACAAACTAATCAAGAGGCGCGCTTTGCTTTAGACATACATACGTATATAGATAGGGGCTGGCTTGGGAAAAATTCTTTTAGCTAAGAAGCAATTATCGCAGATAGGAAAAAGAGTTTTTGCGCTTGTTTTGCGGCAAGTTTTGGGATAACTTTTGCACTCTCTTTCTCTCTCTCTATCATTTCGCAATACCCCTTCTTATTTTAGCCTTCGGTCTCTCTGTTTGTGAAGCACGTTTATCAGTGGCTAAGTTTTTACTTCAGGCTTTGGTCTTTGCTTGCTCATTGTTAACTTTTCTGCCTTACTAATGGCTATCAGAGATAAGTTCGACTACAAGCCAAAGTTTTATTTTGTAAGCAACGTTGTTAATCTGTTGAGTATATGAGAGAAGGAGGACGTATTGAGAAGGGCGGTGGCTGGCCCCAGGACGAGTGCTTTTAAAAAGTTATCAACAAGCATTCAGCAAGAGATACGAGTATTCTGTTCAGACATATACTCAAACACATGTTACTGCCATATTCACATACTCACACACACACTCACACAACACACACACCCATTTACATAGTGCTAATCAAGTGTGATTTGCTGGCAACTTGTAGCATGCCACCTGCTTACTTTTTGGCTTCTTTCGTTTTCGCTTATTCGGCAAATGTGTGAGATTAACTCATTTTTGCTCTTTGGCATTAGAGTTAAAAGACCTTTTTTCTTATCCACTTTATCTATAAAAGCACATTTTTTCCAAACTACTCGCATTGTTTCGGATGTAATTACTCAATAAGTTTTTCGGCTTGTTCAAAATCAACTTTTAATGACCAACAGCGAATAAATAAGTTACATAAAATTTGATTCACTGTATAGTAATTGAGAAAGTAATTATTTTGTTTTTAAATACACAAACTGTTTAAATTGCTTAGCATTGTTATCACAGTCTTGGATATCAAAATAACAAGATTTTAACTCAATATATTTGTGTTAACAGGTGCAATAAGCCAACGTATTTACTTTAATAATTGCAATTGTAAATCTACTTAATATGCTTCAACATTCATGAAATCAGTTCAATTTTTCAGAAAATACAATTTTTTTTTAATCTTATGCACAATTCGCATTTAAAAAAGCTTTAAAATACAATTTTAATCAGCAGTTGAAATGCAAAATGTATATATATATATATATTATTGCTATTCGCTTTTGAAATTGTCAGATGCTGTCCGTCTGACATATGTACATGTATGTATGTATTTATTTATGTATGAATGTATGCATGTTTGCATATGTACATATTTGTATATATGTATGGGCTGGCTGACAGTTGGGCGGGTGAATAGACATCTAGATTGGGTATGATGAGATTATTCGAATTACCTTTGCAATCAAATTGACACCGTATAGAAGTACCGTTACAGACTGTAGACTGATGGGGACAGACAGACAGCTGGGCAGCCAGGTGCGGTTGTTATGTGGGTGTAAGGGTGTAAGTGTGTAAGGGTAGAAGGCATCTGGATAGGCAGGAAACAGACAGCGTTAAGCAAATGCGATTGCGTATGCAATTGCAGAATCACACAGAGATTGAAAGAGAGAAACACAGAGAGAGAGAGAGAGAGAGAGAGAGAGAGAGAAAGGGAGAGGAGTAAGAAATCAAGGATTGATGGGCATACATTATATACATATAGTTAAGTATATGTAGTTCCCAGGCATAGATTAACTCCAATGAAATTTTCACCAATGCCTCAAGCACACATTTTTTATGAGCATCGAGCACCGAGTAGGCTCTAGATTAGTAGCAAAAGGGAATTTTGGAGGCAACGTTGCGACATTTACAAACATTTTTAGATCTTGAATGGAAAAAGTACATAAGTAAAATGTCGGAAATTAAATTCGAATATAATTGCAGACAGTACGAGGTGGAAGCCATTAAAATCCTTTTTGGTATGCTAAGCGTGCAGCAGCCAAAGGAAAAGAATCACCTGACCGAATCCACTACGAGTGGCTTTGAGAAGTTTGCAGTGGGTGAGGAAACCGTAGAGCCGAATCTGGAGAAGATACAGCATCATGAGAGCGTTATCGTTGGAGTGCCCGAGAAACTGCTCAAAACGACTGATGTCAGCAGCCAGCACAAACAGTTTCCAGTAGGAACAGCTACGGCTGTAAGGCAATTACTTGCACCGAAGGCATACTGCTTCAAGGACATCTACGAGCAGAAGAAAGAGCATGTGCTGCGCCAGAGTCTCGAGGTGGAGCGTGCTCAGCGTCAGTTTCACAGTCGTCCCATGCCCAACTTCAATTATGCCCACCAGCAGCTGGTCAACCAGCGGGTCGTCCAGCGCATCACCTTAGCCGTGACCCCAAATGTCCTGAAGACATCGCGCGACATGCAGCTGAAGCGTCGCCAGCGCGTTGAACAGGTGTTGCAGCAACGCGAACAGGAACAGCTTCAACTTCAAAAGATGCGCCCCCAAACGAAACCGGTGCCCAAGTGCACTGCGCCACCTCTGAAGCCCTTCAGCAGACAACCCAAGCAAACATGCCCGTTGGCCTTCAAACCCTTCCACTTCTCCACCGAGGTTCGCGCGGAGCAGCGCAAAATTTTCAATGTCCATTCGCATCAGTTGCAGGAGACACGTCGACGCGAGCAGGAGGAGCAGCTGAAGCATCTGGAGCGGGAGCTATATCGAAAGCAACGCCAATTGACCATATTCCGTGCTCGACCAAATCCTTTTAGGTAGCTGCGCAACAAATGCAGTTTTTTGTTTTTCTTTGTTTATTGTTTTGTTTTTGGTTCCTTTGTTGCAAATCACAAAGTTTTAATTCCTGTTTCTGGTGAGGATTGAGTTTAACTAGTGCAATAACTATAAAACAAGATGCGTTATCTGTTTATGGGTTATGGTTTATGGGTTATAAATGACAGACAAGACTAAATAATAACTTTGAACTTTTACTTTGGTACGTATAGAATATAGAAGTATAAGTAAAGTGTTGATTAAATTTCGATAATCCCAATTCAATTGAACCAAGAAACCATAGAAAAACATAAAAATATATTCGAGTATGTTTTAAAGTATTGTCGAAAGCAATCTAAAAGTCACAAATTCGCAATTTCTTTCTTAAATAATATAATTAATAGCTATTTTAAAACGATGCAAGACTAACGCTTACATTAATCATCTCCCATGGACGGCAGCTCAAAGTAATTTGGAAATATTACAAATACACAATCTGTATGCATTACAATATGAGGCATCGTCGGGATAAACTCGAGACGAGTTTTTATTTTTTGTAGGCACATTCTTAAATTTCAATAATCATCTGCACACATGTGTGCACATTCAATTTGTTCATTTAAAATAGCTCAGGTCGAGGCTCCATCAATCAAACGCTTGGCACTCCAACCCGCAACCCCCGCCGCCCCTCAAACAGCGACACATACTCCCTGAAACCACCCACGTGTTTCAGTGCAAACAATTTGTTGTAAGCGTATCAATTGATGCGTCCCACATTCGCATGTGTTTGTATATGTACGAGTGTGTGTGTGTGTGTATATTTGAGCGTCACATAATCAAAAGCACAAATACTAAAACAAGCACTCAAACTGTCAAAGCAATGATTGATAGTGTTGACATTTGCTTTTTGGCTTCAAAACGCCAAGCAGCGAACTGAAGAGTTTTTGTGCATTGAATTCTGTTAATGGGACGTTTGGCGATGTTATACAAAAACCAGCCCCATTCCAACCACCCGCCTACCCACCTACATCACTTGTCTGCTATACCACCTCACCTGACTTTCAGTATGTGTGAATGATGAATTGCATTGCATGTGTTTATATCGAGGTTGAGGGAAATTTGTATTTATTGCAAGTTTGCTGTCCAAGTTTAAAGGTGTTGTTCAATTCGAGCGCATTGTTTCATATGTAAAGTAATTATCTGAAATGTGCCTAATAAAATAGTTACATATTGCTATTCTAGAATGTATCATTAAATATATACAAATAAATTAAATAAATTATATTTGCTAAAAGAAATGGCTTCCATAGAAATAGATGAAGTTATGGTTTGACTTATACATATATATAATTTTAATATATATAATATAAATTTTTAAAATTCTAAACTTACTTTTTTATTTTCATTTGCAAATATTTTCACTAGCTTTCCCGTACAAGAAGAATAAGAAAGCAATTTGCCTTGCACTTGAAAAACATAGTTGTTAAACTGTAAACGCAACATTTTCGATTTCCCCGTTAACGGTTCAATCTGAAACTGTGCTAACGGTTAACAGTATAACAGTTAACTTTGTCGCTGTTGTCAATAGATGGCGGACTGTTGCCCTAACAGAGCTGTTAATTTCGCAGTGGAATATTTGCAGTGAATTTTGATGCGTTTTGTTCACATCTAAAATGAAATGTGAAAAAGTTATTTTATTATTTAAAGGGTACACGATTTTTTGCTTTTAATATTTGAAATGTGTAATCCAACTCAACTCCGCTTTTAATAATATAGCTAATGAACGATATAAAATCTGAACAATGTTGGAGCTCGGTTTTAAGCTGAGCGCGTAACAATTTTGTCGCTTGTCGCATTTGGGATATGAAAGCATAAAGGGTGGACAGCGGGGAGCTGACGCTCAACGGGGCAACAAAGCCAAATTTGATGGTTGCGTTTTGTGTCGCTGTGGGAGGGTCTGTGTGTGTGGGTGTATGAATTCATGTTTGGTTTTTATGTGTGGGTTGTTGGTTAAATAAGATGCTAGCAGAGTAAAAGAGGATTTGCGAGCAATGAGAGAGGGAGGGGGGTGCTAGTTGGGGTGGCGAGTTGGCGGGGATGATGCGTTGACGACTCGCCGGCAATCTACAAAGTTTCGTTGGCGTTGGCTTTTTGTTTGCGGCTTGGCACAGTGTGGAATTTAATAACGCGCTGATGCATGCAAAATAACGCATAAAAACGTAAAAGTGCACACGAAAAAAAGGGGCAAACAAATTACAACACCACAGGCACAAACCCTCACACAGACACAACAATACTCACACACACACACACAAAAACACTGCCACACACTAAGAGTCAAAAGAGAATGCGGCAGCGAACACTGAGACAGGAGCTTCAGTTGCTGCAGTAAAACAATTTTCGCAGTCAATTTTCCTTTTATGAGCGGAAAATATTTCACTGTGGAAATATGATATGCATATTGACAGCTATCAAAACGATATCTCCCCAATCCCCAAAACACCATTACCTCAACCACCGACTGACTGTTAGCTGCATTCTTCGCTCGAAAACATTTGCGTTCAACTTTAATTGAAAAGACAAATAATCCGTTAAGTCAATCGAAAACAAAATAAAGCACAAATTTCAATCACATAGTAAAAGCAAAGAAAAAGTCAATATGAAAAGTGCTAAAAAGTTCTTAAATTGCGACATAATACAGAAACAGAACAGAAGCAAAGTGGCAGGTAGTCGTAGATGCTTTTGCATTTGCTGCATAAAGTCAAAGTCATTAAAAAGTAATGTCATCGTCAACGCACCCAGCCACGCCCCCAATCTACAATTGCCTCAGTCGAAGGAGGAAGCGGTGGGGAGTGGAGGGGAGGTGCGGATTTTTGCCTGTCTCAACTCCTTTTGCTGCCAGGCCCTCCATTAATGATGGATGAATACTTGAGTCGAGTCTCGAGTCCTGGAATCCTGGAGTGGCGAGTCCTTGACTGGCGGCTGTTGCGCACCGAAAAATGATTTGATGAAAACATTTGAAATTTTTATCGGGTGCAAAATTATTCAGAACTGTTGATGTCATCGCCACAGCCGCAGAGAAATGATGACGATGCGAGTGACGTTGAAATATGAAGCGACATTACCTACTCCATCTAATGGCAGCCGCAGCAGCAGTAGGAACTCCTGCTCCTGCAGCTACTGAAACTAGGCTACAATGATTGGCCTTTTTTCTGGGTTCTCCCCCTTTTCTACCGGCGCTGAAGGGGACGGGACGGGACGGGCTTAAGAGGCAACGGAGCGTGTCTGTTAGCTCTGCTTGGTCTTTGCCGATAAGAAGTTTGTTATATTTTGTTGTTGTTTTTACGACAAAAGGTGGGCGTGGGTGAAGGGGGGAAGGTTAAGCTTGGGGACTTAATTTTTATTAACATTAGAAGTGCACTTAAAATTTGTAATAAATGACTTTGCAATCGATTGGAAGACAAACGATTTTATATGCTCCATAAAGTTTGATACGGCTGAACGAGCAGGCTATATAAAATACACTTACATAACTATGTCACATATATATATATATACAAGTTTAAAATGACCAAGAATAAATATATATGTGCAGCCATTAAACAATCATTCGGATGCTTAAACGCCGGCAAGTGATCATAAAAAAGTTTCTACATTATTTGAATTAGTAAAAATCATATCAATTTCTTTATGATGCTCCTCAAAGCAATTCATAGTTTTGCGGTCCATTAGTGATGTTAGCTAAGAACTTCAAGCTTATAAGATATTAACTGCTATTTGGCAAAGAGTCTGGTTATTGAATTTTAGGTGGCATTTAGCTTAGGACAGTAATCACAGGATGTATGAGTATATGAGTCGCTTTGAGTGTATGTTGCGAAATATGTATGCCCCTAATTTTTGACAAAAATATTGTTAAATAAACTAAATATTTGTAGACTTTTGTAGGAAGTAATATACTACTACCGATAGTTATTGCTATTCTGCTTAAGAATCAAAAAATTTGCTTTCTTTAACATTGCTCTTGTGCTGAAAAACTTAAAGTAAAAGCTAAATGCAGTTAATGGAATTTTTTTTAGGATCTTCTCGTTTATTGACCATTCATTTGGTAGACCTTATCTTTTATTACGGCGCGTGAAATTCATAAACTTTGAGCAAATTGCGGCAAAGTTTTACGGACTTAACATGACAGTTACAGAACAGTACACGTTTCTAGGAGGACGAATGCGCACTTGCATACTATGTACCAAGAATCATGTACCATCTACCATCTACCATGTACCATGTACCTTCTACTATGTATGGCCATTATAAAAGTTTATTTTTTTACATGTGTCTAGGGATGCGGGTAGGGGGTGGAGGGGGGGGGGGTTCTCTCATGGGTGTTACGCTGACGCTGACGCTGACGACTGTGGCTTCAGGTTTTTTATTGCCGGGCGCTGTTTGACGTGAACCTGGACGTGAATGCGGACACCGATGTGGGCTAGTCGGTTGGGGATGTGCGGTTGTTCCGTTGATTCGTTGCTTGGTTGTTTGGGGATGTGTGTGTGCATTAGTGTGTGTGTATGCATTAGTGTGTGTGTGTGTGTGTGTGTGTGTGTGTGGTGGGTACGTGTGCTGCTCCCACAGGTGACGATGGCCTCGTTTATGAACAAACAGCAAAATGTTGTCAACATTTCGAAATTTATTTGTTCAATATACTTATAAACACACACAGAGACAGACGCAGAGACAGAGACAAACGATGAGCATATGCTGACTAAGTGTGTGTGAGTGTGTGTGAGTGTGTGTGTGTGTGTGTTTCTCGGCAGTTGTGTGTGCGTGTGTTATTAAATTAAACACAGAGCTGCCATCAGCGCTGGGGCCAAAAGCATTCATTAGCCACGTTTACTGCACCCGTGGCGACCTCCATTTTGGCTGATGAGTTTTGTTTTTTCTTGTTATTTTTTTTTCGTGTCCTACGTTGTCCTGCAAGGAAAACTTTCCCGCTGCGTATGTTTGTGTGTGCGTGCTGTGTATATGCTTTTTATTCTGTGCCGTGTCTGTGTGATTACCCAGCTGGATGTGGTTATTCAACTATCCTCGGAAATGTGCTTCCGATCTTCTAACTACTTATTACGGAATATATTTATTAGTTCTCAGTTCATTTGAAGGTTATATATTTCAAAAGTCCTGTAATCGTTTTTTTTTTCTGTAAAGAATGGATGGAATGCAAGAAGTGAATTTTGGGAAATGCGCTCTGTTTTGCAAGTCCTTGGGAATTACCTTCGTTGAGTTGTAGTTTCATATTGCACTCATTACAGTACAGTACTTTTATGACAAAAGAGTATTTATATGTCAAAAGAGTATTTATTCGATTTTACAAATTTAGCAATTTTTCCCTCACGAAGACATACTTTTACATGACTTTCTGTAGACCTATTTTAAATATAGCATTAAGTGTTGGAAGACAAAGTAGAGCTGAAAAAGAATTAATTTTCTTGTTATTTTTTAGAGTGCCTAAGAAAAACCCATCAGCAAATTTGTACCAGTTATTTGTCTTATTCATTTATATAAATTAATAATATTAATTTTATTTAATTGCCAAAGCTAATACTTACTGCATATACCTAATACTTAACTGCATATAATCCGATCGATATTTTATAAATAGGAATTATTAAAGTTTCACGAAGATAAAGTAAGTAATGCCAAAATGGGATAAGCATCTACAAATTGCTGTCAGTTCCAACTGGGAATCTTGTGTGGCGTTCTTTCCATCTTTCTGTTCTTTTTTTTCTCATTACTTTGTCTAGGAGTATTTGCTGTGGCGGCTGTTGCCGAATCGTGACTGCGGCGATGCCACCTTCTGTCTGTCTGTCTGTCAGTCTGTCTGTTTGTCCGTTTCTGTTTCTGTTAGTGGGTTGCATGTTGATGCTGTTTGGTGTTTTGGTGTGATGCTACATTTTGATACGCGTATTTGTTCTAAAGTGTCCCGTGTACGTGATCTCCACTCCAAGGCATATAGAAATGATTATTGCGACGTCATTCCGGCCAAATGGCAAACGTTGACGGCCTCTTTAGACTGAAAATATTAACGAGTCACAGTTGTAGCTGCTCTCTCTGCTGTTGCTCAGCTCTTGGGCTGCACTTAAATGCGATTTGACCTGTGTGTGTGTGTGTGTGTTTTGGGTAACGCCCAAACGCATTAATTCTAATTAACTTTTTGCGGTTAGCTCATCAACCCAAAATGGGACCTGGACCTGAATCTGGAAACTGAAAACTGGAGCCACAGCTGGCCGCAGTCGTTTTGCCGGCTTATGAGCACTCCCCGCACGAAATAGCGACAACAAATGAAGTGCAGGCAATAAAAAGCGACAAAGGCAAATGGCGAAACGTCGTCCTAGTCGTCCTTGCCGCCATTGTCCTGCCCGCCCGCCTCCTTTTTGTGCGTTGAGCCATGAAAATGGAAATGAAAATTTATGCGTAGCAACTACTACCGGGCACAAAATGCGTCGCGTTCGTGTGATTAAAACACCTGCGTCGACAGATGCCACCAGCAGCAACAGCAGCAGCAACAGCAGTTGCCTCCTACAGTCAGCCTCTATTCAACTCCAGTCCGGCTCTTGTTCCTTCGTCCTATCTCCCGGCATTTTCTAACCAGTTAGTCGGTCGCCCAGGTGATCATAGCTTTTCATTTTCACAGCCTAATGAAACGTCATGTTATTTATGGCAGAGATGCGCTCTAATGCAAACTCATTGCTTTCCATCTGCTTGCTCCACAAAAACGCACAAAGGCAGGCCAGAATGTATAAAATGCCACTCAGCAGATTACTCTGTGCAATTGTCAGGGGAGTCACTATTCAAATAGTCCCCGCATTATGACCATAATCTAGAAAATCTAATGTAATTATTAAGATTTAAACACCAAAGCACAATAAGATTGTGCCAGTTTTTATAATATAGATAATATAGTAAGCATTTGACACGTTTATAGTGGGGAATATAGACAAGATTCCCATTAAAAAGTGATTTTGTTGACGACTTATTGTTGTTTATTAATAAAATATTAAAAATATGTGGAAGCCATGTAAAGAACGCCAAAAAAAATATTACTAATATACTCAATTTGCATTATTTCAATTTGCATTATTTAACAACACTTGCAACCAAATAGTTTTCAATTCGTGTGCTGATATCGCAAATTTCCAGAGCGACTATCAATTTGCTGTTGTTCAGTGGTTAGTCTTAAATAGCCCAATCGGATTGTACATAATTCATTCAACTAGACAAAACTAAACAGAGTTCGGAATTGATCGAAGCAATTGACAATTTGACATACATTAAGCTGCTCAATTTGTCTTTAGAATCAGTGCCACTGGGACCCCCATCGGAGTCGTCCGCAGATATTGCTCACTTGTCACTTCACTGAATGCGTCGATTCTATGCCTTTTTTATAGCTTCTTTACTTTATATATATATATAGACATATATACATATATTTGTATATATATATATAAGTATTTTTTCTGACAACCTTCAACCCCAAAACGTGTTTAGCATTGATAAATTTGGGGGCGTGCGGCGTGACTGGCGTGACTGACCGTTGAAGAAGAAGATAAAGATGAAGAAGACGAAGACAACGGGAAATGACTTTCAGCGGGCAGCGAGAGCGGGACCATTAAAAATGCTAATGTGTCTATTGAATGCGAATTTTATGCAAATGACAAGGTTAAAAGCAAAATAAGTGCCACGCTACGCTGGTAATGCGATAAAAAATTTGACACATCATCACTTTTCAATAAAATCAACAAATTTTATTTAAGTCACCCAACGGATGCGCCTCGCTGCCCAACCACAAAACCGCCCCACTGCCCGAAACTTCTCCATCTATAAATATTTTTGTTGCTTCTCGCTGTTGCGCCACCACACAAAAAGCGGCAGGAAGGATGTTCGATGATGGAGACAGGCGGGCAGAGAAGCGAGGCCCAGGGACTTTCAAAGCTGGCTAAAAGTAACGTCATTTTCTATGGGGTCCCTGCTACTCCGCCGATTACCCGTGGGAAGCTTATCCATTTTGGCCATACGTTTTTCAGTCTCTCTGTGTGTGTGTGTGTGGGTGTGAATGTATGTGTGCCTTACATTATGCCATTCTTTGCGTTCTGCTTGTTTTTCTTTGTTTGGCTTTTCTTTTCTTTTCTTTCGGCTTTTCGCTTTTGTTAAATGCGGAAGTAGCCAGCGAGGCTTTTCAGTTCACAAACTAAAAATACTTTGAATTGTGAAATGTGAAATCCGGTTATATTACTAATTTCACTCTCTCTCTCGCTCTCTCTCTCTCGCTCTCTCTCTCTCTTTTGTGCAATGCATCATCCTTTTATGCCGGCTCTTAGGTGACTCCTATTGCAGAGTTGGTACTTGGGGCATAACTGGCGCATTCAACATCAATTACAGCATCCCGAACAGAAAATATAGTTTCTCAATTCGCAATGGTAACCCAAAATGTCACTCGTCGTGATTGATGGAATTGACAATTGCCGCCGCCCACGCATCAGAGCAAATAGATGAATCTGCCACCGTACTTTACCCCCATTCACCCCACTTGCCTCGCCAGTCAGCAGTCCTTGGCACACTACTCAAGCAACAGTCACCATTCAGCAATCAGCAGTCCCCAGTAACCAATCAGCATCCACCAGCTCGGCTCGGAACAGTTCCTATGTCATGTCAGGTTCTGCGTTGCCGCTGTCAATCCGAGTAACATTTGTCTGGCAGCGGCAGCTCAATTAGGCGATTTCAAATCACCAATCGACATGGTTAAAGTGCGCCAAAGAGTACCAGCCTTAAAGTATATTGCATAGAACAACATTTTTATGTTCCTGTGCGATTCCTGTCCGTTTACATTTTTTATACCCTGACCTCATTAAAAATGGCTAAAATGGGTATAATAGCTTTATTGCAAAAGTATGTAACAGACAGAAGGAAGCATCTCCCACTCCATTAAGTATATATTGTTTTGATCAGGATCAACAGCAGACAATAAGAGCTCGAGACTTCAAGTTTGGATATATATATTTATATATATAAGTTCTTGTATACCCCCGCGTAGAGCAAGTTTGTTTAATTTGATCGATCACTGCCTCCGTTTCGCTAATGTTTTTACATATCTAATTCGCTTCATATAAATGAGACGATTTTAAAATCAATGGCTTCTAACTGATATATAAAATATATTGATACATTTTTGATCAACTCCTCAAATTTTATCAAGATCGATATAGATAGCAATTAATTTACATGACAAATGATTGATAAATAAGGTAGAAGTTGTGAATTAATTGACGAGCTATTTTTGTTTGACTCACTCTTATTGTGGATTCAGTGGTCATCATAAATGTTGCGTAAACACAATTAACGCCTCATTTGTTTGGGTTATTTGGGGTGAAGGGCTGTGGGGGTGGTGCTTGAAAAAGTTACACGTTTATTTTCATTGCTGAAATATTATTGCCTTAATTACCACTAACAACCACGATCCCCGCATGGCCAAAGCATCGTCGTCAGCGTAACCGTCATCAAGTTGGCCAATTGAATTTGTTATTTCACATTTCGTGTAAACATCGCGTGCAATTACAAATATTTGACTTGTTTATTACCAGAGTTTACTCGTATGAGTGCTCTTCGCTATTCAAATTTCCCATTCACCTATAGAGCAAAACGAACACTCATCAAAACATTAACAGCAACAACAAAAACAATTAAGATTTTTAGGTATGCGACAAGGCCGACAACCCGTTTAGACAACTTGAACTCAGTTGTTTTATTGACACTATTAGTTATATTCAAGTATCAAATTACCGGCTAAGCTATACCCTGTAATGGTACCAGACTGCCTATTAGAATCTTTCCACATATTCTAATAAAACAATTAATATTGGCACTTTTATTTGAAATGTTCATTGAATTTCCGTGCATTTTGTAAATTATTGAATGGATGCTATTTAAATTAATTTTAGGCAGACAAATTTAATATATCATACATATACAGTATGTGTGGTTAATTTATTCATTTTCCTTCTCGCTCATTTTCCAATTGCATATTTCACTTAGTCTTTGATATAACTGCATATTAATTGAACGCCAAGTCTTTTCCGCGGTTGCAGTTATACGACCATGAATTTAATTTAATTGTATAATTTTAAATGCATTACTTAATGTCAGAAATGGCAAACAATAAAATAGTTCAAATATAGTTGCAGTTCTGAACTCAGAATGAATCACTCTGCACCCAGAGACCCTCATCAAAAGCGACTTTGTTTGAGCTACGAAAAATATGTGACGGCAATTTAATTAAAAACTTATGAATGAGTGAACAAAAAAACTTTTACACATCCTTCGACTTGAAGATGTTTTTATCGTACACAATGAATTCTGAACACACACACACACACACACACACACACACACAGTTCGGTTGATATGTGTGTTTGTTTGTTTCTGTCTGTGTTTTGGGAGTGTGCAGATCAGCATATGAAAACTATGCGAAGCTTTTTCGGCTCGCTATAAAGGCAAAAAGTTTTTACAGAGTAAAACTATAATTGGTGAAATTTAAAAAGTTTTTATTTATTTTTGTGCTTTTAGTTTGTATTTGCTAGTTTTACAAGCGTCCATGCGAATTTTGTTTAACTATGCTTCAAATACAGTACACGATTATTTGCGTGTGAGAGCAAAGCTAAATCCAGAGGGAGAGATACATAAGTAAATATAATATGTATACCTTATAACCTGTAGCAAACAAAAGTGTATAGACCTATGATTCCTTACATATATTTCAAATTAATATTGAGACATTTTCAATTCATTTGTTTTAGATAATGCATATTGTCTTCAGACTGGAAAAGCTACTCAGCTTTGACAAGAAAAGTCACATTTACGCATTAGACACTTAAAATTCTTTAGGGCAGGGCTATGTACTTGTGTTTATTAGTTGACAATAGCTGTAATACTAGAAAATCTGAAAAATTTAATAGTCAAATCGATCAAAAATGCTCAATGGCAGCTTTTGGAGGATTTTGGCTGGGAGACAAGAATGCATTGTAAATGTATTTTACACACATAAATTGTTGTCTCCTGGTCGCAATTTCACTTGGCACATTTACAAGCATTTCTCATCGTTTTGTGCTGCTGCTCCGGCGATTGTGTTCGGAAGCGGGAAAGGGGGCTCTTGGGGTTGGGAAGTAGGCGGATTTATTTGGGTTGGGGGTTTTTGGGGATTTGGCCTGGCCATTTCATTGTGTGTGTTTGTCTGTCTGTGTGTGCAGTTGGTAAAAGTGAATAAGAAAATTTGTTTGCCAACTTTTGGTGTAATTTGTAAACATCAAAGAGAATGCCAGAGAAAACATGTCCACGAGTCAAAGGGATCAAGAGTTGCTTTGCGAATTCGTGCGGAAATCTTCTACGTGTGCGGCATGCCAAAATAAACGAGTGTGCTTTTGTGTGTGTATGTGTGTGTGTGTGTGTGTGTGTGTGTATTTGTGTATATTTGTGTGTGCATTGTACAAGTTACGGCAGCTGGCAGCTGCCTTCAGGACAACTTATTCCACCAGTTGCCTTAAACAAATCCATTGATGTGCTGTTGATACAACATTCGGATTACTTAACCCACAGCGCATTACGCAAATCAATGGATTTGCTGCTTAAGCTGTGAATGGCTTAGCATCATCCAAATCCCGAATGGGTTACCACAGAATACACGACGCTAATGAAGCACCAAACCAAAAATATATATATATATATATATATAAATAACAGAGCACGATCAAGTCCATCGCTGCTGCTGATGGGGCTGCGCTGCCGATGGACGTAACTCTCCGTCGAAAAAGTTATGATAACAATGAACTAATTAAGAAACATGACGTCCTTATGACAGCCTCGACCTCGGCCTCAGCATCATCCTTAGCTTCGGCCTAGGACTCCGCAGTAATGAAGACCCGTCCTTCGCAGCAGTCCATCCCTACCGTCGAGGCATCAGCAGCAAGGAGCAGCAGCAAACCAGCAGTAGGAGCTGATGCCATAGCCAAAGCCACTGAAGCAGCATCTCTGATGATGTCCTGATGTACTAATTAAGTTTTGAACGTGACGAGAAATTGCAAGTAGCAATTTCGTTGTTTGATTTTTCGCTGAGCGAAAATTCTTCTTCATCTCCGTGCTCTCTTTTTTTGCTCCTGTGGCTCTTTTCATCTGAATAATTACCAGCAAAGTGTGCAAAGGACTCAGTAGCCGTGGCAGGCCAACCAGATGGCAATATTTCCCCTTATACCAGCACACCACTCCTCCCATGATTGCGGGTAGTTTCCTTTTTGTCTAACTACAAATTAGAATTAATTTTCTTGATGCTGCAATATATTTGGCTGCTTATGAGCTGCTGCTAATGAAGAAAGACAATGGTTAAGGCACTAAAGTAAGTTCAATTATAGCAATCAACCCCACATTCAATGACACTGTTTGGAAGTGATACTTACTTTAGTTATGAGTTTTAGCTGAGGGTTGTTTGTCTACATTTAATAGTTTTATTAAATATTGATTTTTGACTGCTCTCAGAAGAATTCAGGATATTTCTAAAAGTCAAAACAATAGATTTTATTTAACAACAACACCTATGGTTTACAATTTTCATAAAAGTCCAATGATTTTATTTTGGCTTAAAGTCCCTTTGTTTATCATTACGTCTCTTTGTCACTCGGTCCTCAAACGTTTTTCTCTCACTTCCGTGCTCGTGGAACGTTCACGCCATTGTTGGCAGAATTTGTTGTATTTGGACGAAGCTTTGTGTTTGTTTTGAGGTTTCATTAAAAAGAATTTAATTACAAGAAACTCATTTCTCTTCGGTCTCCATTCTCTGTTCTTCGTCGCTCCCATTACGTGTCCCAGTTCTGCCACGCCCCCTTTATTATGCATTTTCACATTTTGTGCGCTGCGTCGCCAACTCTTTTGTAAATTGTCTCCTTATCAAGCCTGGGAAGAGAGAAAGAGAGAGAGAGAGAGAGAGAGAGAGATGGAGAGAGTGAGTAAAAAAACGAGGGAGGTAGAAAATGTAAAATAAAAATTACCGTTGCGGGGATTAAGAAGTTTCGCTATTATCATTCAAATTATAATTACTTGCAATTGTTTTTATAATGTTCATTAACATTTAGCGCCTTCAGAAATTGCAGTGAAATGAGAGCAGTGTCTGCGATGCCTTCGAGCTAAATTTCATTGCAGACATTTTCGTAATTATTTTTTAAAGTGTAATTTGCGCAGCCGCCTCTGGGAAGGATTAGCCGGGAAATATGGCAGCATGTGTTAATTGGATTTTTGGTGCTCATAAAGACAAAAGTTGATGGCGAAAAGTGTGCAAAGCTCTTATTTTGCTTGGGGTAAATTTAAACAAACACGATTATCAAGCAGCTAGCGCCTAAAAAAAATGAAGATTGAGTCTCTAAAATAAATCAGCTATATAAATAAATACATCTGAATATCTGCAACCCAGTTAACCAACACACATTTAATTCGTTAACATATTTGTTAGACTTCAAGATATTTTCTACCAATGCTAAAAACAATGTGTCACTTTTGTAAATCACACTTGTAAAACCCGATTATAAATGTGAGCTGCGAAGTCGTTAGCAATTTTGAACTTACTTTAATTTTTAATACTCTGCGGCATGCATTGTTGTCCATCTCGGTAAATATGAATACATAATTCATTAAAAACGCACACGGGAATAAGCTAAAAACAATTGTGGCTTATGCAAAAAGCAACAGCAACAAAAATACAATTTTGTATTTGTACACATATATTTGATACATGTGTGCGAGCCAATGTGGACAAATGTTTCCATGAATTTCTTTTGATTTATTTAAGTGGAACTAATTGTGGGCGTTGAACTGCAAAACAAAAAATGGAGTAAAATAAGAATAATAAAAGAGTTTTGATTGAATTTCACAAATGTGTGAAATGAAAAAATAAAATTTGTCATTTAAATATGAATTGTCATATTGAATTCGACTTTGTTTATGAGTGAGTAAAACGAATAATGAGTTAAATGAGCGCTGAGCACAAATTGTTTAATTAAACACTCATCTGCTGAAAGGCACCGAGACAGCAAACAAGTTTCGTGTCTATATTAAATTAATTTCAGCACTCCAACAACATATTTATGTACATATCATATAGACTGGTAGCGGGAGCCGAGCACCAACTGAAACTCTAACTGGAAGCATTTGCGTGTTTGCGTGCAATTCGTTATCGCAAAACAAAGAAAACGACGTAAATTCAACACCTGCAATAAGTCAGTAAAGGAAGTCAGCTGAGTCTGGGGCGGGACACGAAAAGTTAGGTCCGCGTATTTTTAGTAAATACATTGGAACTTAATTGGGTTGTACAGCACTCGGAAAAGTTGCAGAAAAGAAGAAAGGAGAAGCAAATGAGTAAACTCATATATAGTGGAAGAGCTGTCAATTTAATAGTGGATCAGGTAGAACAATAATCACAACTTAAAAGCTAATTTTATTTTTTTTAATTTTGGAAAACTACGATTAAACTTTGAGCTGGTGAGCTTAGTCTAAATTTATTCAGGATATCTGCAACTTATAAATTGTTGGCAAATATTTAGTAGAATAACAATATTCGTATTAATCAAAGTGTATTTATTTCCTGTGTCTTTCATTGAAGTGAAAACATGCAGTGATTAAATAGTAAACAAGACTGGCAGAATACCAGACAGACTCAATATTTGACATTAACATTGATTAGTGTATATAATGCTTTCTTCAACTTAGATCCTTATGCACTCAAAGCAGACAAATGAAATGCAGCTCAAATAATCCATCAAAAACATCAGCCCAAAGGACATTTCAAAGTAATTAAATGATCTACATACTTATGTATGTGGGCATTTGTGTGAGCCTATGTAATTAAGTACAATGCATTGAAATACTTCTAGTACAGTGAGCACTCATCTGTCATTAATTTGGAGTTACAAAAGCCCATTTGTGATTTGTCAAAATTGAATTTGGCTCTTATCGAGCAATGATTGATGGCCATCGCTGCTGATGCTGCTGCTACGAAAAGTGTATGTCCTTCTAATGCAGCCAGCTGCCCTGTCCTCCGCCCCCCTTTTGGGCAGGCCAGCAACTTTTGGGAAGCACTTTGCAACCCCACACACACATGCAGACACACACGTGAGGGTGTGATTGAGAGCTTAGGCGAAAATGCAAATGCAATGTTGAAATGGCGTGCTGCTCCCGATAGACGTGTACTCAGAGAGGCGGTGCACGTGCTCATCAGATTGGCAGATTGTCAGTTTCGCATTCCGATGGCAAGTGGATTTAACCAGGCCAAATGTGGATACCATTTTCAGGTATTTCTAACTGTTTGTTGCACTTTAAAAGTGTCTGCCCATTACTCAAATACACGCAAGCAAACAATGGAAAATGCTGCAGGTATTTATTATTGTTTTTTTTTTCTACTATATAGTCTGATTTGTTGACTGGCAAATCTCAAATGGAGTCACATTTTCAATGGATGCAATGTAACTTTTGTCAACGGGGGGGCTGCAGAAAAAATGTACAAAAAAAAATGCAGCAGCGGAAGTTGAAGTGCTGTTGGGAATTGCAAAATTTGTTGCCTGCCATTGTCATTTTTGTTTTCGTGGCTGCTGCTGCAGCAGCAGCTGTAACAGCAGAGGCAGCTGCAACGGTAGCAGCAGCAGCGGTGGCTGCGGCGCATTCGTGCGTTTTATTCCCAGCCAAACTGTAAATTCAAAGCCAGCGGCGCAAAATCGGGCCAGCAACAACAGTAACTGAAAAGAACTACTATAACAACAAAAACAGCCCTTTAGCTCTTTTCAGCTATTGAAATTTGCTGCAATTGTCAGCTTTTGCATGCCATGCTAAATTCCCCAATGTAAATGCAAAACTCGACAACAAGAAAACGCAGCATAGCAAAAATTATGTTTCTGTGCCGGCTACCCGGAAAGACTGAATCGATTTCAGTGGCAACATGTTTCTATAGGGTATCTACAACTAGTAATACATTTAACAGCAGGATCCTGAATGGGGAAAAAGGGCATCAAGATTTGCCAAACTATTTAACAAGCAGAAGGAAGCACCCCTGACTCGATATTCTTGATCCGGATCAACAGCTAGACAAGAGACTATTAGAGCTGGAGACTTCTGGTATATGACGTATACATATATATCAAGCTTATTTTACTTTACAGATAACTTTTACCGTTTCGCAAATATCTACACATATCGATTTCCAATAACAATAAGAGCCACATTATTTAGTATACAGATCGGATAGGAAACAAACTGAATTCAGGGTATCTGATAGTTTTGTTCGCTGGACTATAGCATTCTTAAATGTTTAATCTGATAAAATTCGGAATTTATTTTACACAAATAAACAGTTAGAAACTACTTTTACAAATTACAAGTGTAGCCTAACTAACTGGTTGGTAACTGTGTGCAGACCATCTCCATTTATTGGCTGGCAACTTATTAATCCAAGACTTGATCAGAGCAAACATTGAAGCAAATGTGCTTAAAAAGCACACAATGTCCACTTAATACTGCCCATTAATGGACTTTTAAGTGCTGGCAACAATGTTCCCAGTATGTTTGACTTTATTGTTGAAATGTACTTTGATTTTGGTGCACATGGCCCAAAGTTCTGGCCCCGGTCTCTCTAGCACATTGTGTATGCTGTCTGGACTACTATCGAGTCGTTTGGGTTTGAGCTCATAATCCGTTCAGTGGATGCGGCAACACGTGCGAATGTTCCTTAAAGCATTTCTACTTCGATTTTTGGCAAGGTAAATAGGTGAGGCGAGTGAGAAGTATTTATTAGTCACAAATAGAAAAGTGTGAGAGCTATTTAACTTTAACCAAAGGTGCTTGATGCAGCAACATCTTCTTAAGAAGAATATATCTTTTCATACTGCGATACCGAAGATAGGAACTAAAGTAGATTGATAGGAAGCACTTTCATGGATAGGTAAACAAATTTCTTGGCAACTCCTACCGTGTTCATTGCCAGCGGTTATAAGCTTGTATTACACTGGTATTAGACTATTTCGCAGTCGGTTACGGACTGTAGCGTTCTCACTTGTTATATTCTAGTTTTCAAAAAAACCAAAAAATCACAAAATAGTGTTATTATATCATAATATCATAAATACACAATACATAAAACAATTTGTTTAAAGCTCTCACACAGCTTAAGCACTGATGATTTTCTGATAGGCTCAGTACGATTGCTAAGAATATGGCTAAAGCTGGTTAATTCGTTTTCAACAATTCAACAAATGAATTCTTCTGTGTGTGTAAAGAATATACAAATATGAATATGAGGCTGTATTCCTGTTTAAGTAAGGTTAAGCATATATAATAGAAAAACTAAGCTGACATACATCTTTAACCATTTGGTTGTTTTCCAATTGGGCATAACAAGTGGTTGAATATGGTTGGGTGGCACCTATTCAATGGTTCCTTTTTCATACCCACATTAATATACTCACACCACATGAAATTGAAAAACCGCCGAGTGAATTCGTCCCAGCTGGTTCACATTTCCGTTTGCTGGACAGAAATTGCTAGAATTATATTTATGACGCTGGCCACTGGCATATGGCAGGGTTCATGTCCGTTCAGGTTGGATGGGGCTTGGTTTGTTGGCCGCTGGTTTTGGTTGGTTTGCCTTTGCCAAAAGATATTTAAAATCAAATTTGTTTAATTTACATGCATAAACGCGTCAAATTTGTTTGGGAAATGTGTAGCAGACTGAAGCAATATCCAGTGGAGGCAGCGTGCAGTGGTGGAGAGGAAGAGCTGTTAGTTCTGGCCTAGTCTCTGGTCTCGTGTGTGTGTGTGTGTGTGTGTGTGTGTGTGTGTGTGTGTGTGCGCTCAAAGGCAACAACTGTTTCCGTTAATATAAAATGCAAATTTTGAGCATTTTTAGTAGCGCCCAAAAATTGGTCAAACCTGCCCCCCATATCCTACCCCATAACCTGACCCCATAGCCTGCGGTCAGTTTGGTTATTTTGGGCAAAAACAACAACAGCACAAGATATGAGTTTGTAATAACCAAATCGGTTGGTTGGCTGCGTCTGGTTTTTTTGGTTTGGGTTGGGATGCGTGTTCGTCGGCTTGGTCAAATGCAATGAGTAGTAAAATGTTGTTGGCAGAAATTATGGGGCAAAACGCCGGATGTTGTTCATATCCTTTTTGTAAACGCACGGAAATATGCAGGCAAAAATACAAGCAAAATGGAAATGATGTTGAAAAAACAATTTCATGATGTTTTGATTTCAAACAGCATACATATGTGCGTAAACAATAAAGAGCGACAACAATAACAGCAGCAACAGCAACAACAGGAATAACAACAGCAGCGGAGTTGGCTAACATAACAACTAACACATTAAGGCCTTGTGTGCTTTTCGATTCGATTGACAGTTGTAATTTAAAGTTGGTTGCAAACAATTTACAGTTCCTGCCTGTCATTTAAAATGTGCCACAAAGAGCGATAGAAAGAACGAGAGAGATAGAGAGAGAGAGAGAGAGAGAGAGAGACTAAGTCATTTTCATGTTATCGATGAATTCGCCCAGATGCTTCCTCGATTTCTACCATATTTTTCTACTCATTTATTTACACTTTCTCAGCAGCCAGTGGTGGGTGGTCAGGAGTTAGGGGCTTTGGGGGTATGTGGCAGATTTATTTATTTAGTGCTTATCTTCGAGGCGCATAAATGAATATCAAATCGAGTCGCATCGCATTCGAATTGATTCGCATCGAATGACGGCCAACAAAACGGCGCCCATTTCCATGCGGTTGACGCTTGTTTACACTAACAAGCAGCGAATCCTCGACCCTTCTTCAATGTGTGTGTGTGTGTCTCTATGTGTGTGTGTGTGTCTGCCTTTTCTCTGCCTTTTTCTTTGTGGACCTTAAACTTTCGTTGTTAGGGCAAGTGATACGCACTCCTCCGTTCTTGTGTTCATTCTTATTTTCAAATCCGATTAGCATCATTAAGTTGAGGCCACACAGTTATTGTCGATGGGTCCATTAGATCCGTTTGATTGATTCCCCATTGAGAAGAGAGATATGGAGAGGAAAAAAAGGTCACCAAATATTACTTTCTTGGCAATTATGTTTATTCGATAAAGCCAGATTATAACATTTAAACTCTAGTGTACTTAAATACTCTTCAACCTATTTCTGCTTCTACTTTTTCTTACTTTCACATGGAATATTTGGATTTACAATTCTTGTTTTGGATGGAAGATTATCATGAATTTCAAATGAAAATAGTGTTTCAAAATTGCATAGCTTTTGGCCTCCGGCATTGGAAAGTTTGGATCGGTTATTATCATGAATATTTATTTACTCTGCCAGCCATCTTTGCTTTCTCTCCTGCTTATGTCCTTCAAGATCTTGTAGGATTAAAGGAGAGCTCCTCAAGTTTGTTGCCATTCATTCCACATACAAATTAGACTAGTGCTAATAAGCAGCAACATCTGTCTTTGCTTTTATCGTTTTGGCAGATGCTAAATAGCAACAAACAGCCAATTTACCAAGTAGACTGCGAACAATTAAATGCCTTTGGCAAGAACAGATAGCAGATAGCAGATAGCAGACAGCAGATAACAGAGCGCAGATAGTAATGTTCCGTCTGGATAATCAAATGGCGTACCACTATGTACTACAATTACCCGCACTATTCGAAAGCAGCTGGCCAAATGGTTTTATCCCTCGAACAAGTTCCAGATTGCATCTTCATCTTGGCCCCGAACTCGTACATATTCTATAAGGCAATAAAAGTTTCTGCGCAATAAATCTGCAAGTTTCTGGACCGAGACTTTAACGGAAGGTGCACAGACAAACACAGATGGGGGCAGTTAGGGAGGAAGATAGGAAGACACAGGGAGAGAGAGAGAGAGAGAGAGGGAGCATCTGCAGTTCGCATTGCGACACACATACAAATTGCAAAAGAGTTGAGCACAAAACAGGTGGCCCTCGAACTGACGACCATTTTATTTGCTACCAGGTCAGTGATTCACTTGGCCTCCATTTTTGGGTACGAGCTTTTGTCAAGGTGACTTTAAGTCTACTAATTCTTCACCGTTTTTTGATATTTGGTTTGATAAAAATGAATGCATCTCGTGCTAACCGCTTCTGTCACCCACTCAACTGCCAGCACGCCCCTTCGCCCCATTTGCGCTGGTCGCCACTGACGAAAGTGTTGACGCATACAAATTGTGCATTAGCGAAAAACTCGCAGCTTTCGGGGGCATTTAGTTGCAAATGCGTCACCAGGCGCAGGTCCTGGCAGCGGTGGCAACGAGTTTCGCGACTGCCAGCGGCGAAAATCTGCAAGCATCCGCATGGCATTTGCATAAATGCAATTTAAAATCTGAATTATTCATGAGCGCCACCATTTGGCCATTTGTCTGAATGACCACTTGTGGCATTCGCCTGCATCACACTCATACCCGACACACACACACACACGCACACATTTATATACACACACATTGGCCGCAACATTTGAAAATGCTAGTCCTGATGCTAGTTCACAGAGCCTTCTTCAACTGCTATCACCTCCCACAGCTGACATGAGAGTGTCTGTTCGTTCGGTTCGGTTCAATATACCCTGTATATAAGTGCCCAATATTGTCAAGTGAGATATTTAACTGCCAGAAGCAGAAGTTGCGAAGCATTTCAAATGTAGTGGTCATTAAGAAACGTGACTTCGCCTGCCTAGTTATAAAAGTTGTTCACGCAATAGTTTTAATTTATTATTAATTTTAATTATTAATCCATGCAAATATCGGTCTTATTCTATTATAAAGAAATTAATGATTGTGTTAATTCAGATAAATTTTCATTAATTCATTGAAATGCTTTTTTTTCATGGAAATTCATTTCTTTGTAACAGATACAGGGTACCTTCTAGTCTACCACTTTAATAATAAAGTACTATAAAGTATTTCTCTTTACTTTTTTTTAACTGCATGTGCATGTGACAACTTAATGGTTTCCGTTATTTGAAAGCAAAAGCATCGAAAATTGCTGATGTCAAATTGTCGATAAGGATTAACTCTTCCGTTTGTGTACATTTAATATTAGCAGCAACACATTTGATTTGGCTTTAGCAACGCTTTGACTGATCCGGCCCCGGGCTGCCCCTTCACTGTAGCATGTTTATTTTGGATTTACAAAATTACTAAAGTCAGTGTAGGTTCAATTTATTGAGCAAACATTTTCAATGATTATTGCAAGAGTTTATTTGCCAAAATGTCCACTGATGATTCTCATACAAATACGTACAAACATGCGCATATCTCTACTTATACATACAGATTGAAGTGTATGTATGTAATTTTATTTATTGGAACTAGTGTGCGATTTAAGAATAAAGGCTCTTCATGGGCTTGGGAGTCTGTGCACCTGTAATAAATGCCATGGAATTCATTAATGTGTCATTTAGTTAATGAAAACCAAAATTTTGTGTGTAATTAGATTATAAGTTAATACATGAGTAATTCAATATTTAACACTAACAGGTTATATTTTAATCATTCAAAATTTACTGGTATGTAATTTATGGAATAATTCTTCTAGTTTCAGCATATACAATTTGCTTTGACTATGATTTCGCAGAATGTATATCTCTCATATACGAATTCCATTGACTATGATTTCTAATCATAAATATCTCTCTAATGTACAGCAATTTGAAGCGCTGCTCTTGTTCACACTTGGTTTGGCAATTGCAGGCAACGAATTACACACTCCAAAGTTTATCGCCAGACATCGCCTTATGCAGCATGACATGGAAATATTACAATACGGCTGGAAGTATATTTATATATATATATATACATGTATATCGATTTTCTAGAGCATATATATGTATTTATACCGAGTTTCGTCTGTAAAGTCAAATGTCTGTGAATGTTTTTGTCACAAATGACTTGCCGTTTTAATTGATTGCTAGCAATAAACTGAAACGGGGCGAACCCCATTGTGAGACTACGTTTGTGTGATGGTGTGTGTGTGTGCCAGTGTGTGTGTGGGTGGGTGTATATGTAAGTCTAACTGAACCCGCAGCTGTCGCAGAAAGTTTAAATGGGCAAAGCGTCAATGTCATACGCGTAACGCTGAGTTTGGGGGAGGGGGATACAGCAATTTTGGAGACGTTTGTTCGGGACGAGGGCCCTTTCCCATTTGCGCCTTTTGTGGAAAATTTCTTGTTTCTTAGAATTTGCGACAATTTCAACTTTTATTTGCACAACGTTGGCGATGCCAGGATTGGCAGGCATTTCCATTTTTCACCCTCCCCCTGTTGGCGCATAAAATTGTCCAATTACATTTATGATTTCTTGCTGTTTTGTTATTTTTTTTTTTATTCGCTATGATTTGCCTGTTATGTTATTGCAAAATGTTGTGAGAGTGTGTGTGTCGGTGTGTGTATGTGTGTATATGCTTTTATTTTTATGCCTGTTTTATTGCATTATTTTCAGAGTGTGCCGCATTTTTTTTAGGCTCTTGGTATTAACTTGTTTAGGGAGTATTACAACATTTCCATGCAAAATGTAACATTTGGCTTGAGCCATTTTTTAGCAAAGAAGAGTATACATATGCAACTAATAAGCATTATTTCATTTATATTTTTATTATTATTGTTATTATTATTATTATTATTATTATTATTATTATTATTATTATTATTATTATTATTATTATTATTATTATTATTATTATTATTATTATTATTATTATTATTACTTATATCATCATTATTATTCTGATTATTGTTGATTTTATTTGTTTTTATATTCAATCCATTTTGTTTTACAAAAACAATTATCTGATTTTCATTGATTGTCTAAACGTATGTCTTTTACTAAGAAAAATTTGGTAAGAGTATATCAAGTTCAGCATGTCTGGTATCACATTTTCGTATTCTCCCTAGACATTGCATGTGTTTATATTTGTATTCTGGCTTTGGTTTACTTTTGCGCACTCTTAGAACAGAATCGAAATGGAGCCATTTTGAGTATTGCTCGGAACGTGACTGAAACGTAATTTTCTGAGCTTAGTTTAATTTGCCTATATTAAGCCTCAGAGCGGCCATCACAGACATAGCAATAAAGAATTCTCTCAATTCGATTGTGCACACTTTTCAATATCGCTCATACGCAACGTTGGCCATTGGAGAAAATCGAGTCACCCGTTTGATTTTTAGCATCGTTTATATATCGGACAATGGAGCAGACCCGACTGTTGGAGTCCAACGATTGACATGAGCCATGTCGAGGAATTTGTTCAGCTATTTGACCCAGCCAGGCTGCTGCCTGTGTTAATCCCTTTAATGGACTATTAAGCGTTTTTTACGGCCCGAACAGGCCGTTTCTACTAGAAGAGACGGATGCTGTTGCTGTTTTATGGTGCCTGCGAGCTTACGATAATCTCATCATTTGATGTTGCAGCACGTTCTGTGTTCTGTGCCTCACTCATTTTATGCGCGCTCGCATATTTGCATTTTGTGTTTTCCTCCTCTCTCTCTCTCTCTCTCTTACTCTGTGTCTTTTTCTCACACTCTCTCTGTGTATCTCTGTGTGCTTTTGGGAGATGTATGTAAGTAAGTGTCTGTGTGTGTGTATTTGGCATTTCTAAAATATGTCAAATTTGCGCTTGTAATGAATTGATTGTCACAGCGGGTGGCGAGTTTTCTTTGAATTTGATCTAGCCAAATGGGTTGTACGTGTTTATATGTGTTTGTGTGTGTGTGAGTGTGTGTGTCTCTTCTGGCTGTGTGTGTATTGCTTTGATTGACATGTGAATAGGGAAAGCCGCAACCACTTTCAGTTAGCCGGCCAATTAGGAGCTCTTTTTGCCTTTGTATCCAGTTACAAAGCCAAGCACAAAGCCATTCACCGACTATGTAACCCATCCACCCTCCCGCAACCCACTAGTGCACAGCACGCTGCTTCTGGCACAAGGCTGTCTGACTGGTCTTGGACATGGTCTTGTGGATTTGGCGTGTCAGTCACGCAGTTTTTTAGACGGCTGTCGTTAATGCCAACGACCACAGCACATAGCACAGCACAGACACTCTTTGCTGGCCTTTTCTGCTGTGGTCGGCGACCCGCGTGTGTGTGTGTGTGTGTGTGTGTGTGTTTGGGTAGCAGAGCCTTTGGGTGGCAGATGGCTTTTTTCGGGGGCGTGGCATGCAGTGTGACTTTGTTGCGTGATTACCTTAATTGATGGGCATTTCCGTTGGACAAATGAAGCCACTCAATTAACACCTTTCAGCTGGATAAAACTGGCACGTCCAGCAAAGCAACAGCTACACCACCTTACACACACACACACACACACACACACGCTCTCAGCTGCGTGCTGCCGGCATTTACATGTATTTAACTACATTTTGTTGTCATTTATTAGATTTAACAATTGAAATCCACAAAGAGCTGTCACTTTTACCCTGAGGTACAATTTATAAACGGATTGTTCGCTTTACATTGGCCAACTTTTAGGGGGGTACAAATTTGTAGATACTAGTAAAAGTGGAAGACATTAACAAAATAGTAGAATGCTTTGCAATAACATGTCAGCTGTGGTTCAGACTCAATACATGAACATCAAATGAGAGCTTTTCATTTGGATTAAAGAACTGAAATCTTGTCTAAGTTCAGAGTAACCATTTTGAATCATGTTCTGGAAAAAGGGTAACTGCATTCATGAAATCTTTTAAGCCATGCTTGCTTTAACAACCGTTTCTGCATTTTTTCTTATAATTAAGCGAACTTATAGTTTACTTTTACTTAAAATTGTTTTAAAATAGTTTTCAATTCAGTTTTAGTTTGCTATTTTTTGATAGGCTGAACATCATCTGAACATCAGAACGAACGATATTATTTGATAGCAAAATTAAAACTTATCTCAGTCCCCCTTTGTTTCTCTGCCTATTTTGTTGTGAACTTAAGCGCACTTGGCAAATTGGTTAATAACAAAGAAAAAAGAAAACCCGAAATACCTTTTAACGAGAAACCAAAACATGAAACAAAACTTTGCACTTTTCACAAAGTGTTTTCCATTTTGTGCCAGGACGAGCTCGCGTTTGCCTTTTTCTACTGATGTTAACAAAATTATAAAACTTGAGCAATTTTTTCACCCCCGGCGTCACTTCAGGTGTAAAAAGTTGCAGCATAAACTTTTGCACCCACATCCTCTTACCACACCTCACCAGGTCGACACTCTCGCCGCCATCATAGGAAAGTGTTGCATTCAATTTTTCAATTACAAAATATTACGGCCAAAGGTTGCAGCAGCTGCAGATCGGCTTCAATAAATGCTGTAAGTTGGCAAATTGCAGCAAATTAGTGACAATGAACTGCAGAAAGAAAAGACTGGGGCAACTTACAGATGCCACAAAGCCTACAAACAGATTACCAAAGCCAATGAAGACAGCAACGAGCAAACTCGTTTGCCGTTGTCAACGGACTGCGCTGGACAGGAGTCGTAATCACAACAGAGCGAAATTGTTTTGGATGCCAGCCAAGCAGGCAGGCAGGCAGGCAGGCAGAACAGAGAGTGGAGTGCTGCAGTCAAGGGGGAGAGGAGATATTCTGGCAGCCATCCGACAACCTACCATATTCTTACTATGAGATAATTTCCTGTCATTATTTTGTGGTCTGCCGCAGTCGAACGTAAAAATTGCGACTCAAAGGTTCATTTCCAGCAAAGCCAAACAAACAGGCCAACAGGACAGATGGACATACGGACGGGCAGAGAGACAGACAGACAGACAGATGGTCAGATGGTCAGAAGTTCAGCTGGCACAGATTGCAACGCTGAGCAGGATGAACGAGAAAGGAGAGTTGGTCAGGCAGTAGAAAAATTGACTGCATTGCCCACGGGTCAACAAATAAATTGGCTGCCCGGCCGGACAGATGAACAGACGGACGAGCAGACAGATGGACAATGTTGATTTTGAGGTCATCGCTGATATTGCGGATGTGAATCCTTTTTGATTGCATTGTACCCCAAACTCAAATTGCAATGGCAACTGCAAAATGCCACTGCCGCAGTCACTGCCAGTTGCAACTGCTGCTGACTGGATACGAGAGACAGATGGTTGCAGCGGCAACGGTAACAACAACGGGAACGGGAACGGGAACGACTCCGACTACGGCGTATTAATTGTGGTTTGGCCCGTCGAATATTGGCATTTTAAGTGGGGCTTGGTGTCATTCGACTGCAGTTTAACCATAAAAAAGCCTTTGCGTCAAATATTTATTACAAATGCCCACATACAAGGACAGAACCTGCCAGACAGTCAGGTAGACAGATATTAATGGAGTGTACACCTGCGGTACATGCAATAATAACGGGCATATAAGCTGTACCTATGACACATACATAGTTCAATGGAGCACGTAATACCCGCTTGAGCTTACCATTTCGAACTGAACTTGTAAATATACCAACCCATCATTGTTTTAACTATTTGCGCAATATTAGCTTAAGCAATACTAAAAATTGTACATTAAGTTTATTAAAACTGCCCGCCTAAAATTGAGAAAACGACTATCAAAATCGAATTAAATTTTTATGAATAACCTTAGCATAAAAGCAATAAAATTTAATTTTTCATGTAGAATTTATCATTAGTCCAATCCATTTCCTAAATAGCTACCAGCATAAGGATAAAGCTTAGCATTGTCAAACTTGAGGCCCAATTTTGCAAGTGTGTGAGGTGAATTATAATTTTCTTAGCAATTTAATCCAAGTCCATTTGTGTCTGTGGAAAGTATGCACAGTCGAGATGTAAGCAGCTGAGCTTGAGAATCCCAAAAAAAAAACAAGAATTAAACACTCAATTTAACAATTTCAAGCAAATTCACATATTATCAGAATCACGTCGAATTATAAACTCTTGATACGCTGCAGATAAAAAGTTTCAATATGCGGCAAATACTAACTCACACACACAAATCCACACAAATATACACGCATGGTTTCATCAACGAATATTTCACGAATTGAGCTGTCATGCAAATGTGCCAGTTCTGTTTTTGAAGTTGACAGCGCCAAAATTGCTGCATACATCGGCATGCGGAGCTGGAGGAGTGAGTGGGAAGGAGGGGGGCTTTGATTTGAAGTGGGCGGGTGTATTTGGCTATTGGGTTTTCGATTTTTGGAGATTGATTTGGTATGGTTCGCTGAGCTGTGTCGTTGATGCTGTTGTTGCGTTTGCGCTTTTCCCTTTTCGCATTGTCGTGCGGATGTTGCCGCAATTGTCAGTTCCATCAATCACGGTCGTCTGACAGTCACTTGAACGAGCCATAGATGACTTAGTTACATCGCCCCACTCCCTCCTGCCCAGCTGGGAACTAGATTTTTCAGTGTGTGTGTTTAAAATACTTTCGTACTCTCATTGGGATTGTTGAATTTGGCGCACATAATACGCTAATAACTCAACTGGCCAGCACCAACAACTGTTGAAAGCAGAAGAAATGGGCAAAGTTTTATTGAAAGTGCCACACAATTTGTTTGTATATTTAAATTATCATATAATTTTCGAAAAGTTTTCGCTGGAAATGAACTCAGGCCCCCCATTTTGTGCCCAGCCCACGCCCAACGCCCCATTCTCATAACTGCCTTGAGCCCTGTCTTGCCATTTTGACTTTTGCCTTTTTTTGGGGAGGAAAGGGACCTGCTGTTCTTTCTTCTTCTTCGTCTCCGCAGTCGTGTTGGCCTGCTCCCGATGTCATTTGAATTACATTTGTGTAATTTTGCGGAAAAAACTTTTTTATTTGCTAATTTTGTTAAATTAGAAAAAGATAATAAAAGAGAATTGTGAATGACTTCTTAAGATGCACTCAAAACATTTAGAATTGGCTACTAGGCTTGCGGCAAATATAATTGGAAGGACACATGTAATTTGTAATTCTCTTTTTAGTTGGCCAAGAACCAAGACAGAACGCAATTTGCTACTGGTATAATATAAAACTTAAAATTATATATTCTTTTAATAATATTGTTAATGTTTCAATTGGCTACTCCAGAGAAATTAAAATATTTATAATAATGCCAACGACAATGGGCTTATATGAACTGGTGAAAACCAATAAAGAGCTTACGGGAAATAAGTTGAATTTTGAATAAGCATATTAAAAGCCATTTGGGCTTATTAAGTTATTTAATTTGAGTCCTCATCAATTTGTAGCGGTACTCACAATAATTTATTACTTCCCATCTGTATTTAAATCTAGATTAATTAATTATTAAAGTTTTAACTATTTAATCGTAGCTAGTAAGACAACCCTTAAAAATACTTTGAAGTGTTTTGAAAGATAACTTTTTAAACTGTTTTTTAAGGCATATCAACTTACCACATTTTTTGTCCCAAAAGTATCCTTAAACAATAGACTCGAGCTTAGCAACCGATTACCATTAACAGTAATGTATTGGTTTGTATTTTTTCAATCAAATGTCAGCTTTCAGTCCGAAACTCATCTACTTACAATTTCTAATGCACGTGCGGTCAGGACATAAGCGGATTTATCGGAAGGAGATGGAGAAGGACTCTCCCCTCTGAGGTTTTCTATCTGCTACACATAAATGGCCACTGGCCACATGGGGCATATTCAGCAGCGAATGGGGACAAAATGAGGCCGCGGGCATTGAGCATTGAGCCCACAATTTGCTGGACCGAGTTTAATTGCAATTAACTAAATACCCACAAACTGTACTTTGGTGGCTCCAAATGAATATGCATTCCATTAAATCAACATTAATTTATATAATGTAATGTGCCCCGACTATTGTTGTAGGTTTCTTTTTTCTTTCACGCACACGAAATGGGGCATGGGCTCTTCTGCCTGGTTCTGTGTTAATACCCTTCAGCCACAATAAATTGCAAAGGATAGTTTGTAGTCTTGGATATATTCTAAAAAAATGAAAGGAATCTATTTTGATACATATAATTTGGTATTTGAGACCAGCTCAGATTGAAAATTGCAAGTTCCCTTTCATAAAATCCTCAAATAGCTATGTGCGACGCACAAGAACTTTGAAACAGAGCAGTTCCAAGTCGAGCACTCCCTTCGACTTAATTTTTGCTTGTTTGTTTGGTTTTTTCTTTTGGTCGGCTTTCAGTTGTGCGTAAATTGTAATAAACACATGTACGGCAACTAATACATTGGCATGTGGTGGGGCCTTCGAATAATTGATATTGATGGTTGTAATCTTATTTAATCCCTAATTACAAACAAATGAATACATTGGAAATGTGCGTGTGTCGGTATTTTCACACACACACACACACACTTAAATAGGACGTCACACTCATTTGATGTGAAACAAATAATATACATAAATTATCTTTTTGCGCCAAAGACAAGCATTCGCAGAAGTTGACCTCCAACCTTTATGTTGATCTGCCCACGCACTTAATAAATTGCTAAACTAGGCCTTCTCTCCCACATCAGAGCACAAATCGGAGAGACGAATGAAAATAAATTCCTAATTACTCTGATTACTGGGGAATATTGCGTGTATATTATAGAGTTAATGATGATGCTGTCTGCTCATTAATTAGTCACTGGTATCGGCTTTTGCTCTAATTGAACAAACATTGAGTATGAATAATTTAATAAGGCGGAGTGTTCAAATTAATACAACACTTCAATAGATTCTCCAGGATAAGGTTAAACATACATATTAAATACATAATCTCTTCAAGCATCCCATTAGTAACAAATTTAACTCACGTTCCGATTACCCATTTCAATTGTTAGCCAATAACTCAGTTGGTTCGAGTAATACTTATGCTCAAACTGCTTGTAAATTATAATTTATCATTAATCTCAATTAGCACACGCGATTTGTTAAACAAAGTACTTTTTGAAATATGAAAATTTATTTAGTATTCAAGCCATAAAAAAGATAATAGAGTGAGTTATTCATAATTTCCAACATGACAGGTAGATAACAATTTATTATTGCAGCACTAATGACCTTTTACAAGTATTTTTTTTTACCAAAAGATAACTATATTCATATTTATATTTATATATTTGTTATTCGAATTCGAATGCTGTCAGACATTTGCCAACTGGTCGACCTTAAACATCTACTAATCGCTTATGGTGAACTATTGGAAATAAAGTTCTTAATATTCGATACACTTGTCAATCCGTAAAATCAGAGAAACGGTCTTTAGTCGTCTTTTGTGGTCATCAATAAAACAATCAATATGCTGACAGCAGACAATCCCCTCGGTCAAATGGACAAACGGTCGCCAATTGGGCTATTCATAAATTGACACATTATCAAAATTTATGTTGGCGACGGCGCTGATACAAAGGCGTGATATGAGTTACATCCAAAAAGGGTGGCTGGGTGGCCGAAAGCGGGGGTTTTTGGGGGTTGCAACCAAATAACTGTAGAAAATTAATGATGCGACACATTGCAAGAACAGCAGTAGAAACAGAATCAGAAACAAAAACAATGGCCACAAATGCTGAAACAGAAGCAACAGTTGCACAGCAGCCAAAAAAACAAGAAAGCTAGAAAGGGCAAATGGTGGCAAGGGGTGGCAATAACGGAAGTAACCACCACCTCCTCCCTCCCTGCTGGCAACACATTGAGGGATGTCGAACGACGGTCAGACGTTTGGCATGATGGCAAGTGCTCGAAAAAAACATATATATATATATAACATCCGGTGCGTCATTGGAGGGAAGGGGGTAGAAGAGTGAGCAGCCCAGCGAGTGATGGTTTTTTGCGGTGGGGGGTGGTCTCCGGGTGGGGGTGGGGGTCGGGGGGTGGAGATGGGGATATCTGTACAAATTTTGCGCGTCAAGTGTTGTGATTTTTTGTGACTTCGTTTGCTGATGTTTTTGATTAAATTTTGGGGCACAAATTTTTTAATAAACTGCCATCTAGTAACGAAAGCCAAAGGCAGAAAGTGTAACAACCCCTAAAAGTGGGCACAGTGGTGGCGAAGAGATAGGCGGGGGTGAAACGCCCAAACAATTGCGCCTGATGAAAATTATTTGTTTTGGCTTTATTGTGGTCCAAGGGATGGTTATCGCTGTTTGATGTATTCATTCACTCTGTGAGTGTGTGTGGGTGTGTGTGTGTGAATGTGTGTGGGCTTGTTTGTGTATGTATTTGGGCAAAAGTTTTACGGGTATAAATTTCAACTTGCTGCTGCAAATAATTGTGACGTGAGCGGCAGAAGTCAACAGAAGTCACTCTGGCAGACAGATGACGTGATGCGAGGCAAGGCGAAATGAGCGGAAGAGGACCATTGGAGAGGGGTTGGAACGGGAAGAGACTTAAGGAAGCAATGGAAGAGAGGAAGAGGCTATGCCGTGTGAAATGTCACTTCAATTGCGAGTCTACAAATGTTGTTCACCTTTTTACACGTAGCGAGCATCAGCGTCAACAACTTTTTAACAATGAAGCAATGGAGTACGCAAGACATCGGGGCTTTTTGGGGAGGGGTGTATAGGAGTGGAGCGGGGTGCGAGTTGGCCCAGACAATGCTTAACTTATTCATGCTGCAAAGTTGCAGATGGAACGAGAAGTCGAGGATGCCAACAACTTCCGCAAAAATCATCCTTAGACGACACTGTTTGACATTTCGGCCTGAATTATTTATTCGCTGCACTCTGTCAGTTTTCATCTCTTACTCTCTCACTCTCTATATCTATATATATATATAGATATATCTCTTTCTCTCTCTGTAACCGTAACTCTCTACCTTTCTCTTGTAGCATTTGTTGCAGTGCACTAAAAAATGGCCAGGGAATCGATGTTAAAAGTAAACTTTTTTCTAGTTTGGTTTTCATTTTGCATTTGTCTTTGCCTTTGTTCAGTGCCGTTTCATTTTTTCACCACATTTTCAATGTTTTATTTTTTTTACATTGGTTCTTCTTTTATTTAATCAACAACTGACGTCGCCGTTGTCGTTGTCCGCTCGTGTGACAGTCCCACAGCCCAGCCCCTTTGGTAGTCCCCTGCCCTACTCCTGCCCCTCTTGCCCTCCTGCCCTGCCAATGATAGTGACAGTTGCACAACCGTTGAGCACATAATCCCCGCTGGCCAAATCGTAAAAGCTCCGCAGATTCACATGCATTTTATACGTAGATTTGTTGCATTTATATAGGAGATGTATATATGTATGTATATGTATTTTATATATACATTTGGCAGGCATTCGAAATCAGTGTGCACAGGTTTGAAAGTGATTTGGGAACTGAGAGCTGAGAACTGGGATCTTCTCTTGGTCCCCACTAAGTCCACATTCGTTGCGATTTGCTGTTGACAAGCGTAAATCCTTAAGGTCTTAAGGACACTTAAGCAAAGTGCATATTGCCAACTACAAATTACACACTTCATTCCGATTGCTCGATGTTCGAGTAATTAATTGATGGTGTGAATCTAAACTTTAATTCTGAATATCAATAAATAGACAATTAAACTGATTAATAACTATACAAACTTCCAGGTTTCCCAAGTTTGCATCTTGTATATACCAAATTTCAGAAGATATACATTTTTAGTGAATATTGGCAAATATATATTATTAAACAATCGAACATTTCAAATTAAGTGACTGTTCATAAATTAAAATACGTTTTTGCTGGTCAAGTGATTATTTTTATATGCTCCAATATATTTCTTCACGGGTGTATTCACTGCACCCGTTCAGTCAGCTGCGGCGTTTGTTTTTCACCATGATACCTGTCGTTTAATTGTTGATTCGACGACTATCCTAGATTCAATTTAAATGTGAAAATACCAAGTTGCTTAAAACATGCATTTACATTTTAGCAGCTACTCCAATTGCTAATTGAGCTTTATGTATTCTTTGCTAGTGCTCATCTCCCGCAGGCATTCTGCTCAGGTTCATCAGCGCAAATGAACTGAGCTAACTCCACAGCTAGACAAGCCCGTGGGTCTCCCACTCCTACCCACTCCTCCTTATTCCTGCCCATACTTCCATTGGCTCCCTCGAGCGCTCATCCCAAGCGTAATTAGTTAGCAAAATGTTAGAGCACTCGAAATTGTACGTAAATTGTTTAATTGTTGCGCAAAAGGAACTGAATAATCTGCTCAAATTTCATTCATTACTTGTCTTGGCATTGGCATCTTTTGTTTTTTACCCAAGCTCAGCCTCAAAGCTATGGCAGAGGAAGAAGGACGATTGTGGGGATTGTGTGCTTCGCAGAGCTCTTGTGCATGCTGAGCGATGCGGCATCATAGAAGCCACTTCATTTGCATAAATGAATTCTGCAAATTGAGAGTAGCACTTGGCGATGACTCCACTTCTCTTAACTTGAGATCCACCTCACCCGCCTCACCATCTTGGCCACAACCTCTAAAGTATTGAAATTGCCATTTGCTTAGTTCTATGGTCTATCTATGAGCCGCGTATTGTTGTTGTTCTGCTCATCTTGTGTCATAAGCCGTAATTCATTACTTTGGCCAAAGAAATTGATATGAATGGTAGCGCATCCTCCTTTTGTCCTCATGTCTGTTCTCGGCTCTCGACTCTCCGCTCAACTGCACTCCACTCCACTGCACTCCACTCAACTCCACTCAAAAATTCACATCACTCGTCCCGTCTCTATTTGAGTTTTGAGTGTCTTACATAACGTATACGCAATATGTGCGGCGCTGCTGCTTGGGCTTTCTATTTAATTAGCATGTGAACTCTTCGAGCGAATGCGTATTCAATGTTGCCATTCAAGTGTGCACTTCTCATCATCACCATCCTCTCTCTGCTCTCCTCTGCTCTGCTTTTCTCTCTATGCTTTTCAAGAGCTTTTCTTTCCGCTTCACATTGTGAGAAAAAACACAAAGCAAAAGTTCTTTGAAATATTAGTCTCTCTATCAGTTGAACCTTGTTATATTCATCTGATCGATTCAAGTGCGTTAATTAATTGTCAGTTCGCGCTATAATTGTGTTCAGCATGTAACCATTTCTCCGGTTGTTTTCAGTTATCCCACGTGGCAACACCTTTCACATGGCTGCGGGGACGCTCAACTTTTATCATTATGATGCGCAAATGGGTAAAAGTTTTGCGGCGTGATAACGCAGCGTAAATTAGTTGCTTTCTAAGCGATTTAGTTTTTTTGATTTAACTTTTTAAAATAAACGCTATGACCGCGCCTCGGGTGACCCCATTTATATAAATTATTCTACAATTTGCGTGGTTTTTAAACAGCACACATACGACATGTACGACTCGAGTTTTCAACTCAATTTTTGATAAAATTTTAATAATTAATTAAATAGTTAATTTAAATAAAATAACCTCCACGCAACCTGCTTTGGCAACAAAGTTAGATAAATGGTTCTAAAAATAAAGTTGTTGCATTGTCAAACCAAGAAAGAGGTGCAAGAAATGTTATTTACATATCGACGGATCTATATAAATTGATATAAAGTCAGCCCACAAGTGCTGTTGGCATCAATGAGAACAGATTTTGGTGCATTTTTAATACCGTTTCGCTTCAGGGAAGGAAAAAAATAACATATTTGTCTGGCAACTGGGGCTAACCTCATGCAAAGTTTCGCAGCAATTAAACATTAATTACGAAACCTCAAAGAGGCACATTAGTGGCCTCTGTTGCGGCGAGGCCAACGAGCAAAAGGACTCCGGGCCCCCAACCAGAAACCGGGCAACTGCAGAAGCGCCTCGAATTATGTGCTACATAATACAAGTATGAGCATGAGTGTGAGTACGAGTTTGAGTGGTGAGTGTGAGTTTGAGTATAAGCACGTATACGAGTGCTTGCGATTATTTCCATGTGTGTGAGTGTTTGTGTGTGTGTGTGAGTGTGAGTCGCTGTGAGAAGCACACGTCTGAGCAGCGGCAAACTAATTACGCGCCTCTTTAAGAAATTAAATGCATTTGGGGCTTGTCAACATGCAACACCAACTGGCAACACTCAAAACCTACGAGCAACAACCGACAACAACAACAACAGCAACCACAGCAGCAACAACAAAAACAACAAGAGGCAAGCAAGTAGCGCTCCTTTTGCCAATTTGAGTGCACACTCAGTAGCTGGGTGAGGACATAATTGCCACTTGAGAAATGCTTCTTTAGTGTGCTGAAAAATCAAAAGAGTTGACTTGCAATTAAAATATTTGAATCATTCAGTAATCTCAGTGCCTGCCTGCTCAAGAACAAAGTGCGAACGAGAAGGACAACAAAAGCATTTAATTTATTTATTGTTCTTACTAACGATGTTAACTGGGAGCAAATGCAAGTTGACAACTGAGCTGAAAGCAGTGCAAATGCAACCTCAATGCAATTGTTTTTGCAGCTGTAAATGATAAATAAAATATGTAGTAGACGAGGGTCAACCGACAGGTAATCAACTTCTGTATCGTCTGAATGAGGAAGCTTTTCCTTATCAAGTGAATATTGAAAAGCAAAGTATGATTGTCATTATTAGGTCCATGATCTAGAAATAGAGGAGAATAGTAAAATTAATCTTAGTTTTGCTAAGGTATGAGAATACAGTGCATCAACGAGACAACATGACGAATTAACTAAAAGACAATCAGCTTAAAAATGATACACATACTAAAATTTGAATTTCCTAATAAGGATGGAAAGTTTTTCAGTCGCCCTCGTATGTCCTTTTGAATATTGTTTAGAATTTTGAGCGGAAAAGTACAATTTGTAAAATTACATTTAAATAATTGAAATAACAAATGCTTTTTGTCTGTAGACAATTTTGACATCGTTTTACGTGTTTAACGAGGTCGCTCAATTTGATGAGATCCGAAAGCCCAATGAATTATGCATGCAAAAAACAAAACTAACTGCGGCTAGGCAATGGGGTGCGAAGGGGAGTGGGGGGCGGGGGGCACAGTCATCCCTTTACAAAACACTCACATGCACAAACTGACAAATGTAAGTGCCACATGTTTGTACTTGTTTTGACATGGGGCAGAGCAGGAGAGTTGTGCGGGGTGTTTGACTGTCTTAGGTGGCTTTAAACATATGTACGTTTAATATAGCACCCATGACACACACACACACAGTGCTTTTGGCATTTGCTGTGCCAGCTGTGGGTAATTTGTAAACGTCAAAAGGCAAACATCGTCGTCCTACCGGCTGCCTGACTGCCTGACTGCCTGGCTGCCTGCTGTTCGCTGCCTCCTGGCTGACTGCCTGCTGCCATGTCAGGAGATCAGAATGGATTCGCACGTGCCAGGAATATGGAGTAGTTGACTGTTGTAGATGCTGCCTTCTGCTTTCTTTCATTTTAAATACAATTTATTGTGCATGCCAGCCAAAAACTAAAACTAAACGAACCGAGCACTGAAAGCACCAGAGAGCCTCACATAATCCACATTTGCGTCGTGGTCTTTTAATATTTCATGTGGTCTATTTTTGGCCTTACCTAATACTTGCACACGACTAGCTACCATAAATTGGTACGCTTATTAATAAAATGGCACAAAAATACAAATAATATCATTAAGATACTACATACACTGTAAATAGATCACTGCTTGCTGTGGCGAGGAGTTCATTATTCAATTGGTTTAAAAAATAAAAAATATAATATGTGTTAATATATTAAAATTCGGAAATATGATCTGTAGATAAATGTTTGAACTCATACTTAATTGTGTTTTCAATTGAATTGAAGAGAAATATGCCTTCTCTGGTATAATGTTCCGTGATCAATTTATTATTCATTATCCTTTTATAGCGGTTAGTGTATGAATTTAGATGCGTCATGCTAGTATTCGGCTCTTTGATGTAAATGGCCAAAATAAGTGACATTTGTTGGAAAGCATTGGCCACCAAACTATTCCCAAATCATCTCTTCTCTCTGATGTCTAGCTGTTGCTGTCAGTCGGCACACGTTTTGTACGTGTTCAATTTCAATATTGCAGCACATTCGCCTATGCCTCAAATTCATAATTTACTGCTGAGCGTGTGCGTCGTCAAAAGCATTGCAAATTGACAGATGGAAAATATTGGCATTTCAACCAAACGTTTGCAAACAGATCGCAAAATACTTTCAATATTATAATGCAATCACGAGCGATGCATTAAATAGCTAAATTATATAATATATACAAATATATTCAGAGAGTCATAAGTAAGGCATCAAAATGTATAAATGATTTGAGTAAACGAGCTGCTTGATAATTGCAATTGCTATCAAAGAAGTCATTTATGTTTCAATCTAAGCTCTATTGCCATAAATTAATAATTAAAATCGACTAAAGAACAATATCAATTGTTGCTGGACTTTGACATGCATTCCTCCTAAGTAATATGTAATATCATATATTCATCTCGAAAATTGGATGGTATTAAGTCCTATATATGTAATGGGCTGTTAAAAATATATATCTTTAGCTTCATCACATTGTTGCATATTAGGTAGGTTGCCTGAGGCAGAAGTAAATGAAATGCAGTCCAAGCATAATCGCAACTGTGGCGTTGACATTAGGTTAATAGCAATTGCGAGCACAAAAGCATACAAACATCGTATTACAACAATTCACCCACACACACACTTAAACAGTGGTGGTTAGAATAAACATACGCAATGCTGGAGACATCATGTAGATGCACTTTACCAGCAAGGATGATCCGAAATCTCCCACTCTCTCCGTCTCGTTCGTTGTCGCTGCACAAACATTTTGTTCATTGTTTGCCCAAGGTGCATTTTGCAAAGTGTTTGGGGTGTCAGGTTGAGGTCTTCAACAGCTGCCTGGCTGGCTGGCTGGCTGGCTGGCTGGCTGGCTGGCTGCACTCTTGGCACGTTCCGCCTTTGTGAGGCTCTCCAACTGTTTGGCAACATGGACGAGGACGAGTGGCCACTTGAAGATAACTTCTGTCGCCCCAGCATTTGTGGACCGCAGGCAGCCTATGCGAGTTTACCTTACCCTCTGTGGACCCTCCCTTCTCAAGAACAACAACAATGCGGAGCACTTGAACTGCGTAATCGCGCTTTTGTAGAACGCTTCACGTTGTGCTTGAAATTTGCATTTTTAATGAAACGACAACACACACAAATAACCCCAATGGCTATATAAACTCGATGAATTTATGCATACAATTTGAACTTTAAAGACGAGCAGACAGACGCCTGGAACGCCAGAACTGGCAAACTACATGCTAATTGGATATTCCTTGTTGCGTTATTAAATTTCTATTTTATGTAGCCCAGCGACAAATGAGCTAATAAAACATGGAGCAAACACACTAACAGAAGCCAGCGTCAAATAAAAAATGTGATGTCACGTCATTTGCCAAAGACAGCAGCGACGATCACAGACAAAAGTGACTAAAACTTAGACGCAGTACAGCAAAAAAATTAATAAAGTTAAGTGTCAGGCGACATAAAAATGCCAATCGATGGCCATTGGCCGCAAGAAGACAACCAAAACACATGGCCCAAAGTTCGCCCATCTGGGAGCGGCATTCAAATGGACTTTATAGACTCAACCAACGAACCAATAACCAACCATATCGTATCTGACAGCAGTGTCAATTTATTTATCACATTTGACGAACATAAATATTGAATTTATTAATTAAAGAAATGGCGACAACGCCAGCTGCCATCGAATTCGATTACGTAAAGCTGTTTAATTTGCTGAAATGAATAGAAATTAAAAACTGCACGCATTTTAAGGCGAAACAAAAACAGGCCAATGTAATTCCAAATACAATAGAAATATATCTCATTGTTAATACATTGATTGTTAAGCTCTGAATGACATTTTTAAGTTGATTTGTATCAGTAATAGCGCAACAAACATTCTCAGAGAGAAATTTCAAAAAAGGTATAAATATGCCTATGTCAATCATTAAGTCAAATCCAAATGTCAACCAGTTGATAATAATTTCAGTTGCTGCCTGAAGATCAGATATCTTCGTCTTAATGCACTTTGTATGTTTTCCTATTAATACTAATACAGTATATTAGCTACCCCTAACCGCCGCTATAAATACATAATTTTCCGGTAAATTGTCTAGTTGCTTCTCATTTATATTTACTCGTCAGAAATCACATCCCTACTACTTTGCCATAACTCATTACCGCAAAACCAAAATGGGAGTAGAGGGCAACTTCAACAGGCACGCCCAAGCAACAACATTATAAATACTTACGGGCAAAGTCGAAAGTCAGCTTCTCATGTTTGTTGGGATACAATTTTGGGGGCAGTTGTGGCGATGACTGACAACTTAATTGTATTGCTGGACAAACAAGTTTATATTTTTTGGGGGTTTGGGGGTGATGGGGATGAGGGGTTGGTTGGTGCTTAACGAGCAGACAGGCAAGCAGGCAAGCTAAAGTCGCGGCCAACTTTCAACGAGGCGAATCCAATGCCAATGACAACACCATTAATAATTCAATTTACTGCTGGTAAAAGGAACTTCTTGGCCACGTTTAGCTATACGTGTTGAGTGTTGTTCTATGTGTGTGTGTGTGTGGGTGTGTGTGTGTTGAGTTGTTCTTGTCTCAATATTTGGCAATTACTTTCAGTTTCGCTTAGTTGGCCTTTTCTTGGCCGCAGGTGCACTGCGCCCCCAAACAACGCCAACAACACTTAGTGGTAAGCGATATCCTTAATCTATTTAACCTGCATGTCAACTCGGGGTCTTCATAAGGGTCTCATCAGGGTCTGCCAGCCATACAGGCAGTCACAATCTAAATTACCTATGCTTCTGTACCGCAGGATATGTCGCATATCCTGCGCACTGAGCACACGGAGACTAAAGTATCGTTTTAATAAGCGTTTCGCATGTCTTGGACTTGTTTTCACATTTTTTGGTTAATGGCCCACAAGTTGGCCATTGTAAAGTTGCCAGCAGTGCCGACATTATGCTAACTGCTTCCCATTTTGGCCCTTAAGATGTTAACCCCGAACCTTTCTATCCAGGAAATGACCGTTCAAACGAGCGCTCCTTTCACCCACCCCCCCTTACATATGCTGTTTTTAATGCTCTTGTTTTGGGTGTGTGTGCGTGTGTTTGAGTATATTTTATGTTTTTTGAGTAGGTGCTTATATTCTGGAGAGCAATATGTTGTCTGACACGGCGATTCACAGTATTCATGAACTGGAAATGACTGCATAAGCGCATGTTTAGTGATTTATTCATTATTTTGGCAAAGCGATCATTTTGAACAAGCTTAGAATAAGACTAGCATTGTGAGTTTTAAGTTATCAAATTAAGCTAGGGTTGCAAAGTTTAAAAAATATTGTTATAAGTGTATTTCAGTAGATCAGTTAAGCTTTCAAATCAGGAAATACCAAATTTGTTTGTTTGTTTAAGTTTCTAATGTTACTGATACACTTCATTGTATGATTAGAGAATAGAAAACAATTGGATTATGTCTGGATGTTTCATTAATTAAATCCCAAGGCTGTCAAACCCAGGGAGGTCAGGTTGAATGGGCAAGTCTGCCATTTCGCATGGCATTCGCAACTATTCACAATTATTGTGGGCGCTGCCCCCCTTAACTTCTTTTAGATGTTGGGTATTTATGCGTTGCTAAGTGGCCAGCAATTTCAAGTATTTCATTTTGTTGTTGGTGCTGTGGTTGCTGGGGCATTCACGTGTCAATCAAATGCTAAAAGCATCGACTTAACGGCATCACGTTGCATTTGTATTGGGCTAAGTGGCCATTTATTTGTGTGTGGGCCAACGCCAGCAAAAACTTCGGGAAATGCGTTTCGTTTCGTGTATGTTTGTGTGTATGTGTATGTGTGTTAGCGGCACACAACTCAATTTATCTGGAAAAATAGAGAGAGAGAGAGAGAAAGAGAGATAGAGAGAGAGATAGAGGACGGGGGGTAGGTGTTAGGTGAACTTGGGTAATGCGTTGAGCAATTTGTAAATGTAACTGGCAGACAGAAATCCGCTGAGAATGCGTTCATTTCCGACAGAGGCGGCAAAGGCACATAATCAAAATTAAAATAAGAATCTCATCGCTCAGTTGCAGACACAAAGACACCGCACACAGCTTAGTTGGTGCTGGAGGAGTAGCGGGAGAGGGGTGACGGGTTTGCTGGGCTCCAGATACATTCTAACAGATATGACACACAGAACAAACGAGCCAAACAAATTACACTTTTTTCTACTTTATTGCTGGCAATTTATTCGCTGGCTAAATTGAAATACACACACACAAACACCCACACACGCAATTTACCTGCAGAAGACGTGGCAGCGTTGGTCGCGTTGTCCTTGCCACAGGAGTCAGTCAGTCAGTCAGGCAGGCTGGCAGATTTGGATAGGGGAGGGGGGGAGGGCATGTAGCATACTTTGCGATACTTTTACTTTGCCAGCTGACAGTGACATCATCTCGTGTCGCTAACAAGAGTCACTTCGGGTCAACATTTCATGAGCAATGCAGCCAGAGGATGAAGCCGCAACTACACTTCATGGCCAGGACCAGTAAGCATCAGCCGTCGATGATTTCTTGTTAATTTAACAAAAATTTATTCAGAGCGCTTTCTTGATAGTAACCTGTAAGCCAAATCTAAAAACCGGTTGTTGGCAAACTTGTGGAGAAGAAAGAAAAAAATAAATATACTTAAATCGAATGATGAAACTATATTTTGAAATCATCTATGCAAATCAGATATCAAACTAATTAAGATGCGAGGAGCAAGAATATTGAATTTTATTATTTTGTATTCTTATTTACATATTTGGAGTTAGATTTAAGTGCTTTAGTTAAATGATATTCCTTAAAAAAAAAATTATTAGTTGAAAGATTAAAGATACTTCAAAACATTTAAATATTTTACCAATATATCCAATGTTTTATAATCGTTAGCTGTAAATATTTCATATTTCATTTTAAAAAGTAAGTTATTAAGTACTCTATTGAAAATATATAAGTTCAACTGGCAAGATGGGCCCTCGTGCCCATTTTACCCATTTTAATACGTATTGGGTATCAGAATATTGGCAAAAATAAGTTGCAACTGAGCCAGGGGCTGAAGCTGGTGAAGCTCTAGATTTTAATTTAGATAAAGTGCACTATGGAAATCAGCAGCAATTGCATTTCACGTAACTTCACAACTGGTTTATCCAAGCTAAAATCAGAAGCACAAAACTAAACACTCCATAAACATAGCCATCAGCAGAGTGGCAGAGGGGATTCTGACGTGAGGTCAGGTATTGCTGTAAATAGCGTGCTTTCATGTAGATAATTAATCACTGGGCACTGCTAACAATTTTCTGCAAGTTATTTGCAAACCGCTTTTTCCATTTTCCTATCCGTGAAAAGTTTCGCTTGGTTTGAGTTTGGACTTGTGGCTTGTTTTGCGGCCAATCTAAATGCAGTTTTATGCAAATTTAATTCTGATCTTATCGCACAATTTTCAAATTCTCAGCCGCGGTGGTCGCATTGTGCAGTTGTGAATTTATTGCTTGAGCTTTCGTGGCAGGCGCGGAAATGAAATCAATTATACGCCCTGTTTGCCATTCGATGCACGAAAGGAAATCGAAATTATTTGAATTAAGTGGATGCCAGTAAGCTTTTCACTCGGCAAAGCAGCAGACTTCCTGCTGTCTTCGAAAGACATTTGCTAATGAAACTTCCCGCGGTGCTAGTAATCCTGAATACCTTTCAGTCATTTTTCATCTATTCGGGTAACTGGGCTACAGATTTCATATACAATTTTGAGCATACGAAATGTGTTTGGTAAAATACTGCATTCAAACTGTTTGAAGTTTAATTTACAACTGTATTTTGGATACGTTCTTCTTATTTAAATAAGCTAAAATCTACTTATTATTAGCATATTTTCAGAAAATATTAATTAAATTTCATATTATAAGCGGTTAAACTGAATGCACATACAAAGTTTTCTATACTTTATGTACAATACAGTGTGGACGACATCTCAGCAGATAGATCAAATTCTGAAAGGACGATCGCTTGCGGTTATTTGACTTTGTATTGAGGAAAACTGAAAACTGTTTTTTTATTTGTGAGTTGATGTGTGTGTGTCGCTCGAGGTTCTCCAGGATCGAGTGAAGATATAGGGCCTTATGAGCCCTCTTTAGTCGATATTTGGCTGGTCCATTTTAATGTGCGAAGTTTGGTCAATGACCCTGCAAAATAAAAAGAGTAAAAATCCTTTTAATATATATTCACTTCATCTTCATCTACTTATGGTATTTACAAAGCATTACATATTTCAGAAAGATGATAACTAACAAAATTTTCAGTAAAAGATCAAAAAGCTTCAAGCGCTTAACGAAAAAAAAAACACTTGGCCAAGGAAAAACCGAATTATACTGCAATTTACATATTTTAATTTATGACATCAAATAGGGTCCAAAAGGTTTTCGGCATTTATTGCTGCTTGCTATCCGTATATCGCTCAGCAATCGATTCTAACTACTAAGAGACAAACATTGGCAACGTAAACTATTTGAGTGTTGCTCACACATGCATACCTAAGCTGGAACTTGTCCGAAATGCGGTGAGGAATGTAGTGAGGCTATGAGTACAGTGGAGTGGTCTGGAGTGGTGCTCGTGCAATTTCAAATGGCGAAATATTTAAATGTAACTCAATTTGGAACGCAATATTGCGCTGCAAACCACTGCAATAAGGATCGAGGACAACAGCAAGGAGACGATAGCAAGTGTGTCCTTCTACCATAATAGCAAGATATTTTTATTTGATTTATTTATAACTGCAATTTGTGCACATTTCTTTTGCCTTGCTGGTAGTCCCCAATGCTTTATGAACTGTGATAGAAAAGCATACACACACACACACATACACACACTCATACGTATATACAATACACTTGCATATAGGGTGTGGTCCTGGCACTGCTGGGAAATGCAATGTTTTATTGACGACAGGCAATTCAATTTGCAAAGTCTGTAATGTATTTTAATGTCAGTATGAAATGCAAGCAAAAGCTGAATCCAAATGCCAAATGGAAAGAATATAAATAAAATCCAGCACTTGCAAATGGTTAGTAGGCAGATACTTATGATAATGAGATTAGAGACTGAAGTGCTCCAACCGAAAATGTCAGATTTTGAGATTCTACTTCAAATTGGAACAGTGTTTAGCTCAGCGATATTAAATATAAATAAATTACCATGATAATAATAAACAAACTGTTATTTTTATGCTATCATGTTAAATATAATCCAATTTTGTATACATAAGTTTATTAAAACTCGAAATACAAATCGTAAGATCTCATCAATAGTCGAAGTAAGACAAACCCCTCGAGTTAACATGCCAATCAGCTGTAAATTTAGTATATTTCAAAGCAGACGGCGATTTCATTATCTATATGCACACCTATGGCAAATTGCTAAACGTTTGTTGGAGTTCTCGTCTGGGCAGAAACTGTGTAACTAAACGCAAGCGAAATATTAATGCGGACACCTTATCAAAAATGGCAGCAATCAGCACGCTCAGTTAGCACCTCATTACAGGCCCGAAAAGGGTGCAAGGGTGCGAATGGCAGCCAAACCCACTGCTGACCAGCCCAAACACACCCACACACCCACACACACACACACGTTAATCGTGGCAAAGTGTGAAGCAGAAAAAAAAACACAAAACCATTTCGTCTTTTGCGGCTGACGCTGCAGGTTGTTGGCTGGCTGTCGAAGTGGGTCTCTGCGAGGCGCCCGTCAAAGCCAAGTGGCGTGTCAATTGACCATTAACATGGGACTCAGCCCCGATAAATATAAACACAAGCACAAAACACCTCGCTTGCCCTGATTGATGCTCAAACTGATGGCCGGGAATACCTGCCAAAGTGTGCTCGTATTTTCTGATATTTGCCAGCAGGCCGACGTGTGGAGGTCAGTTTGAAAAATCTTGTTATTGAAGGGCTGCCTGCCTTTTTGCTGCACGTTAACTTCCTCCCACGAGCATGGTATGTACAAAATTTTAATTAAAAAAATTAAATGCGGCAACACTTGGAAATTTGTAATGAAATTGCTCATTAAAAGTTTTCACCTGGTGAGACTCTCAAAAGCGCAAATCTCGTCACTAATTTTCTTCATGCAATTATGTGCATCAGAAGAAAAGAAGATAAAATAAGAGTACTTTCTTCGAAATACCCTGTACTCAGTTTTAAAATGTATATTCGAACAATTAATACAATTCTGAGAAATTATTAAATGAAATTCCAAAGAAATAGAATTGTAGAAAATTCGACACAGTTAAAATAAACTATGGTTTAGCAATGAGAACTGAAAGATTATGTTTACAATAACAGTCGAATCCGATTTTTGTGGTACAGAGTACAACATTACAACAGCTTTTATGCATTATGCAATTGTTTTTCCTGCTTTTTACACACTTGTTGTGGTAAGTCAGCAAAAGGAACCAAGTTGGAATAAGGTAAAGACAGAATGTTTTTGACTCTTGACACGGTTTCTCAGTTGGCCATGCCGTCTGGACCTTTAGTCCCATTGAAATTAAATTCTAATTAAAGTTGCTCAAAAAAATCTTGGAATCTTGTAAAATGGCAGATTATACCAACATTTTCAGATGCCGCCGTATGGTTGTCGTATGGGGCACAATCCAGCCAGTTGTCGAGGAAGTCAATCAACTTCATCAATTATACCAAATCCTGTATTAATATTCGCCTAGTCAAACACACATTTATATATCATCGGACACAAAGAAAATAGAGAGCGTGAACAAAGATAGATAGGAAGCGAGAGAGAAACACAATGCAATTGACGTTTTATGGGCTAGAGTGGGATTAAGCAGATCTTATATTATGTCATGTTCTGTGCAGCAGTCAAGTCCCAATGGAGGTGGCAGGGAAAATCGGAAAACTGCAAGCTAAATCAAAAGTGTCTGTTTGGTGTCAGTTTAATTGCAAACGTAAATTGGATGCTGCCATTTACAACATTTTCATTTGCTACGAATGCTCCGGCAATTTTGGCCCCGACAGACATTTCTGACAGCTGCTTCGAGTTCTGGCTTTATCCAGAACATCCACATCCACATCCACATCCATGCACATTCAAATACAGAAACACCCACACGCATACATATACAAAATTCAAACGTTGCACAAATCTGAGTTGTGTTAATTGGACTAATTTTAGAAAAGTTGCAATTGTGTATTTCAAATTGGCAGCTCGGACAGTTGACAGGCTGTTAAAATGGATTGCCTCCACAATATAAAGATGAAGCCTGGGAATTAAACAAAAGTTTACATATCCCGCATAAAATAAAAAATACTCAAAGTAAAATTACATACATATGATATTTTGACTTTGTGCTGGATGCAGTCTTATTTGTTTCCTTATCCTTCTCTTCCTTGTCGTGTGCTTTGCTCGAATCAAACAGCAATAGCCAATCGTAGACATCGTCATAGATGTAATTGCAGCGAGAGAGTAGATCGCAGAAACTCCGACGAAGGAATAAATAGTTGGGCGGCTCCTCGAACACGGTGACTTGACAGTGCAACAGATACGCGGCAAACTCAAATGGATACCCCTTGCACAGCTCCTCGGACGTAATGGATAGCTTCATCTCGGTCAGCATCTCGGATCTTTGTCGACGGGTTCCAGTTATCCCCTGCCAGGGCAGACTGCCACGCAGAAAGTAGATCAGGACATACCCCAAAGAAATCATATCATCGCGACGGCCGAGCTCATATCCCTGGAGAGCATTAGTCGATGCATAGCGCGGGGTGCCCGTGACATGATGGCGCCGCGTCAATGGTATGTGAACGTTCTGTTCGTCATCGAAGTATTTTTTGGTCAGCCCAAAGTCAATGATGTACAACCGATTATGAACATTCCCTCTGCCCATCACAAAGTTATCGGGCTTTATATCGCAATGTAAAATGCCCTTCTCGTGCATAAACTGAATCCGATCGATCATCTGCACGGCCAGCATGAGGACAGTCTTGAGCGAGAAGCGACGTGAGCAGCAATTGAACAGCGTCTCCAGCGACGGTCCGAGCAATTGCATCACCAGAAAATTGTATTTGGTGTCGCTGTAGTAGTTGTGCACACAAGGTATACCATGCCCAGCGTCCAGAAATTTGTATACTTTATACTCCAGTTGCAGGTGCAACTTGCTAGCATTCGTGTCCTCAAATTTGATTGCTACGAACTGGCCATCGTCTGTGTTCACGGCCTTATACACAGTTCCAAATGCGCCCTCGCCAATTTTGTGGATTATTCGATATTGGTGGACAATAAAAGAACTTTCCTTATCGTCAATCGACTGAGTAAACATTGTTAATATCGTTTTTTCTATCTTGCTGTAAGTTATCTTAAGCTTTGTTAGTTTTGCCCAATTCGCACGCGTTTCTTGCAATATAAACATCGATTTATTAGACATAATCAATTTCGCATTTAATCGATTTTTTTCTTAAGCTGTAACTATTGCACGATAATCAATGCAAAGTATCGAACAATTTGAACCACTGCAGCACATTAAAAACAGATGAAGATTACACAAAATCGCAGGATGATCAACATTGGATATCCGAAAATGGAAAACATCACTAATTGAGTGGCTTGAAAAATGGCATCATCGATTATTTTAACATTTTCAGCTGCCCGAATGCCTGGGTCGAGTTACATTTGCTTTTACTATCGTTGCGTCAATCAGTGTTGTAAAATTTATCATTTTTATAGCAGCGTTCTCACCGTCAAAGTTTTTACAATGCCGACGCTTTTTAACGCTGTGCATTCCAGCCATGAATTAAAAATTCTTCAGCTGGAACATGAAGTATATGAATGTTGCCGGAAACTAAAGATATTGAAGAGCCAAATAGATAAAGAAGAGCAAATAATCCATTATGCTGAAAATAAAACTCATTTCTATTGGCAATTTGACATGAGCGAATTTCCAGTAGATAATATCAAACTGGACTTGGTGGATAAGTGTATCAGCCTGAATGCACATCGTATGAAGCAAGGTAAATTTTTAGAAGTCAACCGAGAGTTTCCTTTGCCACAAAATGCTGCAAGAAAGCTGAGCGCTAAGATGGCACTCAACGGAATTCTGACAATACAAGCTTCCAAGGAAACAAACTAAATAATAAACAATTTTTGGAATACAGTGTTTGTTATGAAAAAATACGTTTATTTATTCTATTATTTATGTGTAAATATATATTTATGTAGAATGAATTTGCATGCTGTATTATCTGAGGTAATATTCATGGCTTGGGTACATTCATGATTTTAATTGCGGTGTTCATTATTTTATAATGATTGCAAAGACAACAGAGGAATGTGAATGGAACATCATTATTATTTGAAGAGTGCTCGAAAATATGCTTTTAATTGCGAAAATATATTTCCCTTTAGTTGCGATAATTATACAAAATTGAGCGCATTTCCATCATATTAAAATTTCAAACAATAGAGACAGTAAAATGCAACGCCCAAATCACGAAAAAAAAAACCACAAAGCCCGAAAGCCTGAAAGCGTGTTCAAGTGCGGAAAAGCTGAAAACGATTGTGAAACGAAAGTGCTTTTTAAGTACAACCTCCCCCAACCACCTTATTCAGCGCATTTTCAGAATGAGCCACTCGTCGTCAAGTCAAGTCCACAGGCAACGAATGCAATTTTCCGACTGGCGCGATGTACAAATATACACAGGACTGACACTATATACAATTGAATGATTCACACTATAAGAAACAGGGTTTTGTAAGGATTCAGATCATCCATCATATCGAATCAAAAAATTCTCAAGTAGTAGATTTTGTTTAATCTATCAAGTAATTCACATTGCGATAATACATTCATTTAACTCCCTTAAACAACCAATGGAAATGGCAACTGTTATTGGTATAAAGGGTCGTGACTGTGTCATACTCGCTGCCGATGCAATGCCGTTCGTTATACAGGATAGTAAGTAAACACCGTATCTGCAGAGTACAAGTGGAAACTAATGCTCTAAAGCACCCTTTGTAGGTCCCTCCAATATACAACTCCTTTCAAAGTATTGCATGATGGGCGTGATTGGTAACAAGAGCGACTCTATGCAATTTTCAAACTTTATAGCAAGTCATATCAAATGTTACGATATTCAAAATGGTTATCCCCTGAATACACCAGCGATTGTTCACTTCTCTTGCAACAACGTTGTTGCCAATCTACGCAACAGAGTCAAACATCAGGTTTCACTGTTATTGGGCGGCTACGATAATGACACAGGATCACTTCTGAGTTCCATTGATGCGCAGGGCTCTTCACAAACCCTCAACTATGCCGTCTATGGAATGGGCTACTCTGTATGTAACAGCATCTTGCAGAAGACTTGGAAGCCAGATCTGCCCTTTGATGAAGCTCACGAAATAATTCGTGTGTGTATCAAAGAGATTCAAAAGTCTTTGATCATCAATCAAAACTGCTTTCACATCTTTGTTGTTGATAAAAATGGTGTCCGTAAGCTGAGGCCTCTCTGCAACAGTATAAATGAAACATGAAGCATTTTTCATAGAAAGCATTGTGCAGTTGTAAAAGAAATTGTATCGATTAAGTAATTAGATAGAATAGTTTGATTTAGTACTATGCATACTATAGACAATTCAAATGTCAAAGATAGTAAATGTTGCAGAAGGACTGCACTTGCCTTGATACACCATATGGCTCAAATTTCACAATTAAATAAAAAGACGTTTTGACTGTGATTGGATGGCTGCAATTAAATATCCCTTTGATGTCGACAATTGTGCGAATTTCAGTTTAATGTCGTCTAGGCAGATGTCCGGATATAAAAGCCGCAAACCGTGCTTTCCCAGCACATTCGCATTCAGCAAAAGTTACAGTTATGTCAACTCATCGGAGCAACTATTTCGGCATTAACTGGTGGGCGTGGCATTTACTGGGCGCCGTGGAGCTGAGTGCTATTAACCACGGAAGTAATCGCAACTGGAGAGCGGTGGTTTTAAATGTTTTGACTACCGTTGCATTTCCAATAATGCTTGCCATGGCTACATTTAGTTTTGAGCTACCGCTGGATAATCTGATGAACTTCAACATATCCGTTACATCGTTGGCCACGTCGGCAAAGTTTATCATCTATGTAAAGCAGCTGCATAAGGTCCTGCAAATTGAGCAGCTCCTTGCTGAATTGGATGCCCGGGTGAATTCGGATGATCAGCGCAAATGTCGTTCCGGGGTGAACAGAATATTGCGCATCGTCTCGACATTCTACAAATGGATCTTTGCTCTCATTGGTCTCAGTTCGAATGTCGCGTTTTTGTTTCGCGGTCAGCGCTCTTTGCCCTTTCCCGCCTGGTTTCCCTTGAACTGGAGGGGGTCGCTAGCGAACTACATCGTTGCTTGCATCCATCAGATTCTGTGCATCTCCGTGCAAATTATGCAGAACTTTGTGGATGATTTGTTCCCGCCAATGGTGCTAATTCTGATTGCCGGCCAGTGTGAGCTGCTCTTTATACGCATCTCTCACATTGGCTACGATCGGTGCGATCTGCGTGCCAATGAGCAAAAGCTCATTGATTGTATAGAGGATCAACAGAAGATCTACAGGTGAGTCATAGATGGCACCTGCTACTATCAAAACAGAATAGAAAATCCAAATTGAAAATAGTTTTTGATTATTACAAATGAATGAAATTCCATATTTTTGTGTCATCAATCTACTCCAATTAATCTATTGCTGCTCTCAGGATACATGAGCTCACCATGGACATAATATCGTGGCCATTGCTGGTACAATTTGTTGTGATTTCCATCGATGTGGGTGCTGCTCTGTGCGCTCTCTTCTTTTATGTGCACGATGTGTATGGTCGTGTTTACTACGTATCCTTCATCTCGGCACTCGCGCTGCAAATATTTCCAGTCTGCTATTATGGCACCCTGGTCGACTATCGATTTGAACGTTTGCAGACAGCCGTCTACAGCAGCAATTGGATTGATCAGAGCTTGGCCTATCGCAGGAGTGCGATGATATTTGCAGAACGCACACAGAGACTGCCAAAACAGCTGGCCGGTAATTTTATACCCATTGCGCTGACCACTTTTCTGGCCAACTGCAAGGCAGCCTATTCGTTTTGTACTTTGATAGCTGACACTCGAGGCGAAGATTGAGATATTTTAAAGCAACAAACATAATGCAAATATTGCTTATAAATCACAGGACAGATCTTATGTAGGACATACTACTGGCCGAGAATTCAAAGCCGTATTGAAAGATTAACGTTTACAATAGCAGCGTATAAAGCACATGAAAGCACCAGGAAAATATAATTATATCCACCACCAACATTTTGTTGCAGCACTTTTTATCGAAAATTACCTTATAGAAAAACCATTGTTTCTAAGGAAGATACTTACAGAAAATCAACTTATATTCACTTGTTTCTAATGAAGAAAATTATAGATTACCTTACAAATGCAATATATTGTTACACTCTTATATCGAGTTATCGAGATGATTTCACTCACATTTTTAAACAAAATTCGTAGCTTCCACTTAACTTTCTTGGGTAAAAGCTTCAAAATTCGGCATAACAAAGGCGATGGAAACGATTCTGGGGATTAAGGGCTCAAATTTTGTGATGCTTGCATGTGACACAATGCAGGCAAAATCAGTGATTTTTATGAAAGATGGTGAAATGATTGGGAATGCGTGTCTAGTAATCTAGTATATCATATAATACAGTTACAGATCAATCCAAAATTCATCGCCTATCGGAATTTTCAATGCTGGCCGCTGTGGGCGATGGCGGGGACACATTGCAGTTTACCGATTATGTAGCCAAACATTTGCAGCTATATAGAATCTCGAATGGCTATCATCTAAGTCCACGTGGTGCAGCGCATTATACGCGCAAGAATCTGGCGGATTATATCAGAACAAATACAAGATATCAGGTATCGATGCTCATGGCCGGCTACGATGCCATTGAGGGATCTGATCTGCATTACATTGACTCATATGGCGCTTCAATGTCCATCAATCATGCCGGCCACGGCCTGGGCAGCCTATTCTGTGGCAGCATCTTCCAGCGATACTGGAGGGAGGATCTCAGCCAGGCCGACGCCTACGAGATATTGAAAATGTGCGTGGTCGAGATCCAAAAGCGATTGGTCATCAATTTACGCAACTTTGATGTGTTCGTTGTGGACCAGAATGGTACCCAACAATTGGAATCGATCAATCCTGCTTCTTTCCATGCTGATATTCTTTGTCTATCGGTCCCTGAAAGTATTGCAAATTTGACTAAATTTAAGTGCTTGAAGTAAATCAAACTAGGAACGTTCAACCTAAAGGTGTTCTATATTCAAATTTATTGTTAGTTTGATGGAAAGAAGTTAATTTAATGACTAACTGCTCAGATAGAAATAAGTGGTAGGTAAATTAATGAACATTTCTTCTTTATAATTTATATATTTCTGAATATATTTCTGAACATAGGCACTTTAACTGTGAGTTTACAATGTTGCTGAAATTATAATATCATTTATTTACAGCCTCCAAAGACGTAAATATATTTTGAGCTTGTTTTCTCTATAAATTTATATATAGAATTTACTGATATACACATTTTCTCTGTCCAAATGCCGCTTTGCTTTTATCCATTTAAGGCTTTAGTGGTTTGGAGGTTAAAACTCGATGGGATTAGTTCAAATAGATAGGTGGAGGCGGTGAAATGACTGAGAACACTACATGGTTGGTTGCGTTCATGTATTAGCATATGTGGCCTGCCTGCCTGACTCCCAGTATGTGGATATGTTTCTGCAACAATGGCTAAAGTTGCACATAGACAAGCGATGACAAACACACACATATACGTGGATATGTATGCATGTTGTGGCGCATGGTAACTATTGCAAATCGGAAACAGAAAAGCCAACATGTCTCTATTTCCCCATTCAAACACAGACACAGTCAGTCAGTCATGCAGTCAGACAGGCGGGCAAAACTCATAAAAATGTGCATTGCTTGCAACAAAATGCAGTGGCAGCAAAGTCTGCATGTGATATTGTTGTCGTTGTTGTTACTGGCATCAACCATGAAGTGGTTGCCGTGAATTGGCCGTCAGCGATTTTTATTTTGTTTGCAGCCGTCGTTGCCATCACTAATTGGCCGCACATGCCAAAGTGTCACTCAGCGAGATCTGTGTATAGAACTGAGAAATAAAAGACTAGCAACAATGAACAAACACGGATTGAAGAAAAAAATAGAATCCGAGTGTGGCAAAAGTTGAATAGAAATAGAAGTACAAATGTGCAAGTTAGAATATAACATATACCAATAAAATGCAATTGATTGAAAAGTTCCCAACTGGTTGAAACCGAGCTGTGTTTAGGGATTAAACTTATCATCATTTCTGCTGAAAGTTGAAAATAGTTGAACTGGCATTCAATTGAGAAAAGTATGCAAATTCACTCTTAAAAACACCATTTAAATAAACATATAGATACAAATGCAATGCATGTAAGTATTGAAACTAAATGTAAACTTTTTTGCCTTAATCACTAGCATAAAAAGATTTATTGAAGACAAAGCTTAAATAAATAATCATACCTTGTAGATCTTATATCACCATTTCACTTCTATTGACGGAACTATTTGAACCTACCCCAGATCTCCGGAACCTAATCATATGAGTTGCTAGGGGAATTGAAACATGCATAAGTAACCTGAGTTGATTTATTCACAGAATGAGACATACGCTGGAACTGCTTACAAAGTGCTTAAAGTTGCGTTACTTTGGTTTAATTAATGCGCTTCTCTCACCTTATGAAAAATGCCTGTGTGCAACTCAAAAAAAACTTTTGGCTTCTTTCTAAACTAAGCGCTTAGATAAAGCGCTTGTTAGTGCTCCTAACCACTACACGCACAAGAACACACACTCATACACCACATTCCCCATTCCCCATTGCCACTTCCTCATTTCCCGTTCCGGTGTACGCAGCAAGCAATTTGTGACGTTTAAGGACACAACTTTGGAGGCAGCGACTTCTTGACAGGACATTAACTTGCACATGGATAAGTTGAAGTGGAAGACACTGCGAACTGTCTAACTGTTTTTCATCTGCTTATGTATGTTTATGTGTTTGTGCTTGTGCTTGTGATTGTGTGTGTGTGTGTGCTTGTATGTGTATGTGTGTGTTTGTTTGTGTGAGTGTGTGTGTTTGTGTCATATGACTGCTCTGATGATGATTCATGATGATGATCTTTGCCTTTGCCATTGCTTGCAGTTTTTTTTCGCCATGGCCATTTTCGTTGTCATTTTTCACTGGCAAATGTCGTGTGAGCGGGGGGACGCAGGGGGTGGGGGTGGGCGGATATTGCTTGGGTGCGGAGGAGTGTATTCTACGACTGATAGCACTGGCTGTTTTCCGCTCGCCCGCCGGCCTCCTTTTTCGACAGCCTATTAGTTTTTATTATTTGTTGCAATTAGTTTTCGGCCTCGACGTTACTCCTCCCGGATGAGACCCGCTTTCGGCTTGTTGTTCATTGTTGTTGTGCACGGTTCGACTCGGCTCGGCTTTTATGACACTTTTGTGCGCATTTTTCAACGGAATGAGCGTCATCTGTTGCCGCTGGGGCTGTTGTTTTTTTTCGTTCGCTGCCATTGACAAAAGCCAAACAGCAGCAAAAATAAGTGCGAGCTGCCTGATATCTATGATAAATTATGGCCAAAAGTCAAAGTCATCAATCAGTGGGCCATGTTTTATTATTTGCTGCTCGTGGCCATTTGCCATTTGTAGTGCGCTTGACTTACACACAGCCACGCCCCCCCACCCACTTACTTGAGCCGAGTTGAGTGTGGGTGACGAGCTACAGCTGTTAGCCAAAAAGGATTAAGTATAAATGTCAAGTGCGCTCAGTGTGTAGCTCAGGTGTCGCACATTTCGATTTAATTTTCATTAAAATTCAAGCATAAAATATGCAAAAGGTAAACTGCGGCAAATGTCCGCCTGAATGCTTGCCATGCCTGCCTGTGCGTCTTCCCTCTGCGTTTCCACTTTGACCTGACCAAAGCCCATTAAAATTCCTTAAAGACCTGGCCAGAGTACTCGCCTTGACTTGACTCCTTTTCATTTTCGAGTGCTTATTAATATTGCAAGGGACCTGAGCCAGGATTTGCGGACATTATGATGCGGTGAATGCGAATTTATGCGACTCGTTGCCCTCCTCCTCCTATTTGTCCGTTTCAGCCACCACCTCCCTCTCCTTTAAGTAGCAGCTATAAAATTCTTTCTCTTCAAGTCTGTCCATAATGTTTTCGCTACTCCTTTGTGATGTTGGCCTCTTTAATTATGTATTTTTATCTGGCAACAGTTTTCGAGAACCGTCTGCAGTAGCGATTTCTGCCCATTAGGCTATAGAGACTGCAAATCTATTGCGTTAACAAACTCTTCACCGCCGTCTTCCATGACGTATGCGCAATTTATGAATTGTGTGCTCCTAGCGCACTGCATTGATCAGCTCTGTACAGCCCTCAAGTCGAGTGAGCGTCCTCTTCAGCCAGTGCTTGGGACTTGTGCAATGCCTTCCCGAGCACATCCTCATGCCTGTGAGTGCATCTGTTCATGAGAGTGGAATAGGGCTTCCTTCCTCCCCTCCTTTCTTCCCTTCGGCAACATCAAACAAATTCTTGACATTCATTCATGTCAGCCGCAATTGTCTGCCACTTATAATTAGTAACCCGATTTTCCATTTGAAGGCCATGTGGTAAAATGCACATAAGAAATCTTACAGAAAGCTATAAGGCACAATATAGTAGATACTTTCTAGCAGGTAACACAATATCAAGAGCTGTATACTCTATATGCATGTAGATTATACGGGAATCAAAGCTGAACCAAATTTACGCTGCGCAACTTTACCACTTCGATAAATTTAATGTTGTTTACCCTTTATTCGCCTGTCACGTCTTGAAATTAAGCATTAAGGCATTAAATAAGACACTTTTTATTTTCACACCTACGCAGTTTTTCTTTACAGTGTACCATCCTGTGGTCCCTGGTGGCAGTTGGCGCATGTTTTAGATATGCAATGGGAATGCCTCTGGGAAATTAACGGTACATTTTAACGGCAACGCTAACGTTCGCTCGGATGTCTTACATTGTGTCGCAACTTTAAGCAACGCGTCACCAAGTTCCAAATTTGCACATTTTGAAAGGTGTGCGCTGTAAACTGAAAATTGAGAGCAGAGACATTGTGAGAGGAGTACAAAGAATATAGAGTTGAAGATAAGACCTCGAAATAATTCCCACTGATTCAAGTCTGACAGTTTTACTTATTAACAGTTTGCAATAATATTTTGGAAAACAGTTGCAATATCATTTCGAAACATGTAAAACAGATTTCGACTTTCAAACATTCAAAGATGCGTTTCATCATGAATAAAAGATGAGTTTATTTCATCTTAGATTCTCTGCCTTAGTGAATAGCCAGCACAATAGTCAGGACATGTATTAAACTGCATAGCATACGCATGCTGCTGTCAATAAAAAAAAGTCTAAGAAATACCCTTGTTGACATACCCTATTATAAGCTAAATTAAGTACAAACACAATAAATTTACTCAAGTTATAATATCTATATACATATATATTTTTATATGTATTTTATATTTAATATATTTTATATTGTAACTATTTTTAAATAAAGTTGAAGAATATTTACTAATACTAACTCTGTAAGGTGATTGAAATTTGTATTTCCGTTCGTTAAAATTTTCTGCTTTAGTCAACAAATAATATCCTTTTTAAAGATGTATTGAGAGACAAATTTAATTCGCGTAAAATGTCGAACTGCACTTAAAACTGTCATGTAAATGTGAAGTTGAAAATTACATCATGTTGCAACCGGCCAGAGCCGATAAACAGCCTATAAATCACTCACTTTGATCTCATCGATGTTTCCCCATTGTAACAAATTTTATTTCGTTGCATTTTGCTGAGCATAAATCAAGTTGCATTTACGCTGCTGCCGTCTGGTGGCAGGAGGAATGTGTATGGGGCATGGTGTGTGTAACCCAATCAAACCGGCTTGAAACAATGCCAGCTTTAAATACCAAACGAAGGCATAATTTATGATAGTACGCAGATTCCACAGAGTCACATCAACCGGAGACAGATGGGACATCAACAATGACCAGACCCTCGGGGCGTGAATAGAATGTCGTATTCGAGAGCATCTATCAATAAATAATCGCGTTTAATTTGCATTACTATAAAATGCAACTTGATTTTTGACTAAGCCAATGGAAATCATGTTGCAAGTTGACAGAAGTCAGAAGCAGTAATGTGACTCTCTTAATTGGCGAACATCTATCAAGATTGTTAAATTGTTCATTTGGGAATTCTAACAAATAAGCAATAAACATTAACTCTATATTTTAGTCAATTCTTTTTTCACATCACATGTTGCAATATTTTAAGTTTGCTGATAGCTCTTCCATTCGCAGAAGCAAATAAATATGTGTACACGGAATATTCTATGTACTCGAACTCCTTCTGGATTGCGTGTCGTGTGTGTGTGCGAATGTGAGTTGGAATATAAAAAAAAGTTGCAGTTGAACTTTTCAGCATTTGTCAGAGAGTCAGAGGATTTGTTTGCCATTGGGGACCGGCCAAAGCCAACAATTTTGTTGGGTGGTCCGATGCTTTAGTTCGTAGTTTTGTTTTGGTTTGTTTGTTTGTTTATTTTTTGTACGCCCCACTATTTGTTTTCTTTCCAATTTTGTAATTTCAAACTTTTTCTATTGATTCCTTGGCACGCATGAACACCTTCAGCAACAGCGCCGATGACGACAGCAATTGCTATTACGAGTCCACCGGATGCGGACGGATGTGAATGTGGATGCGGGCGATGGGCTATGGACGATGGACTATGTCCGATTCGAAGACAGCAAGTTGCAAAGTTGCCACAGACAAGGCAAGAGGGCATGAGACGAGCACTCAATTTAAGTTGTGGGCGAATGGTTTTCACCCTGCAGCAGCAACAACAGCACCAGCTGCAGCTGCATCTGTAGCTCAGATACTTCGTGCTGACCATGCGTGGAACTGCACAATTTGATAGAGGAGAAGAGAAAAATAAAACACAAGCTATAAAATATATAGAGAGAAACTTTCTAATGCACTTAACACTCTATTTTGTAGCCAAAAACTGTCATTGGCATTTTACAACATTTATTAATGTGTCAATTGGATTGAGTTTTTACCTTCTCCCAACCACAAGTCGAAGGATAAATTTCCAAAACGACTAAACTTTAATAATGCCCACAACGTGAACTGCAAAAAATACCTTTTTATCTTCAAAACACAAATCTATAAACGGAAAATGCGTCTGCTCTTTAGAAACACTAGAAAGCTATATTAATTGCATTGGGTGAATACGGAAAAGCCAAATTAATTAATCCATATAAAAGCAATATTTAATTAGTAAGTAAAGGATTTTAACACAGGTTAATAGTTTCACTGATTACGATTTGTATTGTATTGCCAAGAAAAATCTAAGTCTTAATCTAAAATAAATCGTTTATCGATGGGTATAATAAATTACATTGATTGAATACAATCGAAATCACACTGAACTAACTATTTCTCTGGAGTTGGGCGTAATTATTGTAACGCTTGCAACTTTAATGCTCGGTGAATGTACATCAAATATTCCAACAAATTATAAAAGCAAAAGTCGCAACACAAAACGATTACATGACTCTTTGAAGCCCCCAATGGAAATCAGCCACAGAGCCAACCCACTAACATCAGAGTAATTCCACGAAATGCTCGTACCCTCTCCCTTTCCCACCCGCCTCTATCCCTCGCTCTGTCTAATGGCGATTAGGTAAATGAAAACATTGCGTGATGGCGACATTTTATATGCGAGTGCTTGTCGAGGCAAAGGGCGCCGCTTTATTTGCCATATTTCATGCCTGCCTGCACTTATCTCCAATTGTTCATCACACCCACCAGTCCAGAAGGCACCAGACCGAGCGAGAGAGAGCGAGAGAGAGAGAGAGAGAGGGAGAGAGTCACCCATTGGGTCAATTGGGAATGGGATTAGGAAACTAAAACCAGGGGGGCTGACCAAATGTCATTTGAGTTGGCAGCGAGCTTCGATTCGACTTTGGGCTCTAATTACTCGCACAACACAAAAACGCCACTTCAATTTGAATTAAAATGAGTGGGCAACTAACCACCAAACCCCACCGCCCACACAACACAAGTGAAACTAGTAGACCATGGGATTTACCCATGGGCCATGGCCATGGTGGGTCACAGCTGGCGCCACAGTTTTTAATTACCGCCTACACAAAATTACCGCTGCAGTGCAACCACGAAAAAATCTATTAATTGCCGGCTGTGTTGGGTGTCGCTTATAATGGTCTATAATCGATTTAAGCAGCGCCATTACGGACCCTCATTCTAAATTGCATTTTCAGCACTGACAAATGGGATTTAGTTGTACAACTTTTATATAAATTTGATTAGCATCTGAATATTTTACAACAACCAATTAAACTCTTCGCGTTTCCGAACATAAGTTCAGTATTAATATTGAGGAGAAACCATTATCAAATTCATAATTTTGAAACCGTCCCCAAGTGGATCTTTTAGGGCAAACTTTTAATATGAATTGTAAATATTTTTTCTTAACTTAAATGCATGCCAAACCCATGTCAACAAATTGACTGTAATCGATTGACTTTTCGTAAAGTTAAAACAGTGAAAAAAAAAAGAAAATATATAACAATTTTAACAATAATAAGAAAAAATTGATTGATTGAAAAATTAAATCAATAATTTTTTATTTACATACATATTTTTGGGATTGGGTCAAAAAATGATATTGATTTGCTTGTAAAAATAGTAAATCATTTAAAAATACCTTACGTAAAAAGCATAGATATGGTGATAAACGTATTGCGTTTTTTTAGTCCTGCTTTGTCTTTCCTTCATTTTGATTTTCTTTTGTGGCTCAGTAGTTACTTTGGGTATTGGTATTATCCATCTTTCAATTGCTTACAAGAAATCGATATCCATCCACAGCCAGTTTGCTTCTCTCTCTGCGGTTCGTTGCTGTTCAACGTGAACTTCCAATTAGGAGCTGTTGCGTGTAGTTGCAGTTGACCATCAAATTCAGTCTGCTATAATGGAGACATTTATCTCTCCATCACCTCTTCTTCCCCTTTGTCCCTTTGTCACCCCTTGCAGCTGTGATGTGCAAGGACTGAGGTTAGCTCGTTATTGTTGCTACTGGCTTCGCCGTCAATTGCAGCTGGCAGCACCACAAAATTCAACGCAATTTGTAAAATGAAATCGATTCAATTGATTGTTGACTTTGCCAAACATACACATATTCACACATACACACACACACACACTCAGATGTGGCATTGTGTGTCCTTTATAAAGCATTGGATGCTAGCCAGCAGGAAGCAAGTGCCAGCGACGATGACAGGTGTCTGAGGGGTGAATGTGTTCAATGTTGTTGTTCATTGCCGGCCTCTGTTCACTGTGTGTGTGTGTGTGTGTGTTTGTGTATATGTGTGTATGTATGTGTTTTGCACTTTACTTGATTAAATTTCAATATTTACTAAAATGTCGCTGAACTCTTTTTGACAGCACTGTAAACTTCATAATCAGAATGGACATAAAATATGGTCAACAGTGTGTAAATTTGAACATGACAAGGACATAAAAGGACATCAGAGAAATGAAGAGAAACCATTCGATTTTTTCCCCCCTCATTCGTAATTTGCTGTAGTTTGTCAGCCATATACAATACTGTTGTTAAAATACCATCTGAGGTTAACGGTTATATGCATATCAAACAATTCAGACATTCAGATGGAAATTTAAGAGAAATAAATAATTTATTATGACTTATTATTATATTCAATATTCATATTTTAATGTTGCTAGAAAATTTAAACACATCTAAACACTATCTATTATCCTTTCAAAATTGTCAAGGCAACTGATCTGGACAGGAATGACTTAAAAGAGTTCATCCCAACTAGATTGGGTGATGTTAAACGTCGCCAGGCTTAATATACGTTGATTTTACTTTCAGATATCAAACTATTTACATATTTAAGAAAAATTATCGCCACCTATAAAGTATCATAGTTGAATTCATTGAGGATGGATATTAATAAAGAAGGGTAAGCAATTGAATTGAAAGCTAAGAAATATATTATATTAATAAGGCTTTAGCAAATGTACTGACTACAATGATCAAAAGAGTGAAGCCATTGTCGGACACAGTAATGCTATGGAAGCAACGACAAATAGTTTAGAAAATAGTACTAAGGACATAAATGAACACAAAAAGAAAGAAAAAGTGCCAACTATTAATGTTTCGAATAATATAGAAAATAAAAATGAACTTACAACGATTGGGGAGTTAATTATGCAAGAGTTGCTCGAGGAACTGAATCTTATAATAAAAACAATTCCGGATGAAAAGATAGAAGATTTTACCAGTGATTCGAATCCTTGGGATGAAGAATATGAACCAATCTATAAATTTGGTAATGCCAAGCAAGTGGAATCAGAGTATTATGACTTGGTCTGGGACTTTGGGGTGGATGATGCTAAAGATGAGGCGGATGTGATTGGAGATTTTGCTAAAAATTACTTGACTGAAGATGGAATTGAAAGTGCTGCCTACAATGCCGATGTGGATGTAACTAAACTGAAGAACCAATCACAGATACTTGCTATAAATTATCAAATCGATCTGGAAAAGATTGAATATGACCACGAAAATAATCTCTGCTCTGGACTGTATAATGTTGAAGAAACTCCAATAACACCCGACTTTGAAATAGATTACGATAACATTTATGATAATATCGAAAACTTGGGCGAGATTGAGAAACATCTGCAGCTACTTTATAGACTCTTCACCTGCGTCGTCGATGTCAACTGCCGTTTTCGACTCCACGAGCTGGCAATTCTCATGGATGACGCTCTCTATGAGCCCGCCCATCATCCGGCATTGTTCGTACGTCTGCGTAATCCCAGTGCTGAGTTGAAGCTATATGCCGGTGGTAGAATAATATCTTCGGCGTTGACAGCCAGTGCGGCTCGTATGGCTCTGCTGAAGGTCATCCACATAGTCGAAAACCTGAACTACAATGTACACATCACGAACTTCTGTAAGAATATTGTTCACGCCTCCTTCTGTTTGCCCTTCAAGATCGATCTGGAAATGTTGAGCGAAATGCATATCGATCATGTGATCGGGAATCGAGAGATGCGACCATTTATTACGTACAAGGTCGATGGCACTGCAATCAGATTTGCGATATTCCCCAACGGTTACGTGTTGGTATTGCACTCCAACCAGCACAGCGAAACTAGAGCGGCTATCGTCGGGATACTGCCGATCTTGGCGCAGTTCAGGAACGGTTATCTAACGCCCACTGAGAAGAACGGCTCTCTTCGTGGGGACATCTCGTTCAAGGTGCTCTGGGAACGCAAGCTCGAGGATGATAAGGAAGGTCTTCTACTCTATTCTTGAGTCACAGTCTGCATCTCGAAACCTCGTATTTCCTTTTGTTCATTATTATGCGATGTTGTTGCTGCTGTGGTTGTTCTGTATCTGAAAATGCTGTGAACATTTGTCATAAACCAAACTTGTGTAGTACGTGCAATGTTTACACTCTGAAGTTTTGGGGCCCACTTGGCAACTTGTTTAAATACGTGATTTATTTACCATCCAGCTGCTGCTACAGTTGGTCTTGGTTGCTCTTGCAACTAACTACAAATAGGGCTATCCACAACTTAAAAGCCACACTAAAGTTACCAAACACCCTCACCATATTCCGACAAATAATAATAATAAAAAATAAGAAAACAACGTACAAATCGCAAAACGAAAGTTGCACCAACTGTAGCTGCAACAGGCGCATACATAAATAACGCAACATTCTGCGCAGCACCAAACGAGTTGAAGAAACTGTCACATTATGCGGCTACAAAACTTGCACAAAATACATTTTAAATGTGCTGAAAGCAACTACCGTTTGAAAATACCTGAAAGACATTTAATATAAATATACATTATATTTTCAAATGCATATTACCGTGAACTGGTCTGGTTTAGTAATTAGAGCATTAAAACTCACTCATAAATTTATCGGCATAATAAATAATTATAACATTATTGGGACAACACATATAATAGATTCTACTTATTCCTCCTTCCAAAAAATAAATTGAATCATTCTATGAAAATAGCTGAATAACGGCCTATCATTCATTTACCAATAGCACTTTATTCAATAAATATCCTCAAATATGTGGAACAAATTATTATTTTACATTTTGTCGAGCAAACGAACAGGTAATATTACAATATGTAATCCTGGCGAATTAATCAGTAAATGATTATCTGCATAATAAATAAATATATCAATATTGCAGCACTGATTAGCAAATACATTTATTATGCGGGCAGTACGCAAAATCTATAAAATCCGCCAACGTAAATTGAAGATAAGTTTCAATTTGGAAATGTTCAGCAGTTGCATGTAATGCTTTGCGTTTTGTTATTAGTTTTGGTCATTAAATGTTGGCAAGTTGCCAACAACCAACAAAACAGTCCAACAACCGTCGACGCCCATTTTAGCCGCATCATTTGGCGCCAGGCGTTCAAATAGAAATTGCAAAAAATAAAATTACTCTAGCACATCGGTTAAGCGTTGCTGAACACGTACGATATTATGGCCACACATACAAACATACGAGTAAAAAAAATTATATATAATTCCCTGACAGCCATTTTACACAGAGGCCAAACAATGCATTGGAGCATGCCCCATATGTTGTTTCTGTTTTAAATGGCCTTCGTAATGTTAAAATAGACAAATTAAAACAAGAAATAAGATATAAGCGAATGCGACATGCTTTAATTTAAATAATAACATTATGGGATGCCATTCAATGCGAATGGATACATTACTTAAAACGAAAACAAGTATTTACATTGGATAGATAAACGTTATTGAATAAAATAAAACTAAATGACTAGCGAAACTTGTCAGCATTAAACTATTTGCCAAAATAAAAAACATGTGTATAATCTTTCTATCAATATTCATAGACTATTTCGCTTAGTATTTATCTAATCCCAACTTAAAAGGATGTGCTCATATCTTGTCTCGTGTTGCTTAAACTGCAAGCTGACATTTGTATATTTAGTAATTAAAATGCAGATGTTACTAGAAAAATGACAACTGTGCTTAATATTCCAACAGTCGTTGCCACAACTGAAATATTTACTGGAATGTGATTCGTTGAAAAGTAAATAATTCAGTGTGCAATATAAAGTTACTTTACGAGCAAAGCATAGTTTAAATAGAGAAAAATAGAGAAACAACAGATACTTAGAGAGAGACAGAGAGGGAGAATGAATGAATTAGTTCAATTTATTGTTTGCACAATTCTCAGATAAACTAACAACATGAACATTTGGCATGCGGTGTCACGTTTCAGATGAATGAACGATACTTGGAAGCAAGTGCGTAATATGAAAGGAACATGTTCTTCATGTTAACTGCTCCTGCTGCTGCTTGATATGTGCATAATGTGTGTGAATTATATACATGTATGTAGATGATGTACACATATTTATTGCTCTGTGAAGACAGCCGAAGGGCTGTGACCATGGCCAAAAACGCCAAAAAGTTGTTTCAATTTAATTTGACTTTGATCGCCAGCTGACGCAGTTGGTGTCATCCCCATGTCATGTGTCCGTCGTCGTTCATCCTTCATCCCTCTTCCTTTGGCTTGCATACGAAAATCAGCAATATTAGAAAGAGCCATGTCTCATTTTGCTTATGGATATCCTGGCTACAACAGCGCAAGCTGTGCGCAAATTACAAACGACTCAAATTTGATATCCATCTACCATATTGTAATATTGTAATTTAAATCAATGAAATTTATGCAAACTTTATTAACAGTTGAAAAATTTCTATCGCAACATTTTTTTATGTTCATTTTTATTATTTTTGTTATTTTTTTTTTTTTTTGTTACACAAATACAATACTCTTTTACACTTGAGTTTGTTTATTGAAATTGTCATTTTTATAGCATTTGGTTTATGAAATACAATCGGACAAAAAAAAAACATTTTTTTTCCTCACGAGGATTATTGTTGTGTCCTCTTTTTTTTTGTTTTGTGTTCTGCTGAAGTCTTTAAAATGTAAATACATAAACACAAAGTTGTGTTTCTCATGTCGAATGTGGGTTGTGTTTTATTGCCAAAAGTGCTGCGAAGTAGCTGAAAACTTCATAAATCACAAAAGTTTGCTTGGCCATGAAAAGGCTTATGGGTTTATCAAAATGAAAATTTATTGGTGCTCAAATACTTGGAATTTTAGATTTATGTATTTTCGCTTCCCTTGTCACTAGTCGTAAGGAATACGCATTATATCGACATTTCGCCACATAAAAATGACCGACAAACTGCCATGAATTATCTATAGAAGAAACGAAATTACCCAGCATTGTTCGTTAAATTATCGCATTCTTTTAGTTTCACAAGTGCCAATAAGCAGAGCAAAGAGCTGTTAATATCAATTTACGATAATATTTCGAATCGCTTCAAATTGTTTAAAATAATGATTGCATTTATGCATACAGATAATTATTGTATTCAATTGCAGGTCAGTTATAAAATAAAGTACATACAAAAAACAAAGTATTCGCTTTTCAGTATTCCTACTCTATTCGTATAGTGTATAACAAAGTTGTAGAAATAAATGCACATGGCCAAAAGAGAGCTTGGAGCTTAGCACTTTTATACCGCTTAGCGCTTTTGTCGCAAAAATCGATTATTCCAAATCCATTCCTTGAGTTTGGCTATTTTCAGATTCAAATTTCGCTGCGTTGTATTTTCATATTTTTGCTATAATTTAATCTGTGTATTACGAAATTTTAATGTCATTTGCATTTCTGAACTGGGGTCAAGGTATTTCCCAGTTCGGCACACTCAGCTTTATCACATTTGAGTGCTTTCAGTATCATTTTTCCTACAACATTTCCGCTGCCAACTGAAGCAACTGGCATTAATTTTCATTTAAATTCCGCCTGTTAAATATGCAAAACTCTCTTTGTGGTCCAGTTGGACAGTACTGTAACTAGAGAGAGCAGACAAAAGAAGATACTCGAATATTTGCTCAACAACTGGGCAACTGACCGCGACCCCTCAACGAGATAGTTGCCATATGAAATTGTTGTTATTATTAAAATTGCATTACTCAATTTTCGACACCTTTACGAGCGTATATAAGGTAAAATCTTTGCGGTTAACCAACAACATCCCGCAACGGTGCAATTGTCAATCTCTTCTTTTTTATACGTCTCTTTGTGGAACTGCTGCAATTTTTGTGGCCATACGCATATTAAGCATTTATGTATGTAGTATGAAAATCGTAATGGAATGATAAATGCTTCATAAGCTTGAGTATTATCAGAAAAAAAACATATTTGTACAGACAATTGCAGGTTAAATCGAAAATATTACTAACAGAACTTGTGCACTCGTTTTATATATTATAGGAACGAGGATATGATACGGTTTGGAAAATATATGATTGAGATTAATGGCAACTTCTCAAGTGTAACTCTATTATTTTAAATAAGGAGAGTATCTTCTAGCTGCATTGTCCTAATTTCCTAAGCTGTGAAAAAAGACTTATTCTCAATTCTTATTAAGTATGTGCAAATTATGCATTTTCAGCGCACTTATAAATGCGGAGGGTGTCTTGGTTGTGAGTCAAAGCAGGGATGCCACCATCCAACCGCTCGACCTAATCTTCAAAGCAACCACAACCCTTTTTAGTTGCTTGCCTTCCAAGTGGAGAAAAAAGTGAATACTTTTTAGCTTTGAACGCAAAGTCCCCCTTTGGCTAGAATACATAATTCATAAACCGGCAGCCATTTGAACTGCGCCCACAACGCTTCTCCATAAAGAGAGTGCGAGAGTGAGACAGATAAATATTAGAGTGAGTGGAAGAGCTAAATCCAACTTTGACGATTCAACTTTTTAATCGGATTCCGCAGCTCGATTGCCACCACATCAGAGGCACATCGCATCACATCGCATCGTATTTCAGTGGTTCTTACTCAGTGGATTGCTAAGAAATTTCGACAAAAGTGCCTCGGGCGACGAAGTTTGCCTATCTCCGCAACTTGAAATGGATAAATTTGGTACTATTTACCCCTTACGTCTTCGATAAGTTTAGTCCTACGTATTTGGTGCATGTTAAGCAGAAATTAGCCAGGGGCATATTCCGTGGAAGCAAACCCGTAGTGCAACTACAAAATAACTAATAAAGTAGTTGGTGTGAAGTACTTACTCAAGTTGCTAACCTGACAATTTCTCAAGTGTATAGCTTTAGTGAATGAATTGAGAACAACATATGTATGTATTTAAGCTTAGCATTCTTGAATGGCAAGGTACATCTTTCTTGCAAATTAAGGTACGCGATTGTATTAATCATGTTTATAAAACAATTCTTAGTGATTGTAGAAACTAACTTGTATATAACTTTTAATATTAATTAATTACTTTTTTTATTGATATGCTGTTTTCTCAGTGTAGAACATTAAAAAGATATTATTTCCAATAAAGTAAGTACTAAATTGGCGACAATTGATATTGTGGTATTAAGATTATATTCATTAAGTCTTTCTCTCACTCTCTATAACTTTCTCTCTATCTCTATATGTGTCTATGTTCGCCGAGTTCAATTATACTACAATTTAATTGATTCAAAATATTATTGACAGTGGCATTTAGCCTGTCATAAAGCACTATTGCTTAAATGATGTATCGCCATATTAAATGTATATTAAAATCCTCTTACTGCTCTCAGCTTGACTGGCACAGTGTCGATTCAGTGTTCTTAAGGAGCGCCATGAATTTAGTGGAGAACCTAACCAATCGCTGCCTGTTGGGCATTTACTGGACGATGGGCTTACTGCCCCTACCGCTGGTATCCGAGCTAGTGTTGTTGCTGCTCTCTTTGCTTATACGTTGCATTTTGTTGTGCTATTTTCTGTTTAATATCTGGATGGGTTGCAGTTACCTACGGATGGAATCTAAACTGAACATTAGTTTTACTACCGGTACGGCTGTTTATATAGGGAACGCACTGCTGAGTTTGCTCATCCAAGTAGAGAGCATGTGGAAACATCGCACACACGTTCGCCTGGAGAATTTGGGATGTCAATTGAAACTACAGATGCAGCGTCTTGGAATGTCTCGCAGTTGTCGTCGTTCAGTGCATCTCCTCCTGCTGCTAGGCATACAGCTCGCCTGTGAGATAATCAAAACCTTGGTGAATGCCCATTCTCAAACCTCTCCAGTGCATTATATATCAATGCCACAAATGTGGCTGTTGCGCACTCGCTACATCCAACTACTCGGCCAACTCATTGAGTTGAATCAACGTACTCTGCAATTACGTCACTCACTTCTGGGATTGGCTGCCGGCAATGACATCTGGCAACCCTATGCAGTTGAGGACTGGAAACAGTTGCAAACACTGTGCATCAGCTACGATCGCATCTACGAGAGCTACGAGGCATTCAACGATTGCTACGGCTGGGGCATACTAGGGCTGCAGATGACTTGCGGCTTGGAGTTCGTCGCCAATGCGTACTGGACCATCACAGAGGTATATGCAGGGCAGCGTATCTATATGGTTGTCTACAATGGCACTACATGCCTTTCCATGGGCACACTTATCATAGCACTCTTCTGGTACGGCGATGCGAGTGACAAAAATGTGAGTAGACGACTCTCTTTACTAAATAACACCTATAACACATTTTGTTAAAGAAATAACATTATTAAGAAATTAGAGCTTGAACAATAATTTCCTTGTTAGTGGTGCAGGCTTTGCTGAAATTATGAGTTGTCCTTTAGGGGAATATAGGCATGCCCAGGATATCCCTTAGCTGAAGTCCCCAAGTTGTCTTTACACGTTAAGAGCTGAAAGCAAAAAAAAATTTCGTTCAGCAAATTTAATAATGATGACAGTGACATATTGCTTAATATAAAGAGCTTTACTGACTTTGCACTTTAGGTCGCTCTTAACCTATAGTGTTCAAGTCCCAATTATTAGTAGTCATGCAGGTCTTGAGTGGTTCGGTTATTGTAAGGGAGCTATTCCATCTGGGAATGTATTGCTTTGGGGTTCGGTGGAATTCACGACTGCATCGCTTGCAGTCTGTGTCATTTTGCTTTTGGATCTGCTGGTATGCAGTACTTTGTCCACTTCTTGTAAGACAGATAAGCCGGTCACCGCGCTGTGACCTGGACTGTTTGTTCTCACTGATGTTGCTCCCAACGCTGGCCTTAGCACATATGACCATTGTGCTGGACACATTTCTACAGCGTCGAACACAGTGTCAACTAAATCATCATTTGGATGTCGAAAATTTGCCAGCGGAGAATATTCGAAGTGTGATTCTATGCGTAGCTGTTGTCTTCGTGCCTTTCCTTCTGAGCCACAGTGGATTTGTCTGCATAAAAATAATAAATCCGAAAACGTGGTATTCGCTTTTCTTCATTTTAATGTATCCCAGTATTTGGGGTATTCAGCTCAAGTCGATTGCATTTCTCCACGACCTGTTAGTGATCAATGAGCGGGTGCTCTGTTTACGACATAGTGTCAAGTTATTGGCCAGACAATACAGCCGTCTTCGACAGACACCGGAAGTGAATCAAGTCCTTGAACTTAAGCAGCGCTATAGCCAACTATATCAAATGCTTATGCATCTCAATTCGTCTTATGGCAATAGTTTGCTTGTCATTTTTATTGTATACTTTATTGACATTTTGTTTAGCTCCTATTGGCTGATTTCAAACTACAAAGTTAAATCACTTCTTTTGAATAGCTTGATTTATCTTGGTAATCTTATCAACTTAGCGTCGGCGATCTGTTGGCACTGCCAGCAAACTTTTAATCATGTGAGACATATTTTATTCTACATACAAACTTATTCTAATAATTTTCAATAATATTTTTAATGAATATATATTTGTTTGACAACACTTGATTTTTCTAATTTATTTAAATATAATAATTTTTGCAATTAAGATCGGGTCACTTACAATATTTCTGTTCATATCTCACAGTAATTTATCTAATATTTTAACTGCTTTCGTTTTCAGAGTCGCCAGATTGGCTGTCTAATTCCTAAGCTGGTCAAACCTCTGGGCTGCAAGCGCTACAATGATTTGGTCAGCGAATTTCTCCTGCAGGCTCTGCATCAACGCTTTGTGGTGAATGCCAAGCACTTTTTTAGCCTCAATTTGCAACTCTTGAGTAGTGTCAGTGTTAAACAGCTAATCTTGATTGTAAACAAACAAATAATTTTATACATTTTGTCGTCCTTTAGATGTTTGCCGCTGTGCTCACCTACCTGGTCATACTTATACAGTTTAAGTTTTCTGAGAAAAGCTCGCAGATTGCAGACATGCCGGCGAATACACAGCTTCAAAAGATCTAATAAACGATTAACTGAATGCTCGTCTATGTTTATTTCACATGTTTATTTCAATCAATGCAAATCTAATTGAATTAAAAATGTCAGCATACAAAACCAACTGAAAACTGCTTTATTTTGTCAAAATTATTGGTATGTGAAGATTTTTAGGGGTATTTTGAGCGACTTGAAAACTTTACTTTTCTAAATTGAGCCAATAATTAGAAATACTCAAACCCTTTAAGCGCAGACGGATTGACATAGCTTGGCTCTCAGGAAATTGTAAAAACATAACTAACAAATGAAACTTCAGTGTGTTCGCAACAAGTTGGAAAACTCTTTTTGTTTACGTAGCTGCCAGTAAACAATGCCAACAGATGGGGCATCTGGTATCATAGTTGCCACATGTGCCTTAATTACTTATGCCGCCCACAAAACGGTTTTTTGGCCCACATGGAACTTAGACTACTTCCAGTTTAGTTATTCTTAAGCAGTCAAAACTACTTCACGCATATTAAGCTGGCATTTCACAAGCCGAACAACTTTTTCTAATATGCAAATTCATGCCGAATCCTTGTGCATGCCACAGAAAGGATAAAATGATGCCAGCAGCTAAGACAGGAGCAGGAGCAGGAGCACATCCTTGAATTAACACGTGCGAGTTCGCATTAATTTGTAAGCTGCTTGGAGAACCCACTACTACAACCACATGCTCTGGTTGTGCTACTGACTGTGTGTTTTATCAGCTCCGAGAATAGTTTTTGTCGTTAGCTATGCAAATGCCGAGACATGTAAATATTATTTACCACATTGCCAGATGCTCGAAATGTAACTGTGCCAACACTTCCCATCTTAATTAACATATAACAAACTAAAACACTCGATTTATAAATATTTATGAGCTCCTTGTGCAATAAACTACTTTTACATGCAGACAAAATCAAATTAAACTGCGCCTTATAATCGGCCAACAAACTACTAAATAAAATAAATCAGCCTGTGTTCCCCAAATCATTTGACTTCAAATAAACTATCGACTTTCTCAGGTTTTCATTGTCAAACAGGCGAAGTTTGTTAGCCGAGAAATTAATGTCAAAATTGATAAATGCTGCTTGTCAGTCGATTTTCTCATTAAGTAAAAAATACAAACATGGATCCCGATTTTGAGGAAATGTGGAACTGCAGCCCAGTAAGTTATTTTGAATTTGTGTTTGTTCTGGTTTCTCCAATAAACGTGGCTCTCTAACAGCCAGATAACAAGAATAACGACATCTTTGCAAGGACGCAACCTGTAAGCGTTCCTTTCGAGATACAAACGGAGAGTGATGTTCAAATGCTGGTGGCCTACAAGAAGGCTCACTCGTGGGGCGTCTCCGAGGTGACCAAAGAGATGGAGATGATAGACACAAAGATCATTTGCAGAAAGTGCCTGTTGCACAGAGGACTATGCAATACATATGGCCATAATCTCAAGAAGTACGAGGCAGAGCAGCACGCCAAGGCACAGGCCCAAGCTAAGGCTCAGGCTCAGGCGGAGACCGAGGCCAAGGTGCAGGCCAAGGCACAGGCAAAGGCCAAGAATAAGGCCAAGACTCAGATCTCAAAAATATATCGCAAAAATATATAAGAAAAGAGCAGAATGTATACACACATCTATCTACATACATATGTAACATCTTCTTTCGATCTGGCCGATTCTGATGTGCATAAATACCACCAACAACTAATTTCACACAGGTAGACAAGTTTGTATAGAAACAAACTGACTGAATGTGTATTGTGTGTATTGATGACCATCAAGAATATTTAATTCGAATTTATTGTATAGAAGATGTCTTACGCTATGGGCGTAATCCAATTTTAATAACTCTCTTTCCTTACATCTAAACTTTCAACAGCCACAAAGTAGTTTTTGTTAAAATTGATGTAAATATTAAAATCCATTTGCCTTACGCATTTCGTAGAATTTTATAATAGTGGCGTTTGGGAGGGACTGCATGAATGTTGTGGCCAGCTTCAGCCATCTAAATGGCTAAATTGATTTTAACTTTGACAAGCAACAAATTGTGCCACAATATTATCGATAAGCGCACATGTTACTCAACACTGTCTCCAACTATGCAGGGCAGTTGTGCAGCACTCGCAAGCAAAAACTTTCGGATTTGAGTTGAAAAACTCTGCCTGTGGCAAAATCTATTCAAGTTTTTGTGGTATTAGGAGTTAAGGCTAATTGCTTTTTAGAGTCAGCAAATTATTAGCCAATCCAACTTTTTGGACTAATAAAAAGTTGCGTGCATACATGAATATTTGATTCATTTTACGAAAGTATTCAACTTTTTTGATGAATTTTCAATTTGAAGAGCCTTTGTCTTTCTGCTCAGCTCAGTTCGAGGCAAACGCAAACGATGAGGCGAATCATTTGGCCCAACTTTTTAAATATTCATACAAATTTCAGCAGACAACTTTCCAAATTTAATTAGTCAAATGAACGAAAAAGTTGAGTTAACTTCAGCAGAGCTTATGCAGGCAATAGAGTTAAGGCCTTTAGGCCCATAGATTTACTATTTATTTTTGAAAAGGACTCCGCTCAATTTGAAACTTGAAATAGATTTGTAATTAATGCAGAAAATAACCGACATTTTTACACACGTGTCCGGCGCACATTTCTGTTTGCAATACCGTGTTGCATAACCAGGCTGAAAATGGCTCGATTCTATAGCTAGATATTTCTTTAGCAATTTAGTTACTTTTCTAATTGAGTAGAAACAGTTGCTACAAGTATGTGAAATAAGATTAGTCTAATCAGATAGCAGATTGCGCATAATATTAATGAATACAAATGCAGCAACAATTCACATATCTTATTTCAAATTAATGTAATATACAATTTATATACTCTGACAATATTTCAAGAAACGAGATAATACAAGAAGTTAGACGCAATTTGTTTCCAGCTTTTTTATTCCATACTGTTTTCTATTTCTTTCCAGACGATATGCTTGATTTCAGTTGGTTTTTTTTTTTAAGTGTAGGGCATCTACTAGTCGCATACGATTACTGTAATATTCATTCATTTATGTTCTCTGCGAGTACCTAACACGTATGGCATTTAAGCCCGTTTGGGTTTATGGCTTGCAATCTATTGCCATTTGTTGCCTGGCAAATACATTTTTGTACCTCGTTCTGCCCATTTTCCAGTTGCTGTTTGCTGTTTGCCACTTGCCACTTGCCATTTGCCATTCGGCGTTGGCCGCAATGTGCGCAAGCGAAATCGAAGTTTTATGCTAATTTCTGCAACAGCATTCACAGTCACACACACATACACACACACACACTGAGAGAGATATATGCACACACCCACAGACACACAACAATGTCCATCTGGCTGCTCTTTCCTAGCTCTCGGAGTGAATGGGCCTAGAGCCTTATCTGTTTGTCAGACGCCTGTCAACACAAGGCATTACAAGGCAATTACAAATTTGTTTATGGCACTGAGATCTGAATTTCCTGCTTGTCGACCTTTACACAACGATCTCAACATTCTGTTTCCACTAAATGTGTTGCTAAAAAAAAAACATTAAAAAGTTGTTGAATTGTTCCACTTCTGAAAGACGCTAAATTAATTGAGATTAAAGTTTAAAATTAAGTTTCAAAGAAGATTAAGTGAAAATTATACTTCATTTCATGTAGTTGTATTTATTACAATTATATATCTTCTTCTGCATCCTTGAAGCAAGGTTGGGCTGCCGCCCAACTAATGCCTCAAAATATTCTATTTCATAAAACTTTGGATAATCGATGCTTTTAGCAAAAACTTTTTAAGTTTTTGTAGCTGTTCGAGTTAAGCCCAATTGTATTTTGTCAAGAGAAAGGAGCAATTTGAAGGGCCTGTGACGAAAAAATAGCTAGAGAGACTTTTTCTCGATATTCTTATTATATTAAAAAAAAAAAAAACTGCATAAAATCAAGAAATTCCGCAAGGAAATCAGTCTACTTTTATGTTCCAACTTGTGAGTGTGTAGCATACTTTAAGGGATTTGGGAGTTAGGTGTTAGATAACAAATGTAATCAACAGCTCTAAACAAAACACACACAGACTCACGCATCTCTACAATTTGTTGCACACAAGGAAAGCCTAATAAATTGTACACTCATCCATAATCCTCTCCTCTATGTTCCCAGAGCGAAGATAGAGTGAAAGAGAGATAGAGAGAGCGAGGGAGAACAAGGGGAGATGGACAAAGTAAATATAAAAAAAAGTGCGTCACTTAAAAGTTTTGCACTCACTTGACCAGAAACTTTTATTTTCTGTTAGCAAATTTCCCCCGGGTCCAAAATGTACGCAGTGCACACGAACAAAAGTTTTCGTGTCCACAAATTGAAAATATTTCACAGTCATATTTAATTTTAGTAGAAGTGCGACGGCACAAATCTCAGAGGTAATCAAACATTCTAAGCGCCGCATTTTGTTCAATTTCATTTGCTGCGAATGCTTACAAGAGCCAACTTCTAAACACATACATATGAGTATACATATTTATATATATATATATATATATATATACATAGATTTAATTAGATTCGTGAGTGATCGCCCTGGTCGTATGGACTTGGCTTAGATTTCAGGCTTCTTGACTTTCTTGTCTGCAAATCGAACGCAGCACAATAAAAATGTCAAAGTACGTCGAAAACTTGCTGAAAACAAAGAATACCAGGCAGCACTGCACGAAGTGCGAGTGACAGACTAATACTTACCCTGCAATTAATTTGAGGGCTCTCTGCCCCACAGCACATATTTGCTAAAATAATATTAGTATATTTAATAAAGACAAATATTCAAATATTCTAATCTGGGCCAATAAATAAACTTTCTTAGCACGCACATTTTTTGGGACTACATATTATCCTTACTTAAAAACGAACAAATTGTTTCTTGAATAGTTTTGTGAATTTATTCAATCTTTCTAAACAAAACTAAAGCAATAAATTATATTAATCCCTTAAAATACGAGCTGTCCTGCAGTATGAATATTTTTTATTAATTTCTCTGCTTAAAAATATCTTGACTGTTGATATCCTTTATGTGCACATGCAAGAGTACAGGGTATGAAGGGAAAAAGGAAGTAATGAGCACATAGAGAAAGCAAAACTAAATAAATAATTCAGTATAAAATGTCAGAAGCATCAGGAACGTTCGCCATGGTGACTAACAAGGGGAATGGGCAATGGCAGCAACTCGGATCAGGACAAGGATGTCTCACAAAATTCAGCGGAAGTGAGACGACAGCAGCACGAAGAAGGAGCAGCAGGAACAGGAGGAGGAAGAAGAAGCCGAGACGCCAGATGCATTCGAGGAAGCAATTGTATTGTCTGACTGCTGTTTTCCACTTTAGTTTGCCACGCCTACTAGCAACCAACTCCGCTCACTCCCTCAATCGCACTTCACTCCCCTACTCGCAATCCCACCCCACTGGAGGGATGGTGGGGGGTGTAACTTGTTGACGTTGATAGTCGTACGTGCCGAAGGTGAACGGCATCTGTGGACGCGAAATTGAATTCGTGCCTGGCAAGTTTCTCGCACACAAACTGAACTGAATTGAGTCACCGAGCGACTGAGATGTCCTGGCAGGTGTTACTCCTCACCCGGTTGGCTAGTGTACTGGTTGCTGACTGTTTCGATTTCTATTTCTATTTCTACTACCTGCTGACTTCAATATTTTGTCGCATTACGTTGACAATTTAGATGTTTGTCTCCGCGCATTCTCGCTGGATTCAATTTGTAGAAAATGCAGCTCCGGCAAAATTGCACGCGCACACTGACTAAACGAATACGAATACGAATACGAATACGAATGCGAATGCGAATTCGAATACTCAAATAAAAATCATTCAGAACAGTGCCCAGCACTCAGTTCCCCCAGTCATACATTAGAGATCGTAATGTGTGCCCCATAGTGCCCAACATAATCTGCCATATACCAAATAAAAAATTGCAACACTTTTTGTTTTGTTTCTTAACTCCCAGCAACAAAAAAAGAAACCAAGAAACTGTCACTGTAGGGTGAATTGATCCACATAACCCCCCTTTGTGGCCCGCATCACCATACAAAACCCTTGAAAATTGTAATGCGACTGTCGCTGGCAGCGAAAACCCAACTGGCATTTCATTGTTGTGCATTTTTCTTCGCATTCTATTTTATATATAAGAGTGTGTATGTCTCTATGTGTGTGTGTGTGTATGTATGTATTCCATAAAAGCGCAGGAAACACGTGCGGGTAAAACATTTTTCAAGCTTTTAGCACTGCATACAAATCAACCCCAAAAACAAAACAACAAGAAAAAATAAAAAAAAGGGTGAACCGAAGAAAAAAGAAGGAATGAAATCCCACTCACAATAATTTGTTGAACTCCATAAGAGCTGAAAGTGTGTTAGCCGGATAAGAATGAAGCTTGCGTACTCAGCAATCTGTTGCATTATGATTACTCGAAAGTCACTCAACTGAGAGCATCACAAATGTGATAATAGTAATCACAATTCTCGACTTGAGCAGGTGAACAATATTTTGTGACCCACACTGCAGGTGTCAACTTCTACTCTAAATTCAAACTTATTATGACTTGGAAGTAGTTCAAAATATTGTGTGGATTTCCCACACAGCATTAAGTTGAACTGTATAATAACGAGGTTGTTTTTTTTTTTAACAAGTCTCAAACCAAACTCAATTAATCCAATTGAAGCCAATTTAGCTGCCCTTTTCTTATTGCAAATTACTCCCTTATTTGCAAATGTGCTGAGAGTAAAAATGAGAAGTCATTTTAACGGGGCATTGACAGAGAAAATAAAGCTGAAATTTGCATAGAATAACACAAAGCTAAATAAATTTTAGGATAATTTCTCTATAACATTAAAAGTTGTTAAGTTAAATATTCTACGTTGACTATTTAAAGTTTTCATCGTAAAATATTAATTTTTATTATAAGCTCGATATATTTTCCAGTTTCATCCATAATTATATATTCCAGTCCAAATATTTATATACATATTTATATATATGTGTGTATAAATGTGGATACGTGGCCTAATTTAATTTTCTCACTTATCTATTTTAAATAGACCTAGAATCTTTTTGTTTATTATTTAAATACTCACTGCTTCAGGCCGGATATATGGCCTATTATAATTCACTTATATATTTTATACGGATTATTGTATTTTTATTTATTTATAATTCAATTATTTTTTGCCTCAAGCACTTTCATATTTTAAATGAGCCTAAAATCTGTTAAGTAACATCAGAAAGAGCACAGTCAATTACCAGAATTATAGCAAGAAGGGGTACGATTTAACAGTAAGTGTGAGCACTAACATAACAGCGGATAAGAGTTAACATCAATGCTAAAAAAATGCTCCCCAACCTAGCAATTAATGTGCACTTAACTTACATTTCTATTGCATACAATTACTAAATACCTCTTTAGCCTATATAGTTTATATATACAAAATTATAAATTTAAATTGAAGTTGATTGAACCGTTCCCCACTTTCACAGCAGGAGCAAATAAAAGCGGTTCAGAGTCAAAACAATGCCAAACTGTTGCTCCTTTAACAGAGCCCTTTGCATATTCACCACAATAACAGTGGGTGAGAGCAGGCGCGTGCGCAAATGTTGCCGTGCTACGCTACCAGCGAGTGTGGGTGAGAGAGAGAGAGAGAGAGAGAGGTCACGCTCTCGGCTCATTGGCCGATGAGCGTCGGCTACTCGCTGCCAGCTGTCGCTTGAACTACAATTGTCAATTGATGCTCTCGTCGGCAATGCGTCGCTGCTGCCGCCGCTGCCGCCTGCGCTGCTCTTGTTGCTGCTGAGGCTTCCTCAGTCTGTTTGTTACATTTGAATCGCATGGTGGACGAGGTCGGTTTCGTGTCTCATGCAGGCCGGCAAACTGAGATTTTCGACAAATACGAGTTTAGTGCACGTGTGTGTGTATGTGTGTGTGCCACCACTCACCCACCACCCACTGACTGCTTTAATGTCGTGCTGAAAGCCTCCCATGCAAATATGGTGTGCACATGCAGGCACATCAATTAAATGCATTTAAATTCGCAACAGATTCAAACTAAAGTCAAAATACAACAATAATTACTGCACAATATTCTCGGCACACACACACACACACACACACACGCACGTACGCATACGGAGAAAAGTGGCGACATCTGTTGGACGGCGGCATGTGTGTAAATTTCAATTTCCGCTCGAATCACAGACTTTAGGAAACCATTATCCGGTTTTGTTTTGTTTTGCTTTTTATACTCTCCCTCCCTCTATGTTCCTTTTTGCTTTGCTGTGTTTTATTCTCTTTTTGGGTTCAATTTTAATTAAGCTATTCTCTTCGCGTTAATTCCAAAAAGTACGCGCTTATTTTCAGACCCTTTAAACTGAATGAGGTAAGTTTAAGTTAAGAATTACTTGTATTATAAATAAATTTCCCTGAATTTAATTAAAAATAAATAAATTAAATGAATATAGAATTCACGTAGAAAACCTTTTTTTAATTCACGATAGATTTCCATTGCTATCGTTAACATTTGCTATTAAATACTTTTCATTTTCGGATTAGTCTTTTATTTGCTTTGCCTTGTATACGAAATTGAAAACAAAAACCACAAAAAATAAAAATAAATATAAATTATAGTAAAACGTTATCAACAATTTTTGGTTGTATTATTATTTTCAATCATTTCCATTTTATTTACCCTCAAAGTTCTATTGCCAACAATAAATATTTTATGCTAAAAAATATGAATAAGAATTGCATAAACATATTTTACAAACCCTGGTTGAATTTCGAGCTGCTAAGCTCTGTTATTATTTATCGCAACGATAAACCAAACACAAAATTTCAATTTCCTTTTCAAAATAACCCTCAACAAATGGCTATTGAAATGAAAAGCTTTAAATCCAGCGTGCAACTTGAAAGATAAACAACAGCGGATACAACATTAATATGGGCAGCTTTAACCTTGGCTCTCGACTGGCCACTGGTCAGTGGGTGGGTTGTTGTTATGGGGCATGCAACCGCATCAAGGCCACAGCCGTCAATGCGCCTTTATGACATGTAGTGGCTCCAGCAGCAGTGTTTGTTATTTGTTATTTTTACTGTACACATGACAATAATGCCAGCGGCTGCCCAAGCTGCTGTTGCAACTGCCACAGAGCGAGAGAGCGATAGGGTGAGCTTGTGGCAAGTGGAATAGTTTTTGGAGTGGACGACGGCGCACAACTTTTTCCATTATGAATGGTGCGGTTGCGCTTTTGCCTCATTCATTATTTACGAGTTTCGAGTGCAACAAACAAGTGCCGGCCAGAGAATTAGAACCGACGCTCGACCGCTTAAAAAGAACGAAGAATGCCGCTTTGAGACGCCACTTAAAAAGCGCTACCAGCCACTGCCACACAGAGCTGCAGTTAAGTGCTAAAGTTTTGCTCGTATAGCAAACAAAAGCAAATGAGAGTTAAAAATTATAAGAAACAACTAGCTGTGAACAGATCCACAAACTACAATCGATATGCTCTCTCTTTTTCTAGTTGCAGTTGTTTTCTTTTTCCTTTGAGTTATATATTGATAAAAGTGTTGGCAAAGTTTTCAGGCTTGAAGCGAACGAGCGCATTTATGCGTGTGCATAATTTCGGGAATCACTTGCGAAACAATGTCACAAGTTTTTCAGTACATCCACACACAAACACACACACACAAGCATCAGAGTTTAGGCTGTTGAACGCAGCAGACACCCACGTACAGCCACTGCAACATGAGGATAGAACTTCTCGTGCAAGCAGCAAATTCTCTGACATTGATAAATGATTTGCCTTCATTCGCCATTTAAAGTTGAGCACAAGAAAGCCGAAACAGTCGCAACAAAACGTTGCAGCTATGAGACAGGCAAAACTATTCCGGATGCATTCATTGCTAGCAAATTGTTGTTGTTGCACTTGTTGTTCACTAAACAGTTAACTGAAAATTTGCCTAGCCAACTGAAATTATCAGCAGCAAGAGCAGCAGCAGTAGCAGCATGCTCAACTCAACACTACTCAGAAATATCTGTGAGAATTATAAATAAAATATATATACCAGCCCACTTCCAGCAGCAGAGGAGGGAAAATGGGTGGAATACATGCAGAATACTTGAGCTCAGTTTCATTTGTTGGAAAACTAAGTTGTTGCCAAATTTCTAAAACCGTACAGAGCAAGGCAGGCTCAACTCGAGTTTTTCGAGTTTTCGAGTTTTCTAGTTTTCGGCAAGCTTTGAGTTTTACACCAGACGCCCACACATGTAATTAGAGCCCGAGCAATGCCGCGCACTTGCCAAAAATGTTGTGGGCGCAGCGCTTTGATGTGTAATGTAAATATGCTGGGACGCATACAGCTGTGGGAGACTGTGCAACAGTCGCTCACACACACACACACACACACACACACAGAGACAGAGCAGCTGGCCGAACCGCAAAAGTTCAAGTTTGCTCAACTCAGAGGACGCTGGTTGTCTGGCGCGGAAGTCCTTGGAGTGGTCTCTTGCCTGCCACACTCTCTCAGAGTGTGTGCAAGTGAAAATTGTGCTGTTATGTGTGTTGTGTCGATGTGTTTGCATCCAAGTGCACAAAAACTGCACAACTTTATTTGATGTCCTCGTTGAGGCCCGCTCCTCAACTGCGGTGACAACAGACCCTAAGAGAGAGTAATGCAATTTGCTACAACGCTATTTCATCGCTCTAAAGGCATTTGAAAATATGAAAAATGCATTTAATTGTAGTGTTCATAAAATTTGATATAAACATGAAATTTACACACTCAAAAGAAAATTAGATCAGCTTGGGAAAACTTATGCTAGAAATATGATGGATTCGAGTGTGATGATTATTGGAATAAGTAAGATAAGAAAATAGCTGTAAGATGATAGAGAAAAAGTGAAAACAATAAGCCATGAATAGAGTAAAGTTTAAATAAATGTTGCAAATCGCCAATAGCTTAAGCTCTGCTTTACTTTTAACATTTTTATAAGCTCATCATACACAATTTAAAATTAAGCCAAAAGCACATCTTAATTGAAATGCTTAAGTGAAACAAATATGAAAATTTAAATACATTAAATCTATTCTTATTTTAAGATCAACTCAGCACCAAGCTTAAGATGAGTGCAGATTAAACTCGGGCTTGAGAATAATACTCATACTATTGAAAAAATAGTATACTATATACTTATCAACTCGGATTTCTTATGGAAATATAAAAAACCACAACTAGCATACTGCTGCACACGCAATTGGACAAACGAACTCTTTTTTAATTGTTCAGCAATTAAAATGCAATTTATCAACGCAACTATGCAAAACGATGGGAGATGGAAAGTCAATTTCTGCATCTGATTGCGATAAAGCGAGAGGAAATGTTATTATGTGGCATTTTTGCAAATGAAAATGTTTCTTAAATTGAAAATTATAATTATGAAGAGGGGAGCCTGAGAGTGAGATGTGTGGCAATGGCTGTCTTTATAGAAAATGGTAATTTGAGCAGCGTTTCCCCATTGAAGCTCAATGTTGTTGTTTGGCGAGCTCTTAAATATAAAACATTTAACGGCGCGCCATTGTTGATGCCTCAACTCAACTCAACTCAACTCGCGATTCAACTCAACTCGGCTCGACTCATTCGCTTTATTTGTGTGGCATGAATAAAGCCGCCGACGCAGCTGCCATTCATGGGTTCCATTGTGAGTGTGTGTTTTTTTTCCACCATCATTTTGGTGTTTTTGTTTTTTTCCATTCAAATAAGTAATGAAGTTCTCTTTTCAGACAGTCTGTGTGTGTGTGTGTGGCAGAGATCGCAGTTGTTGCTTTGTTGTTGCATTTATTGGATTTTATATTTTTATCGATGCACGTTAAATTTTATTACAATTGTTATGCGCGCATCTTTGCTGCATCGTGGTTTTTATATTTAATAAATTTAAATCACTTTATATGCGAGTTTTATGTGCGTTAATAATGCGCCACACATCAGGCGGACCGCCGAGCCAGCGCGGGTGGAAATGCGTTTTAACTTTTTTGAGCTCAAAATGGCGCTAGAGGACGATGAGACAGACAAACAGACAAACATACACAGATACAGATACAGATAAACAAAGAGACAGAGAAAGAGTCAGAGTCATTTTAATTTAATTGCTTATTGCTTGAATCAACTATAAAAATCCATTGCCAGTTTAACAGTGTTTCGAATTTTAAGGCAAATTTTGCTAACTGCCATAGATTATAATAATAATGCACAAATACTATTTAATTTAATTTGAAGCAAGCTACAATATGTTAAAGTTATGAAAGTGGAAAATTTAAAACATTTCCCAAGTGGAAATCAATTTTATGAAAATATATTAATTGACTTGAGTTTCTCCGTTCTTTCTCTTTTTTTATATATTGTTATTGCTTGTCTTGTTTTATGAAATTTGATTTCTTCTAATTGCTGCTTCAGTTTCTGCTCACAAAAATTCAGTGCACATTGTGAAATTGTGTTTGACAGGAAAGCTGCATTGAATTCTGTTTGTATTTAGTACACTTCGAGGCATATTTCATTTTGCGAAATAATGATGCCAAAAATGAAAATAATTGGTACATATTGATGAAACTTAATACGTGGAGAAAATCTCAATTTACGCATTGCGAGCACTACAAAAGACCAACGCGAAGCAATAAAAACAACAACAATAAATAACAAACAACAAAAAAGTGAAAAATATTGTTGTTATTCATCATCAAATTTCCAATTAGACAAAAATTCAAACTTGTTTTCCATTCCACTAGCGTTTTGCTTGCTGCTGCTTGCGACTCTCTCATTTGGATGAATAATGGCGAGGTAATTATTTTGTGGGCAGTTGAAACTCGAATTACACAAAGCACCGCACTGCAGGATACCCTGTAACTAGAAATATGTGGAGTAAATATAATATAGGAGATTTTTATTGTTAATTTATTGATCATCAGCGTATTCAGAATATAAAGTATTTAAGAACCATTAAATTGGGATATATATGTTGATTGACTTGTACAATATAAAGTATCTGAGGAATTAAGATATATACGTTGATTTTTTGATTTTACTCGTAATGTATATGAAGTATTTAAGGACTATTAAACTTATATATATTATTTGATCCCAGTCATATACACTTGATATTTAATGTAACACAAAATTATTGCAGCTATAATTAATAAATTCACAAATTATGTTTATATTAATTTTGAATACTGTTTATTTCAGTTTACAAACTCTTTACTTGACCAAAAATGCCAATTTTTCTAGTATGTTTTAGTCGAGCCTGTCACTACTACTTGTTTGATTCAATGAATAAATTGTTTGTTGATTATTGTTTGAATATATTTAATTGCATTCTCACTCATTAATTTATTTTATTTTAGACTGTACTGTATGTGCATAAAAAGTATATACTCGTATATACATATATATAATATTTAATTTTCCGCTTACTATTTGTTTAATTTTCTATGTACCTAATTGAAATTGCGCCTAATTAGTGAAAGCCTTTTGCTTCATTTGGTCGGCAAAGCAATACGTACATATTTAAACACAATGTGTATCTGTGGGTGTGCGTGTGTGTGTGTGTGTGTGTATCTGCATCAATTGGCTGTCTGTTGCGAGATGTAGTCTTGTTGCTGCTTTTGTCAGAATGTCAACCGCCAAAATGCGTGCGCCTGACACATCCTAGGCCAAATGGTAGCGCATTTGTGGTTGTATCTGTATCTCTGAACATATGTATCTGTATCTGTGCGTATTCTGCGTGTGTGTGTCGTGTTGCTCAGCCTTTGTTTTGTGTTTATTATGTGAAAATGCGCATGTGGCCTGTGGTGGCACATAAATGTCGTTTTCAATAATACACGAGACCCTAACGCACACATTTTAAAATCGACTTATATTTACGTATCACACACCCACCCACACACACCCAGTCTCAAACAAATTTGTGTGAACAAAAGCCCAAGAGTTGAGCGCGTGTCACGCACATTTAACTCCCCCCTGCCATAGCCACTGCCTCTGCCCCCGCCCTTGCCCCTGCGCTTGCTTTCTCGTAATACAGAGAAATCAACCCAGCAATTTCTATGCGCATTTTTCCATTATTTATTATTTTATCAGTGGGTGTTGCGCGTTGACAGCTGCCATTGATTTCGTTTTAGAGACATTGAAAATTAGCCACGTTTCTATTTGATTTGCATGCTGCATGAAAATAATAATGTTGTTATTTTGCCCATATGCGATATATATTAATAATACATTTATGTTGCGCATAAATTGCGCATACGCCGCATATGATGCGCAAAACCCAAATAACTGCTGCCATTTGCTGGAACTGAATTGGTTTGCGTGCCTGGCATCGCATCAACTACAAGTGTCAGCCAAATGTATAAAATTGCACTTTGATTAACACGTTGGAATCAAAGGGTTACAATTGTGGTATAATGTATACGTAAATTGGCATTCGTTGGTTGATGCCCAAGCACGATTGGAGATTATTATTATTTTTACGCAACCATTAAAGTGCTTCTGTGAACCTGTTGTAAATTCGAAACATAATTCTCTCTTACAAAGAAGCGATAAATAAATAACAAATTGGAGCTCATATTACGTTTAAAAACAAGAAAGAACTTTTGCCATCGTGCGTATCCGACTGCGAAATATTCTGATACTAATGGTTTGCGATGCCAATATCAGCTGCTGACATGTGGCCAAAAATAGGGTGGGCATTGCCAAGAAATTATTGTTACCAAACTTTTTAAAAGTTTCATAATAATATACCTTCTAAGTGTAGTAACGATGCAGGTCTTTGAAGAACATCTCCAATAGATCGCCAACCAAATTTGGTGAGTGCAGCTTCAGAATTGTAGCAGATATGTGATATTATCGATTTGCTATTATCGATTCTATCAGTTTCATATTTTCACCCAATTTTATAATAATATTTAACCCAAGTTTCAAGTCTCTTAAGTCTTAAGTCTTGGACAGCATGACGGACATTGCATAATACAAATATACTCTTATAAATGAAAGCCCTCAAGCTGCATTTCGCTGTTGCAGTAATATTACAAATAATATCAGTTACTTCTTTGTGCCTTAATAATGAAATACCGCACAATGTAATATAATATTCAAAATATTTAATTTCTCTTTTCAGCTCTCACATTTATGGAAAATATACAAAATGTATATGAAAAATAACTCTCAAAAAATATAAATGCAATTTAATTAAACCTCAAAAGAATTTGCTTGATTAAAATTGTTTGCTACGGAGTGAAGTGCAACCGAAATAACAAAAATTAATATTTATTATAGTAGCTTGGAGTGCGAGCCATGAAAACTCATCCATTTCGCACAACTCTGGCAAACTAATGGAAAATGCATTAATAAAACCATGTATAAATATGCCAACAAACTTGATGAAACTGAAAACTGGACAACAGGCGAAGCAAAGCTGCAACAACTGTAGCCTCAACATCCACAAGCTAAGGTATGCCAAAGTTCTTAAGACCAGACATAATTGTATTTATATACCTACGTATATATAAAAGAACTTATATATACATTCATATAAAGAATATTTTGATAAAATTAAATTTAGTGCAGGAGAGAGAGAGAGAGAGAAAGAGAAGCTGTGAATTGAATAAGAGTAAAAAGCTTTTCTGCACATTCAAAATATTTGGATAAGTTTTTCAATAATGCAATAAAGTTGCCAATGGCCCCAAGGAACGGGCAACAGCGACAACGACAACGACGACAAGAAGGACACTGTTGATGAAACAAAAATATTGCCCACAATTTGTTAGCAACTCACCATCGACTTTCGCCCCGCCATTTGCGGCTACTTGTTTATCTTCGGGGCAGAGTCAAAACGCGAGACAGGGGAGCGATACTTGGTGTGCGTGCGTGTGTGTGTGTGTGTGTGTATGGCTGGAGGAAGGGGCGCGGGCACTTTTCAATAGAGCAAAGCGGCGGACAGCCAGACGACGCATAAACAAATAATAAAAATGGAAGTCAGCCAGTGTCCGCGACCCTGGCAACGACCTTTGTAGCGGCTCATTTATCAATGCGCGGCACGAAAGAAAGCCAAAAATGCCAGCGGGCTCCCCAAGGACTCCCCCTCTTTGCCTTTACCAGACCCAAAACTGACCAAAAAACAACTGCCCAAAACATATGGCCCAAAGACATTCAAATCTAAGCAATGGACGACCAAAAAAAAAAAAAAACAAATTAAAGTTGTACCAAGCACTTTAAAACGCCACCAACAACAAATCGAGTCAATCAACAAAAAAAAAAATGAAACTAAAGGAAAGCGAACGAGCTGAGTGGTTGGGTGCGAGTGTTCAATTTTTACAAGATTTACCTGACCGGCATAAGTAATCAGGCTCCCAAATGGTGCTCCAATCGAATTCTAAACTGTCGTCTAAAAGCGATTTGGACACAATGCTCCAAGCTCAGAAAAGAACATCAGCCAAAATAAAAAAAAATGTGCACGAAATCAAGGAATGGGAAAGGTAAAGGCAAAAAGTCATCAATCGGCTGAGCCACATTAAAACTACATATGTGGGTGTTCCAGAAATCAATTTCGATCTTTTTCTCTGTTTTTGTTCCACACAAAAAAAATGGGCAAATAAATTGAAGTCTTTTAGCTGCCTTATGGAAGAATCTCAGTGCTAGCTAGTAAAATTACAACTTTTAATATGAATGAGTATTTAGTTTTAATTCAATTTAATATTTAAATATATATATATATATATTATCTCGCGTGTACATATTGTCAGATTCTCTACAGACTTTCTCTTTATTTTTATTTTTTGTTTGGAGTACATCAATAAAGTAACTATGTACAACTCACACACACATGATTTACAGTACAAATAAAACTTAAGCGGAGGCAACTTCAACTTAAAGCAACTAAAGATGCGATGCCCCACACAGAGTAGGCAGCACAATGCGTCGGGCTGTGTTGATGGGGTGTTGGAATTTTGGGAACACATGCGTAAAGCTGTCGTCAATGAAATCGATTAAGTTCGCATGTTGTTGCCGCCGCACATTTTACAGGCTGGCGAGGCAACTCATTAAAAAGCATTAAACGACAGGAGCGGAAGTCATTCGACTATCAGACGGAGACACGCTTCCGTTTTGCGCTTCAGATTTACGGGCGAAAGTGCGTAAAGCGTGGCAACAGCGGCAGCCGATTGTGTCCTTGAGTTTGTTTTTGTTTCTTTCTGCCATTTTTTTCCCTGCAAGGGGGAAGAGGGGTGGTGGCAAAAAGATTGTCACCGGGCCAATTGCTGGGAACGACAACTTCAAATGATTTATCGCCAGATAGTTGAGTTCAAAAGCGAAACGCAAAGGAGCGAGGGCAACTTTGGCTGGGCGCACAAATATTTATTTATAAAATTGTTATCCTCGACAGACTTCTTTAATACAACAGCACCACCCACATAGCGCCCGCGTCTCTCCGTCCGTTCACTTTGTTTTGCTACAGCTTTTGCCACCGATTCTTCGTAGAGGGAAGTCCTTGCCGCGTGCCTTGCTCATTGCCAGGCATTCGCTCATTTTCAAATCGGATTTTATCAACTGAATGCCATTCTTGTGCAAATATCTTATCTCCCGTTGGCGCACAGGATAATGGCAGCTTTTCCTTACCCCCCGCACACCCCCTCTCCAGCTTTACCTCAATTTCCACACTGCCCCACTCCGTTCTATACTCCGTCTTCTAGCTCCTTTACTCTCTATTTCGCTTTGTCTTTCCCTGTTCAGCTGAGCGGCTCTGAGCTCAGTTGAGTCTCATCTTGGCCCTTGGTTCTTGCAGCTTTGTATGGCTTTGGAATTATTTTGAAAGCGGAAATTGATTTTCGTTTCTTATTGTGCGCGACTTTTGTGTTGCTTTGCTGATTTCTTTCCTTCATTGATTCATTCATTTACCTCCTCCCTCCGCCCTTGCAACCATATCGATACTCGTTTAACATGCATTTAAACAAATATACACTTTTCCAGGACATATTTTCATTGTATTCACTTTATTATTGCCTACTTATAAGCCTACATTTACTACTTTAAGGCTCATTGTTGTATTTTCAAATAATTGTATACCTAAAAATTAATATTACTTGGCTTTTTAAATATATGGTTTGAATTGAATCACATTTGCAGAATATTTAATAATTGATAGTCATTACAGTTAAGTCCCATCTTATATAATGTTCCAGCTTATTTGTTCAAATAAAATTGAAAGAAAATTTCAACTTAAATACCATGCGATAGAAAAGATACATTTTTATTGCACGGCCCAAGCGTTTTGCTGCCTTAAAGTGAATGTAAAAAGAACCTATCAGCGATGCTATGATCTGACCCACTTTATGCCCATTTATTTTCACTGAACCTAGGCCTGACCTCCCTATTCCTAAGGACGACACGTTTATGTAGTGTTCGGGGTTGGGGGTCGGCTGCTTTAGGGTCCTCTTCACTCGCGTCTGACATTATGAATGATCAGCATAAATTTCGCGGACTCTCACGAGTTGCAGCTGCTGCTGCTGTTGCTGCTGCTGCTGGAAAATGAAAAAGAAAAGATAACCAGGAGAACAAACTGAAGGACGGCTCAGAAATTCATTCCATTTCATTTCCTTTGTACGTGAGTGAAATTTTTTATGCAATTTTCTCTAATATTTCTCTGAGCTCAGCCCGGCAAATTCATGACAATGCAAACAATTTGCTGACTCTAGTTAATATGCCAAATACAAGAGTGTTAAGCACTTTTACAAAGTCTGCGAGCTGTTAAAAATTTTAGCAAATAATTGAGTGTGCAACAATGTAATGCGTGCAAGTTTTAACTCACAAATTGAGTGAACTCTATTTATGTTGATTGGGCAAATAACTCGGCCATAAAGTGTAATATTTCCTTAGCGTAAGATGAACTTGCAGATGAACTTGCGATTGACTATGAGTTACCCTGTATGCAATAGGATCCTTGTATTGTATAACTTAGCTGTGAAAGTCTTATGGTATAAAGATCATGCGTATTTCTCTATGTTAACTAAACAAAATCTGAATTCGCAAAGCACATTCCTTAGCTCCTATCACGCACTTCACTTGGAGTAGGGTATAAAAATACAAATAAAAAAATTAACTCCAAAAATATAACCCAGCAAATTCCTTAGCCACTTGAATGCCTTGTCGAATAATTCAGCAACAAATTGTAACACAGGAAGACGGAGAGAGAGAGAGAGAGCAAATGCCAAAAACTAAATTCAGTTTACATAATATAGCTCATAAAATATTTTTCACCCTCGACCCCGACAAACCGGCAGACAGACAATCAGACAGCCCTTGGCGTAAAACTAGGCCACACTTCAATGTGCCTTGAAGCGCAATTTAAGCATAAACAATAAAGAAAAGCGACGAACTCGAAGGAAATAAAAGTTGAAACTCGAAACATTTACATATGAAACGAACCCGCCCACTCAACACGAACAGACAAAATTGTGGTGGAACATTTTGGTTTTGCGGCGGGCGGAGGAAAGTTGGTGGCCTGGAAATTGGATACAAGCGTTCGTGGAAGGGGCTAAAGAGACAGCAGACTAAACAGCACTAAATTAATTCTGCACAATTTGCATTAAAATATGCAAATAAAAAAGTGAAAGAATCAACGGAAACGAAAAAAACCAACCGCACCCGCGCCCGCAAAAGCGAAGGGAACGTTTAAGCCAAAACTAAGCCCACAGCCAGAGTCAGAAATGGAGATGGAGGCAGGGATGGGGAAGAAGTTGGAAACGAAGCCAAAGACATATTCCCAGCCGTAAGCGTTAAGCATATGTGTGGCTGACTGAGCCTGCCAGACAATCGATGGGCTCCAGGAGCCTTTTAAATTTCAAGTGTGCTCCATTATGGCTTTAATGTTGGAAAAAAGTACAACAAAAAAACGAAGAAAAAACCGCCCCACAAGAGGTTTTTGAGGCACACCGTCGCTCAGTTCGACTTTCGGGTCTGGTTAACTTGCCGTTTCGATTATGAAAGTGCTGCACAAAAAATACGAATTTCCACATATTATGCCCGAGGCGCAACAACAAAAATTCAGCTGGTTGCAAATTTGATTGTTCTTGGAGCCGTCGCGCAGCCAAGAAAACGTGGCTATGTCAGAAATCCATCGCAGAGTGCAGCACGAGTGGGTGTGGATGTGGACGCTGGCGTTGGCGTTGGCGTCGGCATCCAATGAAGCATACAACTTTAGCGCACTTGCAACAGTTTTTTTTCCACCATATTCCGCTTGTATCGGGGCATGCCAGTTAGCTCAGCAAGTGTGCAACGTCTTAAAAACAATAGGAATATATTGAAGTTTATTAGTCTTAATTTATTTCATTTATCATCTAGTAAAGCATACAAAAATATTACTTTATTTAATTCTTATAATTAATGATAACTGAGCTACTATATATTATATTATTATAAATATTATTATGTTATTAATTTTAGCATTTATTGAAAATAGCAAAAAGTAAATTAAAGTATGAATGTTTTTCCTTAAAATCTAAATAAATGTGTGAAGCGGCAAATATTTTGCTTTGCAGCGTATCTTCTAGTCGAGCCCAGCCTAAACTTAAGCACTCTTACTTGTTTTATATTTCCTCACATGCGTTTCCTGCTCGCTTTCTTCCGGAGCGCACTGTGCAAAAATATGTTAGCTTCCAGTTTAGTAATCTGCATTGACTGTGATGGTATACACACACACACACACACACACACACATTCATATTGAAGTTGCAATGCAGAAAAATGCGTATATATTGAAATGCTGATAGAATTGTGTGCAACGAGCTGGTGAAAATGCAGCACGCAATGAGCTAGCTGCCAGCTACTTTCTGGAAATGGCATATTTACTAAGATATGTGTTCTCCAAACTAAGCAACTAAACTTTACAATTCATGAAATCAATGACGAAAAAGGGTTAGAATGTTCCAATGTTCCAATGTTCCTTGCAATGATCTGATAAAAAGCTATAAGTTCGACTATTGTTAAGGACTTTAATTTAAAGATATGTTGAGTTCCATGTCATATTAATTTTATTTATTCATTACAGAAGATTCACTCGGAAACAGTTAGTTAAATAAGTTACTATGAATTATAATTTGCGATTAGTTTAATTGCTGCTCTAAAAATGTTGTTGATGAGATTATTAGGTAAAGGATTTTATCATAACCTACGTTTTCTGATTGAAAATATGATCAAAATCCATGAGCTAGAATATTGTAAAGAACTTTAATTTCATGTTAATCATATTCATTTTAAGTGATTATCTATTAAAGATCCAATCGAATACAAACTGACCAAATAAAGTAAAGGCTTCAGGCATATTAAACCCACAAAAAAAAAAAGTATTCCCCGCCTTGCATTTGAATACCTTTAACAAACTCATCCCAGCCCACGTCAACTAAATTGTATGTAAACGTTATCTCAAGCGTAGTTTCTCGCCTGTAGTATCTGCGAATAAAACAAGCACAAGACCTTGTTCACTTTATAGACCTTTTAATAACATTCGTGTAGACTACTTAGCGTAAATGTACGACCGAGAGTCCGAAGGCAATGCACCCATTAGGCCAACCGGTAAATGAGCATTGAAACAATTCATAAAAACTACCCAAAAAGGCAATTTCATGCGCAACAGCCACGCATAAGTAGACTTATAGCCTGGACTGGACAGCTATTGTGGACTGTGCAGGGCCTTCTACAAATCCCTACCACCCGTTGATAGAGGCACTTACGAGGCGCCAATGTAATGGGAGCGTCGCTTGTCCAATAGTGAAAACGTGTTTACGCTTTTATTATGTAAAAGAAGTTAGCCAGAAGCAGCCATAAAAGCTAGCCAATTCCAGCTAACAACTCTAGCACCCAACTCCGACTCCAACTGCGACCACACAAATCTGCGCCGGACACTCACACGCGCCTTAATGTATGCAAAATAATTGCGCACATTAAATACCCTCAGTTCAGTTCAGTTCAGTTTAGTTAATTTCCCTGTGCCTAATAGAATGTGTCCGAATGGGTCTAGCGTGAAGAACAATACTTTAAAAACTGAAATTTGCTTACATATCTATTCTGTAATTTCATAGAGAAACATATTTTAAGCTTGTAGAACTCATCCCGATAAAGATTGGGGTTTTCTTGCAGGAATATGTATTGATGGAGGAACTTTAACATCAGAAGGAGGCACTTCAACTTATTGCCTGATTGGCACATTTATTTGAAATCGAATCATTTTGTTACCATATGATCATATTTTTAGATTTATCATTAATTCTTATTATCCTAAAAGTTTTGACAACTATCCGTTTCCATAGGCAAATGTTGAATGTAAAGTAAAAAGCAACATTCTGCGGAAAAGCTACATTACTGATTATGCATACTTATGCAACTCAGCTAGCTACTGGCATCCTTGCCGCATTATTGCTTGTTTGTTTTTATGAACTCTTTGGGTATGAGGTTTTGCATTTTCAACAAGAAACAATTAAGAAAAACAGAAAATGAGGCGCGTATCATAAAAATGAAAATTATGCAAATGGAAATTGTAAGGCAACAAAACGCCGCACAATATGCGAGCACTTAAAAATTGTACTTGTGGGAGAAAGACCAAAAAAAAAAAAAAAGAATGCAAAAGACTTTAGCTTTAGGTATTGTTTGCACTTATTTCCCTATTCAGAGTATGCAAATCCCATAAAAACTCATTTTGAGCCAATTGAGCTCATTGTTTTTGTAACTGATGTTGTTGGTGTTGGTGTTGTTGCTATTGTTGCCTGCTTGCAAGCGAGCTGAAAATCAACAAACAAAATAACTTTGTTGCCCCCTCGACCTTACAACACTTCCACATTAATTAACTAAAAAATGTGTTATAGTTCTGTGTTTGTTGTTAGTTAAATTGAGAATGAAAACGAAAATCAAAATGAAAATTAAAATAAATACAACACAAAAGCGTTCAATAGTGAAAATTACTCAAAGTTGCAACGTTGCACAAATAACTGTAACATCAACTAGCTACTAGAAAACGCACACATTGTTAATACAAAACTCACTGCAGGGCAATAATTGAAGCCACACATCCAAGCATCCGCACCCTTTCGCTTCCCCCCATCACTCCATTAACCCCTTTTCCAGCAATTGTTCTACACAATGTGTACTGTTGGTTTTTAATTTTATAGCCAAACAACAAAACGCTTACAGATTTCGCACTGAGCTCTCAATTTTTATTTAAAATCAATTCCCAACACTGGATGTCTGCTGTTGAACTTCAATATATATTCAAGCAACCAATGTGCTATAATCCCGTTGAGTTTGTGGCTTGGCAATTTAAGAAAAACACAGACACACATATTTGAAATGTGAGCCACAAAACCGTTGAACTATTGCAATTTTAATCCCCTAGAATGAGTTTGCTGAAGTCCAGTTGAGAGCAACTCCAATTTAGCCAAAGCATCGCAAGTTGATATCAGTTTTCGTATTTACATTCTCTATCCAAATCGGGAAATTTTCAGACAACACTTTTGAAAGAAACTTACTCGTAATTAAGTGTGCATTGAGTCTCAATTGGAACAGTTCTGAAGCAGCAAAAGCTTAGTTCTTAGCTGTCAAAATCCTCTTAAGAATTGTTGGGTTTGAGCATAAAAAAATCACGCTTTATTCCATGTCCCGAAAACTTGGTCTGCTGATAAAAAAAACTGACTCGCTGAACTAGTCATATTTTTGATTACTTAATGCTGCTAGAAATTTGTAATATCAGAGCTGAAACCAAAAATTAAACTCTCTTTTGGAAAAGCACCAAGTCAAGCCAAGGGATTTCAGCCAGCTTAGCCAGCTCGTGCTTGCCACAACAAGAACAACAACAATAAAAAGCAACAGCAGATGCAGGGGGGGGGGGGGGGGGTAGGGGGAGGAACAACAGGCAGTTTGTAAGTAAGCAGGCAACTATTTTCGAAGAAATACCCGTACAAATTTTCACAATTAATATGCACTTCCTGTGCAGACGACTTGCAAACCATTTTCTGAGTGCAGCCAGGCAACAAGACTTGCACTAACAGCAACAACAACAACAATAGTAGCAGAACAATGCAGTGGGTGGTCGGTATGGCTTCCTGGCATTCTTTAAGACCGACACACACACAAACACACATGCTCTCAGCCCGGTCGTATTCACATGTGAGTTCATTGCTGCCATTAATGAATACGTGTGCAGCAATAAAGCCATTTTTTATGTGCAAAAGTCACGTGAGAAACAATTTAGTACAGTTAAGTCACACGACGGTCTCAAAAGGTTATGGGGCCGGGCAGTGAGGGGGTGGAGGGGTGAAGATACCGACGAAGACGAGACCGGTGCAACTTTGTGCCTGGCACAGTCAAAAGAAACCCAACTTTATTTTAACATAAATATTACACATGTGCCTGTGTGTGTGTGTGTGTGTGTTGTGTGTGTGTGTTGTGTGTGTGTGTTGTGTGTGTGTTGTGTGTGCATGTGTGTGTCCTGTTTGTTCCAGCCGAAACTGGTATCCCAGCTAAAAAGTGAAAATATCTCAACCACATGCACAGATTAAAACTGACGGCATTTTGTGAGCTAGTAGCTGAATTAATTTTTTTTACCGTTTATCAACTGGGCAAATTGAAATCGTGTTGCTTGGAATACACACACACACACACACACACACACACACACACCTCCAGACAGTCTCTTTGTGTGTTTATGTGTGTGCCATTCTTAACCCACTTTTTCTCTTTGGTTAAAATTGATGTGAGCATTCGGCGCAGTCGATACAACTTTTGGAGCACTTCTTTGCCACTGGCCTAGTGTTAAACAAAATGCATTTCAATAGCCAAAGGCAAAGTTTGTGCCTGTAATACCAGCAGTGACTTTTTGACGAGTACATTTTCTTCTCTACTTTTACAGTTTCTGGTGGCACATCAACTAATTGATTTTCAAGTGGAACTGTAACTTTTGTTACTACTGGCAAACTTGGGAATTATTTCTGACACTAGAAAATGCTAATTAGCTAATTCATATTTAATTGGAAATATTTTTTGCTTAGAGCAGCTGTTTGAGTAATGCGTTAAAAATAACTAACATAAAATATCTGAAATAAATACTTAAACTTTGAGTTAGAATACTAGCCAGAAGAAGATGCAATATTTTAGGCAAATTAATTTTGAATTTGTGCAAGATTTGTGTTGATGTAAGAGCTATAGGTCCAGAAGCGGACACAATGATAGCGACTTGGATAGTGTCAATAAATATTCCAATTATGTTCATACTAACGAAATCTTCGTTTCAACCCGATTTTCAACTTAATTTCAATACAAATTTTGTTAATTCATAATATAGCAATTCTTTTCTTCAGCTTCTTTAATTTGTAATACAAATGTGTTTCATTGAGTTGATATTATTTTCCATATCCATCCATCAGTACATAAAAAGTCTTATATCATATACTTCATTTGTACTTTCCTGGCATCCATTGCAATTATCATGAGTTTCATATTGTTGCTCTGTGCGAATGCTGATTGTGTGATTTCAATAACTTCCCGTATACATTGATATTTGCCTCAACAATATTATGAAAAGCAAATACAATGGATAACTGAAAACACAAAAAAAAAAAAAAAAACAAGGAAAAGAAAACTGAAACAGGCTCTGTGTCATTTCGACTTGTAATTGTGTAATATGGCTGGAATGGTTTAAAGCCTCTTGCTGTTAAGCTGGTTGATAATTAAAATAACGGAAGCAAATTGGATGTGGTAAAACATGAAGTGAAATAACATGTTATTGCACTTTTCCTTAAATGAATTCCATGCTATGTGGCATCAGCTTTCAGCCGGATTCAGGGCACTCTTCACACCATCTGCCCTCTCGCTTCCACTCGCACAGATGATAATTACCAGACGCTGATAAAGTCGACGCATTTGTGGTCGCCTTTCACACAAAGAGACATCCTGTCGTCCTGACCCATTTCGCACTGATTCACATAAAATGCAATTTAAGACCACCAAAATAATTAAAGAAATAAAAACACACAAAGAGACACACACACACAGCTACATGCCCATAACAGTATTAATTGGAGGCTTTAACCCATCAAATCAAAGGCAACTCTGATCATGCGTGCAACTGTTGCAACTGCTGCTTCCAGATGCTTCCAGATGCAAGCTGCCTGTTGCCTGTTGTCTTCCACTGTCCACCCCCGGGCACCGTTAAATGGCGTTGCGGTTAATGAAATTGTCTCGTCTCGTCTCGTCTCGACGAGGCTGTCGACTGTCCACTGACATATCAGTTGATGGCACGACAGTGTGGCAACATTGCTTCCATTTCTCTTTCTCTTTATCCGTCCGTACGTCATCTTGGTTGCCGCCGCTGTCTGCAGCACCTGACGGACTTTGAAGCGCAAAAGCCAAAAACGTTCATACCACATTGCACTAAACTAAGCAAAGGCAAAAGCGTCATGTTTCTCCAAGACCCCTTTCCTCATTTCTTGCATGTCCGTCATGCTCGCTTTGTAATTGCAGTTGATGCAACGCACGCGTCTCATGCCATGCTCTGAATACAGATATTGTAGCTTAACAGGATAGTTCAACTTTGAGTTTGACTTTAAGCAATATGTAAAATAAAAAAAACCAATAAAATTTACTATAGAAGCTCAAAAGTTAATGGAGAAGCCATATTTTACAAGTGGAAAAAAATTGGAGCAATTACAAGTAAATCGTTAGAAGTTAGCCACTCCAAAAATAAAAACTAGAAACTAATAGAAGACGTACAAAGTGAATGTCTTCAGCACAGGTTCATCTTTACTTTATATCAACTTTCGCCTTCTTGTTGGGCCTCTTAGTTGCTTAGGCTCTTGGGTTCTTGGGCTGGTCGTAAAAAACGTTTGCGCAATGTCAACAAATTTGCGCGCTTATTAGATTTTCGTGGTTGCACACAATTTCGCCAACTAAGACCGCCGCAGAAAGATAAAGTGCAACAGCAGCAGCAGCAGCAGCGGCAGCAGCGGCGGCAAAATATGAATAAAATAGCGAAAACTTTTGCCAAACGGAAGTGCTTGCTGCGTTTTGGCTTCGGTTGACCAGCAGCAACGCCCTCTGGCATTCGCACACACACACACACCACGCCCCTAGCTATGACCACGCCCACAATTCCAACGGTCACGGTCGCCGCTTCTGCTAATGAGTTTTGTTGTCAGTTCTTTGCTGGCTCATGCACAAATTGGGCAACGGCTGCTGCAACCTTCCCCCTCCTCCCAGCTCGGGGCATCTGCGTTTTACATGAATTGCATGAGAAATTTTTGGGCACCATTTTTGCATGTGTTGGTCTGCTTCCACGTCTGTGTGTGAGTGTGGTAAGTTAATATTTGCTGCATAAATTCCAGCGCTTTGGCATTTGCTACGCTTCGTTTTGCTCCTTTTGCGCTTTTGTCGTGGTTCTTTTTTTTTTTTTGTTATGCACAAATTATGAAAATGCAGACATACTCATTTACTTCCTCCTCCCCCACACACACACCCCTCCTCCCCCGCCAATAATAACAACAACAACAACAACCGAGCAGCATGGTCACTCTAACCACGGCAGCATACTAAATAATATTAATTATGTTTTGCATTTTCAAGCTTTGCATTTTGCCCTTAGAATTTTCTTTGAATCTGAATTTGTGCAGACATTGGCTAATTTACTTTCAGCATACATTTTTTTGGCTTAATATAAATCGTTAAATTTTAATTTTGAAATTAAAAACAAGAATTTACTTACGCTAATGACAAATTAACTTAGCTGAGCTGCTGCCTTATTAGGATTTTTGGGTATGTTTCTTTGTGGTTTTAGCGATGCAAAATTGTATTTTGTGTTTTCTTAAGTTTGAGTACAAATATGAGAAGCTTATTTTAGTTTACTGCTTGGAAACCTCTTTTTCTAATTGAAATATGTATTTTGCTGGATCCAGGTTAAGTGTGTTTTTTTTAAATGGTCTTCTAAAAATATTATTTTAAAAATATTAAAATTAATTTAGGGACAAAATAAGCACAATATTTAGATAGGCAGTCCAACCATTAATACATTTTAACAAATAGGTTAAATAACATATTTAAAAGTGTAGTGTAGTGGTTGACCCAATGGAATAAGTACAATCCTCTCCGTTTATTGTGTTTACAAAATTTGCTAATTGTTTCTTATATATTTTATGCAAAATATGTAAAAAAAAAATGTAAATTTTTATGAACTAAATTGTTGTCCTTGTCGCGGTTAACTATCATATTTTTAATTTATAAAGCAATAGAGTATTGTAATGCACCAATTACAGATATTGATTATTGCCCTGCAATCCTTAAATCATTACTCGCATCTCGTAACTCAACACGAAAATCGATAACTTAATATGCTCAGTCAATGTATATTGATCGTTCTAGATCAAACAAATTTCAGTCGATCGTTGAATTAAACGAATTACCGAAATATTGCTCGATCAAGATCGATGCAACTGTCGCTTTTAAAATGAATTAAAAAGTTTGCGGAGAGCGTTTTACAGTTTACCACGCACACAAACACACAGACACAGCCAACATGCTCTAATTAGTAATCCCAACAGTCCAAAAGCCGCACTCAAACACGCTCAAAGCCGTGAATAGTCCAAACATGTTTTAAAACAAACAAAAGCAGCAAAACTCTTGTTTTTTGCTGTTGTTTTAGTTGTAGTTGTATGCGTTGTATGCGTTCAGCATGGACTGCAAACAAAAATGCTGAAAATTATCCGCTTAATCGTAACCAAACCAATTCCTTATGTATCTGTGTGTAGGTGTGTGTGTGTGTGTGTGTGTTTGCTGCGTTTGCAAAACAAACAAAAATGCGATGCGCACACAAATATGACACTGAATTGTTTTGCTCGCGGACAGAAACAATTCAAATGCAATTGGACTGAAATGGACAGCAATACTCAGAGAGAGATAGAAAGATAGAGAGAGAGAGAGAGAGAGAGAGAGAGAGAGCGAAAGCGAGTGTGCGAGCGACAGTTTCAAATTGCATTTCACACATTTACGGTAACCAAAAACCCCAGTCAACTTCACTCAATCCCCGCCCCCGCCCCCGCCCCTCACACTGTCATTTTTATGTCTGGCAAATGCAAACAATGAATTCGATGAGCTGCACTTTGAATTTACATTGTAAATTTGTGAGTGATTTTTATTGTTTTTGCGCCGTCGACCCCATAAATTGGTTGACATTTTGTGTGTGGCTGCGAATGGAGCTAATGACTTGCACCAAAAATAAACACCAGTAGCCAGAAAAAAAATATACATCTGTTTATATACATCTGTATACATATACCTGTATATATACATATACACATCGGTATACATTTTTTTATTTATTTAGTTATATAATTTTTGTTGCGTTGTTTTTAAATGGAATTTGCTATGTACATATTTAAATAATGTGCGAGTGTGTGTTTGCATAACGGCACTTGTCATTTAAATATCCCAATCGAAAAGTTTATATATGTTTGTGTGTGTATGTTTGTCTATCGGATTTGCTCACACAAACATACACTGCACTACACAAAAGTTGGAAAACTAAAGTTTGGCATAGTTGCCTGCTGCTCATTTAAAATATTGTGGTGTACCTTGGTATGACAACTGAAAATAATTTTCCCACAGTAATTGGAAATTGATGTCACCAATGCTCAGCTGCATTTCCCCATTTGACTGATGCAACTTAGTATCCCCGTAGGCGACTCTATGGCGATAGAGTACGGGCAAGATGAGTGCAATTACCTTCCGGGTGTCACTCGACTGCGTGGACAACAAAACGTAAACATAACCCACGGGAAATATGGCCACTTTGATGCTATAATCACAGAACTCGTACAAGAGATATGGATGCGATTCAGGTTTATAAAAACAATCGATACGATGTGCCACATAGATCCCATCCAGATCAATAGCAAATGGCATAGAAAATGTAGCATTTACAATATTATAGATGGGCTGTTGCAGCAACGGTAAATAGCCCAAATTCTCTATGATAGCCAGCAAATGTTTGACCCCGGCAACGGCACCACCATAACTATACCCCTGACACAAGACATAACCATTATTGTAGACCTTTAGGCTGCACGCGGGCTTCGAGAGGCGCACAATGAGTGCCGAGGATGTTTGGGGCTCGTAGCGCGTATTCCAGAAATGTTTACTTAATTCCTTCAGGTTCAGCGAGCAACCAGTTCTCAAGTGGCACACAAAGGGTCTGCAGAATAAATATATATATATATATATATGTGTATATGTTACATATATCTGCTAAGTCTGCTCTAATTTACCGATATAGCAGGTGCAAATACTTCTCGATAGCACCAAGTTTGGAGACATCCTTATAAATGCTCATCACATCGTAATCAGTTATAACGGTTATAATCTTCAGATCCTTAAATGTTGACTGCTTTGGTTTTTTTGCATTTCGTTTGTGCATTTTGTGTAGTTTTGCAATTTTTATAGCATTCAATTGACAATTTGATTTCTTGTAGTTTGTGCTCAGTGTGACCAAATATTTGATAGAACATGTGTTTTGTGCTTTGTGTTGAAAACAGTTCCTCATCTCTATCGATTTTCTCGCTGAAGAGACTTCGATCAACTTGATATTGATATCGATGATTAAAATTAAATCGAAATAAAAGCTAAATTAATTGAAGTACCCTTTTTGACATTTAGATTGAATATTATATAATCAAATTTATATATAAGAAATTTAAAAATGATCAAAATCACCTTCGGATTATTCCTACTAATAAAAAACATGAATCACTTATAATGTTGTTATCGAAATTCAAGAGTAATTCGATAACTACTCTTTCTAATTGGAAACTAGCTCACAGCTGCAATTCAAAACTTATTAAACTCCCTTAGGATTTTCAGCTAATCCAAAAACTAATGCAAAAGTTACTCTTTGAATTAAATGTAAATTTAACTCTCATTTATATGTAAATTTGTAATAAGTTAGAGCTGCTATAATCGACAAAATAAACGCCAAAGTCAGCCAAAAACTTTTGAAAAACTAACCCATGCCGCTGCTGCCGTCGAAACCAAACAATCAAAATATCATTTAAATTCAAATCGCAAAAATTGCATAATTGAAACGCCATTGAAGTCTATTAATAACTTTATTATGCAGCCAATGAAATGCAAATACACCCACACACACATATAAATAAACACTCCCACACACACAGACACAGAAAGAGCACTCATCTTTGTAATGGGTGAGGGAGGGAGGTAGGGAGATGGTGCAGGTGGCTGATGTTAGCTCATCAAACCCGAAAAACCACTTTGCTCAACTCTTTTCAAAGTGCATACATCATCAACGCTAAGCCAAAACAAAAAAAAAAGGTGGCTCAAAAGTATGAAGAAGGTGGGTGGGTGTTGGGTGGTTGTATTCTGGGTGGGTTGGCTGATGAATGCTGGCAGCGGGCGCTGAAAACTTTTGTGCAATGTTGATTTTTCCGCAAGACTCGGTTTTTTTGCTGCCATCGCTGGACGGCGAGACGGTCGAAGGTGGGTGGCATTCATGAGGGGTGGGATTGCCCCAAGCACTTTGCCAACAAAAACCCACATCTCAGGCAAAAGTCTTTCAATAATAAAAATATTGAGACACAATAAGAACAACAAAAACACAGAAAGAACAGTGAAATGCCGAGTGAAAGTGCACAGCAGATGAAGAGCTAACCAAGCAGCAAGGATCAATGCAAATGCAATTTAAAAATGCCAATTCCAAATTGCCGATTGCAAGTACCACAAACATCTGCAATATTCCTTTAACTCAATATTAAGCTGGCTCTTAACCAAGCTTCGATATATATCAAATCAATTTAGGAAACTGTAAATTTAGCTCTGTGTCAGCGTGATATATAATTTAGTTAATTATTTATTTATTTAGTTAATGTAATCAAAAAATAGTACGCAACAGGTGAGAAAAGTTACTAAAACTGAGGACTACATTTATTTTCGACCTAGACAAGGATTATTAATTTATAGGCATTTTTTTTTCAAATATTTATCTGTGTATGGTATACGAAAACTTGTACCAGATGTCTTTTTATCTTGTTTTTATCAAGATTTAACTTCAAATCTATTTCTGTTTAAAATATCATGCAAAAGTGCATTTAAAACGAGTGAAATTTTAACCGCCTTAAATAAAGCTGTTACACCTCAAGTCCCTCAGCTGCCACGCCCCATTGTGCTTTAATAATGTTTGTTGCCCCGTTGACTTTTGGCGCTAACGTTGTTGTCGCTGATGACGACAAACAAAACAATGGAATCAAAGCCGTTTAATGGCTTTTGTGTGTAAAATGAGTGAATGCGACAATGTTTCCGGCATTCATTTGCGGCATCATTTGCTTTGTGCCACCAAAAAGAACAGCGCCCAACTCCTGCACATACAACAACCCATTAGCTTTTACAGGTTAAGGGGCAAGCAGTTGTTGTTTTTGTTGTTTCTGGTGTTATTGCAAGTGTGTTTACACACACTCAGTCAATAGGTGGAAACAGTTGCATGCGCTAATCGATAAAAGGGGATGCTGGTAGCACACAGCACCACCCCTTTCCCCGTCAAGGATGCTGCATGTGACTACAAGTACAAAGCCAGTGGCATTATTGGTGTTTTGTTATAACTAGCAAATGCAAGTTACCAACTTGCCACAACGTTGCCGCCACCAGCACAATGCTGGAGATGTGTGTGAGTTTGTAAGAGTGACAATTAAATGAATGTGCCTCTGATATCTACTGAAAGTCTTACATTTCAACAATTTTGAGTTACATTTGAGTCTGATGCAAAACTATATTTGATAAGAATGTAATATATTTGTCATATAACATTTATTTTTAGTAAATAACTGCTGAATAGATTTGGCAAAATATAATCAATTAACACGCTTACAGAATACTTACAGAATATATATTTATATTTTTTTTATGTTTTAGTGCAAGACAAAATAATTAATCAACGATTGAGCTCAAGCTCAGGGCTCAAAATGAATCCAATTTGAAGTGCAATTTTTTCTTTTGTGCGCTTTGCATTTTGTAAAGAATTGTGATAGAGAAATAATTAGCTGATGTCGAAACAATCACTGCGCTATATTATTAAAAGATTAAGGATTGTATTTCAAATTGTATTTACTTGAATCGAATTAAAAAGAAAGTAAAGAAATGCTGACAGTAGACAAGCAAAATTATCTTATCTTCAAAGTTAATTAGTTTAAGCCTGATAGAAGAATTTAATTTTACTTCAAATTTAGCAGCATTTGTCTTTTATCAGTTTATGCCGAATGAAAAATGCATACAAAAGATAATGTCTCCGATCGCATAAAGTATAAATACTCACAATCTATCTATCTTTCTCTCTTGTTATATACAAAATAGAGCAGACTTCCGTGTAACTGGTGTACAAATATTTCTTTATTCGTTTATGTCGTTAGATTGATTTTGTGCTTTCGAGTTAAATATCTGTTGAGTCGCGCCAGCAAATCGAATGCCAATGCTAAAAATACTCGGCTAATTAGGCGATCAAGGGCCATGCCCGAAAAACTCATTAGGGTGGGAGGCAATAAGCGAAGTTGGGACGAGGGGGTTGGAATGCTCTGGCGTGAAAATCAATAGCTCTATTATTGTGGCAGTGAATGACGCGACTCGACGCGTTGATTGACAGCCTAATTGAGGCTTCTGACTTCTTTAACTTTTAGGGGCCAATGACCGCTTTACTGATTGTGCCAATAATAATATTGTAATAACGGAAAAGGAAGAACAACAACAGCAACAACAATGGCAACACTGGCAACCCTTGTCACCCCCTTCAGATATTAAATATTTACCAAAGCCTCACACTTGGATTGTGGCGTGAGCGGCTTCCGTTTGAATTTTTTATTGATTGAACTGTTAATGTCAATTGCTGTGCAAATACTAATCAAACGCTTGGTTTACGCAATTAAGCAGCAAACACAATCCCCAAAACGCCCACAACACACACACACACACACACTGTCACGCCCAGCTGTGGCATGTAAAGTTCTAAATTAGCATTTACATTGCGTGCAACACAGTGCAAGACATTAAATTAAAGCCAGCACGAAAGTAGATGCCAAACTCGCACCTATCCCCCACCTCCACTCCCACCCAACCTTTCAACACCCCGCAAGCAATCGTCATGGTTAAAATCCGTCTAAAATCATCGGTCAAAAACCTGTGCAAACGACACAAAACAATGCCAAAGTCTGAAACGGATATTCACAGTAGTTTCGAGCCTGGCCATTAAAAAGTCTCGTCTGCGAGTTGCCTCTCAAAACCTATACACCCCTACCCCCAACCTGTTCTAAGCGTTTCACATTTATACCCAACTTTATTCAGAGTTGGTGCATATATATTTTTCATATACCCTTGTAGGAAGTATTTTGCTTCTGTTGTGAAATTTGTGACGCTCTTAGGATAGGTCTCTGGACACGCGGTAAATTCTTAACCTGTATCAATAATCCTAAGCCTATTTCATTGAAACTTGGTATTTATTCTTCTTCGATCATACAGGAAATCAGAGCCGACCTCGTCAGACCACTATATCATATATCAGATATAGGAACAATCAGTCATAAACATACAAATTACTCTTTCTGTCTCTGACACAATACAACTAGACAAATGTGTATAGTTCAGCTAGTCGTAAAATGAAAAACATTTCAATAATCTGAAACCTACAAAAACATAATAAAATTTCGAGCTTTGTGTTGATATAAATGTTAGGTAACTCTAACCACTCTAGTAGGGTATATAATCTTCGGCTTGCCTATATTAACACTATTTTCTTGTTTTTTTTTTTTATTATTATTGAACTTTCAAAGGGTTGGCTCTGAACTCGCTTTTGACATGGCAAAACAAAGCCTGGCGAGAAAATCTAACGAATATTTTATTTATTTTTTTATAGATTTGTTTATTTGCTTGTTGGCTGGTTCAATGTATCGGTGATGGATTTTCAAAAGCTTTAAGCTTTCCGGACTACGCTGCGTATGCGCTATAATAATGCTTTGATTCTATTAACATGAAATTATAAAGTAATAAGCGATAATAAACGATACTAAATTTGCATAAATTGGATACAAAATCAGCAAATCATCAATTTTTATTAAATATCAAAATATGTTTCACTTAGCTCGCTATTTAATAATTACATTTTGGGCAGCATTTTAAACTGCGATTAATATAATTGTTCAATTAATAAATTATTAAGTATATCTTTATGTTTGATTAAGGCAATAGAAAAATGTTGCATTAAATTAACGAATTACTTAATTCCTTATTTGGCCTTAGGCTGTTTAACATAGATAAACTAAAAAAGATTCGATGCTGAATGGTTTTAATTGAGTACAATATAAAAAAATATGAAATATGAAAATCACATTTTCAAACTTGTGTGCAAGGGCATTAAATGTTCAACAAGTCTGAAATAAAATTTTTAAAAATTAAATTGATAGTAAAATTAGTTGACCTTTTTTTGAATAAATAGTTTGATCCTTTTAAAATTTAGTTTAGTTGAACAAATTTTCAATTTAGTTAAAGTGCAGACAAAAACAAGTGTGTTGAAATTGAATATTTTGTTGTTTTAAAATAAGCTGCTTATTTACTTAAAAAGCATTAATTATTACGTGCTTTACTACGCTGTGCAAAATAAATAGAAGACCATTCCCAAAATCAAGAAGATTATGTTTATTTGGCAACTAGACACAAAAATATGTTTAAACTCAACACAAGTAAGGCCTTAGAGATAGTCTTATGCCTTACCTCTTAATTAGCCGCAGCGGCCACTTCATAATAATTTTGTTTCCTCATGCCACAAGCTGACAAAATGCCAGACGCTGGCGCCAAGAAAAACGTCTGTTCTAATAATAATCTTTCAAAAAAAAATGAGAAAATGCAAAGCTGAATAGCTTTCGAGTGTTTTAAAATGATTCCCATTGCACTTATATGTTACTTACTTTAGAGAAGAACAAGAACAACACACTCATATTCTGACACACACACACACCCTGGGAGCGACATGATATCCGTTTGTGCTCATTCAAATCGCATGTAAAAACTATGTTGCATACTTTTTGGCACAGCCCGGAGCAGTCAGCACTTGGACAGGTTCCAGCAGCACTAGCAACAGCCAAACCCAGCAAATGCCATAGAGAAAACCACCACGTTGAATCTGAATCCTTTTTGGGCGCTGGAAGGCACCGGAAGTGGCGGAAGCACATAGCGCTGAAATAAAGTGTTGCATACTGTTTGGCGCAACAATAATAAAAATATCGCATATTTCGCGACTACACAAAATTATAGCAACGCTTCTTATGGCACCGCCCTCGCTCCCATCGCCGCCCTGCCCATCGCCCTTTCGACAATATGCTTGACTTGTTTTTGTTGTTTTTCAACTTGTAAGCTAATCTCCTTCTTAGTCTAGTATAGATATATTTGCACCATAAGCTCATACTGTGCAAAGTATGAGCAGCATTATCAAGAGCGCGAGCTCAACTACGATATACCCTGCACACCAACTCATTACCAATCAAAAGTCGTACTCTAATTGTATGTAAATGTGTCTGAAAATCTGCAAGGGAAATGCTTGCGCTAGTTTGGTAAATATTAAAGGACTATTTTCGAAGTCGATATCAGGCAAACAGGGAAATTTATCGATAAAATCAGATAAACTTGATCTGCTTATGATTTAAAAGAATTTAAATTGCAATTTCCAACTATAATAGCCTCTAAGATCGACTTGTTCAAACAGACCGCCAGACGAACATGGCTAAATCGAGTCGACTTTTGATACTAATCAAAGACACATACATTTTATGACATCGGAAATGCTTTCTTCTGTTTGTTACATACGTTTGCACAACTCAATTATACGCTTTTTACCCATTCTTAATGGGTCCAAGTGATAAAAATATATAGATAAGCCTTTAATTTCGATAGTTGGACACATCGATGCGGCATAAAATTAAATCAATGGATGTATTCATAATTGATAAATAATTTTCAGCTTAATTTGATTTAAGCATAGCATGTATAGCATTTAGAGGGTATTAAGTGATTGGGGAATGCCCTTGCCACCTTTGCACATTGTTGGCTGGCTCCTGCCGTTGAGTGACCGCCCAACGTGCTCTCTGTTTCCAATTTCAAAGCAGACTACATTGATGGCAACAAATGCTCTCCCGCCAGCTCCATTTTATATTTGATATTTTATTACGTTACATTTCCCTGGCTTATTACATTTTGGCTTTTAAGCTGTTGACACAACTTGATTTCCGCAATCGTTTCGCAACTCCCCCGACTACTCTGCGAGCCGTGACTGGTCAGCAGAGTTGTAACAAGTGCAGTTCGTTTTTTTTTTTATCTCTCTCTCTCTCTCTCTCTCTCTCTCTCTCTCAAGAGGGGCGCTTGAGGTTGAAGTTCGCCTCAGGTTCAGAACAGTTCAGTTGAGTTTTTGGAGTCTACTGTGCTGTGTATTTTTCGTGTGTCACTGTTCATATATATTTATATATAGAGAGAGAGAGAGGAGGAGAGAGGCCACCCACGTTGTTTTGTTTTAGTTTACGTTGCCCTCTCGCCGCTTTACAGTTCACTTTTGGTTCGGTTCGGTTCGTTTCGGTGTGTTTTTGTGTGTGCTTCCACTTTTGGGAGTTGGAACTGGCCAGCAGCTGGCTTGCTGCTGCTGCTACTTCTGGTTTTTGTGCTGACGCCTGACCCAGAAAACAAAATTGTGTCTAATGGGTTTTTGTTATGTTTTTTGACATTTTGGGAATAATGTTTCCGTTTCCGGTTTAAGGTGTGCTGCACTGCGAAGGCAACTGTATGCGACAATTTCCGCTCGCTTCGGACGCCAAAAATAAGGTCAACATGCTCTTTAGCTGATTTCATAAAACAAAAAGCCATCCAGTCACAAAACGACCCAATCTAAAGTTGCCCTCAACCTGATATACTCACTCGCTGAGAAACTGAGACAGAGAGACAGACAGACAGAGATAGAGAGAGAGAGAGAGAGAGAGAGAGAGAGACTCGCATAAACTTAACTAAAACCGCCACATCAAAAGATGGTAGCATTTTGATACTTTCAGCTAATTTCAGGGCCGCCGTTAACATGACAACGTAATTATTTTTTCTGTCATCCGGCTCTACGCCTCCAAGGGATGCTCGGGATGCTCAGCTATTTAGCTGCTGCCGTGCGCGATAAGACACAACTGGGTGGATGGATTGTGATTAATGGCGCGGAGCACCCAGCAAAATTTACATACGAAATTGAAAGCAAATATTTGCAGTGATACCAACAAAAAAATATATATATCTCTATGTGTGTGTGTACTGCGCTAATTGCACTTTGACTTTTGAACCGTACACAGGCCAACAACAACAAATTTGTACTATGCATACATAAGCATACAGAGCACACACAACACACAACACATGAGACCCTCCCTTTCTGTCTGCCTGTCTGCCTGTCCGCTCATGTCCTTTCATGTCTGGCTTGACAAAATTAGCAGAGTAATTCACGGCGCCTGCTGACAGCGCTCAGTCAGGCAGTCAGTCAGTCTCAAGGCCTTTGCCCCTGCATGTTGCCCCAGTAGCCCTTTTCAGCGCCAATTTTTTATTGCGTCTCTGCCTCTGTCTACTTTGGAGAACACACAATTAATTGAACAACTGTAGGTGGGTAATACTGTTGTTATCGTTGACATAATATCAGCTTATTTAGGCGACTAGACTGTTTTTTCTGAAAATCACTGAAAAATCAATGGCGTTGCCTAAACAGCAATCTGTTAAACAGAAAATTAAATGGAAATCTAAGAATTTAACGTTTATATGTACATAAATATTTGAAATGCGCATATTTCAACTCAACTTAACGAAGGTCCAAATATAATTTAAATCATTTGCATAGCAGAACGAAATATATGGGTAATTCCTGAGAATTCATGACATTTCTTAAGTACTTGCAAACTTATTTTCGCTTCATATTTTGGACTTTTATGAATAAGGCATATTTATTTACTCACCCTGCTCAGCTGCGAAGCAAATGTAATTCTGCAAAGTAAATACAAAATTAATAGATACTTATTACATGTTCAAATATAAGAAAAACAATTTTAATGCAGTATTCCAATAGAAGAAAACTCTTTAAAAGAATTAGGCAGCGATTCTAAGAGACTCTCAATTAAAAACATTTAAGAATTAATATTACGTATTAATAAGTTTTAACGAAATGAAGGTGTGCATGAGTCACAACTAATTTATGTTGAAAGATGAAGCTCTCTCTCTCTGTGTTATCCTCCCCTTAAATTATAGAGTATGTATATTTAGATAGAATCTTACTGGTATTTCAACTGCAAAATTTCGTATTTAATATCCGAAAGTGGCCTTAACTATTTTGGCAAGCAACTTACTCAGAAGTTTATCAAAATTCAAGAGGCGCATATCCGATGCCTATAAAAATAGATGGCAAATCAGGAGTACAACAATTTCAGCACCCAAAACTAAAGCATGCATATAAATGTATGTGCATAATATATATTTATAGTCAGTATACGTTACTGCCATATTATCGTTATTAGAACTCATTAGCAGCAGCATATCAGTCAGCAAGAAGAGAGAAACGAGTGAGATGCGATGTGAGAGGATGTGAAAGCGAAACCAAATACAATCTATTTAAATAGCTTGGGCTTGTGTGTTGGCATGTGTGTGTGTGTGTGTGTGTGTGTGTGTGTGTGTGTGAGTTTGTAGAGTGCCTGAAGTGCTTATACTATATGGATAGGGCAGAGATTGAGAGGAGTAATGTGGAACCCAATAGAATGGGTATTGAATGTGAGCCAATTTGCCTGGACGCTTGGGGCGCTCAAGTAAACTGAAATCGGTTATTATGTTTGCGGAACACATTGGGAATATTGGAATTGGGCTATTATATATATGGCTGATGTTAAGGTCGTGTAAATGATACTAGCCAAGTGCTGAGTGCCGCTCGCCGATCTCAATTTGCATGCTATCATTTTGATCAAAACAATTCACTTAATTAACAACGCAAAGTGAAATGAAAATAACCACCGAACAAAAGCAAAGAACAGCAAAAAAGGGAAAACAAAAGTTTTTACCTGCAGCTGCAGCGGAAAGACAAACAGAAATGGAAACAAGCAGCAGGCAGCAGGCAGGAGGCAGCAGCATTTGCGACCATTGTGCGACTTAATTTCTGTGTTGCCAGCGTTCACATGCCCTAATGGGGGAAGGGACAACAACGAGAGCAGCCACGTTTTGGGGTCGGGACATTCGAGTCTTTTGGGGCGTGTACATGGGAAAATGCCTGCCGGAAATCGCCTGCATTGTGCGAGATAACAATTTTCATGCAATGACCGAGACGAGAACCAAACCAACAAACCACTGACCCACACCCCAACCCACCCAACTACCACACTCATTACTTGTAATAGCGCTTGATGGTGATGATGACAACTACAGCAGCAGCAGCAGCAACAACAACAGCAACAACAGCAACAACAACAACAACATTTGTGTCCAGCAGGCAAAAGCAAGCGTCTGATGCGGAACCGGGCAGCGGATTGCATTTCAAGTGGCATTTCTGCATTCACACAGGCGAGAAGCGTTCACCATTCGCCTGGCCCGACCACATCCAAAATGTACTCGTAACGTTTCATTTCCGTCAACCCACACAAACACAGAGCATGCGAGGGAGAAAAGGGTTGACAACACAGGCAGAACAAGTCTGCGGCTAATATAAAACGAAGACTGCCAATGAAACAGCGCATTATGTGCAATGATGATGACGATGACAACAGTTCACCAGAATCTGAATCCGAAACAAACACAATCAGTGTCAGGACGAGAACGAGGTCCATGTCCAGGTTCAGCTGGACAGCAATATCCGCATTCACAGCAAATCCATTATCATTATGAATGTCCATTATAGTTAGTTGGCATTCAACGATTTCGAATTGCGCAGTACCAAAAATATTTCGCAATAAACCATTATTAACTAGATACATGAATGGAGGCATTTAAATTCACTTAATACGATCAATGAATTCTATAACAGCAAATTGATTCAATGAAATGATTTTTAATGATAATGATTACCAAAAAACGATAGATCCAAAAACGATTATAATCGACTATAAATTGATTTGCGAGGCTCATAATTTGGATCAATTAAAACAGTTTAATACTCCAACACAAATGAACCAATTTGTTGTTTTAACTATTTATACATCTTATAACAGGAATAAAATAATAACTATAGAAAAATAGATTTATAAAAAAATAACTTAAATACGAAATATTTTAGAACAAAAATCATAGACTATTTTCATAGCTATAAGCGGCTCTAAATTGATTTAAGAAGCTTACAATTCTGTTTCTTTTTTCTCAATTCAATCAAATGTAAGATAATACGCCAATAAAAATAAAGTAATTTATAGCTTTAATAGTTTACACATACATTATTAAAAATGTATGAAAACTGTCATTTTTAAACTGTTTGTTAAGCTTTTCACATTTTACATTTTATCAAGGCAACAAAGAAAATGAACAAAATAAAAAAAAAATAAGGCCAAGAAATATAAATGCCAGTTTGAGATGGACATAAGAGCATTGCCTTTTGTAAAAGTGGTGATTATGTGTGTTCTTTATTTCGTTTTTTGTGGGGCCTTTGAGAATTAATCTGAGCATATATATTATGACACTCAACTTTAATATTTGTGGACATTTTCAAGTTTCATTTGTCTGACTTTGTCTGCTTTTGTTGCAGGATGGATGCCAAGGACTACGCAGGACTTGCCGGTTGCACGGGGCTCGCTTTTGTTCTATACCTAAACACATTAAACGCTGGATTTGTCTACGATGACAGGTGAGAGAAATTTAAACGAATTAAAAATTCCATATGTCAGCAAGTTGACGAAGGTAAATGGGTCCTCGAGTTTTCAGCTTGGAGCGACATTTTGTCGACGGTGCGATGGGTTCACTGTGGGTGGGTGAATGGGGTGACTGGGGGTCGACAAAGATTGTTGGTTGGCTGGCTGGTTGGTGTTGTTGCTGCATAAAAAGTTGTTATGATTAATTGGGCCGCCAAGTGCCGCCATTCATTTGATAAAAATCACTATAATAAATTCTCGGGTTGCCTAATTGTAAAACTGGCAACGAACTGCCAGCTTATCGCTCTGTATATATATATACATATATAAATGTATAGTAAATGTTTTCGGTGGGGGTCTATTGTCAAAATCAGACGATGGCCACTGGCAAGCAAATTAAAAACAAAAATGTTGATTTATGTTGTCGTTTTGCCGGGCAACTGTACAAAATTGGTCTGAAGTTGTTCTTTAGGCATCGTTCAGCTCACCTAGCATTGAAATGCTGCTAACGCAAACGCAAAACGAAATTAACCATAAATATCAAAAGTCATGTACAATGGACAGGAATTTCCCCCGAGGACGAAGCACTTGGACCAACAACAGAAGCAGCAGCAACAGCAACAAGAACAGCAACAGCAGTAGCTATAGTCCATTTTCCCAGCCCCACCCCCCTTCAAGCTATTCCTTACAATGCTTCCCATTCTCATACCAATTCCCATTGCCATTGCTATAGACGAAGTCAACTGCTGCGTTTCTGGACGCCAAGTGACGCCACAACTACAGAAACGAGCAAACAATTGTACAGTTGTGTACAGGACAGCAGCGGCATCAGCTACAGTGGAGCAGGGGGATTGCTTTCCAGAGACGGGGGCAGGGTGTGGGAGAGAAAGTAGTGCGCATAAATGGGAAGTTATGCACAAAGTGCTCAGCCGAAAGCTTCAGTTGTAGCTCGTTATTTTGTGCAGCTCCGCCCGTTGCAATACCCTATATGACACATGTACACAAAATGGGGCATATGCTATTAATCAGCTTTTTGTACAGCTCTGTCTACAAAACTAAAGTATTTAAGAAAATTAAACTTGTTATTGTTCGGGCCAATATCATGTGCCAACTACTCTAACTCATTATTATTTTTATGCGCTGAACCTATTCAAAATGGTTAAAAGGTTTTAATGGTAATAATTAAAAGTATGCAGCAGGCAGAAGGAGGCATCTCTGACTCCATAATGTATATATTTTCTTGATCACGATCAACAGCCGTCAAACAGCAATAATATATATGACAGGGTATCTAGTAGTCGAGCTTACTCGACTACAGCAGTCTTACTTGTATTGTTCTGCTTTTGCCAGAAAACAAGCACAAAAGTTACACAGCCATACACACACACACGCACACACACAAACACACACTGAGTCAAATAATAAACGCAACTTATATAACTCTGTTCCACCTCAGACACCACTTGCACAGACCCCCACCAACCCGCTGCTGCTGCTGCTGCTGCTGCTGCTCCTGCTCCTGCTTGTAGCTCAACCAGGCGTCCCTTTTCGGGGACAAAAAGTTCTTGGCGAGTTTATGTTTTTTGGCCGAAGAGCGGATGCTTCTGTGGTCATTTTCACGCAGCTGCCAACACCACTCGGCCATTGCCTACCTATGCAGGCCACAGCAACAGTAGATTGTTGTTGTTGTTGTTGTTGTGGTCACACACACACACACAACATGGCCACAGTTGCCACATGAGCACAAGTTATTATTGTCAAGCCAAGCCAAACAAAACATGATTTATTAAATGGCAGCATTCCCTTCAATTTGTTTCCTATCAACTGGAAAAAGAGCAATGGCCAATGCTTGATTTTGCTGGGTGGAGGAGAGTGGTACCGGAGGTGCAGGGAGAGCGATACATAAACATTTTTCACGTGTGTGCTGTGAATTGTTTCATGTTTCGTTCTTGTCGCTTGTTATTCCTTTTTTTTTATTTATCATTTTTGCCACACATTCGACCGGGCTACAGGTATGGGTATAATATGTATTTTGTTCTACTATAGTTGCGAAGATAAGAGTTTAAAAAAAAGAGAATAAAACTTTTGCGCATGAAATATTTGGGGAAACAAATCAAAAATAAAACGAGTTATGTTCGAAGTTAAGGCTCATATATCGTGCGGTGATAATAAATACATTAAATTTAGTGTTTTATGCACATACAACAAAAAGCAGATAACATTTGTATATTTAAGGAGCCTAATTATAATTATTAAAAGCTCGACAGATTAACTCATTTGCAATCGGTTGTTTTTTAATAAGTGCTTTTCCAAATTATAGCTTGGCTCTTTAGCAGTAGCTGAGCTTTCAAAAAGGAAAACGTTTTTTAACCAATTATTTATAACACTTACTTATTTTGTGTACTTTTTTTATTACTTTTTATATTTATTATACTCCACCTGATTTATATTTCTTGTTAACAGGCCCAAAGCTAGATTAATTATTTTGATGTTGCTCAACGAGAATACATAGCTTTAATACCGTTGTGGAGAGTATTATAAGTTTGTCGTGCAGTTTGTAATGCACAAAGAGAGACATCTCCAATCCCACAAAGTATCAGTATCATTAGCCGAATTGACTACAATATCATATAGCTTTCATGGCAACTCTCAATATTTAACACTTATTGTGAAATTTAACTGCCGGGATTTGGATCTAGTTTGTAAGGGTATGCAATTTTCGGCTTGTCCAAGTTACTCTTTTAGCATTGTTTATTTTACCGCAGAAGTGCTGTGCGATTAAAGCAGCTTTCAGGGTAGATTTGAAATAGATTTGGCCACGGTCAAAAGTTTCACACCTAACAATTTTGATAAATTTGACATTTCATAAAAAAAAATATAGCAACAGCTACAAAATGTTGCCAAAGAGCCAATCTGCAGTCTTACAATAATTTATGTGCCATATTAAAAGGACAGCGACAACAAAAAACGACCAGCACAAAATTCAACGTTACGTATACGTAATTTTTTGATAGCCAAACGGCAGTATGGCTCCAAGCGCACTTCCACTTTCACAGCTGCGATAGGAGGTGATGGAGGCGGAGAAGATATGGCAGCTCTTACGCCAGCAACGGTATTTTTTATAGAAAATCGAAAATTTTCACTTTACATAAGCAGAAGCAGCTTCACAGAACGTACTACAAGTGTTTGTGGGTAACCATAACGCCAGAGTGTCAGGTGAGGGGCAATGTGGATGGGCAGGACAAGTTGGCTCTGAGGGTGCAGGCATGCAGGCATGCAGCAGGCAGAAGGCAGAAGAGAACTGAGTGCGGCACTTTCGCATTGGATGTCCTCGCTGCTGATGCCATGATATATTGTCTTTAACAAAAGCCAACCACACTGCTCTGAGTGCGTGTGCATGCTTATGAGTGCGTGTGCATGCTTATGAGTGTGTGTGTGTGTGTGTGTGTGAGTCTGTATGCGTGTGTGCTGCAAGGAAATCCCTATTGCCAAAGTACAGTGGTATTAGATCATATAATAATACCAATAATATACAATTTAAAATACTTAAAATGTTTACCCAGTTGGCAGATTAAAATAACTGAAACGATTTCACCATAATTATTTTTAAAACAAAATTCAAGATTTTGTTAAGCAAGAGTGTTAAAGCCAAAGCATATTTTTAAATATATGTAAAAAAAAATCATTGAGAATTTAGATCCTATACATTATTATCAAGCCACTATATATCTTCAACAATTGATGTATGTTTTCGTTGATTTCTGCACCATAAGCGACTAACGGCAATCGATGATTTGGAAGAAAAGCCTAGATACTTTCATCATTTTCGTTGCACAGTGCAACGTTTACTCGAATTGATGCCAACGACTCAGCTTGTTCCTTGTGCCTCTGGCTGCGGCACCAGCGGCAGCTCCAGCCGCAGCATAGCAGCTCCAGACCCCTGCTCAAGCTCCAGCTCTTGACTGCGAGTGAAAAGCGAATGATAACGGCAGCTACTACTATATACATGCCACACTTGTAAGCTGCTTGAATCTTGCTTGGCATTTTTGTTGTTGCTGCTGTTGCTGCTGCTGCTGCTGGTGGGTGCTGACAAAATGTTGCCTGCTGGTGGTGTTGATGTTTTCGTTGTTGCGCCCCCGCCATACCTGCTCCAGAGAATATTGCTATTCATTCACTAGTTACGATGATAAAGCACAAAAAAGGCACGGAGGAAATTCTGCTGATGAGACGATAATGTCGCCGAGCCACAACTTCCCCTTTTGCCCAGGCCAAAAATTAAGCCGAAAGCAACACAGAGGGCAATAAGAGAAGAGGATGGGGGATGGGGAATGGTGGGAGTGGGAGGCAGCTTATACAATGGTTGCTCTTGAAGGTATATGCAGCTAGTAACTGCTTTTCAATATTTGCCATCGTTTGGCTCCGCTGCTTGAAATCCTTGCAAATGAGGCGAAAGTAAGAGAAGAATTCAAAAATGGGAAACCCACACAAATGCACCTGCTGTGGCAGACACAGTTACCGCAAAACCCCCCGCACACCCCCTCCCCCCATCGAACTCCATGTTACGTTATTTTTCTTGAGCTTTGTGCGATAAGAATTTGTTTGCACTCGACAACATTTGTGTGGATGCAAAATGCCAATTGAAATTGAAGTGTAGATGAGTGCCACAAGTGATACCACCAATAACTTGGAAAAACTCAATATATATGGCAGACACCATACCCCTCTTTAAAGAATCCACTTTTATGCCAATTTTCATGCCACACAAGTCAAAAGAAAATAAGGAAAATTGTCTGCCAAAAAATACACTTTCATGCATAGATAGCACAATATGTACGGCTATCTGCTAAATAAAATATATATTGAAAAATAATATTTTTATTCAAATTGCTTCACAAATTACAAATGTATTTTGTCTTTTTGCTTCTGGTATGCTTTTATTATTTTAAGCTTTTTACTTTGCCTTTTTACCTTACTGCATATCTATTGAAAACAGTTTCGACCCTTTTGTAGCCGCCAGCTCGATTTAAAAACAAAAAAAAAAGAAAAGGAATAGATAAAAAAAAATATGGGCTGTGTTAACTTTTGAGCTTATACAGCAGAAACCCAAAACTACAGCCCGCGGGGCAGTTCAGACCAAAGTAAACACAAATTACTTGCACGTGTTTGAGTGAGTTAGTATTTTAGTTATGACTATCATACAATTTTAAAGCTTTAAGCGTTCAACTGTAATATTTATTTGTGTATATTTCTTATTCACAAATGAATTTTCAATGTTTTTGGGGATTTTCAATTATTTCTTTCTATTTAATTGACACGCAAGCAAAATGAGATTAGAGCATTTAACTCTTGTAGACAATATGAAATAAATATTAATGTTTTACCCAGTTTGAGCAACAAAATTGACAAAATAACTATAAAATTCGAGTTTAACAATCAATTTTAAGGCACTTTTATTGGCATTAAAGACCATTTTATATCTCAACAAAAACCTAACAAAAGGGTTACCTATCTTACAAATTTAAGCTGTCTGCTTTTTCGACATATTTTTTTTTTGAATTTTGGAAGAATCGACCTTAAAATATCTGTCGAGCTATGTCCAGTTCCTTTCTTTTGTTATCGCTTAAGTCCTGTTAACCGTTGACTGTGTGGCAAGTGGTGGAAAGGTAATTAATGGCATTGACTCGATAACGTTGAAAACTAATTATGCATAAAATAGCCAAGGTATTATTGCAAACCTACTATAAATTTCAAACTGCTATGCAACAAAAACAACACAACACAACAACACCGAGAACAACAGCAGCAATGGCCTGGAACTTGAGTCAACTGTGTTTGGATTAGGGGGGTGTGCGGGGTATGGATTTGGTTAGTGGACTCGAGACTGCAAATCGATTAGAACAACAAGCAAAGGTACATCGGTGAGGCAATTACCAAAGAGCCGTTGACTTCGCTCCAGTGACAATAGAGTGTGCAGATGTGTATACCAATAACACAAGCAACAACAAACACAACAACAACAACAACGACATCAACAATAACAACAACAAAAAGGAGACCAAGTGCGCCAACAAATCGGCAATTAATCAAGGCACGGAAGTGAGGCAAGGAGGACGAAGCAACTGGAGCACTGTCGCTCGGCACTTTAACAATATTTATGCCGAGCTCAAAAGGAAAAAAAAAACAAAAGGACAATATAAATAAGCTCAGGCGCACAACACAGCCTTTTGAATTTGAGCAGCTCAAGTTGTGCTATGTGTGGCAGGAAAGCCGATCATCCCAACCGGGTTGAGTTGAGTGGGTTTGAGTGCACTCAGCGTACAAAATGTGAGCTTGAAATGAAAGCTTCATAAAAATAAAAAAAACCATATATATATATATATATAAATATGTTTCTTTATTTCTTTTTAAATCTTATAATTTTAATTGAATTTTTCATTGCATTTTCCACACTGATTTTCATTAATGAGTAATGAGTCACTTCCCCTATAGCATCTTCCAGATGTTTCTCTGGATTCTACAAATGAAATTATGCCGATAAGGCTGTTGTTCCATTCTTTTTGCCGCAACAGTAAAAAATAATACAATTTTGCAAAACAAATTTGTGGAACTCAACATTTTATTTTTAAATTAATTTAATTAAATTAGGCTTACATTTTTAACATTCTAAAATTGTCATGTTTTTTTTCGAACGTAAAATCCAGTTAAGTAGAGAGTTAAGCTTCATGAGCATGCAATTAATCATTTTAATTAATAGGACAGGTGTGCCACAGGTTGCTGTTGTCGTGCCAAGTAATGCGAGCTTATTTCATTCAACCTCTCTCACTCTTACTCACTCTTACTCACTCTCTCTTTCTCTCTCTCTCTCACTCTCTCTCTCTCTGTCTGTCTCTTTGCAGGCGCGCCATCTTGGGCAATGCGGATGTAACTGGAGCCGGTCCGCTGGCACAGCTGCTGCAACATGATTATTGGGGCACAGCGCTGACGGACAGCGGCTCCCACGGCTCCTGGCGTCCGTTGTGCGTGCTGAGCTTTCGTCTCAATTTCGTGCTGGGCGGCGGCGTTCCATTTTCATTCCATTTGATCAATCTACTGCTGCACTGTTTGGTCACCGCTTTAGTTGGTCTCGTAGCACGCACCCTGTTGCCCACACGTGCCGGCGTTTGGTGCACCGCCGCCCTCTTTGCCGCCCATCCCATTCACACGGAATCCGTGGCGGGCATTGTGGGACGCGCGGATTTGAGCGCCACCATTTTCTGCCTGCTCGCCTTTTTGCTCTATCGCCACCATATGATGCACAGGGAGTGGCAATCCTTGTCACTCGCACTCCTGCTGGCCTTGGCCGCATTGCTGTGCAAGGAGACGGCCATTACATTGCTGCTGCTATGCGGACTCTGCGACGTGCTGGGCGGACGGGGTGTGAAACCGGCCGCAGCTGACAAGGTAAGTGCCGAATGATGACGTTTAATAACAATCAGAAATGTGAGCAAGGAACTTTGCCAACGACTGACTGCAACGAAGTGCATCTCTGGACAACTATTTCAAATAATGAGCTGTCTTCGTGGATTTTGAAAAATTAAGCAATTTGGGGACATTAATAGGACTTTAAGTCACACATTTATCACTAATCTGCTCAATTCAGTATTTATGACTTTAACTTGGGAATTGTTTAGTAATTTAAGTGAATGATTAAATAGCTTTAAATATGGTTTACATCAGTCCAGCATTTTATTTAAGTTTTGCCTATTTTATTTGTAGACAGTTGAATAATTTTTTAAATTATGTATCTTTAGATATAAACAATTCTTAATGATTATTTTTCTACTTATCAATTAATTACTAAAGTAATTACAACTCTCAATTAATTTAACATTTTCTCAAATTGCAGCATCGTCTGCGCTCTCTCAGCATTTTGAGCATTGCTCTGCTCTGCGCCATCTATTGTCGTCTCGGTCTTGTACCCCAGCCGACCGTTGCCTTCTCAAGCGCCGATAATCCAACGGCACACGAGTCCTGCTGGTGGACCCGGACACTCACGTACCTGTACCTGCCTGTGGTGAACTTTCAACTGTTGCTCTGGCCACAACATCTGAGCTTTGACTGGGGCATGGAGTCGATTCCACGCATCAAAACAATCTGGGACACACGCAATTTGCTAAGCGCTCTTTTCTATGGCACACTGCTGGCCGTCACCTGCAAAGGGATACGATTGCGTTCTACAGCCAGTTCGTCAATGGATTATGCAGCTGTGGCGAGCATTTCGTTGCCGTTGCTGCAGCGACTGGGCGGCAACAGTTGCTACAAGTGGCATGGCCTCCTCTGCACCTGCCATCATCAGCTGAAGCAGCAGCGCTCCTCCCAGCTACAGCAGCAACAGCAGCAGAGATCTGCAGCTATGAGCCAGAAATGCTGTTCCTCCTCGAAATCCATTTCGGAGTCTGCCCTCATCATTTCCGTTGCCTTTTTGGTGCTGCCCTTTCTGCCTGCCAGCAATTTATTCTTCTATGTGGGCTTTGTGCTCGCCGAGCGTTTACTGTACCTGCCCAGTGTTGGCTACTGCCTCCTTTTTGGCCTTGGCTTTGGCAAACTCTGGCAGCATCTAAATGGCTCAAATCATAGACTTTTGCTGGTCTGCTGCCTTGGATTGCTGCTGGCTTCGTTTAGCCTGCGCACTGTGCAACGTAATCGCGATTGGCACGATGAGGAACAGCTTTTTCGCAGCGCTGTAGCTATCAATCCACCCAAAGGTAAGTTTCCGATTTGACATAAAATTATTGCCTAATAAATTTCAAATGATTTTGTCCTCTCACGGTTTCACTTAAAGCTTAAAATCATGTAAAGTGTTGACTGTTATTAAAGTTAGCTTAAAACTTATTCTTACCTTTGTTCTAATTAACCATATTCCTTTCCTTTCCTTGCAGCGCTTGGCAATCTGGGCAGTGTTCTGAGCAGCCAGGGACGCTACGCGGAGGCAAAGGCGGCACTTCAGCTGGCCATCACATATCGCCCAAATATGGCAGATGCGCACTTTAATCTGTAAGTAAACGAAGCTTAGCACGTCCAACTCATCATCCCTATGCAAATTCCAAGTCGAAATTCGCGTCTGCATTGCAATTTGGCAGTTCAACGATTTTTTTCTTCTTTTTTTTTCTCAAAATGGATGTTAGTTTTTCGCTTTCAGCCTTTTCAAAATTCAAAAGCTCAAAGTGAATGCCTGGTACGACCTTGGGGAGTAAGGGGGGAGAGGGAGAAAGAACTCTAAAGCGTGTCTAGGTTGGAGACTGGTTAGATTGCGGTGCTGTGCCAAATAGCAGCTGCTTCCTACCAGCCACATGGCAATAGCGTTCGGCCAACATCTGAGAAGTTGGACAGAAAAAATGTTACCCACTGCGTGAATACAAATCAACTGGATGCAAAAGAAAAAGTGGGGGGGGGGGAGGTCTAACGCCACACTTAGAAAAAATATATGGCTGTTGTTTTTGAGAAAAATATTGCTGAAATTGCAATAGCCCCTTACTTTTTAATCTGCTTACACGCTAATTTGTACACTTAAGCACAAATGAAACTGATACGTTATTTAAACATAATATTGTGTATGTTTCTGTCAGTGTATTGATGCGGTACGGACTACAGGCACATGTTCAGCATCTTTTGGATGGCAATTTACATGCACTCGACACAGCCATCAACAGCAAACAGTTGCCTGCTGGCTATTCTAGCTATTTTTTCCCCATTTTTGGAGCAAGCTCTCCTCCGTATTACTCCGCCTCTCCTGCGATACCTTGGCTTGCCTCTAAGCGATACAAGTGCTGGCTTTAAACGAGTATTGCGCTGAAATCCCCTGCAGAAACGAATGTGTGTCATTAATTAGGTCAGAATGAATGCATTCCCGCCGCAGTGCCACCGCGGACTCTATGAATACTATGCAGCTATCTAATCTCGGTTCGAGTTAGAAGCGCACCAACTTTTAAAGTTTTGCAACTTTTGATTAAGTTATAAAATATTTTAGAGTTGCAGCAAAATAGGATAAGAGAGTGGAAGAGCAGCTAAGAGTTGTTTACAAGTTTGTCTAAATATTGCTCGCGACTAGAGATATTGGATGGACTATTTTCATTATTCAGCCAGCAATGATCGATTGAATCTTTTGTTCACGTATATCACTGGAAATATCAGGCAGTTGTGACTGTATTGCCTAAACTTAGTTAAATATTTACAGCTTTATTCACTTTTTGCTTTGCAGGTGCTTTTATTTATGCCTAGGAGATGACAACAGAATTTTCTTCTTTTTTAACACCTTTAAAAAATGTCAACAGATTTTATAAATACAAAAAATGTATAAAATAAATTAAATCAAGCCAATTCGTCGATACACGAATTATGTTTAACCATTATTAATTCAATATTGCGTCATTAGAGCTGATTAACTCCTTCCTTAATAGGTAAAAACAAATTCAAAATTTTACTATTTTTCCAGGCGAACAAGGTTTGTGTTTTTATGTTGCCACATAAGTTTTCTATCGCAATTAGATAAACGTAGACCATTATCTCTTGAAGCCAATTGATAGTTGCTTGGCAGGAGAGAAAGCAACATTTTAATACAAAATAATAACAAATTTTGATATCATTAAATTTATTAACACTTTTCGCAAGAAAGTATGCTACGACAGGGAAATAAGAGAAAATCTTGATTTATGAACGCACTATTTTGTGACAAGGTTTATAGAGATTAAGACACAATTGTAGTTCAGGCTAGTTCAGTTCTCTAAGGCAGTTTTCTTTCTTTAAGATGTGGGAGGGGAACTGTATTCGAACTTTCAAAAAGTCACACAGTTTAACAGTTTCCCATCGCACGCCAGAGAAATTGATGCCGGAGACTGCACAAGAATGCGACTTATAGCAATATTGTGAATTTAACTAGTTGGCTGCAGTTGGCATTTTTGCATTGTGTTGCAGATGCAACTGTCAGTGCAACAATGCGTTGAGAGTAAAAAGCGTGTAGTAAAAACTGCTGAAGCATTATGTCGGCATCCGCTGAAAGCTCAGCGGTTGAAATGCTGGTGTGGCTTTAGCTTTTTTGAGGCCAATGACACTTGCACTCTTACCATCTCTTGCCATCTCGTGTCCCTCGGCTTAGCAATTCGAACACATGTGGCAACAGTGAGCAGCAGCTGCAGCAACCGCCTGCAATGCTGACACAGAGAGCGCAAGAGAGAGATGGAGAGAGAGAGAGAGAGAAAGAGCACTGACTTTCAGTTCCCAATGGGATCAGTGCAACATGCGACAACATGGCAACGCATTACCCACTCTTCCTTCCCCCTAGTCCCTTCCCGTCACTCGCATAGTGGCATATGAGTGCGAGTGTCCTTTTGAATATGCAGCCACGTAATTTACAGCCCTTGTCCCATTGCCGTTGTCGCTGTCTTATTGTTGAGTATTGTGTTTGATGTAATAGGCTTTGCGCTCCAAAAATAAATAAAGGAAAAAACAGAAGAAGAGAAGAGTATAAGAGTATAAGAAACAGCGCAAAGATTGCCCCGAAATCCGTTCGCTTTGCATCTTTGGCAAATTGTTGGAAAATCCTCTTCGCTCTGCTTGGCTTGCCCCAACTCTTGCCCCACATAACTTTTCCCACCAGCGGCCACAAGCAAGCGGCAAAAATGCAAACTGAGCTGGCGACAGCTGTGCGCCCAATACAAATAATTGCACACGACTCCCGGATGGGTGCCCAGTTACTCTCTCGCAACCGCAGCAGTAGAGTGGCAGCAGCTGTGGCTGTGCCATCGTACCTTGCCACGATTTTGCATGAAGAAAACTGTAATCATGCGAGTCGACTACATAATTCCCCACTTCCCACAACTGTTGCTAAATTGTCCTCGTTTAGGTGCAGAGCATACAAAATACATAAGTAAATGTAGAGTGTGTGGAAAAGTGGAAACTGGATACTAAACTCTCAACTTTGAATCGACGATTCGCAATTGCATTGTACGAAAAGCTGTGATGGGAAACTTAAGAAAAAAGGTCCAAAGCTTTGCAACAAATTTTATATTTATTTATATTTTTGAAAAGTATTTATTTTATCATCATTTGTGCTGAATAATTGTATCAATTTTCAATTGTTTAGCAAAATTGCAGCTCCATAAGTTGCTATAATAATAATGCCGCTCTAAGTTGAAAATAAGTGGGTGCAGAAAAGGTACTAAAATCAGTTGACATCTGCAACTAAAAAATAAAAGTGAATGGCATAAAAAAGAAATGCAAAGTGCGAACTTCATAACTGCTAAGGCTTCATGTTATTAGCTTGGCTCAAAACGATACCCGATCCGATGGCTACTGCTGCTGCTGCTGCTAATGTTATTGCTGCTGCTCCTACCTCAACTTCAACTTCAACTTAAACTTCAACTTTCAGCTGTCAAAGCACTGAAGTCCAAGTAAGGCCCGCTCACAGAATTCATTGAAGGCGACGGCGAAAGTTTAAGACGCTTTTCCCTCACTTGGCATTTTTGCTTGTCTGCCTCTTTTACTCGATGTTGGCCGTTGCTCCGTGCAGCTTATCGAAAAGTTGCATGATTGAATTTTTACACTCCCACCTGCATTATGTGGATGGTATGAGTGGGGCGTGGCATACACACTTACTGCTGACTGCTGACTGCTGACTGCTGCCTGCTGTTGCTTGCTGCCTGCTGCTGCTAATCTCAAAGTCAAGTTGGGTCGCATTACCATAAACACTTCATATGACGAGCGTCGAGCTGAGCACTTTAAAGCTGCCTGGTAATAAAAAGCAAGCGCCTTATAATGTCACATTTCCGGTGTCTAATCGAAAATCAATGTCAATAGCAAAACCCGTCGTGCCCCGTCCACAGAGCTCCACACCCCCCAGCAGCAATGTGGATAAGCAGCTGTTTGTACATTATTTACTCGTAAAGCCATCAATAGTCGTACAACCTTACAACCCCACCGTCCCACCACCAGAACCACTGCGAAACGGTTGCGACTCTCGCATTATTTGCTAGCTGGAAGCTGCGGCTGCGATGCTGTTGTTATTGCCATTTGCCACTTGCCACGTGTCCATGAGGCGCACGTCTGTGTCTGCGGGTCCTCAGCCCCATAGCCAGTCAACTGTCATGGATTTGTTGTGCTCGGGATGCTGTGCTGTGATTTTTACCTGTTCCATGCCACATCAAAGTTAGATGCTGATAGAGAGCGAGAGAGAGAGAGAGAGAGGACGTTAGTTGAAGGGTGGGTGATTGGGTGGTTAGGCGAGAGCAGTACTACAAAAGTAACAGGCAACCAAACACCGAAACCCAAAAATCACTGAGCTGTATAATTCGATTTCTGTTTTTCACTCTTTTATTTTGCTATCTTTCCACATTCTTTTTTTTCATTTTCTTTTTTTTTTGGCTCTAGTTGTAGCTGTTGTTTGCTTACCTGCGCCACTAGTGAGAGTGAGAGATGGGCGGATCAGTGGTAAGCGGGGCTGGAAAGACAACATTGAAAATGGCATAAAACAACATTTTCGGTTTTCATCTATATATTGTGGAATGCTCCCAGTCTCATATAAAATAGAATAGTCGCACTCAATATTCAGTTGAGCAAATCCATCCGTTGTTCTCTTGCAATTCGCATGCATTCACTTGGCTCGTTTCGTATTGCTTCTGCCCCACTTGCCACTTTCCACTCGTACCACCCAATTCCGCTGCTGAATGGGTAGAAAGAACGACTAAAATTTGTTGGCAACTTGGCAGGGGAGGTTGGTGGTGGGTGGGGGTGGTGTATTTGAATGGAGTCTCAATGGGTTGTTGCTTCACGATAAACAAAAATTTAAACAAATGTAAAAAATGCAATTGTAGCTGCGAGTGTTTATCGAAAAGTTATTGTATGCGATATGTAGAGTTTTATAGCGCTTATTTTTTTACTTTTTACTATATATAAGTACTATATAATATTCAAAATATACACATATATGAATGTGGTATTATATATGATATATTATATAGGTAAATACCAAGTATCAAGAAACACACATGAATTGGGTGACTGTGGCAGAAGCCTGAATGGTGTATTAGACAAACAGAATGCAGACTTTAAATAAGCGAGGATATTCAAATATTTAGTACCACAGATGGACTAAGCTCCGTATATAAAATGTGAAGTTTATAAAATTGCCCTCTTGGCGATTCTATGGACTCCTTGTCGAAACTCAACACAAATTTTAGAACGCGTCGTTTGTTGTTTGTTGTTGAATAACTTATTGTTGTTTTTGTTGTTGTTATTGTTTCTGGTGATGCTGTTGTGCAATCTGTGCTTGGGTTTATTTGGCACTGTTTTGTTACGTTCGAACTACACATAAAAGGCATCCTTTATTTAAAAGCACTTATTCATGCATATACGAACTTTTTGTTTATATTAAAAATCCAGACACGACTGTCATGAATATCCATTTCCATTGATATGAATTTGTTTACCCGATGCGCTAGCGATAAACTTGTGCAAATTTCAAGTATCTGCCACTCTGTGCACTTCAGCAGCCTCTTATTCCCCCCATTTCCACACCCCAACCACCCACCACTCGCGTCTCTCCCTCGAGTGTATTCTGTTAATTAAATGAAGCCAACGACGTGGCAAGTCCGCATGAAACAGAAAAATAAAAAAATGGAAAAAAGTACAACAACAAATAGCCAAGTGGACGTCCAGTGAAAATACTTGAAGGTCAACATTTTGAAGTATTTGAGCGAGCGCTGCAATTAGAGCAACGAAACCCCAGAGAAACCGCAGAAAACACAGCGAAAGTTAATCTACTCCGGCTCTCTGGCACACTATTAGACCACGGTGGGGCTTCAATCTCGGCCAAAAGTATCTGCTGCTTGCCTTTTTTTTACTTATACTTCTGACTTTTGCATTTTTGAAAAGTTCTGCATTATGATTTCCTTATGGAATCGCTCGACTCGAAGATACCCTGAACTCAGACTTGTTATACAAACGCATAGACGAAATCTGTAGGTATCGAATCGAAATGATAAAAACTTGTTATAGTTAACTAACTCATTGACTTTTCCCAATTTTGCGTATTTAATTATTTATTTACCAATTGCAAAGTTGAATTCAACCAATCAAGCTAAAATGTAAACGTGAGTTTGCTGTCATTGACATACTGACTAATTGAGTTAGTTAAATATCGAGGCTTGCATGTCTGAGATGGTCAAAAGTACCATTTTATTCAATTAATTATTTAAAATCCTATTTACGCTACTGACTGTGTGGCTTAGAAAAAATTAGTGACAAGAGCAAATAAATAGAAACCAAAGGCAAAGTATAAATATTTCTGTTTAACTAATTAATAGCAGCGTTTTTGTGCAAGTCCTTTTATGAACTAGGACCTTCAGATTTGTCAAATCCTTGCTAGTCGCTAATTGTTAATGGTTCAACGACTAAGTAAAACTAGCAAAAGCAAGATCCATTTCCTGTTGGCTTCCAGCCAGGTTTGGGCAAACAAAATTTAAGATTTTTAGTTATTGTTTTGTTGTTTTGTGGCATACTTTCAGGGGCATCGTGCATCAACTGCAGCAGAACTACAGTGAAGCTCTGTCCTGCTACCGTCGTGCCATAGAACTGAGACCACAGCTGGCGCTGGCATATCTCAATCTGGGCACATCGCTACTGGCATGGAATAGGACAAGGTACGAGACGGAAGCGGCGGCTGTGCTGCTGAGGGGCGCTCGGCTGCAGGGGCATGGTGTGCGTGATCGCAACGCTCACGAGGAGGCGCGTCAAAGTGCGTATCTGCAGTTGAGTGCATTGCATCGCTCAGTGGGCAGACACCAACAAGCAGTGGAGGTGCTGTACGAGGCGCTGGCCACGTTGCACTTGGGGAACGCTGCCGTGTTGCATCAGCGACTGGCGGCGTTGCATGTCGAACTGGAGCAATGGCAGCAGGCAGACGAGCAACAGCAACTGGCTGTGCAACTGCAACCGCAACAGAGTGCTACCCATCTATCCTACGGCCAAGTGCTGGCCAGAAATGTAAGTGCTTGTGGCTTCCTTGTGGTATCCACTGTCCTTGTGTGTTAACCCATCTCCAATCCCAGTGCAGTCGCCATGCGGAAGCGGAAGTGTGGTTCAAGCGCGCCCTGGAACTGTCCCCCTTGGAGCCCAGCGCTCTCCATTATTACGGTAAGTTGGGCAACTTTATGACAAAGCTGATCTCGAAAAGCTACTCCTTTCACAGCTGAGTTTCTGGAGCAACAGCAGCGATCGCACGAAGCATTGGGCTACCGCCTGCGCGCTGCATCTCTGGCGCCACACAATTATGCCCTGCAGGCGGCCGTCGCCGATGCACTGCGTCAGCTGAATCACCTGGCCGAGGCGGAGCTGTGGTACCGTCAGGCGGCTGTGCTGCATCCTCAAGCGGCACACGCTCACGCCAATCTGGGCGCCATTCTGCAGATGCGCGGACAACGCCAGCAGGCGTTGCAATGTTATCGCAAGGCGCTGCAACTGCAGCCGGGGCATGCCACAAGTCTCGCCAATCTGGCCAAAATGAACATCAACATCGATGCGAGCACGTAGCATCAACTCAACGGTTTACTAATTATTAAAAATACTTGAGATTTGCCAAGCAGCAGAAAATTAGCGACATTTAAAGGACTTAGGGACATATAGATAGGCTATTCTTATACAATCCACTAAATATGAATGTTATCACCTGAAAGCGAAGATTAAATTTATGTAATTATTTTTAAAGCAATTGTTTCAGTACGTTCCTAAAGTTGCGCCCAGATAAAAGTAAGTACGGAAATTAGTCAGAATACGAAAAATGGGTTCTTATTCGATCCTAATGCAACTTTTACAGTTGATCTACAACTGGTTATTTTATATATCAATTGGGAAAGCTATGTATTTTAAATTGAACCTATTTTAGCTATCGGTTATATATTTTATCGATATTGCGAAAATAGAGGAAAATATCGATATATTGATGTAAACTCGTATGCTATTCGAGAACTTATTATCCAAAATGAAATGAATGGAGTTAAATGTTAATGGTTGATGGTGATCAAGAATATATATATATATGCCTGCATATAAATTGTAGTCTCACAGATGATAAACAGTTCTGACAAAGTACTATTTGCCATACAAGAAAGTCCAATATTTATATTTCGATTATAGGCTCATTAGGAAGATGAGCCCAGCTACTTTAAAACTTCGGCAGCTTATTATCTGTTAAGCGAACCTTTCAGATAATTTATTAATGTCTTTATGGCGAGCTACAAACTCAGGTACACCACTCGTTGAAGATGGGAAAATAGTTAAGTGAATTGACTCGGCCCACGCCCAAAATTTGATGTGAAAATGTCAATCTCATTCAGCAGCCAGTCAGTTCAGTCATTCGTAGACGCACAACAAATTACGAGTAGTATATGCCACATATACAAAGCTCTCTTGGCATTTCATCTCGACAACCAGGTGACAAAAGCCATAGGAACACGATAGACACAAAACGGGCCCAGACATAAAGGCAGGCATGCAGACACACTCCGGGAACGTGATAATATCAAGTGGCATTGCCCAAAAATACAAAGAATTCAACCACAGAGAAACCCTTGCCCACCAGAGTCCTCCCTCTTCTGCTGTAAAAAACCGCAATGTCAGTGAAAGGCCGGGTTTGTGTTCTGTGAGTTTTTGGGCTACTAGAAAATAGTGCCCACTAAGCATTAAAAATGATAATTAAATTTTCAACAATGAAACCGAGCTGAGAACAAGGACACGACACGTTTCCACTACATATGTATGCTATATATATATATATATATATATATATATCTATATATAAAGCTCTTAATCATAAACATGCGCCGGCACTTTAACTCCATCCGACCGACAGAAGCCGAACCCCGCTCCCGCCATTGTCATATTAATGGCATTGCGAATCGGTCTCTCTCTGGCGCTCTGTATCTGTCTCTCTCGGAAGGGACCACTAAGCATATGCGCATATAAATTAACATAGACAACCGAGTATTTAATTAAAATTCCATCAGCCCAATAGACAAACACACGCAGGCTGCCAGGCAGTTGGGTTAGGCAGACATTTTAGCGCTAAGCCGTGTAGAGTTTTGGCTCCCGGAGCAAAGCCATCAGAAACCACACGGATGGCAACGAAATCTGTGAAACACTCGCCTCTGGCAACGTCAATCGCGTGCAAACAAAGCCAAAACTTCGCCACACCGACCCGCTCAAAAGAGCCGGCAACATAACACCGACAGAAAGAAAGAGAGAGAGCGAGCGAGAGAGAGAGAGAGAGAGAGATAAAGAGCTCACCTGGCAGTTTGGGTAGAGATAAAGTTGGAGATGGCAATGGACGTGGACAGGTGGCAACAGAAGGTAGCGCGGACAGGAGCCGCCGGGCAGCATCGATGCTGACTGATGAAGTGGCACTTCTCCGACAGCCTGGCCCAGACACCACTGATGATGATGATGACGATGATGATGATGATGACACTGCTCTCGCTGTTGTTCCTGATCGTGATAAGCATCGCCCCTGTAATTAAGTTGACACAGCAACAGCAGCAGTTGAGAAGCCAGTCAAAGTCAAATTTATGTATGCAAACTCGGAATGAGCGCTGAGGCTCCCTAATTAAATATGAATTTGAATGGCTTAAACATGGAAAGCGGAGAGAGAGAGAGAGAGAGAGAGAGTGGGGGGGAGGGAGTGAAATGGGGTAAAGGATGTATTTGTAAGCTGGGGCAAGGATGAGTCAGTTGTTGGCTAGCAGATTGGTGCGTGTTTGTTGGCCGAGCTAACCCTTGAGGTCAGTGCAAACAAGTGGAGTGTGGAGTGAGTTGGAATTGCAAATACCCCGTAGATAGTAAAATCATAAATAGGGTATAGCCAACGTAAGTACAATTAATTGACTGGAGCCAGTTAAAAACCTTGTTTTTTAAATTAAAGTGGAAGAATTAATCCTTTCTTAACCTTACCTAACCTTTCCCAATGTAAGAATCATCACAAACCAAAGATTATTTCAAAATATATTTCAATTGACTGTACATTTTTGAAATTGATATTTAAATTTTTTGTTTATTAAATTTGTTATTTTCAGCCTCGATTTCAACGGGGTCAAAGAAGTTGGTAGGGATTTCTACCATTACTAAAAAATTATGAAGTTCATCCTTATAAAGCAATTCCTCAGCAAAGTATTTAAAGTACACATTTTCTATCAGAGTTAAATTATTAAACTGAATATATATTCTACATTGGCGTCATTTCAAACACCATGCAAACAAAGTTTCATTTTGCTCGAAATCATAGCGGAAATTAGAAACACCCTGTTTTGCTAGTTGCAAATTTGACAGGGTGTTAACAAATTTCTGACCGTTCAATGAGTGTTTAATGCGACAAACTGTTTAAATTTCTATTGGGTTTTTTTTAACTTGTTTTAGCTTTGACTTTTGTTTTGGCCACAGATGTTGTTTTTGTTTTATTTGTTGTGCTTGTTTTTCTTCTTCTTGTTGTTCGTCTTGCTCTTCAGCTTGCACATAAAAACTCAACTTTTTGACCGTATACAGATAGACACACATACACATACATACACACATCCATGTATGTATATAACACGCAAATGGTCATCCTGTGGAATCATTTATTTTCCACTTTAGCCAGCAGAAAACAGAGTCACACAGACAGTCAAATAAAAAGAAAAGTTTTTAGTTAGCTTTTGATGAGGGTCAACTCAACTCAAAGCGCACTTTTCAAGTGCTATTCCCCCCACACCCACACCCACTCCCACTCCCACTCACCCCTCTCCCCTTCCGCCAAGCACACATTGTACTGCTCTTTGGCCCACATGAACGAGGATGTTCACATTTTGGAGCAAAGTGGCTTCAGCAATTCTCTGCAAAACAAAACACAATAAAATACATATAAACAATATAAAAAAAATGTACAAAACAAAATGAAAAGTATGACAATAGTTGGGGCCATTGTTTTTGACATGACTTTCTATCAAAAACGAATTTGCTCTTCTTTGTTGTGTTATTTTGTGTCTTTCTGGTCTCGGTTTTTTTTTTCTTTTTTGTTTACTTGTATTTTTGTTACAATTCGAGTCAAACATGTGGCAAATGAAAGCTAGATAGCAGTAAAGCCCGTTATCGCATATCGCGCACATATTTAAATATAAATACACATATATATATGCATATATAATTCTTTTTTTTCATTTCAGCATGTTATGCAATTGACAACTTGATATTTCACTTTCAGAATGACATTGCAAGTGCTTAAAAAAATATATATGTATTTGTATAATTATTATATAGCAATTTAGCAAAAAAGACTGATTAATACAAAAAAAATTAATAGAAAGAATGGCTACTTTGGGCACACTGAGTCATATTGACAATTTTGTTGGCATAAAATCCAAAAATGTTTCAATATAAATCGTGATTATAATTAACTATTCTAAAGTCTCTCTCTTGAGTCATGAGTAGTAAATTCATAATTATTTCCAATATTATTGCAAACACAAAAAAAATTATATTTTGGATTATCAGGCAGTAATTTAAATAGGTACTGCAGTAAATATAACCTTGGCATTTTCAATTTATTTGTAAAACCATCAAAAACGCTGAGAACTCTAACTAATCGGTAAAAGATGCAGTTGAGCAACTGCGATAATCTTTTAATACTTATTGCTTGTTTTATATTCATATGAACGTTTATGGTTCAAATGATTTACTATCAATATACTCGTATCAAAAAGGTTGGACATTGAAATCTGTGGCATCTGTGGCCAACCGCAGACAGGCATGCTACAAAATTATTGTTGCAGTTAAGCAGCCAAAAAAAAAAATAATAATACAGTGTATATGTGGCCATAAAATCAATGCAACAGACACACACACACTCGCAGCATGGGGGGGGAGGGTTTGGTTATTGCTGCGTTTGAAAAGGAAGCAGCCACAAACACCGCCAGTCGTTGCTGTCAGTTGCAACAGTTGCAGCGACGTCAGTGTGGCAGACTGACGACGGCGATGCACAAAACCAAAACCCATTCTGGCATGGGGACCGTGGATGCAACGTGCCACGCACATGCACTCAAACACACACACACACACACACACACACAAACATTCGTGTGTTGCATTTTGCTGGCGGTGGAGCGTTGCACGAACGCCTTCGGTTGACAGTGCTAGCGTTTGGCTCGTTCTTAACTTAAAAACAATTAGTCACAAATTTAATTTCTATTTCAATGGGCAATGCACTTGGCAGACACGTTGCATGCAACATGCCAACCAACCAACCAACCAACCAACCAAGCAGTCAGCCAACTTTCTACTAACTAATTGCTGGTGAAAGTGAAGTTCTCCCCCTCCCCCCTACGGCTTGGTTAGCCGCCATGTCAGCATCAGTTTGCAGCAAAACCTCCTTAGCCGATTTCAAATATGTATTTGTATATGTACAGTGTAAACCACACTGAAATCGAATGAACGCAATGAAAGCTTAAGCCCCAAGTAGCTGTTTAGAGTTTCAGCAACATATTCTTGCATTTAGTAAATCGTTTTCATTGCAATGAGCAAATGCAGTATTAATCTAAATGCCAAACTATTAAAAATAAAACACTTCCTTTACAAAATCTTTTTAGTTTTACTCTTAGATTGAATAAAGAGAAAATTTCAAATAGTTTCAAGCACTCATCCTTTTTAGTATCCGTTTCTTTTTTGACGCAGCAACTGCGGATTAATTCCTGTCCCCAAATTAATTTTAATTTAAAAAACTAAACAAAAAATGAGAAGTACTCCCATCCTTCTTTTTTTAAAGTGTTGGCGTGCATTAAATAAACACAACTTAATTATTAGCAGGCAATCACTCTCCCTTTAGTGGCACTCAGCAATCAATGAACAACAAATCTTTTTACAAATTTAATTGATTTTGAGCTATATTTTTTTGTATGCTTAATAATCTCTTTCCCAATATCTGCTCTTATTTAGTCTGTCGTTTTTTTAAAATACGCTCTTTAGAAAATATATATAGCGACATAATAAATGGTAAGCTAAAATCCAACTTTCAGCTGGTATCATTGAGAGCTTTGCAACACAAATGAGCTGCCCTCAAAGCATTTCGGATCGCATCGCATCAATGATGTATTTTTGATTGCAGCTGCTTAAGAACAAAAGGAAAAAAAATACAACAATCACAATCAGCAAAAATTGCGAGGGCGACACAAAATCACAAAAACGCAGACGAAATGCCAAAACACACTCAGACAACCAATAGCAGCAGCAACAGCAGCAACAGCAGAAATGGCAGCAGCAACCATCATCATAACCTGTAGCTTCAGGGGCACAACACACACAGAGACCGACGCAAAGCTTTCCCTCTGCTGTTGCTGCTGCTGGCGTACTGGCGTCCTGCCCGGGAACGCACCCAAAAGCGAAAGTTCACACCGAAATTGAAACCCAGCAACAACAATCCAAGCAAGCCGCGTGGCCCCCGAGAACAACAACAACATAAAATCTGTGTGCCACAAACTGAGGCGCAAAATGAAGATGACAATAAATTCGATTCGATTTCGCTTTGATTTAGTTTTTGGGGAATATCATCATCCTTGGATTACCAGACATTGCGAGAGCAAACGAGCGTCCTTCTTATGCCATCACCTCTCCCCAGCTCGCTGATGATAATGATGATGATGATGATGATGATGACAACGATTGTCGCCTTATGGCGTTGGTTTGGCCAAAATGAGAGTATGGCAAACACAAATAGATAACTGACAACAAATAAAAGCAAGCCAAAAAAATAACCAAAATGAAAATAAGACAAAGCAAATTCACGCACATGGCGTTGGGCAAGGACGAATGGATGGACGTAAGTACGGACTGAGAAGTTTGTCTCGCGGGGTCGTCCGGATCACATTGGCAGGACACATTCCGCAAATCCTGTGCAGCTTATGTTGGCTTTCAAATTTTGATTGAAAAAATCGCACAGATTTTTAGTGTGAGCAAGCAAGCAAAAGGAAACTAAGCATACAACTGACATCCTCACTCTGCCGCACCCATTTCTTGCCACTTCCCCCTAAATACAAAAAAAAAGGGCGACAAATAGCGAAATGTTGCCACAGATTGGCATTATGATGAAAGCAAAACCGACAATTCCTATTTAATAATTCAGCCTATTTGCCGATATTTTGATTTGGCCTAATCATTTGGCCATCCCTTGCCCATGCCAATACCAGCAGAAATGTAAACCATTTTCATTTGGCATTGATAGTCCTTGAGAATATACAATAAAGTAGATGTGGACATAATTGGGTTTGTAAGTCGATAAGTGGATATACATATATTTTGTATTTGTAATGTTATGGGGAATGTTGAAATCCACGTGGTTAAGTTACATGATTGTGCTCTTTAAATGCATCAACTTATTTCAAGGCCATAATATTAGAATAAAATACTATACCCCTTCAAATGAGAGAGTTCAGTTTCCGTTGAGTTTAAAATAAAAGAAATTAAAAAGAACAAAAAGCTTAACTAAAAACATAGAACAACCACAAAAAAACCCAGTTTTACTTTAGTTTTAAGTGCTTCAAATAATTGGGAAATGAATGAAAAAAATGTTGTTATTATTTTTCCATTTTCGATCAAATGTTTTTATCTTTTGAGACTAATTGAATTTCTCTGAATATATTTAGTGGAAAATATTAAACGGGCTACCTTAGTTCGTGCTCCGTGTCAGAGGCTCCATGCTACATACAAATGGTGGAAAAACTTACTAACAGTAGTTTTCACAAGTTTTCACAAACTTTTTGTTTAGCACAGACGCAAACCCAGAAACAATGACGGATAAATTATTTGAAATTTACTTGAATAATTGTGTAAAATAATTAGTTTAATCTAATCAATTCAATAAATTCAGCTCAACGAAATGACAAATGCAAATGAATTATATCGAATCGAACAATTCGTTTTAATATATTTTGTATTATATTATATATATATTTTATATTATATATTTTAATATATTTTAATACACATTTAGCAATTATCAAAATCAGAAGAAAGACGATGTTGCACGTGCTCTGTTAATGATCTACATTTCTAATAATAAATCACACACTGATTAAAACCTAGCCGCACTTCACTTGAACTCATTTCAATGTGTAGCGAATTTAGACTTTTACCCATGTGGATGTGTGTGTGAAGGAAATATGCACAATTTGAAATTCGTTTTCTATTCGGTTGCCGTACAAATTGTATGTTATTAAATTACATGATCAGATCAAAACATATTATTTATAATACAACAACTCGAATTATTGCATTCCGCACAATTTCCGTATGGTTCATATATATATATATATATATATGTATATATATATATTTAATTATTTGCAGTTGTTTCTTCAGTTACAGCTACAAATTTCATATTGTTGTTGAACTGGCAGTAGCTTCTCTGGCTTTTGCGGTATTGCATGGCTGTATTTAGACACCCGCTTTGATTTGAATTCCGACTAGTAATTAAAACTGCTAAGCAACTTAAATGAGGGTTGTCTCATACATTTACGGAAATCACGACAAAGTTGCGCCAGCCAATCACATCACTTTCATGTCTCTTTTCCACAACTTCGCTTGTAGAATTACAATAAAATTCATATTCTACCCATACAGGAATATTACATATATTCGCTGTAATTAATAAATACAAAAAAAATCATATCATCACTGAATAATTATTATGACTATAATGCACTTTGAGCCAATAATAATTTGTGACATTACATAAAATAATCAAGTTGCCGGAAAATTAGTTTTAGTACAATTAGCAATTAATCGTCTCTTGACTTAAGTGTTTTCAAATTTAATTGCCTTGCTTACAAGTTGTGTTTAAATTTCATTTCGAATATTTGTAGAAATTGAATTAGCTGACAATAATCAAAGACATTTATTTTATTACACCATCAAAGTTATTTTAAAAGCCAATTGTTATTATATATATTTTTATTTAATTATATATTATTTTAGACATTAACGTTACAATCACCTTTTGGCGATTATTTTTAATTTCGCAATTTTGTTCGCAGTCCATTGTACCTTTACTTACTTTTAAAGCATCTATGACCCCTTTCGAGAATTTAACGTTTTACAACTGACAATAATAAATATATATTTGCCGTGTATTAAGGGCAATTTTAACTTTTCTTGAGAATCAAAAGTTAAAAGGTAAATGCATACGCATAGCTGGGGACTGTTATAGGATTACATACAAAACATTTCACTTTATGGTCTTCTAGGCAACAAAATTGGATTAGGACTAGAAACACAGTAAGTTGAGCAGGTCAGATAAACCAAATATGGGCCTCATTCAAGAATCCCATCTTCTTAGTGCCATAGAAGAAATCCAAAAGTAAGTCAACTGAATTCAATTACGAAATATTAAGCCCAAAGCGTTGAAAGCGATTCAATTAGATGAATTTTTCTACATGCGTGATTACAATACAAATATGTGATCCAATAATTTATGCAGAGCCAAACGGTCAGCAGATCGATTGTAAGTTCTATTCTATTCTATATTGGCATTATCCACACGTATTCGAAATTCAACAGTCGTGTGGATGTTGCTTGAGACAAATTATTCATAAATTAGCAGCAATCATGACACTTTAAATTGCTCCCATTACCAGCTAGAATCGAGATGAAAGTTAAAGTGGTGAGCGGCAATATGACATTTCCAATTTAAATATGCAATTGGTAAACAAAAAATATACACTTGTGTGTGTGTGTGTGTGTGTGTGTGCGTGTGTGTGTGTGTGACGTGTGAATCGACAATTAATTATACGTAGATATGCCTTGGCTGTTTGACGTATGTGTTCTAATTTACCGTGTAAGCGAACTCAGACATGTTTATGCATTCATCAGCTATAGATGTGTTTATTTAGCACCTTATAGTCTTCCTTTCAAAACAAACAGTTAGCATTTAAATATCACTAAGTAGTATATCTTATTGTTGCTGACAGCTAGCGGATTAGAGCGTTCAAAATGGTTAAAACAGGGTATAATGAAGTTATGCAAAAAGCAGGTAACATGCAGTAGGAAGTATTTCAGATCCAACAAAGAATAAATATTCATGAACAGCATCAAGAACCGAGTCAATTTAGCCCGGTTCATCAGAAGGAATTAATCTTAGATACTAAAAGTGCTACAAATATCTATATATGGATTTCTCGTATACCATATGCAGATACAGTTATTTAATATTTATCGAAAAATGTGTTCGTTTTTGCAAATATCAATATATATCGATTTCCGATAGCAATAAAAGAACCTGACATATTATTGCTAAGCTATAAAAACTTAATCAAGATCAATTAAGAAATACAGCTTTTGCTAATCAAAATGTATTCTCAAACTCAATCTAGAATCAAAGACTATAAATTAATATTTCTACTTTCTGCTAAAATATTTTTGGGTGTTCAAAATTCAGAGTATTTATAGGTCAAACTATGTCAACTAAATCATTCGAACATCTTAAGTTCTTAATTTATGTATTTGTTACAAACAAAACTCCAAAGTCTCGAACATAGCCAAAAGTTTTATAGCAAACAAAATCACAATTTATTTTCAGCATTCTCGCATTTTAAATTACTCATTAAGATTTCAAAAAAAGAAACAAGAGCATTCATTATATTAGCATCTTTGTCTACCAATATATTAAACTAATGTCCTCCAGTTTTGTCATGCTTACTTAACTGCGCGATTGCCCATTAAATCTACATATAATATTCAATAGATAGATAACCAAAGTATCAGAGATCGCTATCGTAAATGGCAAATGGGGTTTAATTCATGCGCACACACAGGCAGAGAACAAACAAAAGAGCAGCCACTGATCAACTCATGACTATAATTATAATGAGCAAACAGGAGATACATATTTAAAACTTGAAATGAGTTTATATTTTGAATTATGAATACTGTGCGCTGCTGCAGTTCATTGGAATTAACGCCGCCAAGCGAATGAAAATCTGGCGAGTTCACTCAACTATAACTGATAGTCGTGACGACATTTTTGCTTACCACCGCCTCCTCCACGCCTCCCCAATAACACCATAACCGCGCCGGTAGCCGGCTCCAGCATGCATTAAATAATCTACAAGTTAGGCTGGCAAAGAGTTGTTAGCAATACTTGTTGCCAGTGTTGTTAGCTGTAAGTTATTAGTTGTTAGTTGTTGTTGTTGTTGTTGTTGTTGTTGTTGCTACTATTGTCTGGCTGCGATACAAAGAAGGCCAGCCGGTTGTTGTCGTTGGCTGGCAAGTCAGGCTTTTGTTGCTTCTCGGTGTTCGGTGTTCAGTGTTCGGTGTTTCGGTGTATTCGGTATTCATTGTTCGGTATTCAGTTTCAATGTCAATGTCAAAAACGTTGGCGATCGCATGCGGATTCAAGCACGCAGTGAAATTTTATTGTCACCGTCACCGTGGTTGACACTTTTATTGCCGCATCTGTGTTGTTGTTGTTGTTGTTGTTGTTGTTGTTGCTGTGCTTGTTTTACTGTTTTCATTAAAGAACACATACACACCACAGTTATGAACATGTACATTTTGCCTCCAAGCACATGCAACAATTTAAACTTAATGCTTAACGAGTTTGGTTTAGTGTTCAACTTGCATATTTACTCAAGCATTGAATATGTACATATTTTAAACAACAAATCAGTGGTTCTCTAAACATTTTTCTAAGCTAGCACTCAAGCACAAAATGAAATTTGGTTTATAACAATAAACAATAGGCTATCCTAGGCAAGCTGGAGATTACAATACCCTTGATGAAAAGAATTCAAGTGGCGACTTTTCACTCTCAAATTTTCCCACACAAACAGGCAGACAGTATTTATTTAGACGGCAAACCATGACCACAACCAAGGGCATAGACAGTCTTTCATAAAGTGAGGGGGCAGATTGTATTTTCCCATAAATTTTAACGAAGCTAGCAGTGGAAATCTTGGATCAATCCGATAAGTATACTCAGAGATATGGGTATTGACCATATTGCTATCAGTTGTTGGGTTCAACAATTATGAATGCCTTATAGACTTGGCAATTCCCTATACATTCTGCGGAAGACAGAATTCCCAATCATATTTTATGACCAGTTAATATATATAAATACATTTTTAACGTAAACTTAAAGCTTGTGTATCCTAATTGGCTTAATAGCCAACTATTTTCCCAATTCAGCATTTACATATAAATAGCAATGACTTTTTAGAGTATTACGAATATAGCTTTAATATCTATGTAAACTCCAACAACATCATTTCAATATTGATTCAGCACATGAACCTTCTAACCCGATTCTTTTTAGTAAATTGGATTTTTATCTTTGAAAGGTTCAGTATATTAAATATTTTATTCTATTTACGTGTTCAAGTTAATGAAATCGATCCTGATAAGGCTATCAGTTGGCGTATGTAGGGCAACAATTAGAAGTAAAGCCCCTGATATAAATGCCACACGCATACTAACTAATAAGAATTGATTAAAAACGAACAATAAATCAGATGTCAGGATATCTGCATCATCCAAATTCAATTAGCTTTATTAATCAGTTTTACGATATTATATCGATCATTATTCCATTTTGTTATTAAATAAACAATTATTCTGTTTTTAAGTATCCAGTGTATTAAATAACATGCCCTTATATAATAATTAGAAGTTAAGTCGTGTCAATGCAAAGGTTACAACATATTATCTAGAATTTCGCAAATAAAGTGATAATCTATTAAATATTGTCATTCGGAACACACTAGTTAAGTATAATAATCCACTTATCTACCCGAGGCATCTCAGTGGAAACGCACTTAAGCCCAACCCTTGAACGAGAATTGAATTTATTTATAAAAAAAACATTTGAATTTCACATTTCTAAGAAAATAAAGTGAATCGTAAAATAATTAAGAAATTGTAAACGAGTAAACGCAAAATACAAATAGCAAAGTAATAATAAAGAAAATATCTTCACCAAGGCAGAATGGATTGCTGCTCAGTGGAACTCTATTAATTTAATTTTTTTTTAATTTTTTTAATTTTAAATTAAATCAAAATATAATAAATTGAAAAAAAAACAAGATCAATTTTTGAGATTTCGTGGGGTATTTAGTTGCAACATTTTCCCAACATTTGCTACGTGGATTAGAAAAGCCCAATCAGATCAAAAATAAAAAGATTTCGTTTAAATTATCTCATTTGCCCAACCACAAATGCACCAAAAAATGTTATTCACAAGATAAAATGTTGAAAATTGAGGTATTTTTGGTATAAATAGAGTACTCTGAATTGATAACAAGATAAAGTCTATTGTTATCATTGCAGCGTAATAAAACTGAGAAACTCGTTTACAAAGTTTAGCTCCTTAGTGAAGTTTTATGGCATGAAAATGCGCAGGAAAAGTCTTAAAGCCAAGAAACTCGTTTGCCAATTAAAGTTTCGTGATCATCATGATCACAGTTATATTACAGTTATATTAATCGTATGTATAGAAACGAGCAGAGGGAAGCTCTTAAGCTGAGAGATTCATCATCATGATCACAGACATACAACATAAGTCTTATGAATAATACATTGTTAATGAGTAATTATAATATGCACTATAATTACGATAACGAGCCAATAAAAGCGTATGCAAAATACGGCACTGTCTCAAAGGGAATTACTATGCATAATAAAAATGAATCATTGAAAAATATATAAAATTTAAATTAAAAAATTATCATATTAATAAAGATCTTCAACTTTAACAACTGAGCAGCGCTAAAACTACGAGACATATCATCCAGAGAAATACAAAATTAATCTTATACATTTTAACTTGTTTAGATAGTAATTATAATTCACACTAAAAAAAAACAGAACAAGCATTTGTATATAGCTGACAGAAAAATGCATCTCTATCTTAAAAGGAAATAAAATGCATAATTAAAAATGAATCATTGAACAAGCGGCGAATGAAAAAATAGATTTAATTACATTCGACTTGTGTCTAACGATTGTCTGGCTTCTTACAGATTGTCCCAGACAGTTGGTCCGGGTAAGAGTCGTCAGTTAGCAAGTCCAATTGCTCAATTGCGCACATTGTATCAAATGCAGAGAATTCTAAACGAATCGCTCGAGAGCGCCCAACAGCACCAAACTGAAATATTTCTCCTAAGATGCTCACTTTAGATATATGTATATGTGTATATATCATATCTCTCTCTGTCTCTCTCTCTCTCTCACACTCTATCACTCTCTGCACCCCAAATCATCAATTGAAAAACATTGTGTGAGACTTGTGTGTGGCGTTTTATTAATAAACAGAAGAAAACAATGCAAAGAAGCAAAGCGAGCGATTCTAATGCGCTCTCTCCGAAAGATATCCACACATAAGCGATATCAGAGACTCCCTTTAGAAACTACTGCTACTGCTACGGCTACGGCTACTGCTACTGCTACTTATGCGAGTGCTACGATTTCGTGCGAGTTCCGTTCCGTTCCGACATCGCGACGTCGCAACGTCAATGGCTAGCTGAACGTCGACCCAGTAGTCTCAGTCTCGCGCCGCAGTTCGAGCTATTCGGAAGTGTTTTTTTTATCGAGATAGTCGAACGTACCAATCCAAAATACATAATACATATTATACTTATACGTTCACAGAAAGAAAAGAAAATAGCAATCGACGCGCGTGTTACAAATCCGGAAATTTCGCATTCTACATATATTTGAGGAATACATAAATTTCGAAAATTAAATGCAGACGCTTTCGTATCGTGCTGTTTTTCGCGATAAAACCTAATTCCTAGTGTGGAAAGTGTATTTTGAAATATTTCTGTACGAGTATTCAATTTTTTGTTATTCAAATTGAATATTAAGTGCAACTGGTGGGTCATTCAACGAATTTGACACAATTACAAAAGTGAATATGCAAAACTTAATTGAACTGTTTGTAGCTTTGGTTTCAATTTCGATTTCGATTTTGATTTCGATTCTGTTTTCTTGGTTCTTCGGTTCTTCGGTTCTTTTTTAGAATTCGCTTTTACTCGTGTATCGTGTGTTTGTAAGGAAATAATGAATATCTACAAATTGGAACACACACAAAATACACAACTCACACACACACGATACACCACACACACACACACACACAAGTGTAGAAGCAACAGGCAATCAAACAATTTGTAATTTGTATACAAAGAAAAAATATAAAATATAATTCTTTGTAGATCAAAGTTCAAAATACGTTTTGTCTTATTTTTAGCATGCAATATGGCCAATTTCATAGCATGTATATATATATATATATATATATATGTTGATATAACACATACGCCCACTCTGACTAGACTTTGATTCGATTGGAGCATCAAAGACAATTATTTATCGATGCATTTGAGCATTCTAATCACTTTCCCTTGTGCAAAGCGAATAAATACATATGCGTATGCGTAGATGTGTGTATTTATTTAGATTTTATTAGTCCAGCAATTATTGTTGCCAAATCGTGATGATATCACCCATAGCGATAGCACCATAGCACCCAGCAGATACCCCTCCGTACCGCCAGACCTATCATCATCATCATCATTGTCACTGGCAACAATGTGGGGCATAAGGGACAGCGTCAACATACTCAGACTTGAGGGCGTGGAGCAATACAATTTGTAATGCAATACGCTCCGGTTTGCATAGAGTCCAACAAAGTTCCCAACCACAAAATAAGTGAATGTGATACATAGAAACACACATATATATATAGAAGAGTATATATACATATATACATATATAAACACAAAATAGAAACAGAAGCGTGTCTCAGTGTGTGTGTATGTTTATATTGCCCCCATCACTGTATCGCTTATCATTCGGAGTATACAAATTACTTATCGGACATTGACAAACATCAGAGTTAACGAGATATATATTTGTATATATAACGGCCGCCATGAGAATTACTATCCCAGAGTGAGTCAAGGCTGCTATCAGGGGCTGGGCGCAACCACCTGTTGCCACATACACACACATAGTTCTTAGGAATACGTGACTAGTCTATGGCATTTCTTATTGGAATAGCTGGGAAATATATGTATTAGTCTTCTTCAGTTTCTTTTATACTTATTTTTGACCTTGGATGAACTACGCAACCACACGAAGTGTTTATATATTTTATATACTTATATACAGAGTCTAACTTACAGTTCAGATTAGACGTTCTTTATCTGTTATATTAGACCCATCAGTATATATAGATTCCTCACAACTGCCAGGTCTAGATGCAAATATATTCGAATTATTCCAGAACAATATATATTCCAATTTGCCGTTTAATTATTTGTTTTCAGAGTAGAGATTACAAGTGCTTTATTTATTAAGTTGCCAAGCCAACTGCATACTGAATTCAATTAAAAACATTGTTTTTCTAGAAATATATTACAGTTTGAAGAAATTTTACAGTTAAATATATATTCTAATGAAATCTTCAAAATATATCTTCTGTACCTAATCTTTACCTCTTCAAAACATAAAAAGCTTTTCTATTAAATTAGTTACACAAATCTTTTTGCAATAAAAAGAGGAAGCAGGTTTAACACATCATTACAAATGGTGGATCTAATAAAAACCCAAAACGTGCTAAATTCAAAAGGTTATGGGGTTATTTTGTGCAACCTATTCTAGTATATTTTTCAAGTTGAAAAAGCCCATAAAAATTAAGCATAAAAAGTAAGACTTGGAATATGTAATGTGAACATTCCCATTGGGAAAATCGTCCCAATAGTAACAGAGTTGTTCTTTATAAGAAATTTTCAATGATCAGGAATATTGTGACTTTCAAATATACTAAACAAAAATAATACCAGTTCCAAAAGCAATAATTTTTAATGAATGCTTAGACTACTTCAATAGGTGATCTTATGGGTGTTGAAATTATACTGTCAGCACTGTCACAAGTGGGTTTGTTTAAGCCGATTTGCATATATTGTAAGAGTGAAGTGCTTATTATAAATTGCAAGCCAAGAACAGGTAGCTCAACTTCTTATTAAATGCGCAACACGTTGCTATTTAATATAGGGTCGTTGCACGGCTGTCAAATTTTGCAATTATTTTTTCGAACGAAATAAAAACCTGATCATGCTGAGTTGCGATTCTGTACCAAGAACACTGTAATTTTTGTTGATGCAATCATTCTCGACTTGCGCCCAACTAGCAATTATTGTCTAAGAAATTAAAATCTTTGTGAATGTCAATATGCCTACTGATGAAAAATTTGCTGATATGCAATTAGCTAAAATGTTCATTTATTCATTTATTTTCATTTAATGTACGAGTATGTATAATATTTTTTAGTTTTGCACATAATACGTTTCCTGTTCAATGTTACCTACACCAAACGTGAACGCAGATTACCAAACAACCTTAGCCTTCACCAATGCCTTGCACTAAAAATTGTATAAACAAAGTGCCAATGATTAAATATTTCTATGCACACGAGTTTGTGATGGCATGCAACCAGTCTGGAAAATGTGTTTAGCTGATTATAAATTTTGCGAGCGTTGAGTGGCAGATTCACAATGCGATAATACAATTGCCAGCTGCAAAACATTCCCGATTTAAAACAAAATTCCCAACTCTTGAAATTGAAATGTTTACTTTTGCTGCAAATTAATCAAACATTTTTTCAGACTTTATTTTTGTGTGGGTTTACTTGTTTTTTATTCGATTTGTGTGGGTTTAACCAGAATATGCTATAAACCAAGAGCGCCTCATAGTTTCAGAGTATACTGAAATATTTTAATTTTAATATTCTTTAAGTTGGTAAAAAGATTGAAATGCTTCATTTTGTAATATTTGTTTAAAATTTTCTTTGATGAATAGAGAACGAATACACCAAAGTTTCTTTCACCCCTATCTAACAACTTTATTGATAGGAATCTAATTCCTATTACGTGTTTATTGACAAAACGTATGGAGCGTGATAATTAGTTGATAACTTTATCTGATATTATATATAATAATCAAGCCGATTTTATAGTCATAAAAAGTGATAAACGCTAATAAATTAATTTTTGATTCCTAGATTCTTAGTTAACTTTTAATTAATTTGCATCTGAGTGGATTGTAACATGCATACAGGTATTTGATATATGTTAAACAATTTGCATAATCGAATAAATCTTCAATAATATGGACTTCCGACTAGGATAACAAACGCAGTCTTACAATTTATTAGCACTAGATATTCAAGCAATATGAAAATTTATCCACATATGTACATTTATATGAGTCACAGACAGCGGCATTTTTAATACAATTTACTTTAATTGATAGCATGTGACTTTCCCGACATTCTGGTCAAGTGTTTGCGTTCCCACACCTATGTGTGTATGTGTGTGTGTGTGTATATATGTGCATTTGCGTATTGAACCTGCAGTTCAGGTTTGCAGACGAAGGACAGCTCACTTTTATATTGACATATTTACAACATACTTGCCGGGGCTACTCATTTAGATAGCATTTGAAAGAACCCTGAGAACCTGAACGGCCTGCCTGGCCTCATTTGGAAGACAACAGCAACAAAATAGCTGCGTATTTCCGCGCGTATTATGGTTTCCATTGACGTTTTTCAAAAGGCTTTTCGTACGACTCTTTGTACAATAGCAATCTTGAGCCATTAATTCAATGGTCACGTAGTAATACAAAAAAAAAGAATTCTAAAGCCAGCTCGGAGGCTGCTGGCCTGGTCATTGAAAACGCAGGAATTTCATTGCGCAAACTGAGACCAAAACAGCGAGAAAAAAAAACATAAACTGCAAAAGCCAAAAACAAGAAAAATGCTAAACATTGGCAAGCAAGCGAGGGCGAGGGGGTTGCTACTTCAGATTCACTTTTAGCGGTTTCAACTGCGACGGTCGCCGAGGCTCTGTCAATTAAGCGCGACTCTAACAGGTGTTGTTGTATGTTGTACGTTGTTGTTGTTGTTGTTGTTGTGCAACGGCCGCGACGGACTTGACGGTTCTTTTTTAGTATTTTTTTTTTTACCATTATCGGCTTGTTTTTATTTTTGTTCAAGTTTGTGTAATTCGCATTTCGCAATTTGTGCCATTTTTGTATTTGACGACCACCATCAAAAGCCACGACAAATGCCATTAACAAGTGACCATATTTTTCAAGTGTTTATTGTTGTTGTTTATTTATCTACTACCGATTCTGCCACTGTGCTTGTCATTACTGTTTATATTTACGCAGTCCTTGTCTGTTCTACGTCTTTTGCTATCATCGCCGTCTTCATCTTCGTCTTCATCTTCATCTTCAACAGCTTCAGCTCATGCGCGCATTGCGGCAAATTAGTTTTTACCTCGCTAAAGATTTTACGACACTTCCAGTTGCTTAGCTATCTTATGATCTTTGTTACCTCTATCATCAGGCGTCTAATTTGGTGACTTGCGTTAAATTTATATGTATTGTATTATATTAAATTTTTAATTAAGACAAAAAGCAAAACAAATCATTTTTTGTTATGTGCTGGATTTAAATTAGATGATGATGACTTTTGTGTAAAGTACGTTAGGTATAAAGAAAGCCGGTTTACTTTCGAACTGGTTCTGAAAGATAAACCCATAAACAACAACTAAATCCCATTAAATAGGTACATCAGCCGGCAAAGTAAATATAATTAAATGAATTAACAAATACTCGAATCTCTACCAAAGCCAGTTGGGTATTCAAATCGCGGTGCGGTCCACAGAAGCATAGGCATTCCTATCGCTGTTTACCCTTTATGTTTGCATACTCGTTTTACAATAAGCATGAAAATACCAGAAGAATTAGGAATATCTCTCGGAGTGTGTACGAGCATTATTATTATTTTGATAGCCCGGTGACGGGAAGGTCGTTTGCAATTTTTGTTTTTAAATTTTTTTTTTTTATTCTGCTTACTGCTTCTTAATGTTTTTATAATTATTATTATATGTATATTTTATATTTATATTTGATATGCATATGTATTGGGCTTAGTTTGCTTTTGTGATTGTCTGTCTGTGAGTCACACTCGATATACGATTTTTTTTTTTGATATGTGGTGTGTCTGTATGTATGTATGTGTGTGTGTGTGTGTGTGTGTGCTTGTGTGCAGGTTCTTATCGACGACTCTTAAACTTGAACATACATTTATACATGTCTGTATATAATTTGATTTCTGTTCAACATCGCTCGATTGTTGACTTTTTGTGTTCGACGCGTTTTGCATTGCCAAATATTATTGTTGTTGTTGATTTTTCTTCTTTTTTTGTTGTAGACTGTGATTTAATTTATTGGTTTCAGTTGTGCTGCGTCGCAGTCGGCGTCAGCGTCAGCGTCACAGTCGGCGTCAGCGCTGGCCATTTGCCTTCCGTTTCTGTTTCTGTCTCTGTTTCTTGAGTGCTTGCCTATCGTTGCTTCTTCCGCAGTTATCAGCTGTTCGCCAGTCCGTCTGTCCATCTGTGCGACGGCGCACATGCGCAACTGAGCCGCTTTATTTTTTTGTTGTTAGTTAGTTTGTATTTGCTGGTTGGTTGGTTCAGTGGTTTTTTAGCGGCTTATGCAATGGTTCAGACGGTTCAAGATCTTGGCCCATAAGTTCACTTCGCGCTCTAATTGCAAATGTATATAAGATGTAATAGCATAAAGTGTTTTGTCATCATTTTGATTTCCCTTTTTTATTTAATTTTTGTTTTTATTTTTTAGCGTCTATAATTAAACATTTATGTTAATGCTCGCTTTGAAGGCAAGCTATAATATTTTTTCTTTGCTGTTTTGTAAAGCAAAGAAAAAATATTATGGCTAATTGCAATGCAGCAATTTTGTAAAAGTCTTTGAAAATAAACATATATATATACATATATATATATATATATATATATATATATATATATATATATATATATGTATAGTGTTTGTTAATTACTGAATTCTGAAACGCAACATTAAAAAAATATCAAACAGAAAGTAAACAAAACCATAAAAACAAATGTGCACACTGGGCGTAAACAAATAATTTGCATCGAAACTACTAGAATCAAAAAAATATATATTTATAAACATGGATGGTAGCAAACTGCTGAAAAATGTTTATGGCATCGATATACACTTTGAAGATCTCGTCTATCAGGTTACGGGATCTAAACGAAAAGGTGCGTAACACATATCGGCAACACAGATATATGGCTATAACTAATATTCCAAGAATTTTTTAACACCTTATCTTTCAACAAGTTTTAACTTTGCGCTCTCCTCGCATTTTACAGAGAAGAAATCGGTGCTCAAGGGCATTGCGGGTACATTTAAATCGGGTGAAATGACGGCTATAATGGGCCCATCGGGCGCTGGCAAATCTAGTCTTATGAACATTCTGACTGGCCTCACCAAAAACGGCGTCTCGGGCACCATTGAAATTGGCAAGGCGCGCAAATTGTGCGGCTACATTATGCAGGATGATCATTTCTATCCATTTTTCACTGTGGAGGAGACAATGCTGTTGGCAGCTACACTTAAAATATCCAACAAATGTGTGAACATGAAGGAAAAACGCATTTTGGTAAGATTCATGCAAGAAGAGATTAAGATAAGCCACTAGCAGTAAGATCTTTAATGCATGCATGTTGACAACAGGTATACTAAGCAAAGTTTCAGTTATTTATGTCTGTCTGTCTGTCTGTCCTTAAGCAACCATAATCATCACTTTTAATTTTATTACTTTAGTAAAAAGAAAAAACCACTTTACCTAAACTAATCTGTGCTCTTTATCTTTTTTGTCCAGATTGAACACTTGCTGAGCACGTTAAAGCTAACGAATGCGAAACAGACGAGATGCTCGAAGCTGAGTGGTGGCCAGAAGAAGCGTCTGTCCATTGCCCTAGAGCTAATAGACAATCCAGCTGTGCTATTTTTGGACGAGCCCACAACGTAAGCAAAACACCGAAAAACACAATCGAGAACCAGTTGCTGACTAAGCATTATTATTTTGTAACCTTGAAATTGCATCGCATCCATACAGGGGCCTGGACAGTTCGTCATCCTTTGATACGATACAATTGTTACGTTCTCTGGCTAACGAGGGTCGGACCATTGTGTGCACAATCCATCAGCCATCGACAAACATTTACAATCTGTTCAACCTGATCTACGTGTTGAGTGCGGGTCAATGCACCTATCAGGGAGCGCCTCAAAATACGGTGATGTTTCTGAAAACGATTGGACTCGAATGCCCAGCCTATCACAATCCAGCGGATTTCTGTGAGTACCGCCGCCTAATTGGGCAAGGCAACTTTTTCGTTTTGATATCAATCATCATTAAAACACCGTTCGACGTTTAACATTTAACAGTGCTGGAATGTGTGAATGGGGATTTTGATGATCACACGGAGGCCTTAGCCGAATGCGCCAAGGACACACGCTGGCGTTACGATCAAGAGCTTATGCAGGATGAGACGGTGCCCCCCTCCGATTCACAAGTGGCCAAGTTCAACGAATCGCAGACCCAAGGCCAGTCGTCACAATCCAATATAATAAAGATCGAATCAACAAAGGAACTCCATAAACATACCTATCCACCACCTGAATGGATGCGCTTGTGGCTGTTAATTGGACGTTGTCACTTGCAGTTCTTCCGGGATTGGGTGAGTTAATCATGTCATCGCCTTCGTTATACTTCATTAAGATCAGATATCTGAAAGGGACATTCTCCGTTCATGTTACGCAGATTTAAGAAATTGTTGAAGTGATAAAGCATTAAGAAGCATATAAACGAGATTATAATATTCGTAATAAAGATATTATTATACTTCTTCTTCTAGCTTATAGTCAAGTTTACACTAATAAGTTTAATGAAAAAGCCAATACTTACACTGAATTGGAGTACTTAATTAAAATTCCCACGTCTTTCAACCTATTTTTAAATATATTTTTGTCATGTACATACATATATGTATAAATCTATTTATTGATTTCTTTCTATCTTTCTTTCAGACCTTGACATATTTGAAGCTTGGCTTGCATATACTGAGTGCTATTATGATCGGTTTGATCTTTGGTGATTCCGGCATCAATGCCACCAAGCAAATATCAAATGTCGGCATGGTTATGATACATTGCACGTATCTCTGGTATACGACAATAATGCCGGGTATATTACGCTGTAAGCTATATAAAATACAATCCGAATTTGCACTTAACTAAAAAACTGATTTGCATTCGTATAGATCCATTGGAAATCGAAATAATCAAGAAGGAAACCTTTAACAATTGGTACAAGCTGAAAACATACTATGTGGCCACCATCATAACATCCACACCGGTTCATGTATGTACTATATAAACTATATGTGTCATATATACTTACTTATAATCCTGTTTCAATTATCTTGCAGATAATTTTCTCAACAGTTTATATAACGATTGGTTATTTGATGACTGATCAGCCTGTGGAAATGGACCGTTTTGTCAAATATTTGCTAACAGCTGTGGTTGTAACCATCTGTGCCGATGGCTTGGGTGTATTTCTAGGCACTATACTTAATCCAGTGGTGAGTAAAAGATATATAAATATAATCAGAAAAACATTTGAAAAAGATGAAATGAAGAAATTGTGAAAAAGTATTGGGAACAAAATGAATAAAATAATTAAAATTTCTGCATGAATATAATTTAATTTTTAATATATTTTGCAGTATCACAAATTATACTTCGCATTATGTATTTTCAACTTATTTTAAAATTGCGCATGTATTAAAAATATGATTTAATAATAAATATTTTTTCATCTTATATGTTAAATTTAATTTTTAGAATGGAACTTTTGTTGGTGCCGTGTCCACGTGTTTTATGCTCATGTTTTCGGGATTCCTCATACTATTAACCCATATACCATCTGCCTTGCGGTTTGTTGCAGCGATGTCGCCGCTGCGATATGCTCTGGAAAACATGGTTATATCATTGTATGGCAATCATCGGGACAAGTTGGTCTGTCCACCCACCGAGCTCTACTGCCATTTCAAGTAAGTTTCAAATAAATATTAAAATAACAAAAAAAAAGTGAACTAAAGTTTTCTTTTATTTATAGAAATGCAGTAACGGTGCTAAATCAATTTGGCATGGAGAATGGTGATTTTGGCTACAATATTATGATAATTCTGGGCCAGATAACGCTGTTCAAAATCTTGTCATATTTTACGCTGAAGCATAAAATGAAATCGGTTTGATTCGGATGCCTGAAGATGCCTAGTATTGAGCTTAATATATATACATATATATTAAATGTGATTTTATGTTACTTATCGCTTAGTTCAAGTGAGCTACATTTTACATCGGCGTGTGATACTTTAACTAATGCTACCTGTTGCTGTATACATACTAATTGTTATCATAGCGAATATAGTTTTTATACGGTTATACAATTTTCATATGCATGTACATTTATAGGACTATACATATGTATATATGTCACTCGATTAGTTATCAGTTAAAATAGGTTGTAGTAAGTAAAGTATGTACGAACGAATTAAATGGACATGTTGAAAAAATATTTACAAACCATTAAACAAAGAAATTCAAAATGTGCTTTTATGTTTATTTATTTATTTGTGATTGTGGGCTTAAGTATTAAAAAAAAAAAAAGGAATTTTATGGGCTTAAGGGGTGAAGTTTTTATTATTTTAAAGTAGGAAATATTGTGCAATTCCAATTTGAAGTTTCTTCTCCGGTATTAAAATACCAAAACGTTTAGCGCGCTTACTGCCAGTGCACTTATGCAGCCCTGTCAACTTGAGTTATCGTATATCGATAACTATATCACACGACATTGACGTCGGTGGCCATCAATAACAAAGAAAACAGCAGCCAGCAATAATACGGAACAAGAGCAAAATAAATAAATAAAACGCATTTCGGTCGCTAAAAGCAACAAATTAAGAACAAAAAATAGTTAACAAAAAGTAGAAAATGTTTCGCTCTAGTTTTGACAAAAATCTGGGTGAGTAATGCAGCCAGCTGAACTGGCAACATTAAATTAGTTGAAAGATGAAAGTGCAACAAAAGTGACTCATCGATAAAGAAAAGCAAAAAAAAGAAGTATAACAAAAAAGGAGGAATGAACTCAAAACGCAGTTAAAATACACAAAATCTGATAATCTTTTACATTTTTTTGCAACAGAGAACGCCACGAGCCATTTGCGCTTGGAACCAGATTGGCCCTCGATTTTACTCATTTGCGATGAAATCAATCAGAAAGATGTCACGTATGTCATGCAACAAAATGAAAATACCAAATTTCTTTATATTTAATTAACTTTAACATTTTCCAATGCAGTCCAAAAAATGCGTTTATCGCAATCAAGAAGAAAATGAACTCACCGAATCCACATTCGGCATGCTATTCCCTGCTGGTGCTGGAGAGCATTGTGAAAAACTGTGGTGCTCCCGTCCACGAGGAGGTCTTCACCAAGGAGAATTGTGAGATGTTCAGCAGCTTCCTGGAGCTGACACCGCACGAGAATGTGCGCCAGAAAATGCTCGAACTTGTCCAGACCTGGGCCTATGCATTTCGCTCCTCCGACAAGTATCAGGCCATCAAGGTGAGCAGCAGCTGCACTGAATTGCTCCCATTATGCAATGATGTTCTGCTTATTATGAATTGATTTCTTCGTGCTTACAGCTTTGTAGCGTTTCTATACAATTAAGTTATTAATTTGACCCGTGCGAGTTCAATGTAGCGATGTTTGACTATATCTTACTCAACCTCTAATTGAATTAATGAACGAACATTTTCCTATTGTTTGTTCTATTGCAAATATTGCTAGGATTATGCCAAGAAATTTGCTGGTTAACTTTTAACATTGTCGGTGCACATTAATAGAATATATCTGCATAATGAAAGACTTAGATTAAAATATAGCAATACTACATAGCAATAGTATAATTAATAGTAAACTTGTTATTCGCATTTTGCAGGATACTATGACCATACTCAAGGCCAAGGGACACACATTTCCCGAGCTAAAGGAAGCGGACGCAATGTTCACTGCCGACACGGCGCCCAACTGGGCTGATGGCAAGGTTTGTCATCGTTGTCGCGTTGAGTTCACGTTCACCAATCGGAAGCATCATTGCCGCAACTGTGGCCAGGTGTTTTGTGGTCAGTGCACGGCCAAACAGTGTCCGCTGCCCAAGTATGGCATTGAGAAGGATGTGCGGGTCTGCGATGGCTGCTTTATGTCGCTGCAGCGTCCGTTGGGCACCAAGGCAAGCACTCGTGTGGCGGACAGCGATTTGCCAGCGGAATATCTGAATAGCTCATTATCACAGCAGGTGCAGGTTGGTTTTTCTATTTGCCCCAAGCAGCAAAGTAAACTAATTGGAATTGATCTTCATTTTGCTACGTAGACGCCAGCGCGCAAGACCGAACAGGAGCTGAAGGAAGAGGAGGAACTACAGCTGGCGCTGGCGCTCAGTCAATCGGAGGCGGAGCTAAAGAAGCCGCAACCACAGTCGCTGGCCAGCTATCGCATGCAGCAGCGTTCACCGAGCCCTGAGGCGGCACAGCCGCAAATGCCAACACAGCAGCTGCAGCAGCAGCAGCAGGAGGAGACCAATCCCGAGCTAGCAAAATACTTGAATCGTGTCTACTGGGAACAGCGGAAGATTAGTGAGTCCTCATCCATGGCCAGTCCATCGGCGCCCAGTCCCATGCCGGCGACACCGCAACCCCAACAACAGCAGCAGCAACTGCTGCAATCGCTGCCAATGCCAAAGAATGCGGATGAGGTGCAAATTGCTGAATTCGCTGCCAATATGCGCACCCAGGTGGAGATCTTTGTCAATCGCATGAAGTCCAATTCAAGCCGTGGACGCAGCATTTCCAATGACTCCTCAGTGCAGACGCTCTTCATGACGCTCACGTCGCTGCACTCGCAGCAGCTGACGTACATCAAGGAGATGGACGACAAGCGCATGTGGTACGAGCAGCTGCAGGATAAGCTGGCGCAGATCAAGGACTCACGTGCCGCGCTCGATGTGCTGCGACAGGAGCACGTCGAGAAGTTGCGTCGCATTGCCGAGGAGCAGGAGCGCCAACGTCAACTACAAATGGCACAAAAACTAGAGATTATGCGCAAGAAGAAGCAGGAGTATTTACAATATCAACGACAGCTGGCACTGCAGCGCATCCAGGAGCAGGAGCGCGAGATGCAGCTGCGCCAGGAGCAGCAGAAGGCCCAATATCTAATGGGCCAAACGGCACCCTTTCCCTATCTACCACCTACAGCAGTAGCCCCCACCCATGGCTCACCCTCGCATCAACTGAACAACGTTTATAATCCCTACGTAGCAGCCGCTGGCTATCCAGCACCCAATGGTCATGGTGTGGCTCCATTCGCCACCGGCATACCACCGCCAGGCATGTACAATCCAGGCATGCCGCAACCGCAACACGTTCCGAGCATGATGATGCCACCACCGCCAAATATGATGCCGCAGCAGCAACAACAACAGCTGCCCGAGAATCCACAATACCCTAATCCTAATCAGGCCATGTTAGCTCAGCTGCCACCACAACAACAGCAAGTTCCACCTCAGCCTCAACCGCAACCACATCTGGCTCATGTTATGCTGCAGCAACAGCAAATTGTTCAATCGCATCCACCAATTGCCAATAACCAAGCACCACCGCAACAAGTTGCACCACCACCAGCTGCAGCTCCTCCTGCTGCTGCTCCTCCTGCTGCTGCTGTTGATATGAGCAACACACAAGTGCAGGCGGTGGCTGCTGCACCGGCACCACCACAAACTGAACCCGAGCCGGCTGCTGCTGCTGTTAAAGCCGCCGAGCCCGCAACAGCGGAGCTGATTTGCTTCGATTAGACCAGAATTGTTAACGTTCTTTTATACACACACACACACACACACACATACACACTTATATATATGTAAACTAATCAAACTTTGTTATGGCTTCCAACTCCTTGCTCAAATTATCTAAGAACTAAATTGTATTGTGGCATGCCTTGTAGAATCTGGCGATTTTGAGCAAAGATTTGGAACTTGAACACAGACTTATTGTAATCACCAAGTGTAACCACAACTGAGGGATGAATTATGCAAATGTTATTCCAAAATGAACAGAACTTTATTACTGTATTATCGTAGTCAAAACAGATGAGTCCTTATTATTTTTTGTTATATTTGTCTTGTGTCTTGTTTTACGAATTGAAATTCACCTTAATTTAGAAATAGTTTCATTCCGGCGTTTCTTATTTTAATTATAAATATATATATATATATTTTCGATTGACAGTCATTGAATTCAATTCACAAATATCTCTTCGAAAATGAAAAAGAAACGAGTCTGAGAAAGACAAAATAAATATAATTCACATCGATTGTCTACTTAAATGAATTTGAACTAAAATAAATAATTATTAACGACAATTATGCACTTTTAACTGACAAGTTTATTCTATATGGAAATTTTACGAAGAAACACACTTTAAACAAGGAGGATTTATTATAATTTTGTGGTGCCAATTATCCTGTTAATTTGTAAGCATTCTTATAACATTCTGTGCTTTTTCATGTCACAGCTCAATCGAGGCAGTTATTAATACTGATCATAATGATAATATATACATATATATATATATATATAAATATGTGTATAAATATATATCACTAAATTTGAATAATCTGCAAATCAGATTGACCTATGCGGTTCCCGCAGTTTTAAACTATTTACTTAATTACTTGGCATTTGAGAGTGCATCAACTCCTGGCAGTTTTTTGCCCTCGAGCAGCTCCAGTGCAGCGCCGCCGCCCGTGGAGACATGTGAGACCTTGTCGCTGCCACCAAATTTCTTACAGGCTGTTGCTGTATCGCCACCGCCGACAATTGTGGTGGCACCACTCTTGGTGGCGCAAATAATTGCCTCCAACATGTTTTTGGTGCCACCAGCGAATTTGGCATTCTCAAAAACACCCGGCGGACCGTTCCATACGATGGTCTTCGCCTGGACAATGGCAGTGCCGAATAACTGCATTGATTTCTCGCCTATGTCCAGACCCATGAAATCCTTGGGCACGCCCTGTTTTATATCAACGGTCTTGATCTCACCTGGATCTTCGTCGATCCGTTTGGCACATTGAAAATCGACGGGAAAAAGTATTTCCACTTTCTTATCCTTGGCCTTCTTTAGAATGCCGTCAATCAATTTGAAGCCATCTTTATCAAAAAGTGATTTACCAATCTCCATGGAATTGACGGCCTTCAGAAATGTAAAGGCCATGCCACCAGCGATAATCATTTGATTGACCTTGTTCAGCAGATTATTAATCAGCGGTATCTTGTCAGCGATCTTACCGCCACCCAATATGGCCATGAATGGGTTTTGTGGATTTTCCAGTGCCTTGGCAAAGTACTCAAGCTCCTTGTCTAGCAGGAAACCGGCGGCACGCTTCTCATAGCCCTCACCCAATATGGAGCTGTGAGCTCGATGGACCGTTCCAAACGCATCGTTCACATAGATATCACCTAGTTGAGCTAACTTAGCGCGAAAATCTTTCACCTTTGCCGGATCAACTTTAACCTTCTTATTGTTTTTATCATTGCAGCAACCCGTTTCCTCAGCATAGAATCGAAGATTCTCGAGGAGTACCACGGCACCCTTTGGTGGATTTTTCAGTGCATCCAGTGCTATTTCACCAACGCAGTCGTCTATAAAGCACACCGGCTTTCTCAACTCCTTCTCCAGTTCTTTGGCAACGGGCTTAAGTGAAAATTGCATATTCTTTTCACCGTCCGGACGGCCCAGGTGCGAAGCCAGTACCTGGGATCGTGTAGAAACGTTATTCAGCCCATAATTTCCTAGATACTTTATTGGAATTACCCACCACAGATTTGCACTCCTTTTCCAGCACGTACTTAATACTTGGCAGGGCAGCCAGAATACGCTGATTGTTGATTATTTTACCATCCTTCATGGGTACATTGAAGTCGACGCGCATAAAAATCCGTTTTCCAGCCACATCCACATTTTTTAGGCTCAACTTCTTTGGCATCTTTTCGTTGCCTTTGCACTCATCAGCTTTGTCGCCATAATTTCGCGTTTGTTGAAATTTCAAACCAAAGTTAACATATATATTTGATGTAAATACTGATGTGAATACGGTGAACAACTTTTGATCCAAATGTAACATTTTCATTAAATATGAGTAAAGTGTTTACTAGAAAATTTCAACAAAAAATGTCCGTTATGTCATAATTTGTAATCCAAAAGATTTGAGTACTTCTAGTTATCTCATATTTACCAATACCATGCTACATTTATGATATAATCCATATTCAGTAGATATTCTAGTTTCTACGCTTTAAATAAAATTGCCGCAAGTTGGTTTTATTTATTTTTAATTCGCGGCTTATCATATGCGATCATTGTTATCGTAACGACGATAATTGTTGCGAATTTGTGGTGGTTGCCGATAAATTTGCTTAATCTATCAGCTGTGCTTCATTGCTCAACCAAAGATAGTACGCTGATTTTGCAAGCTAATCGAAGAGAAGTTCTTTGACAGTAATAATAAAATAATTATAATTATTATTCAATTTATGTAATTTTGTCTCTTTTTACTTTTCTATTGATTTGCACAAGAAAGAAAATAGAGATGCACTTGTGCTAACTAAAATAGTTCAATAATAACAGGAGCTGTTGTTGAGCTGCATACTCAGTCTGTCATATGTAGCAAAAGAAAAGAGGGAAACACAACAACGCTTTTTTATATTATAGCTTAATATTGTACTGAAAGATCAACCAATCCCAACATGGGTGGCGGTGATTTGGTGAGTAGACGCATCTCAACCATATACCAGTCCAAAATTAATTAAACGCCAATTTCTGCATTGAACAGAATCTAAAAAAATCATGGCATCCTCACACGATGAAGAATCAGGAGCGTGTTTGGAAAGCGGAACAGGCGAAACAAGAGGAACAACGCAAATTGGATGATTTGCGCAAGGAGATCAACGAGGAACGGGATCGCGAGGAGCTGCGACGCATTGGGGAAAATTCAGGCGTTCTCGCAGGCAACGGCGGCGGCGAAGCGAAACTCGAATGGATGTATAAAAGTAAGTGAACGAAATAATCTTAATTTAATTCTAAACCATATGTGAATTTGCAGACAGCGCCGAGCTAATCAATCGGGAGGAATATCTGCTGGGTCGCAAGATAGATAAATCGTTTGAGCAGCTGCAGTCCGAGGAGCGACGCCAAGAGCATAGTGCCCTGGGCCTCAAGCAGTCCATTAACCATGTGGAGCACGAGTGTGTGCCATTCTCGATACGTGAATATCGCAATCTGCAGTCCACCGAGCAGGTGGACATGCAACGCAAGACCCTGGAGGATCCACTGATGCTTATCAAGCAGCGGGAAATGGAATCGCGACGCAAACTGCTAGAAAATCCAGTTAGACTAAAGGAAATCCATCGCATACTCAAAACCGAGCAAGAGCAGGCAACGAAACGCAACAAAAAGTCCAAAAAGAGCAAGAAGTCCAAGAAGAACAAGCACAAAAAGGGCAGCAGTAGCAGTAGCAATGAGAACAGCGACGACAGCAACGATGATCTGGACAGAAAGCTGGCAAAGCAGATGAAGAAACTGAAAGGCGAGAGCACAAACGGTGACTTCAAGCTGGACAAACTGTTGGATGCCAAATATCGCACATTGACCAAACAGCTGGACATGGCCACCAACAAGCCAAAGCAAAAGAAAAAGTCGCGTAAACGCAGCGATAGCAGTGAGAACAGTGAGCAGAGCAGCGAAGAGGAGCAACGTGAACAGACCAGAGAAAGGAGAGGAAAACATGTGCCAGTAGAGCCTCGAGAGAGTAGAGCAAGACGTGGCCAAAGCAACAGCAACGCCGATGAGCGAACAAAGCGCAGAGAGCGCGAACGAGAGCAGGAGCAGGATGTGAGAAGGCATCATGAAGCCAGCAATAGCAGACGGCGACGAAGCAGAAGTCGCAGTCCACGCCGAGAACAACAAAAACCACAGCGTCGAAGAAGTCGCAGTGCTGAGAAACAGCGACCACAGCGGATCAGGGAACGCAGCGGAGAACGGGTCAGAAAACGTAGCAGAGAACGCAGTAGAGAACGGATCAGAGAACGGAGCAAGGAGCGTAGTCGGGATCGGCGTCGACGTAGTCGCACTCCAGAAAAACAACAACAAGAACAACGCCGTAATCCCAGCCCACCAGCTGCACGTCAGGCCGCCAAATCCAAATCCAAACTGAGCGCCCACGAGCGCGAGGCACGTCTGCGCGAGATGATGGAGAATGCAACGTGGCGGGAGGCGGATCGCACCAAAGTCGTGCACAAGCATCGCGAGGAATATGCGCGCGAGGAGGCTCAGAATCAGGCACGCGATTTTGACAAACAGTTTATCAACAAAGAGGTGAAGAAGGCCATCGACAATCAGACCTCCATTGGCAATCGCATCCGTTCCAATCTGAACAATATTCAACGTCACTCGGCTGCCATGGATTCCAATTTTGCACGCAAATAGCAAATGGGAAAATCCGTAGCCCTAAGTTTCTAGTATTAGGCTATATGCAATGGAACATTTAGAAACTCCTAAAGTGACTCAACTTAGGTTACGAATGTGTAGCAATTATTGTCAAGATTGATTGATCAGATTAAAAATTACATATACAATATAATATCCGATTTGTTTAGATATATATTCTGGTATACGTCACTATTAATTAAGTTGGAAACAAGATTCTACTTTGAAATTGATATGGGGAAGTTAAAACTTTGAAGAGCCATAGATTAGTTAAAAAGTGACCCGAAATAAAATTACATTTAAGTTCGGAAACGCATTTCTGACTCGAGATTCATGTTCAAATTTCCCAAAAGAATTATTTAGGAAGCGGTCAAAACTTTCCAGAACCGTAACTTTGTTAAAAATGACTCGTTTAAAAAAAAAAGAAGAGATTTTCCATCATGATTTGACATCTACATTAATATAACAATTTACGAGTTTAATTTAATTATACACAGTCAAGGTGGGTCTCATTACTACAGCAAGAAAACATAGAGAATGTAATTAGTATATAAAGATTTCTCAAAAGTGGAATATGGATGAAATAACAGCAGCTATTGTGTAGCTATTTAACTTATAATTCACTTTATTATTGAACTTTGGGGGCTTACAAGGTAAACGACGTGTCGAGGCGCAGCAGCGACACGTTTAACGATTAGTTATTTCAGAGAGATATTTTTGAGTGGTTATTGTTGGGGATTAGATCGGATGTGACTTAGGCATTGGATAAGGCAGCGACGCCTGGCAGTGTCTTGCCCTCGAGCAGCTCCAGTGAAGCACCGCCGCCGGTGGAGACGTGCGAGACGAGCGCCTCGGTGTTCCACTTGGCACAGCACGAGGCAGTATCGCCACCGCCAATGATGGAAACGGTGCCATTCTTAGTGGCAGCCACAACGCCATCCATAATTGACTTAGTGCCATTGGCAAAGTTGGGAAACTCAAAAACGCCGGGTGGTCTAAAAGCAAAAGGAACAATTGAGGTAAATTTGACGCAACTTTAATATAATAATTAGGCTATGAATACTGATGACGACGACTTACCCATTCCACACAATTAGCTTGGCACGCGCAATTGGCGCGGCGAAGAGTGCGCGTGATTTGGGACCCACATCGAGACCCATGTGACCGTCGGGAATGCCGCTCTCGACGCTCGCCTCGCTGACGGTGGCATTTTCAGCGAACTTGTCGCCACAAACGAAATCAACCGGCAAATGCAGCTGCACATTGTTTTTCTTGGCCTTGTCCACCAGATTCTGAACGATTTTGGATCCCTCCTCATCGAACAGCGAGCCACCGATCTTCATGTTGTTGAGCACCTTGAGGAAGGTGAAGGCCATGCCGCCACCAATGATCATCTCATTGACCTTATCCAGCAAGTTCTCGATCAACTGAATCTTATCGGCGACCTTGGCGCCGCCCAGAATGGCCAGGAAGGGATTTGGTGGCTTGTCCAGAGCCTGAGAGAAATATTTCAGCTCCTTGTTAAGCAGCAAGCCGGCGGCACGCTTCTCATAGCCATCACCCATCATAGAGCTGTGGGCGCGATGCGCCGTGCCAAAGGCATCGTTCACATAGACATCGCCCAGTTTGGCCAGGCTGCTGCGGAACTCTTTGACCTTGGCGGGATCGGCCTTCACCTTAGCGCCGCTACCATCAACACCCTTGCCTTCTTCCTCCAAATAGAAGCGCACATTCTCTAGCAAAATAACAGAACCAGCTGCTGGATCCTTGCAAGCAGCCTCCACGTCGCTACCGATGCAATCGTTCAGGAATGTCACTTTTTGGCCGAGCAACTTGGTCAGCTCCTCGGCGACGGGGGCCAGCGTATACTTGAGATTCTTGTTGCCATCGGGACGACCCAGATGGGACATAAGCACCACTGACTTGGCCTTCTTTGACAGCGCCAACTTTATGCTGTCCACGGCGGCAACAATGCGCTGATTGCTCGTAATCTTGCCCTCCTTGATGGGCACATTGAAGTCAACGCTGCAACGAATCACAGAGCGTGGAAAAATTGGTTTTATGCAATATGCAACATTTTATAGTTAATTCGTCACTCAATTTACCGCATCAGGACGCGTTTGCCCTCCAAATCCAGATTCTCGATGCTCAATTTATTGAAGGCCATTTTTGTAATGCTTGCCAAATGGTTTCCAGCGAACTTCTGGATAATTTTCGTTTGTACGAATGCGACTTGACCCACAGCTGTGCGGCAATGTCAGTGCAAGGTCATTATTGCCCAATTCAAGATTAGGGTTGCCAGTACACCCCAAATAATGCCGCAACTACAAAATACCCAACCAAACCATGATGAAAATGTTGCAGCCAAATTAAATCAATTACTCAAATTGTAAATTATTATTCCAAATCAATTTTAAAGTTATAAGCAGACTCCTACTGGTTTTAAATAGTTGGCTGTTCAAATCGATTGCAACACTGTCAAGTGTGCTGTACAACGTTTATGTGCAGTGCTGTAAAGTGACGCCTGGTCGTGCTTGAATTTGTCTGGCGGACAATTCAACTCAGAGACAAATAAATTAATTGAAGTGCTTGAAAAAAAAAAAACAAATAAAGTATAGTACCAAAAGTATCGAATTCGATGGATTGCCGCAGGATCTTTCCGAATGTCGTTCTTTGTTTTGTAAAATTGTTTCCATGGCAGTCCTCAGTAAATAATTATCACTTAAATAATACATCTTTCTTACCACTGCACCAAGAACGCACACACAAAGCAATGTGAGTTTGCAATTGTGTATTGAATACATGAATGAATGAATGGATGCTTGTGAGGCAATTGTGCACAGTTGGCGTATTTACAAACATACCAAATTACATACATACATATCTTTTTTTACACTCGACCACAGCACACAGTGGAGGCACATACATAAATAAATACACATACATACAAGCATACAGTTAGATATGATATGACGCCAACATTTGCTCTTCACAAATGATTCATTCATGTGCTGCTCACCACTCACCACTCTGCTTGGCACTCTCCGGCCCCTGTCTCTTTTGGCGTACAACCACCAAAACGGCCAACCTCCCCACAAACCCCCCTCTGAGCATTCCCAATGCAAGCCAATTGCATGACGCAGATGCCAACACAAAAGCAGGCAACCAAACAGGCCTGAATTGCAGCATTTTCTCACGCCGGCCAAAGAAAGGCGACGGTGGATGGAGGGGAAGGTGCTGTCTTCTGTGTTCACTTTCTGCGCAATTAAAGCAATCGCCAAAGAGTGACCTCAATTAATAATGATAACAAGCAGTTATGCGATGTTTTACATTTTAAATTGTACGTATACTTTTTTCATATATTTTATGATATATTTTAAGAAAATTAAACGACAACAAGAATATAAATTGAATTATTGCATGTAAAATGCACGTTTGGCGTGCGAGTCGTGAGAAGCGTGTGTAAAGGTGTAAAAGTGTAGGGTATTCAGTAGTACATCTCGTGTGGAAACATCAACATCAACAACGAAACGCGACTTGCACAGAATGGCGACCGTGTCAAAGCGACGGATGTTGAAGCGATGACGAGCGCTTTAAGCGACCGTTTTGGGCGCCGCTTATCAGACAGAGCTCCCAAAACTGTTCTCTACTTAACATTGCCCTTGTCGTGCAGTGTAGTTGTAGTTGTAGTTGCTGTTGCTGCTGTTGTGGTTGAGTGTAGTCGCAAACCAGTTCATGTTTTTTTTTATTCATGCTTAATGAACTCGGCATGGAGTATTAAGATGCCCTCTAATATGGTCACATAATAGTGTTTACTAACTTATCTCGATTGTTTTATAATTTCCTTTAGAAAATTCGTATTTTCGATGCATAGCACGTCTTGTAAATAATAACATGATTTCTGAGAATTCATTGTATTTCTTTTTGTATGGCATGCTTGAAAAACCATAAAAATCATTCGATTTAAATATAGAAAATAGCGCTTCAATTTTTAATTGTCTACTGTACAACTACTTATGTTTATATATATTTATATATCACCTTCATTAATTTCCATAGCTTAAAGTCTTTTATATTGTTTCTGTATGTGCATCAAATGCTATTTACATCTACGCGTTGAATGATTGCTTTAAATAGAAATATAAAACATCTATTCTAAATGAATCGTGACACACGCCTTTTGCACAAAACTAAGCAAAATCTTCACAATCTTGTTATAAAGCTATTAGCCATACACATACAAAAATATATATGTATGTAAATATATAAATATACATACATATACATAAATGTGTGTGTGTGTGCATATAATCACATACGTTTGTAAATGAATCGATTACTTCCACTAACACATTTTTGGTGCATGCTTCAACAGAAGCAGAGTGTTAATACACTGGAAACAAAAAGTTAACGCAAAAAGATTGTTAATAATAGACATGCTACGATTAGATTATATTACATTCAAACGCCATATCTTCGCGATAAACATATATACTTTAATATAACATATTGCTTTCCTTTACCTTCTGGGCAAAAAGTTTGCCACGATTACCTGAATATGTTTTTTTTTCAACTACCTCTGGAAATTTCCCAGCACAATTTCTAGCGTTGTGTCCGAAAAACTGCCTGAAAAACGTTTGCGCCTTTCTTATCGCAATTCTCTGAAACAACAGCCCTTAAACCAGGGTTTGTTTTCAATTCCTTTAACCTTGAAAAAATAGTTGTCGAACATGGAATACGTGTAAACTACATGTAACGGGCATATCTCCCTGGCTAGATTATAGAACGATTGTTGAGGTAACCGGAACATTTGTTATTTCTCACTATCGTAACGTTTATTTCGTATCTCCACTGTACGGTGGAACAGCGAACGCCATGACACCCAAAACAATACTGAAAAGAGAGCCGCGCCAAATGCAAAGGAAAAAGAAAACATTCAAGAAAATGAAGACGCAAATCGGCTCACCAAGAAATTGTTAAAGCTTTCCGAAGTCACAGTGCAAATAACTGATGCCGTTTTTTGTTGCCTTTTTTTTGCGTTTTGCGCTGTTTAAATATGATAACTCAATGATTGTGCCACGATTACAGGTGTTGTTGGCAACAATATATATGAATGCCGACTGTCATCCATTTTGACGATGGAGAGGTCGACGTTGTCGTTGCCGTCGTCGGTTTTAATTAGCGAGCTGTCGCTTGCGAGTCTCTCCCATGTTATTCAGATTACAAACTATACTTATTTGTTTTGCATAAAAATAGCAGAAAAAGAAACAACGACTGTGACAGCCAGCAGCGCAGTGCTTCAAATAAGTAATGAGACACAATGCCGACTAGCAGCGACTACAAAAACTGTAAACTGAAGAGACTAGCTGCCAGCGACACTATCAACAACAAAAACAACAACTACCACAAAAACAGCAACAATAGTAGTGGAAAACGTTAGCTCATTAGTCAATTCCTGAACCAACGTGGTTCGTGTAACGAACAGAGACAGCAAATTGTCGAACCACATATGTGAGATCAACTGAAAGAAATGAAAGATGCATAGTGTACACAAAAAAAGACAGTGGGGTGAACCTTGTTCAATCTAAGGTCTATGAAAATTAAGCTCAAATTTAGCAATTGTTCCACTTAGGCTAAAAAATATATTGGATACAAATGTATGTATATGATCCGAAATATGTATGTATATAGAGTATAGTTAGTATATAATTAGTAACTCAACTAAACTAAGATATACTATTTAACATATTTAAAGCTAGGGGTTTCCATCACTTCAATATTTAATATAACTACTTTAGGTTAGATAGAAGCGGCTGATAGCTGCAATGGGTGTCATCAGTAATCATTCGATTGACCTGATTACTTGCATGTTTTGTGGTCCACTCTATAAATATGTGTGGTGGCACAAACAATAAGCGAAACACTGCCGCTAAGAGTATGCAACCCAAACACACAGAACATACACACGCTAAAGTTGCGCGCCCGGCCAGCCGCCGTTGCTGCTGCTGATTTTGTTGCGGCTGCTGCTGCTGGCAATACAAGTGTCGCCCCCTCTCTTAGCACCCTGCTCCCAGATCCAGAAACGGCTAACGTCGCGTCAAGCAGCACTCCATGGCGAACAACAACTACAACAACCACCATCGTCGGCGACGACGACAACAACTCTAACAAGCAGCAACTGCGGCGGCCGGCAATTTTCAAATTTACCGCCAAACGTGCCAGCGACGTCGACGTCGCCGTTGGCTGTGCTGTACTCACTCACGAGCAGAAAGCGCAATTTATATGGGATGCGTCAAGAAACCCACTCGAGCTGTCAATTTACAATTTCAGCTTGATCGCAGCGCAATTATTGAGATGCCAAATTGACGAGGACACTAAACTCTACCGATTCCCAGCAATTTGTGCGGCATTCAAATAAAGATTAACGCGTAATAGATGAAAATGTGAGACGCTTAAGCAGTTCAAGAAGACACTGCCCGCTATCTGTAGGCGGCCCGTGTGCGATGGTAAATTCAGTCTTGTACGAGCCGTCAACGGGTACACATATCGGTGGTCAGTCAGAAGCGAGAGAAAATACAAAATACTGAAAAATAATCAGCAAATGCAGCACTCAAATATACCACACAAAAAAAGCAATCGTAGAATTTTTGCATATTTGTTTGCCGCGCTGCAATTTTCTTAAATAATATTTTATTATTATTATTATTTTTATTAAGAAAATTATTGCGCACAATTATTTGTAGAATCGGTCAGCAGTCGTTGCTGGTGGGTCGTTCGAACGGACGCACAGACGGTCGGACGGGTGTCGGCTGGGGGCAGGCAGCGTTTTTTTGTTATTTTGTTCTCGCCTCCGTTACCTGGGCTAATGTTGTTGTTGCCTTCTCTTCTCCACATTGCCAACTGCTGCTGTACAAATGCCGCCGTGGTTTTTGTTCAGTGTATTGCATACATGACAGAACGATAGAGCGAGAGAGTGAGAAGGTGGCAGTGACAGTTGCGCCCGGCGTTGAGCGTGAGCGTGAGTGATAAGCGAGCAAACAGCGGCCGGTCCGTACGAAAGAGAGAGAGGGAGGGAGCGAGCTAGCGAGAGAGAGTTTGGAAAAAACGAGAGTCGGCCTGTATATGTGTGCGTGAGTGCGCTGGTGTTGTATCTGTTAAATACACACAGCCTGGCAGCAATTCAGACAGTGTGTTTGTGTGCTTCGTGCGGTGCTGTTCTCGTTTTTTCCTTCCTCGGAACAATCTACATCTATTTTGCGCTAATTTTTGTCAACAACCAAAAAAAAACATATATACTCATATACTTTTATATCTTAAACAACAGCAATCAAATATAATCGTTCGAACGGAAATTGAAATTCACGTGCGCATTAATCTTATTACAACCAAACAACCTACAATATAACGGACCAAACGCTCGTTATATAATTGTACAAAAAAATAAACAACAAAGTTCAAAAAACAACAACAAACAAAAACAAAATGTCTGCAGCCACAGAACAACAGAACAACGGTGATGTTGCCGTCGAGAAGGTTGCCGCAGTCAGTGCCGACAGCGATGCGAAGGAGGATCTCAAAGCCAAAGCCAAATCAGTTGCCGATGATAAATCGACGGCCGCTGATGCCGCTGGCGATGCGGCCGATAACGGTACTGCGGCCAAGGATGGCGAGGATGCTGCCGATGCGGCAGATGCTGCTGCTCCCGCCGCTCCCGCCAAGGGTTCCGTCAAAGGCACAAAGAGGCAAGCTGAAGTAAGTAAAAAGCGAAGACCCAACACCATAATTAATATTCTTTGCAACATTAAAATTTCTTTTGATCTGATTTCGAATCGTACAGTTTCCTAATCAGTCGCTAGTTTCTCTCTGTGTATGTATCCATGCTTGTTTAATAACAAAACAAACGAACGCACTTGTCATCGTTGTTTTCTTCTCTTCTCTCTATGCTCTATTCTCTTCTCTCAGCGTCGATTGATGCGCGTTTATCGATCGCGTTATCGAACGCGCTTCTCAGTGCTAATCGATTTTGTTATTGTTATAGATTTTTGTTTATGAGCAACTTTTTTGTTTCTTTTCCCCCTTTTGCGTAAATGATTCATAGAAATTACAAAAATCTGGCGTCAAAAATAAAACTGCTAGAAATAGATATACACAGGTTTTTTTTTTTTTTTTTAGTTTCGGTTGCCTTTCTAACATTCAACGGCCGATAGCAGCCCAAACGAGTGACGGAGAGAGAGAGTGTGAAATAATAAAAGAGCGCAAGCTCATTTATATACTAATACATATTTATGTATTATATATTGAGTCTGTGTGTGCGTGTGTGAGAGTTGTTTACGATTAAATTAAGATGATTGCGAGGTGGTAATCAAAGATTATTTGTTGTTCTCAGTTCAAATTGAGGTTAGGCTCTGTCTCTAATAATCATTGGGGTACAGTTTGTTGTGAGAAGAGTGAAGTATACAGAGAGAGAGAGAGGTAAGAAAAGAACAAAAAAGAGTAAATACTCTGGAATAGGTCATTAGCATTGCACAGTGAGACAAAAGCAGCGAAGCGCAAAAAGTTTAAAAGATATGAAAGCTTTTAACGGCCTTGTAACAAACACACACGAACGTTACACACACAACCACACAGTTTGAGTGCATTTTTGTGCTAAATACAAAAACAATGGAAATCAAACATTTATATTTTGAGGCAATTGCGAATCTTACAGCATTGGTAATTGCTCTTTTTGACTTTTGGTCTGGTCAAAGTTGCACAGCAACAAATGGACAATAACAACAAATTGCGCGCCAGCCAAAATGTTGCACTCTCAGCTAAAAACAATGCCGGCCGGCAACGGCAGCTATCCGCCATATTACAAAAGAGAGCAAGAGTGTGTGAGGGAGAGAAAGAGAACCAGTTTAGTTTTTTCTTCTGTGTTAATGATTTTTTATTTTTTTTTATTTTATAGCATAATCGAAAAGGCACATATTTCTGATAAACATAAAAATAGCCATAAAAGAATAGAGTACGAGGTATTTGGAATAAATAATCAATTTATTTTGTCACAAACAGAAATAAAAATGTACAGTTTAACATGTTCTCTCTCCCTCTCTCGCTCGCTTGCGCTTCTCTCTTTCGCTTGCTCTCTTTGTTTCTCTAATATGCGCTGCTCTCGCAGCTCGACGCTCTACGACGTGTAATTTCTTATGTACACATTCAGTATACAGGCTACGGGTATGTGTTGTTGTTTGTGTATGTGTTCATTTACATGCATTTATCTTTCACTTTTTTCATCTTATGCGTATTTATTTTGGTACATTTATGTGTACCAAGTGTTTATGTATGTGTATATAAAAACAATCCATTTACAGGGTGGCTCAGCTTTCTTTTAATGGAATATGCAGATAATCTAACGGATTTAGTCAATTTCAAAGAAACTGTTGCCTACTCTTTAGCAGTCAGACTTCATTGGAATGTCTAAAGTTATTAATAATTTAAAAAATCAAAAAATTTAGAAAATAAAATTGAAATGCATTCATTAATTTATATAATCATAAACTATATATAGTCGAAAAAGATTTCAAGAAAATAATTTATTGCTTAACTATTATTTTATTACTGTCATTTTGACACATACATTAGAAGTTAACTCGGATTTCTTTTAAATACTCATCTGCCAAGAGATATTAGTAATACAGTAAAACAGCGTCTATCGTTGATGCTTGTTGTTTTATTGCCTGGCGCGTTACTAGCATAAGTATTTTTCTTTTCTTCCGTTTCTTTTGTTGTGCTTTGGGCGAGTTCGCCGCATATTTATTTTGCACACATTTCTACAGTTATCTTGTTTTCTGCTTTGTAACAATCGCTCTTAAATGCTGTCTTCGTCGCACACATGCACACACAATCACGCATACTTACAAACACATGTACGCGCAAAATTATGTATTACAAGCGCTTTCTTTCGCTAGGGAACGTGACTGCTTTATATACTTGCCCTGTTGTTGGTTGGTTAACTGAGTTTTGAACCCACGCAGCAGCAGCAGATGAACACACACCAAAGCAGCGACGCTGGCTTCGTCGTTGTCGTCGGTCAACGATTGCGCCTTTTTATTTTGTCTGCAGCAGCTGTCGTGCCTTTGTGTGTGTGTGTGTGTGCGTGAGTTAGTCGTTCGTTCATTCATAGAGCGATTGGCACGATGCGCACGTTCTCAGGTACAGTTCTGCCATAACAGCGCTGTGCGCGCGCTCTCTTTTATAGCTTCACTCACTCACACACGCACATTAACGTGTAGCAGCTGCTGCGACCTAGCGTCGGCGTTGCTGCCTGCTGCTCGGATTGGTTTGCTTCGGTTTTGGTTCGTTTGTTCGGCTCTCGGTCACAGTGGGTCGAACGCACGCTTGGCTTGGCTGGTTTTGTATCTCACGGATGCGGATACATATGCCCGTTCCCCCACCCCAGTTGTTTTTCCATTATGTAGTAAATATGCCGTCGTATTTGTGTGTGTGTATGTGTTTGTATATAAGTGAGAGGTGCACTTGTAATGCGGCAATCTCTCTCTCGCTCGCTCTCCCTTTCGGCTGGTGCGTGCTGCTGCTGCTTGCAGCGAATTCCAACGACGCGCGCATTTTTCAAATGCCTTTTTTACGGCGAAAATAACGATTTTTCTTTGCTGCTGCTGCCTGCCTGCTTGCTACATAGTAAAAGGCCATTTTCTTGTTTTGTGGGCTTAAAATATACATTTTATGGGTATGTACACTCACACACACACACAAACATTCGCATGTGTGTAGGGGGCTAAGTGGAGGAGTGTAATTTGTATGTTGGTTTTATGTTTTGGTTTCCATGAACAATTCGCTTTGCCCTTGATCAAGGAGATGTGTGGGGTGGGTTTGAATTGGGCGCCCAGCCGCAGCCTTTGTTATCGATATATTTTACTTAACTAATGTCCCCCATCTCCACTCTTTTTACACTCCTTGCAGGCTAAATCCGCCGAATCAAAGAAAGCCAAGAAAGATAAACCCGCTGATGGCGATTCAGATGACGAGGAGGTATTAGATGATCTCATCGAGGGTGACAGCGAAATCGAGAGCGACGAATACGATGTACCCTACGATGGCGAGGAGGATGACATTGAATGTGACGGTAAGTTTCAATATCTCCGTCCTTCTTCCCCTAAAATGCGGAAAAACTAACAATTGCATTTCTTCTCTCGAAACAGATGATGACGATGACAATGATGATGGTTCCGGCTCGGACGATCAAGCGTAATAATAATGTAGTCAAAACAAACAAACAAAAAATAAAACAAACAAAAAAAAAAAACAAAACAAAAATTTAAATTAATAATAAATAAAAAGTTACAAGCAAAAAAACAAAAACCGGAGAAAAGAAACCACACAAAAAAATCGCAAAAGTATATAATTCTTATGTTTAAGAAATAATTTTCTATTTCTTATTTTAATTTAAATTGTATTTTACGTGTACTTTTTTATAAAAAATACTACAAAAAGAAAAATGTTTTGTTTTCGCAAGGGCGAGAAAACAAAAACAAAATAACAAACCGAGAAAAGTAAACATCCCCCCAAAAAAAACTATACACAAAAAAAAAAACAAAACAAAACAAAGCTCTTTCTTTCCTTTAAGTCATAAGTCTTAAGTTAAACGACAGATACATAGCATGATGAATGAGAATAAGAAGCAAATGAAGGAAGAGAAGAAGCAGAGGCGTAAATGGAGCCCCATGATTTACTTAAAAATAATAATACACAAAAAGAAAAGAAGAAAAAACAAACACTCACAGACACAAACACAAAAACAGAAACACGAACACAAACAAGTAATAAAAATTCATTATTAAAATTAGACGTTACATTTTATGAATGATCGAAAAGCAAACGTAATTAAAAAAGAAAAATATACAAAAACAAAAAAAAAAACAAGTTTTCAAATATATGGTTTCAAAAATTTTTTTTGCGCCGACTTTGGCCACACTGACACTCATTTACCGTTTGTCAACCTCCTCTCTCGCTCGCTCTTTCCGGCCTCTGTGGTTTCGCGGGGGCGCAACGGGAAGTTTGATTTCCACTTTGAAATTTTGGTTTGACATCGATTTCGCTGGGCGAACTTGAGGGCTTCTTTTATTTCAGCATTTACTTAACCCACTAACTATGATTACTCTATTTAAGTATTCAAAGTCAGTATTAAAATAATAAAACACAATTAATAAAAATACATGACAAAAATCTATAGTTCTAAGTTAATAAGCAAAACAAAAATAAAAACACATTTTTGTTAATCAATCAATTAATGATGAAACTTAATTCAATTGTAAATTGTAAAGAAAACCAATCAAATACTGAGAATGCATTAAGAACAATTTAGAAAATGAAAAATCCCCTTTAATGTTATGTATACATACTTACATACTAATATAAGCAGTAGGGGTAGATAAAAATCAACATGCCACACACATACACACACACACTCAGAAAAGCAATACCAAAACTGAAATTGAAAATCTTAATTCTAATGACTGATATTTTGAAATGCAAAAGTGAATCATCAATCAAATTGCATGACGGCTACATTTTATATTTGCTCCAAAAAATAACCAATTAACTGACCCACTCTAGCAGCCACAATATTAATGAGCATTTGAAGGCAATATCAGGTCAAATACTGAAAAATACATATATATACATATACATATATATGCCGTAACAATTTGATACCAAAACCATGTTGAACTCGTACACATTTTTTGTAAATAAAAGAGAAAAGAAAATCAAGAAAAAAATCCGAAAAAAAACAAAAGTAAAATTAAATCGAACCAGTTGTAGTGAAAGATAGTTATTGAAAAAAAAACGAAAGAAAAATTGAAATAAAATATTGTAATTACGTAAAATGAGAGAAAAACAACAACACAACAACAATTGGCAGTTATCAGATGCCAATAAAACGAGTGTTTCAATTTTCTTGGGAGAGGGCAGCACAAAAACCACCCACCACTCATTCTCCCCCCCTCCCTGCTCCTGGGAAACCAGCCAAAGCAAGAGTCATCGAGAGAGGGGGGAGGAAGAGAGACGGAGGGAGGGTGCTCATGCTGCTGTTGTATAGTAGGGGTAGTTATTCGAAAATATGTATGTATCGCATATATAGCACATACAAACATATGTGGTAGGTACATAATTCATTGATTTGCTGCCTGTAATCCTATCGGACTCAGTTTTCCCTTATATACGCAGCAGGGTAGTTGAAAAACCCCTTTGCAAGACTCCCCAATTAAATCGAAGAGTAATTTGCAATGCTTCAATGTTTTTCTGATTTATGACGATTGGTTGTGTGCGTCTTTTTCAATTTTCAACAGCTTATAGAAAATATATTAAATGCGGGCTGTCTTTTTAAATTTGAAACGTATTTTTTGTGGTTCTACTGAGCTATCGATAAATGTACCTATCGCCGTATAAAGTAGAAACAAAGAAACACTCCAGTAAATTCCCATTGAATCTAGCTGAAAATAAATAATAAAACTGATTGCTAATTGCAGATAAAGCCTTTCAGTTAGACTTATAAATAATTTTTTAAAACTGTATTTCATATTTAATAATATGAAAATAAATAATTGACCAAACCCGAATATATCCCTTTAGCCTCTTTTCAAATTTAAAAATAAGGGAAATTATGTTATCGATAAGTGTATGTATCGCAATTAGTCATACACACGTTTAGCCAGGACACACACCAGCAACGTTCAACTTTTCGATTGACATTTAACCGGATTTGAGTCATAAATAAAACATAATTATAGATTAAATATTGCACTTTATAATAATCAATTTACGATTCTAGCTACTTTAAGTATATAGAGATGTTCACCGGGAATATGTCGCTCCATGCATTTGACAGCCTTAAACTTGAGTCTTGCCAACTGTTGGATTATTTCATCCGGTTTATTCTCGTGCAGCAGCAGTAAGTAGAGAACGCCGTCTGCTGATAGTATGTCATCCAATTGCTCCAGTAAAATGTCTGTCACCCTTCGTCCCCGCTTGCCCCCCGCCCACGAATAGACCAGATTACGCTCTGTGGCCGAGGAGATCCCTCGCTGGTGGAGCAGCTCCTCATCACTGGTCACCACATACGGCGGATTGAAGAGCAGCAAATCGACGCACCGTCGTCGCAATCCATTTGTCAGATTGCAGCGAAGGCTGTCCAACTTGGCACCATTGCGGGATGCAGTGCGTCTGGTTGCCTCGCAGGCCCGTGGATTTATGTCCGTGGCGAGACAGTGGGCGGAGTGGGAGAGGCGCTTGGCCAGCGCAGTGATGATAACGCCACTGCCCGAACCAATCTCTACACACAGACGCGGCTGCAGCTGCTTCTCCAAGAACTCCAGATCCGCTTCGAGCGCGTCAAGCAATAGAAAAGAATCCTCCGCCGGCTCATAAACATGCTCATAGTCCGCCGCGGAGAGATGATCGGTGTACGGTGTCTCCATGTCTATGATATGTTCGTGCTCAGCGCCGAATCCAGCAGCGCCTGTCGCCTTCGCTGCTCCTTCTCGATCAGGCGATGGAGATTTGTTAAACGCTCCTGGCTGGTGCTCAGCACGTTGCTTATGATGGTCACCTTGTGTTTTACGTTCAACAGTTCCTTGACCTTGTCAGCGAATTCGGGTATCTGGTGTTGTGCCTTCTCAATGTCCCGCAACTGGGCCGCCAATGCGTCCAATTGCCCCCGCAGTTCCGATTGCAGTTGGATTGTGGTTGCCACGCGCTCGTCGAGCCGCTCAATGGTGGGCTTGAAGAGATTTGTGATGCCTTCGGCGAGTATGTCGCGTGTGGGATTTGTGCAGAAGTTTTCCGTATTTTCATCCAAGGAGGTCACCGTCGAATCGGAATCCTTATCCATTGCAAAACTTGCCCTATAAAATATGCCAAACCGATTGCACAGTTATCGCAGTTCGATAACAAGCTCATCATAGAGATGAGCAAATTGAGCTGCACTGTTACTGCTCACTGTGACTTGCCCTTGTCACATGTGGTGAAATGTACAAAAACTGTTATTTTGTGTTAGCGCATTTGTTTATTTGGCGTAATTAGCCATGAAAACCAGTACTTTTCAAATGACTATCAGCCGTTTGCAATATGAGAAAATAAATCAATAATTTTAATATTTTCGGCAAGATTTGGCAAGTGTCATTACAGCGCTAAAACTATCGGCCGATTGCCAACGCATATCGACGCACCGCCACAAATTCTTGCAACAGAAACAGCAACTTTGGTAATAGACATATTAATTAAATGCTTTGATTACAACTAACTGCAAGCCGAACGCAATGGACACATATTCGGCGGATGTTGTATATCAAGCGATCAGTGCACTATTCCAAGGCACCAATCCCAAAGAGCAGGAGAAGGCAAACAAATGGCTGCAGGACTTTCAAAAATCGGTAAATTTTTGCCACACATCGAGCGGAACACGGCATGATTTTCTTAGCACTTACGTTGCATGTGGCAAATAATTAATAATTTGGTATAATTAGATCTTCTCGTGGACCATTGCGGACGAGCTGTTGCATCAGAAACGCGATTTGCACGCCAATTACTTTGCCGCCCAGACGATGCGCAACAAAATTCAGAATTCGTTCAGTGAATTGCCGCCGGAAACGCACGAAGCTCTCCGAGATTCGCTGATAACGCACATTGGCCAGATCGATGAGCAGACAGACAGTGTGATTGTTACCCAACTGAGTCTGGCCGTTGCTGATCTGGCACTACTCATGGCTAGCTGGCAGGAGCCGATCAGTGATCTGTTAAAAGTGCTCGCACCGCATCCGGCATCAATTTGGCCGCTGCTCGAGGTGCTCAAGGTGCTGCCGGAGGAGATTGATTCACGATTTCTGCGACTGGGCGCCAATCGGCGCGAGGAGATCCACAAGCAGCTGGACGCCAGTGCCGAGTGTGTGCTGGAATTTCTGTGCATGTGCGCACAGCGCGAGGATCTCGATCAGCAGCGGATTTGGCGGGCAACGTTATGCACGTACAGCGCCTGGCTGGTCATACACGCCTTCCCGCTCACCCACATCTGTGACAATGCGCTCTCCCAGCTCGCCTTTCGCCTGCTCAGCCAGCCGGCGGAGACGTCGGGCAAGCTGCATGACAATGCCACCGAATGTGTATGTGCGCTGCTCAGTTGCATGGCCACAAGAAGCGGCAGTTTGGACGGGGATGCACAAGTGGCGCGCATCTTTGATGCCGTCTGCCAACTGGAAACGGCATATCATTTGAGTGTCGCCCACGAGGACACCGATAAGACCATTAACTATTGCCGCATTTTTACCACACTCTGCGATACGTTCTCGTTTGACATGTTCGAGCAGCAGCAGGCGATGAAAGGACTGGATCTGGTGCTGCTATGTGTCGGTCATTTCGATTATGAGGTCGCCGAGATCACATTTCATTTGTGGTACAAGCTCAGCGAGGATCTGTTCCAGCGCTACGATGATAAGCTGACGGCACGCTTTCGACCCCACATAGAGCGACTGATCAGCGCCCTTTATCGGCACGCACAAATGGAGAGCGACCACGACGGTCTCATCGAGGAGAATAACAATTTCTACGTAAGAATCAAGCTTAATTTGAGTCAGTTGGAATTTAAGTTGCTTTCCTACACATTAAAAATCTATTCCATTTCAAAATGTATTCTTCTTTTGTAGGATTTTCGACGAAAGGTCTCCGACCTGCTGAAGGATGTGGCCTTTATTGTTGGTTCCGGTGCGTGCTTCAAGCAAATGTTTATCATACTACAGACGCCCAACACAACGTGGGAATCCACAGAGGCAGCACTGTTTGTCATGCAGAATGTGGCCAAGAATATACTGCCGTAATCTATTTCCCAAAAATTGTATCCAATAGTTGGGCAAGCTAATAATCTTTGTAATCCTTGTGCAGGGATGAGAACGATGTGATACCCAAGGTGGTGGAGGCGATACTCAATATGACGGATCAGACGCACATTGCAGTGCGGTACACATCGATAATGCTGATTGGTGAGCTCTGCGACTGGATTGAGAATCATCCGGATCTGTTGCAGGCCGTGCTTAATTTTCTGCTGTATGCGCTGCAGCAGAAGAACGGCTTGGCGCCGGCGGCGGCGATTGCGCTGACCTCCATCTGCTCGGCGTGCAGACAGAAGATGGTCTGCCACATCAGCGGTCTGGTGGAGATAGCGCGCAGCTTGGACAGCTTTCAGATCAACAACGATGTGGCCATTGGGCTGCTAAAAGGCATATCGCTAATATTGACGAAGTTGCCGCGAGAGCAACTGCAACCGGCGCTGCGAGAGATTGTCGGCTTTCAGCTGCAGCCGCTGGCGCAGCTGCTCGAGAGCAGTCACTGTCCACTGGCGAAGGGGGAGCGCAGTGATCCCGTCTATTGGATTGATCGCGCCTGTGCGATCATACGCCACACGAATCCCGATTTGCCCGACAACGTGGAGCATCCAACAGTTGCAATATTGAACGATGCCTGGCCGCTGATCTCCCGAGTCCTGGACAAATACCAGAACGATCTCCGAATCATGGAGCGCACCTGTCGTCTCATCCGCTATGCGGTGCGAATGGTGCGCAAACAGGCGCTGCTCCTGCTCGAGCCGCTGATCAAACAGATCGTTGTGCTGTATGCGGTGCAGCATCATAGCTGCTTCCTCTATGTGGGCTCCATCCTGGTGGATGAGTTTGCCAAAACGAATGAGTGCATTGCCGGGCTGCTTGAGATGCTGCAGGCGTTCATCGAACCGACATTTGGTCTGCTGCAGCTGGAGAACGGTTTGCGCAACAATCCGGACACCGTCGATGATTTCTTTCGTTTGGCCTCCCGCTACTTGGACTGCTGTCCGCTGCAGCTGCTCCAGAGCAGCCTGATCACGCCCATCTTTCAGTGTGCTCTGATTGCGTGCTCGCTGGATCATCGCGAGGCCAACTCATCGGTGATGAAGTTCTTCATCAATCTGCTGACCTGGGGACGCAGCAGCAATCATCGGCATACGGAATGTCGACCCCTGGTCACAGAGCTGGCCAGCCAGCATGGCGGGGCGCTAGTCATGAATCTGATACAGGCCTCGGTGTTCCAGCTGCACTCGTACATGCTCGCCGATGTCGCCGAGGTGCTCACCGAACTCAAACACGTCGTGCCCCATGCCCAAATGCAGTCCTTCCTCGCCCATGCTCTCGATGCGCTGCCCAAAAAGAATAGCGGCGGCTATGTGACTGCCACACAACAGCAACTGGATGAGTTTAGCAACACGGTGCTGAGGTAAGACTGCCCAGCTATTAGTAGATATAATCTATTCGGATTTTGTTTGGTGGAGTAATCTTTAAGCCCTAAAGCTGTTTATATATATTCCTTAGCTGTTTGTATTGCAAATTATTCTCCTTACAGCAATTGGCAAATTTATGCATATCAATTAATGATTTTATAATTGGAAAACTATTCCATGAGTCCCAAATTGATTGTATTTTGTAGTAAGTAGTAACAGACAGAAAGCATGGCTTATATAAAAACTAATAGTTTGACGAAAAATCTTATAATGCTCATAATTTTTTTTATTATTAATACTTAGCTAAAATAGTTGTGTAAATCAGTTTTTGTTTTTAAAGGCATCTTCATCTCGAACTCTTCTAAATACATATAAAAACTAAGATGCATCTTGCCCCAAAATCATATTAATTCGTCTGGGGTATTCCGATATATAACAATCTTTATTTTCTTATATTTCAGAGCTGACACCACAAAAGCCGTTTCACAAGCACTGAAAATATTTACGCGACTCTTCCGTTGAAACCACCGCATTCGCATTGCCGCACCAGCAAGCAACGGCTCACCGCAGAGGGCCTGAGTAATAATAATAATAATAATAACGATAATAATATGAGAAATTGTACATTTAAAATGATGTATACGCAATGTTGAGCAAATGCTGCCGCTTCTGTTGGGTATAGTTGGGTTGGGTGGCGCAATGATTTCACAATTGAATATACATATTATATTATTTTGCGTGCGGTCAACAGATCCTCACGTACAACGTACAATAAGTTGATTAACTTTAGAGCACACTAGAAACTAATTTATAAACTGACCTAAAATATACAATAACAATGTTTAATGACGACAACGATCCGTTTCGGCCACATCTTTTACTTATTTTGTGCGTTTTCAATCGCAAATCGAATTTTCAATGTATATATTTTTATTAGTTTATTTAAAAATGTTAGAAACTTTAGCGGCACAACGTTGAACATAACATTAACACATATTTTCACCATCTCCAGATTCAGCTCTATCCTCTCTCTAATCCTCCATAAGCAACTAAATCGTGCGATTCGTCAAATTTTGAAATGTTTCACAGCAATCGAATCCATTTCCATTCTCATTGCTCGGCGAACTTGTCGTAAACTGCAGCAAGATGATCAGATAAGTTGTTAAAGCGCCGCTGATCTGCAAAATACAAGTAACAAGTAAAACCATGTTCGAATTTTGCAATTGAGATTAATGGAGGCTTGGCAGATAACAAGAAGTTGTCTGTAAATTTTGAGATTTTTTTTTAATGAGATTTATATAATATAGAATAAATTTTACTTCCTTCGGGTGAACTCACCGTAAAGTAGAGCGAGCGATCAATGTTGAAGAGTCCGGCGGCAGTAAAGTTGATCTTCAGATGCATCAGTTGCATTGAGAACTGTTGCAGCTTCCTTCGGACCTCGGCGCTCTTCGCCTTGTTGAGCAGTGAGTGGACAATGGGCCCAGTTTTCTCACTCTTCTTAATCGCCCGATTGCTGCCCTCGACAATCGAAATGATCGCTATCAAATACAATATCATTTGGCATGAGAAGAATGTTACAAATTCAACCGTTTTGAATTTGCTTTCCCGCTTCGATTTGCCCAGTAGCGTCTCGAGCACATAGTAAGCATCAAAGACGATGATTAGGAAAGCAATTGAAATGATCGTTAGGAGCTGATAGGTGAAGTATTTGTTGGCCGTGGCAGCTGCCTCACAGATCAGATGATGTATCTCCATCGACTCCTGTATGATCTCAACCGGATCCTTTGTCACAATGGTGTACATCGAAAATGAGTCCAAACATTGTAGAGAGCGTTGTTTCTGTACGGCTTTAATGCTACGCGTATCCCATTGATGGGCCAGATTCTTAAGGACCTGCAAGGATATTGCATATGAAGTCAGACGGTAGTTTTTAGTTAAAGGGTAAAATGTAGATTGACAGAAACTAAGAGCGAGAAAATTTAAAACGATAAATTGTTGTGTCTTTTTCAAAAATGTTCATAATTAAAATGGCAATTCAACTTTTGTTTCTAAACTTTTAATAAACTAGAGTTAGGGTTTAAAGCAGCCCGTCACGTCCAACAAGTTAATTCTTGCTTGTTGTTGACTAGTTTATATTTAATAAATTACTAAGAGCACGACGAAAACGCTTATAAGTTGGTGGGTTGAGTTAATTAATTTAATTGAGTTCGGTTGAGTGCAAAAAACAATTATCTAGTTACAAATACCCACTAAGACCAAATTGGTAAGTGGACAAGTTTTACTTGAAGGACTTTAAGTTTTGCAACAGTTTTTGTTTTTTTTGGGTGCAAGTATAACTCCGTTGGGAGGCATCACTTGTGTTGCGAAACAAAATCTTGGCATCGTGGCAATGTGAAAACACAAAATGCAAAAATAAATAAATTTATTTAAGTAAAATATTTGAAAATATAATAGTTGAAACCAATTCAAAAACTATTGAATTTTTCGGAACTCTGAGATTTTTAAGAAATTATTTGTAAATTTGTTATTAGCTTATGTTTAAAACGCAGACACCAATTATTACTCCACAATAAGTTCAAGTATAATTCGCCTATTAAACTTGAATTAATACGAGTGCTTTGTTGAAGAATATATTCGAGGATAGTCTTAAGAAAATGTCTTAAAAATCTACTTTCATTGTATTGCTCATAAGTTTAATAAAAAAAAAACCAATTATAGACTAAACTTTCTATGAAATCTCAAAAGATAAATAATTTTTTTAACAACATTTCTGAAGGCCAATTTGAATCTAATTCCATGTTCTCACCTTGTTGACCATTACGAGCCGCATTTTTGTCAGGTAAGTGAAGCAGGAGAACATGGTGACGGCAATTGCAATCACGGTGTGCTGAACTATGAATGTGAAATGAAGTGGCACAGTTGGATACACTTCCGATAGGTACAGCCCGGCGAAGGTGCCACACGAGAAGGTGATGTTGACAAGGAACATGAAGATCATGACCGCATAACTATAACGCAACACATTGCTATACATGATCTTAATGCCGACGCTGTGCAGCTGCAGATCCATGGTGTGGAACTTTTGCAAGCACTGCTCGAGTCGATGCTTGGGTATGATGGCCGTCAGATAGATGACAGTGACGCCAATGAAGCCACTGACAATCTGCAACATATCGCCAAAGTACGTTATCCTCGACCGAAAGAAGTAGCTGGCAACCGATTCGAAATTGTTGCGTATTGTCAGGATATAGCAGACGGCGTAGAGACCAATGTGAACACTGCCATTGGCATAGCCAAACCACGATTTCTTAATGTCCAAGCGTCCACTGTCACTATCACAGCTCACATAGAACGAAGTCAAGCCCAGCAGATAGGTGACATGGAAGAGCGGACGCAGAGACTCGTACAGCTGTTTGGCGGACAGCAAACGACGGACGCGACTACGCAACGGACTGTCCCTTACTGTTCCCAGTTCGATTTCGACATCAACCGTATCATCCTTTGCCATATCCAAGCTGGGCTATCCGGGTCGACTGCACAGCTGAAGCGTCGCGCGATAACTGAGCAAAGGAAGCGCAAATAATTTGCATACAGCCTGTTGTCTGTTTGGTAAGGTGGAGCCACAGTTCCTTCGTGCCACTCACGTTGACTTTGAGTGGATATAATTTGAGCAGCACGAATACGAGAATGTGAATACGATTACGATATGAATGGTGGTTTGAGTATGTCAGAAATTTAATTAAGTATTGGCTTACAGCTGTGCAGTTTAATTAATGTCCATTTATAGGTGACTGGGGACCGTTCCCAGGAGGGATTTACTTACGCACTGGAATCTAATTAGTTGTGCGATTTACCCACATTTAAATGTCTCACTTTTCTTTTCCCTCTCAGTATGCAAATTGTCGAGGAAAGCTGAGCACCTTTTTGCTATTTACTCACTAAATGATAGCTGTCTGATACGAAATTTGTGCTTCAATTAAAATCTGAACTAAGTGCTTAAATTTAGTTATAAAAATAATCTACTTGAAAAACTTTGAACGGGCCTAAAAATATGCTTGATTTGTTTTCATTTTTAAGTGTATAACTATTCTCGAGATCAAATCGTGATCAAAAATCTTTTGAACCAGTGCCTGGATGCGCTTTTATGGGAGAATGATTCAATATGATTTCTAACTAAAACAACAAGCTTGAAAATGTAAGTGTCGAATTATTTTAGATACGAAACAATCGTGGCTTATACAAATCGATTCATTTTTGGCTTTCGACCCCATTCCTTAATTTTTAACATTTTACTATATTTGACATGCGTACATTTTATGACTACAACCGAATTATGTTTATGGTATCAATAAATGAGCTGCAATATGTTGGCATAAATATTTATTGTGCCCAGGGAAATTAGCAAAAAAAAAAAAAAAACTTGTAGAAGGCTGGACGAAGCTTGTAGCAGATAACACTAAAAGGAATGGAAAAAGCTTGTAGTAGTTTCTGCTTCCGTGAAAATTATGAATTATGAATGCCGTAAAGTTTATATAAGCGGCAAAAATATTTGCTGTTTGGCATTCAAAAGATTGGGTATAGTATGATGAGAAGATACTCGCGTTAATCATTAAGACGAGCCTTAGTTATATGGAACTCACTCATATATTTTTGTGACCGGCCATTAATGTGTTTACCTTCGTTGTTTTGGTGCCAACGTAACATGTGAGATAATATCGAGTTGTTTTCATTTATTTTTGTTGTGGTGAGCCCCCCAAAAGAATCTATAAATTTTTATTTGCAATTTCAAAAACTAAATATGTTCTTGTAAGACAAGACACTAGGCGTCAAAAGCACATAAAAAAATGTCGTCAAAATATTTATATTTTGTCAAACATAAATGAATACAATAAATATATACACAGATGGCCAGTTAGTCTGTACTAGTTTCACTTCTTGCTCAGACCCCCAATCCGGAAAATATTAAGTTGGGGTAACTTACCTGATTTATAATGCTCATGCGTCGCTCAAAACTGAAGGCAATTATGCAGAACAAACAAATGGCAATGGAGACCACCGAGTGCTGCAGGAAGAAGGTTATGCAGACGCAAAAGGAGGGCGTAACGCCCAGAGAGACGAGTAGCTGGAACACGCCCACGAAATAAACGCCCAAAATGAGCAGTTTGCAGACGAGCAACAGGATCGAGTAACGAAAGATCCTTGAGTATTTCACACGTATTCCAATGTTGGCAAAGTTCATATCGAGACTGTGCAGAATTGTCAATGTGCGCAGCAGCTTGCAACGCTTCAATATCGCCGAGGCGTAGATCACGGCGCCAGCAATGAGTCCGTTAAAGATCTGCAAGCGATCGCCAATTGTTGAGATCTCCGTGCGAAAAAAGTAGCCGACAATGGATTCGCCTTGGCGGAGCGATGAAATGTAACAGAAGCCGCACAGAACGATGTAAACAAAAATGTTGAAGATGCCAAAACAGGACATTTTCACATAGGATTCGCCCATTTTGCGACGCACCACATGGAAGGGTGTCAGACCGTACAAGAAAGTGAGAAAAAATAATGGACGCAGTGCCTCATAGACTTGCGACGATATAAAATACCTTCGCACACGATGCAACGTAGTTGACATTTTTTTTTTTGCTTTGATTCTTTTCCTTTTATTTGTATTTGCGACAAAACACAACCGTTCGCTTCAGAGTGACAACTCAAACTGCAGCCAGGACGAATCGGCAGCAAGCGGCAACCGAGCTGCTTTTTGTTGTGATAACATGGAACACAATAAAAACAAAGCTATAAAAGTGAGAGAGAGAGAGAGAGAGATAAACAAAGAGGGAGATGGAATGAGTCATTCAGCAGCAGCGAATGTGTAACCGAAGCGAAAGCGCGTGCGAAAAATTTCATTATGATGTTTGCGAACCGGAAGTGCGAGGACCTCAACTCAATGAGGCAACAAGTGTGCGTGTCCTTGAGCCAGGCATCCTTGCAGCATAATCAAACAGTCGCCGCTGCCATTGTTCAATTTAGTTTTTCCTCTGCCCTTTGAAATGTGATGATGACGATAAGGGGGAGATGATGCGAACTAGCATTGCCAAAATGATAGCATGACGAAAAGAATCTTCAAGTTACCCATAAAATTTAAACGCGCAGAACTATTTTTAATTTGGGGTTTTCATTTATCAGAATGAATTTAAAGAATTGTCGCAGAATAGCTTGTAATCATATTACGCCCATGTGAACAGCAGGATAAATATATATATTTTAACCCTTTTACAACCCTTCAATTTTGTACTCACTCAAATGGGTTTTCGGTATTAACAAAATTTGTTTAAAAAAATATACTGTTTCTTTCAGTAGTCGAAAGTCTGCAAAAGTGTGATAAAATAAGTGTGTTGCCCAATGCTTGTCAGTTGTTTTGCTGAAGAGTACATTATCAGCACATCATCCTGACTGCCATGAGTCCAGATACACACACAGACAAGCACAGGCACACATAGATACACACACACACACACACACACACACACACACACACAGTCGCAATTGCAGACAGTTTTATGGCTGAGCTGCTTACGAGGCGTATACGTAATACTTAATATGCAATGAGGCATTTAGGAAACGTGCTATGCAAAACAACTGAATGATTTATTTTCGTTTGACTTGTGAATGAAGTTAGATACTCGAACGGACTCTATTTGGGTTTAACGCCAGATCGGAAACTCAGTTTAACTATGCGAGGTAATGAGCATTTTACAGATACAATTCTAATCAGTTTCTCAATTGTTATTTAATTCCTCTGCGAAACTTGTGAACTGTATCTTCTGATTAACATAATAATATAAATAACAAAACTAATTTTAAATAATAATCAGCATCCAAACTTTTAAAATAGTGAATTAAGTAAATAGTTTCACATTCTAAATATTAAATATTTGAAAATTAATGTAGTCAAAGAATACATACAACAAATGATACGAAAAGCCGATAAAGTTTTGTTTAAATTGTAACCAAAGCAAATGTTTACAATCCACTTACCTTATGCAATAGTCTCACGCGACGCTTCACGGATACTGCCAGCAAGCAGAACATGCAAATTGTCATCGATACGACGATTAGTTCATAGAACGTGACGAAGGTCAGCTGCCAGGAGGGACGCACCTCCATTTGTGCGAGGCACACGACACAGATTGTTATAATGGCTGCATCCAAGGCGGTGACTAGAAGCAATACCACTGCAATTGAGTACTGAACCTGAAAGTAGTCGACGGGGCTTTCGAGACGCCTCAGACGTCGATCGATCCGCACCAGAGTCTCAATGGCTCGTCGCAGATGGCGACGCATAAGGAGCGGCATAATGAAAAGGACCACAGCGGTACCGACGCCAGCTATATCATGGAGTCGGCTGCTCACCTCCGAGATGTGATTGCGCATGAAGTAGCCAATTAGGGAGTCATTGTGCCGATGGGCGTGCCAATAGCAAAAGGCAAACATCAGCCAACGAATGATGGCATTGGCAAATCCAAACCAGGGTTCACGTACCATCTGCTCGCCGTAGCAACCGTCACGGGTCACATAATATGGAGTTATGCCCAGCAGCAGAGCCATTCCAACAATCAGCCTAATGCTGCTATAGAAATCCTGAGCTCTGAAGATGCGTCGCAGGAAGCGCTGCCAAAATCCTGGCGACCTTGAAACGACGCGTAGCATTTAACGATGCGGTGGCCAACGAAGCACTGAATACAAATCAATTGTTTGCATACTTTGCGGGAGTAACAACCTAATCTCCATTCGTCTGAGCTGTTCCTGTTATCGCAGATTAAATATCGAGTATCGTAATCGCATTAGAGTGCCTCGCCAGCCAAATGAGCAATGTAATGAATTAAATTCGGATTCCATGTAGCTATCAAATGTCCAGCAAATGGGCATAATGTTCGTGGTGCGAAACCAATTAAATATTGCAGAGTTGTCTATTCCAGTACTTATTCAAAATGATTGTAGGACTATTTGCACAATCTGTCCAACATTTTCCCGTGTTATTGAATATATAAAAAAGCGCTCAATGTAGGGTATTTACCTGTCGATCACTCTCCATATGTCAGTCGTATTTGCCTATTTACTTTGGTATTGGCTACATTTCATTTTCCGTTTTGGGTGTTATCATCGTGCTTAGCTAATGGCTAATGACGAGTGCTCAACTGAGTGTTTTAGTTTCCCATGTAATTATATTTCAGTGAATAATTGATCTTTAATGGAGCAAGTTGTGAATTTCCAAGTGGGAGTTTAATTTATTCAGTCAGTTTTGACAAAGTGATGGCAGTTGTTGCAAGCTCACAAAGTTAGCGAAGCACATCCACAAAATAATCGTTTTATCAGCATGCTCATCGTCGTTTTCATCAGCTCCATCTTCAACTGGGTTGCATCTTCAACAATGCAAACGGGATTGCAAAATGTGACCAGTTTAATGAGCTGACAGCGTCACCAGCTTCGTGCAACAAATCATGCACCTATCTTAGAATTTTTGTCGCACAATTTGCTAACAATAACAATAACGCGGACAGCAACAACAACAACAAAAATCAGCACAACAACAACCACAGCAAGACATCAACCAGTATTCACAGCAACTGGCAGCAATAACCATACAATGCAACCACATCTTGTTTGTGTCTGGTTGTGGGTCGATGTGCTTCGACACACTTCGACTAAGTCATCTTAGCGAGTCCCCCAAAATTCTGCTCCAATGAGGCGTGCGGCACATATTTCCACACATGCCTCATATTTCTTCATTACATTTTCCATTTAAAGAAGATATTCCGTTTCTGCGTTAGCTGATTATTTTTTTTGCGTAAGCTGAGCACATAAATAGATTTAAATAAAGCTTGACTGAGGTAAGCAATAGTATTATACAAATATATAATATATGAGACTGCTCTCAAGCCGTTTATATTATATTTTAAAACTGTTATCAGTAATACGAAGGAAAAGTATTTTTGGCAAGCCGAAATTCAAATTTTGTAGACGACTTTACTACCCTGTACTATTTTTGGCAAGAGATAGGTTATATTCAGCAATTAAAGAATGTGCAAATAATACTTATTAAATAATTGAATTGAATTCAAAAAAAGAGGCTATTACCAAGCGATGGACAAACACTTAATAAATTACATTAATTAAAATTAAAATTTGTTGATTTTTGATTAAAGGTTTATTGTAATTTTTATTAAAATTCTTTTTAGTTATATTTTATATGATTTTTACATTATTTTTGAAAACTTGATGAAACGATCGACACAATATTAATTTAAATATGAAGATTCAAAAAACAATGATAAGCATAATTGTTTTTTGTTCGGTTTGTGTATATTTTATGTTTTTAAATGAGCTAAAGTTGATGCTAAATATTCATAAATAGATCTTTTTGTCTGAATTCGCTTGATAACGAAAGTTCAATGCGCCACCTGTCGGCTTGAATCTGTAAGTTTCCGTTGATAATGAAAGTGGGCATGGCATTTTTTGGATGATAAGACCCTAGACCAAATTGAAGCTTATCACCACAAGCCGACCCCCAAGTTCAGGTCTTGATGGCGCCTCTGATCTTCGGCGCTCGCTGCTCAGCTTAGTTTTCACTTGGAATTCGAAGCAATCGGAATGTGGCGTGCGGGAATCGTACAACAGGCAGCGCGCCAGGATTTGAGGCGTGTTTTTGGCCGGAATAAAAGCCACACCACAGGTTCAGCGCCCGTCCTTCCCAAGTCCGCTGATGTGGTTGTGATTGGTGGCGGGTCAGCTGGCTGCCACACGCTCTACCATCTGGCCAAGCGGGGCGTGAATGCAGTGCTCCTGGAGCGGGCTCAACTTACAGCGGGCACCACTTGGCATACGGCAGGTCTGCTGTGGCGTCTGCGTCCCAGCGATGTGGATATTCAGCTGTTGGCCAATTCGCGGAATATGCTGAAACAGCTGGAGGCAGAGACGGGCTTGGATCCGGGCTGGATACAGAACGGTGGCATTTTCATAGCGCATAATGAGAGACGTCTGGATGAGTATCGTCGATTGGCAACGGTTGGCGCTGCACTGGGCATTGAGAACGAGATATTAACGCCGGAGGAGACACAGAAACTGTTTCCGCTGCTCGATCCAAAGGCATTCGTTGGAGCACTCTACTCACCTGGCGATGGCGTCATGGATCCAGCTATGCTCTGCACAGCTTTAAGGCGCGCGGCAACCCACAATGGCGCTCAGGTTTTGGAGAACTGCGATGTCCAGGAGATTCTCGTCGAGGAGGGTGTGCGTGGTGCTAAAAAGGTTGTGGGCGTGGCAACGCCTTTCGGTAATATACTCACCGACACGGTGGTGAATGCAACGGGTGTGTGGGGTCGTGATCTGGTGGCAAGACATGGCACCCATCTGCCCCTGTTGCCCATGAAGCATGCGTATATTGTCTCCGAATCGATACCGGGTGTCCGTGGTCTGCCCAACATAAGGGATCACGACTATTCCACTTATTTCCGGATTCAGGGTGATGCCATCTGCATGGGTGGCTATGAGCCGAATCCCATACTGCTCGATCCGGTGGCAAAGGACTTTCATTTTGGTTTGTATGAGCTGGATTGGTCGGTGTTCGAGACGCATGTGGCCGGTGCCCAGAAATTGTGTCCCGCTTATGCCAAGTACGGTGTGAAGAGCACTGTGTGTGGCCCAGAGTCCTTTACGCCGGATCACAAGCCGCTCATGGGTCCAGATCCGACGGTGCAGGGTCTCATGCACAATTGTGGCTTCAACTCGGCGGGCATGATGTTCGGTGGCGGATGTGGTGAACAAACAGCGCTGTGGATCATTAATGGGCAGCCGGATGTGCCCATGTTCAGTTTTGATCTGCGAAGATTCACTCAGGAACAGGGTCGTGCCATCAAGTGGATACAGGAGAAGTCGCACGAGAGCTACGTGAAGAATTATAGCATGGTATTCAAGTACGATCAACCGTTGGCCGGACGTGATTTCCAAAAGGATCCCCTGCACGAACAGATGCTGCAGGCGAACGCCTTCATGGAGGAGAAACAGGGCTGGGAGCGACCCGGTTTCTTCCTCGGCTCGAGCGTAGATTCTGCTGGAGTGTTGCCCTACGACTGGTATGGCAGCTATGACAATCAACGGCACAAGGACAGCAACTACGAGCGCATCCTGGAGGGTGATCTTAAATACAGCACTTTCTCCGAACATCATGATCTGGTAAGGGAAGGGCTTTGTGGAGACATTCAGGCAACCCTTGTTCACTCATTCCTCTTACAGATTGGTGCCGAGGCCCTGGCCTGTCGCAACAATGCCGTTGTCTTCAACATGAGCTATTTCGCCAAGCTGCTGCTGACAGGTCCTCAGGCCAAGCAAGCGGCTAACTGGCTCTTCTCGGCCAACACAAATCGTGATCCCACCAAGTGAGAGAATTGATTTCTTTATTGGAAATATAGCCTGAAAATACTCTACTATTAAATTCTTTTTGTCCTTTAGAACTGTCTACACTTGTGCTCTGAACGATGCTGGTGGCGTTGAGGCGGACGTGACAATCAGTCGCCTGGCATCTGGTTCCGGTCAGGTGCACGATCCCAAGTTTGAGGGTCAGGGCTACTATATTGTGGCTGGAGGTGCCTCGGCCTATTACACATACAGCCTGCTCCTCAGCGAGATACGGCGCAAGGGCTTTAATGTCAATTTAACAGATGTCACTGCTGATCTGGGCGTCATATCCATTCAGGGACCCAATAGCCGAAATATCTTGCAACCGCTGCTCGACTGTGAACTCTCCGATGAGTATGTGGCGCCCAATAGCACTCGATTGGCCAGTTGCAATGGGGTTGGAGTACGACTGTTGCGTGTCAGCTTTGTCGGTGAACTGGGCTATGAACTGCATGTGCCCAAGGAGCATTGTGCTGCTGTTTACAAAGCTCTGATGGCTGCTGGTGCGGCACAGGATCTGCGAAATGCCGGCTACCGGGCACTGTATGCGCTCAGTAGCGAGAAGGGCTATCATTTGTGGAGCTTCGATCTGAGATCGGATGATACTCCCTTTGAGGCTGGACTCGGCTTCACGTGCCGCAAGACGGGCGACTATCGCGGACGTGCCGCTGTGGATCACCAGCGTACGCACGGCATCAAGAAGCGCATGGTATACCTCACTCTGAAGGAGCAGATGCCCATTTGGGGACTCGAGGGTGTCTATCGCAATGGTGAGCCTGTGGGCGTGCTGCGACGAGCTGAATACGCCTACACTCTAGGCAAATCTCTCGGTCAGGCGTATATCTCACGGCCCGATGGCCAAAACGTCGATGTGGGCTATCTGAAGGCAGGTGACTATGAGGTGGCTATTCTGGGCAAACGCTACAAGGCCGATTGTCATTTGCGCAGCCCCTTCGATCCCACTGGTCAAAGGGCACTCGGCAATTACGAGTCCATCAATATAAATAAATAATAATTGAACTAAAATGCTTTCTACTAACACAATGAACTTTTACTATCGATTTTGGGGAACACTTCTATAGGCGGAATGAAAAGTTTCTGAATTTAAGATAACATTTTCTGAGATCTGATTGAATTTGAAAGTGTAGAAGTGACAATATATCAATATATATTGTGTATAAATGATTTATATCAATGAGCGTTGCTCTCTCACTGTCTCTCTATCTTTGCTTGTCATCTCATCTGGCTATTATTCTCCATGGCTATACATTTCTTACGCTTGACAGCAGGTCAATAAATCAATCGAGTTATCAAACATAATTTAACCATTTACACCAAGGCTTTAAAACTATTTTTAAAAACATTTCTTTCGATTTTTAATTATTAGTATTTTGTTTGCCGAACTATGTCTATTAAAATAATCTTTAATGATTTCTTTTCGAGCAAATCGTTTTAAAATATATTTGCTATAAATCATAACAAGTATGAAGGCTCTTCAAATATTAAAGCAAACAATTGATCTTTGGTTTGTTTTCATAGCTTTGATGGGGCTCAGGTTTGCCGTATACATTTTTCCTTGAAAAGTGTTGAATTCTATTTGTTTTCAAAAGCGAATTATTGCAATCTGATGTTATCTTTGTTTTCAATTTATCTCAGGGCCAATGGCTTCGTCTTGGAAAATATTTAGATAAACTTGAGCTCGGCTCAGCAATTATATATTTATACCGTTTCGAAATACACATCGGGTACGTTGTGGTACTACTAATTATAATCTGACTTTCAGTTTCAGAATCTTCCACTTTGCCACGTGATGGTGGCAAGTCAAAGTCAGTCACTGGGTTATGGTAATGGATGTTGCCCCAGCCTCAGCCGCAGCTCAGTGGCAACAAAGAAGCCAAAGCCATGAAGCTGCATAGAGACAAGTTAATTAGCTCTCTGAATGGCCGCAGACACCACAGACGAAGTTAATTATGGCCATAAAATATATATATGCCATTGTAATCTATCATTTTGTACGCTTTGTGCGCTTTGTGCACTTCTTGCATTAGATTCTGCCGTTTAACGGCCTTGCCCATTAGGCATTAATGGAGGGGGTTGGTATGGGGGTAGCGGGGCTTAAGTGTGCATAGGCAATTGTAATGCCAATTAAATGACAACACATTTCTTTGACAATGCCCAATTTTCAAAATAAAAAATAATATCGTTACATAAAACCAAAGTAATTAAAAACTGTCGTGCTTAATGACGAAAGATTGACATCTGGCTGATTAAGCGCGAGCACCTCAGGTGTGGGTTGCATTAGAGAAAAGTGAAAAGCAGCCAACACAGTGAATGATAAATACATATATATATATATTGTCTACATACGAGTCATATAAAAATATGGCTACATGTAGAGTATTAAATGAGGCAAAGGCCTCGAGCAGTTAGCTTCATGGTAAGCGGCTTTAATATCAGCCAACTTTTGTTTGGCTCCAAATTGTTGGAACTGCCTTCATTGCCAGCGCAATTGCGTGGTGGGGGGGTCAGTTTGGGGGCTCCAAATCTAATTTGCTGCAGTCGCCACAGTCATGGGATAGGGCGCTTGAATCATGTTTTATATTCGACATCACCGTTTGCAAGTCAGCATCAAGTTAACGGGCACTTGGAAGTAGCAGCCACTTCAAGTTCAAGTTCAGGCTACCCTCATTAAGTCAATCGAATGAGCGAACAACAACTGCAATTTGGCAATGTTCACACTTGTTGTGTTCACACATCTAAATCGGCTGCTGGTTGATATATTTGGGTTTTGAGTTTTTCGATTTTTGGCTGCACAAGTCACTTGAACGAATGCGCTCAAAGTCAAGATGCACAACGGCAGCAATAATTGCGTAAATGAGTAATTTTAATCTGTATTTCGATTGCTACTGACTACTATTACTTCAATTGAAACCAATTGCAATTAAAAATTTATATACTCAACGACCTTGTTCGAAATGCACTTTGAAGATGCGTTTTGCGACTATTTATATGTGTTTGAGGATGCGCTTTTGCCTTGTGGTGAACTTGAAATTTGAAAGTGCTTGAAATTGCAATGAGTTAAGCATAAAACACCTGCTGGCATTTTTGCAAATTCATAACATAAAAAATTAATTAACATGTGTATGGCACTGTAACACAACATTAATCATAATTTTAATAATAAAAGTAATCATAATAATAATAATAATAATAATAGTGGGGCTGCAACAGCTTATGTCTGCAGATAATATTTAACGCTCTTGGCTTTGCCTTTAATACTATTATTATATTTTTTTAATTTTTGGCTAATGATGCTCAATTGGTGCCGGAAGCATTAGCGCATCATCGATTTTACTGACATTATTGACACCGTTTTTTAACCCCCCGCTGTCCAGGCCCCTTCTTGTTGTTGTTGTTGTTACATAAGAGAAATGTAAATAAATAAAAAAGAAATCACGCAAGTATTTTCTTTCATTTGTTATATGTGCCGCCAGGGGACACAACAAGACAGGTAGACAATAAAACAAAACAAATAAGTAAGTTAATGAATAAGTGAATCAATAATCGTTTGTATAAGCAAAACGCATAACGGCGTTAAAATATTTTGCATTTTTCATCATAAACATTATCGATGCGAATGTTTTTCACCGAAAATTCGCAAGGCGTGCGAAACAAAAGACTCTGGCAGCAAACTTGCTGTCGAGCCTACAGACATGTTGTGCGAACAGCAGCTGGCAACTTGGCAACATGACAACATTTCCAACCAACTGCAGCTGAAACCTAGCACAGTGACACAGTTATGTGTGAATAGATATACTCGTATGTGGTATGTTTGAGGTGTAATTTACTAACGATGCACTCGCCCATAACTCAATTAACAATGAGATGTCCAGCTGAAGTTTGAGTGTAAATCGTTTTTGGTTTAGAGCACTTGGCTTGGCTTCATCTCAGTTTGTTTTAGCCATAACCAGGCATACACACACATAAAGCGCGGTTTGAGCCTTGTTCGAACGGCAACCGCATCATCAAAAGCTGCTCGTTTTGTGCTGTTTGCTTTAGTTGTTGTTGGCTGGTTGTGCACCTTTAGTTTTGTTTTTCTTTCTTGTTTTTGCTTTTGTTTTTGCTTTTCGTTGCTTTTGCTTTTTGTCTTTGTTTTGGCGACAAGCTATAAACCGTGGCAAGATCGTCGTTACGTTCAGTTGGTAAAAGTGAAGCGTTGCGTGCGGTTGTCTTTGTCCACACATATAATAAAAAACAACTAAAATATATAAGTACTTCATACATTATTCTAGTTCAACTCTCAATCGCCGCTGACTCGTCTGTGGTGTACAAGGTGATTATCTGCGCACATCCTTCAAGGATAATAGCTAACAGAAAAAACTGTTGACATTACAAGCCGTTGAGATATGTGTCAAGTTTGTGTTGTGAATTATTCGGTGTTTTTAAATGGAACGGAAAGAAAAGCATAGAATATTTCAGAGAAGAAATCTTTGCTATTTTGTCTCCAATTGAATTTGTTTACCTAGTTGCAGTAATGAAATAAATAAGTACTGTTGAATTGTAGAAATGTTTTTACTTTAAGTCGAACAAAAAGTACGTTGATTTGAAATAATTATTTAGAGGCAAATTATGTTTATAAATTAAAGTACGTAATAAAGATGAGATTGATGGTTGATTTTTGGGCTTATAGTAAGTCTATTTTAATAATTATAATTTAAAATTAGAATAGCCTATTTTAGATATGATTTAAATGAAAGTGAGCTCCAAAAGAGATAACAAAATCAATTATTGTTTAAGATTTAACTTAAGCAAACAAGCTATTAGATGAGTAATTATACTACTACTACTCTAGGACAAAAGCAAATTAGAATATATGTAGATAAAATGGAACGAATACATTCTTAAGTGAATTGTATTTGTAGTATATATTTTTGTCTGGTAAATGGAACCCTCTACTTTAGACTTGTGTCTGAAAAACCCGTCTCCAACAAGACGACAACTTTTGTTGTTTTTCAATTGTTGCATTAGAACTATATGCGCTACTAATGCACTTATGGTTCCATATTTTCCGAGGTGCTTATCTTGCAACAGTTAAACATGCCCCAGTTTTTGGCTACTATGCATGCACACACATGCACACCGCGTAGGTGTGTGTGTTTGTGTGTGGGAGCCAACAAATTACATGCATTCAAGCAGAAGATTGCGCAATATGTTTTGTATTTGGCCACCTCAGTGCAAATGAGCGGAAAATCTCATTTTCCAGCCGCATGCAAATTTGAGTATTTATTTAACGTTTTTTTTTTGCAATATGCCAAAATGTCAGGCTCCGGTCATGAGCTAACTGCTACTGCAAGCAGCTCGAAGGTCGTAAACATAAAACCTGCGCGTGTAATGCTTTATGGACTGCTGACATAAATAACGGGCAGATAACGCCGAAAACAATACAAGAAGACAACAACAACAAAAACAGACACTCTAAATTGAATCTTTTATGTATTGTGGTAAGCAGCTGGTTCTGTTGATTACCCAGCTGATGTGCAACTTTTGGGCATCCATCGTGACCAAATAATGCAGGCAATCTGCCGAAGAGCTGTAAGGCAACAACGTAAAAATTCCACTAAAGAAATCGCAAGTCACGTCCCTAGCAACTGGCAACTGCAATTTGAAGGCTGCCGTAATGGAAGCAAATAATTTATTTTTTTGATACAGCGCGAAAGTCGCACAGCATTGCATTGATCTCACAGCAAACACAAAGACAGACTCCCAGAGGAAAGTTATTCACCGAAAATCACATACAATTCCATCTGTAATTTTAAGTGTCTTTTTTTGGTTTTTTTTTTTTTGGGCTGCGCCAGCATTTGGGAGTGTGATATATGTGTTAAGACCCAGTGCAGAGTCAGAAAAAGACACGATCATTAACTTGACTTCACAGTTAACCTAAACGAGTCATGCTCTTCAGCCATTACAGCTATGATTTAAGTTGTCTTCTCTTTAGTTCGTTTTGTGTTTTTGTGCCTTCCACTCTACAAATTGTTAGTATTTATTCAAATCATTATCAGCATTGCGTAAATTTCTTGTAGTTTTATCGCATTAGGTACATGAGAGTAGTCTAAAGAGTATCTGCTTAATCACATTGCACATATCTTTTTTTAGTACATACACATTTCTTTTATGTCATGACCAAAAACTGAAAATATTTTCACTATCATTTCGTGACATTGTTATTGTTATTTGTTTTGCTTTTTGGACTTTTTTTTTTTTGCAAGAGGAAAAATAAAAAAACCTGAACCTGATGCTGTTGCTGTTGCTGTTGCTGTCGCAGTTGCTGTTGCTGTTGTGCAGTAAAAGTAACGCACCTTGCCAGACCAACCTGACAGCTCCTTTGCTGGCTGGCTAGCTGGCTGGCTGCTTCATCTGTCCCACTGTCCCATTGGCTCACTGTTCCACTGCCTCGCTGTCTTCACTGTTCAGTTGTCTGCTCCCAAACTTGCTTACAACCGGCTGACTTTCTTCTACAGTCTGTCCAGTTTTTCTACATCTTATTTGCGCGACTTTGTTTACCAGAAAACCTCTTACGCTCCTCCACACACTCTTGCTGCGTACCTGGCACCTGGTTCCAACTGGTGCCAGTTGAGGCAATTAAAAAGACGCCGCTGTTGCATCCGCATACAACTTTCTTAACAGTATGCGACGCATCCTGTTTTGCTAGCAGCCCTTTCAATTCTAATTCCATTTTCTATTTCAAATATTGCGACATTGGCCAACTCGTTATTTCGTTATTTCAGCCTGTTTCTAATTGACAACAGCGTTGTATAAACTTCGCAAGAACAACTACTGCAGACCTACTTTAAGCCAAGAGGCGCCCAGTTGTTGTTGCCTCCGCAACCAGTTACTATAGTTAGTGTATTTGTTGCTTTTGCCAGTTGCTTGGGGTTAGCAAATCCGTCTTCTTTATATTTGCTGTCATCGGTGCAAAACAAAAACTCGTCTCACTTTTGCGTTCTACATACGAGTACTAGCCAAACAATACAATCGTGCTAAAAACAACAAAAACAAGCACCATTATAGACAACTGATTTCTCTGGCAAATGAATTAAGACAAATGATCTGTTTTTTCCATTGAATGCCTATGTACAGAAAGCTATGTTTAGGTTTAGAACAAACAAATAGAAATTTGTAATATATTTAATCATATTTATGGAAAATATTTATACCATATATAAAGGTAGTATTTTTAGAGATTTGTTGCGCATTTTGTATTTTATTTATTATTATTATTTATCTCTATATTAAACTTTCCATCTTCATTGCTCAACTTTTAATTAACTCTTTCTACAACAAAAAAAAAATATTATAATTAAAATCTCCTAATATCCATGGAAGTCATGAAAGCCACCATATCTTATTGGGATCTGATGAAAGCATTAGTTACAAAAATCAATTATAAGAAAATCCGTTGAAGGCGTTACAAATTGCATATAAATTGTCAAATATTGATTGCTTTATAGCATTTCATAAAATTCAGCAGCTAAATTGGCGAACATCTTTAAGCACATTACTGGTAATTTATAAACAACATAAAAAAGGAAAGACTGAATTGATAGGCGCATTAAAACTCGTGATGCTTAAATAAAAATAAAAAAAGCGATTTAAAAGGAAATATATAAAATTACACAAGCATGAAAACCAGTTGCTCTTAGATGATAGATTTGGCTGCGAAAACTGCATAAGCCTGCGATTAATTGCCATGTGGATATATGCAGGTAGCCAAGTGGATGGCAGAGGGAAAAATACTCGGATGGGAGCTCGAATGCAGCTGCATAAACTGGCCAAAACTCTGGCAGATGTCACACGGCAAGCCATGGAATTAATTTTTTACACGCAGACATACAAACACACGGACGACACAGACAGTAATGGGAATGTTGCACAGATGTGCACGGTTAGTGGCGAAAAAACCAAAATTTCAAACATTTAAATTGTTGCCTATTAATTCATTTGGCTATCGAGTTTGCCCTGAAGGCTAAATTGTTTTGGTTTTTTTTTTTGTCGATTTGTTGCCACTTATATAAGGAATTAAGTGTCGTTTAAATTGAAGAGCTCTCCACCTGTTAGTCATAACTGTACAAATGTTTATATAAACATATATACATATAAGAAATGCTACACGATTATTAAAATTCGAACTGCCTTTCTCCCGAATAACCGATCCACGCAATTAACAATTGCCTAAAAATACAAAAAAAAAAGACAAAAGACATTCAATGAAATGCGTTAAACGATAATTACATAACAATTTATAAGCGTTAACGAAAATCGACAAAAACAATTCAAATTGGCCACTACAAATACAAGTGAAGAGCCTACAATTGTATTTAAATTTGGTTTTTACTTTTTTTTTCTTCAAATTTTGTTCATAGCTCTTTCGCCTTACCCACAACAATTAGCTTAACAATAAATACACATGGCATTTAGGAAGAGCAAGTGAAGAAACGGAAATTTGAATTACAAAATTTACAAGCCGTGAAAAAAAAGAAGAAAAAAATACCGAAAATATATCAGACAATTGCGCGTGGCACGAAAAGATAAAAAAAAACAAAACAAGCCAAAGTCGTTAGCACTGTTATCAGACGGAAGAGTCAAGTTGGACAGTTGGATAGTCAGCCAACTGTGTGTTATATATGGCCCAACAACAGCAACAGCAACAATAACCCACTACAACAACCCATAGACAGCAATGCAACTTTCTCCATTAAAGCCAAGAAAAAAATTGTTTTGGTATGCAAAGACAGACTCTGACTCAAGACTACTAGAAACCGTCAAGTGTGGCATGTGCCCCGTCTCACAGAGTTGTCTTCAGGTCTCGTTTCTGTTGTAGTGCAGTGTTTGCGCTTGTTTTTGGGTTAGGTCAGTTTTGAATTCGGGTCTGGGTATACCATCGAATTGGGTAAAGGTCAAGAGTTAATGCTTGCCCCAAATAGTTGTTGGTTAAGTTATTGGCAGCACAAAAATCTCATTTCAGGTTTGGGCTGCTTCAAATGCTAATGAAGAAGAACATATTCCATGATTGATTGACTTAATAATTTACATTTAAATTGAGATTCTGATGAAAAATAATTACTTTACAGTATCTAAAATTCAAGGCTAACTCGTTGTTTCTCATATTGATTATCTTACTGAATGGCTTTAAGTCATAACTTCTAATTGTAATAAACATATTTATGTAAGCCGCATAAGCTGTTACAGCTGCCATCAATCGACCAAAAAATTAACATACAATTTTGCTTGTTTTTAGCCATAACTAATGGATGATAGCGATATAAAAAAATAACATAAAACAATCAACTCATTTGCATATAGTCAGTTATTACAAAGAACCAACTTAATAGAGATTGGATTGTTGCTAGTCGGAATTTTCATATGCTCATTGATAAAGGGGGTTGAGTTGCGGGCGGTAAGGTGCATTGCAAGGCCGTTGTCGAAATGGAAAACTACTCAATTAGGCAAAATGAAAATCGAATTGTACGAATTGACAATTGTCAGCGACAAATTCCATACATACAATATATATAAAACACAAAACACAAATCAATACAAAAAAAGCGCAGTCAAAATCGCTCAAAAAATCGATAGACAATGCCGAACTGATATTTCCAATCACTGATTTCGCACAAAAAGATGTCGACTCATTGAAGCGGAAATGGGTTGGGCAGGTTTTGGGCCTACAATCAAATTAAGCCAAAAATTCAGTTTCAATTTGCGCTTAACCGTAACCGCATTGGCGTTTTTTTTTTTTTAAATTTTTTGCACTTGCAGCTTTTTTAGATTTAAACCACCCACTCAACAACAATAATGTTTGTGCTGCGCACGTTGCTGCTGCTGGCAGTGAGCGCCACTGTGGCGCTGGCCCAGCGACGTCTGGCGCTGCCGGATCCGCGCAGCTGCGCCAATCGTGTGAGGCATGCCACCTATCGTGATGCCCGTGGCGTCTCGCATTCATACTTCTTCAGCTGGGAGCATGCGCCGACGCGCAGCTTGGAGGTGGACTGGCTGGATGCGCGCAACATTTGCCGGCGGCACTGCATGGACGCCGTCTCGCTGGAGACGCCACAGGAGAATGACTTTGTGAAGCAGCGTATCGCTCGTGGCAATGTGCGCTACATCTGGACATCGGGCAGAAAGTGCAACTTTGCGGGCTGCGATCGCCCCGATCTGCAGCCACCCAATGAGAATGGTTGGTTCTGGTCTGGATCCGGTGGCAAGATTGGTCCCACATCGCAAAGGAACACTGGCGACTGGTCGGCAACGGGCGGTTACAATCAACCACAGCCGGATAATCGTGAGGCTGCACAGGGCAATGATGAGAGCTGCCTGTCCATTTTGAACAACTTCTACAATGATGGCATCAAGTGGCACGATGTGGCCTGCCACCACATCAAGCCCTTCGTCTGCGAGGATTCCGATGAGCTGCTCAACTTTGTGCGCTCCCGAAATCCCAATGCGCGTTTGTAATTCTAATACACTATGATAAGCTTAACATGAAGATAGAAATGAAAAGAAAAACAGGAAATACAACAAATATTTATGTAGCATTAAACGGAGCGATGATTGATCGTCTGATTGACGGATTGATCAACGGCTTTCCACGCGCTTTTTGGCCAATTCCATTCATATTATTTTTATGCTTTTGTTTGCAACAAATTTTACAAGCAAAAATTTGAATAACATTTCCGTGTCGATTCGCGTATGAAAAAACAAAATTGTTAAATAATTTTTAAAAATTGTTAATAAACATTGAAATTGAAGCGATAACAATGCAATATGGTGTTTTCTTTTTTCGAAGTACCATAGTGAAGGGGTGAGTTAGGTGTGTTGCCGCCTTATAGAGAGCATCTTAAGGATCGTGTGCTTTCGGGCAATTACAATTTATAGAAATCTTTGGGTTCTCAAATGACCCCATAATTCTTGAATGCAGTTCGATAGAGCTCAGAATTTAGGAGATCAAAAATAGATCTCGGAAACTACAAGGCCTATTCCGATGTCCTTTAGACCACAGATAGTTCTTGGCGTGCATATTTGTTTAATGCAGATAGCTTTGGCTCTTGCGATTCTACCGCACCATGTCCCTTCAAAATCTGTAGGTATTTGGCAGAGTTTTTAACTTCTCTTGTAGACAGTATAAATATTCCTAAAAGAATGCAACATTAATCATTTCAGTTGTTCCCAACATTGTTTCCAGTATAATTGAAAAGCCCAAGAGTATGCATTATGTGTTTTATTTATTTTTGGGTTAGTGATAATTTGTACTACAAAATGTATAATATTTTAATTTAATTAGTACTGGTAAGTTATTCAGATTGCCCTAAACCCAAAATTAACACTCAATTCATAATAGCACAATTTCCATCTTTAATATTTATATTTAGTTTGATTTTTCATCTGTAATGCATCTGTTTTCGTCTGTAAAGAAAAATTCTTATATATGCATGCATTTTATATGAGATTAAACTGCCTGACACAGAAATAAATGCTAAAGTAGTTCAAACAAAATGTATTGTTAAAGTTAAGTCTATCTTGTATATTCTTCAGCTAGAATCAACACCGAATAACAATTGTCCTACATGGTCACTTGAGTCCTCTGCTTTCAATAGAAATGGTCTCGCAATCCCATTTTTTTTGTTGCTTTCCCTACCAGTTGTGATTATGGTTTCATTAGAATTTGCCTCTTCCATTTGCAAAATATGCACCCCAACTTGGCAACTTTCACAATCCGTGGCTCGGCATTTTTGCACATCATTTGTATTTATAGAAAATAGGGTATAAGGGGTCGATTGGAAGGACGAGCATTCAAAAAATTTGTAACCGAAGACTTGAGCTTTAAGGAAAATAATTTATAAATTTTATTATAGATATACGTTATTAAAAAATTATGACTCACATAAATAATAATAATCGAATATTAGATCGTTCTAAATGATTTCTTATTTTATTCATAACTGATTAAATACATATGCTTTTAACTATTTTGGATCTAGTTTATTAAAAGTAACTATTTCCAAATGTGGCTAGTGTTTTTATCAATTTCTGAATTTTGAATTACCAGCAAACAGAGTATCTCACTCGTCGATCGTGCTTGCGACTTTTCATCCTTGCTCATGTATTGTTGTTGGTGTTGTTTAGCAGTCTTGACTTGTTGACACAAGGTAATGAGCCAGTCCGCCATTTGCTTGCTTGCATAAGGCAACAGCAGCAGCAGCAGCACAAATACACACACACACATAACTCATGCACAAGCACTCACACACATCTGTCTGTAGTGCAGATGCTCTTGTACTTTTTATAGCATACTTTCGAGCGGTGCACAAAATGCTAGAGCGAAAACCACAACCATAGTTTGCCGCAGTCAGCATCAAAACATGGCCAACGTTGGAGGCTTTGAATACGGCGAGAAATTGGCAGCAGTTAGTGGCGTTACGAGCAGCACGGCTTTGGCCATACGCAACTCGACAATAATAGCACATCGGTTGTCCATTTATTTGCCGCAGCTGCTGTTGCCCTCGCGAGATCCACAAAAGGTATTCAAAAATCTATTGTGTATTGATCTATTCGCCCTAATGCCTCCTATCCAGCTCATCATGGAAATCAATTGCCATGTGGCCCAGTTCCGGGAGCTGCTCATCTTCATTGGCCAGTCGCGCGATTCGCCGGAGCTGCGTGAGAAAATCCGCAAACTGCGCCGCAGCTGTGTGGATGCCTGCAAGAATTTGGCCCATCTGATAACGCCACAACGGCGCCACTGCCTCGTCAGTCCCAGCGAGAACAGCAATCTCTTACTGCTCTACCACCTGACGCAGCAGTTTCGCCACGAGCTTATCAAGAGCCATCGCCTCATTCAGCTGGTGCCGTACGACATGACCGAGTATTATGGTGAGTAGCAACAGCTGACCTAGATTCAATATTTTTGTAAATGGCCAAAAGGCCTAAATTTGAACTGTGCAAATTTAAGTGACAGGAATGAAGACAAGCTTTTATAGATCTCTCTGGAATAGGAGGCAAATTGTAGTAGGTATCATAGGGAGATTCGGAGCTGGGGAGAGAATGTCACCTAGTTGAGCAGCAACAATCCAAACATTTTCATTTATTTTGAACTAATAGTTTTCCACTCTTAGCACCCGCTCGCACAGCCCCCTCGAATCTGGGCAATGTCATTAGCCAGATTTTGTTGTGCAAGCAAATTAATCCGGACTTTCAGCAGGAGGAGCTATGCAGCATTAGCAAGGATGCGCAGGAGTTGAGTGAACTGCTGAGCGACCTGCAGTCACATTTGCCCAGCCCCGAGACATCGAGTGAACCGGACCTGCACCTCTCTCACAGCGGTGAGTAAAATGCAGGGTGAAATTAACAATATGAGTAGTGTTCAAGCCTGATTTACTCTCTCCCCTTGCTTGCAGCTGGTGTTAACTTGGCCTTCATGAATGCACCGCCCGCTTGGTATAAGCACCACCGACGTCGCAGCTGCCGCAGTCGCAGTCTCTGCTGTTGTTTTAAGTCATCCCAAGTGAATTCGCTTTGAAAATTGACAGGTAACAGGTAGATGAAAGCTGTACAGTATCTACGTGTGAGACCTCTTAATACCCTATCAATTTCAATTTTAAATTTTAGTGGCCATTGTGCCATTGTTTGCTCAAAAGCTCACGTATCAATAAATTATAGTATTAGTCTGTCATCAGTTATCTGCAATCGCACAGGAAATCCAGAATAAAGTTAGAACTGATAATGATCGACTGTCTAATTCATTGAGAAAATATTACTATGGCTAAAAATATTTTATGACAATAATCACAAAAGCTAAAGCCATAGGTTATCTTCTTGAATGGTTATATTAATATAATTCATATATTGGACTAATCCACTTTATATTGAATGGGAATTACCGCAAATAATAATTGCTGTGAAATGTTGCCTTTGTTCTTACTGGAATGCTTTAATTCTATATGTTTTGTTAACTTATCTACAGCTTACATAGGAAATTTCACACAAGCATTTGTTAACATTGATAACGCTTAGTATTTCTCTAAAAGTGCCTCGTGACTATATTTTTAAGGAACGCATACGAAAATGTGGTTTACTCTTTTATATATATTTATATCTATCTAAAGTCTACAAATATGTAAAAACCAAATTGACCTGAATTCAATTTTTTCTTTCTTTCCTTTTTTTCTTTTGTTATATTTGTTATCTATGCAAACATTTCCATTATACATGCTTAGTAATGGTTTTTGTACACCTTTTACATTTTCCGGTAAATTAGGCGCCCACTCATAAATATAGATTATATCATAAATTAAAAAAAAAAAACAACGGTAAACTTTCGCCCACTGTTTGTGTAAATGTTTACTGCAGTATTTTGCAAACCTGTAACCAGCCAACAAGGAAGTGAATGTGGCACAAGGAAATAAACAAATTGAGTGGGATAACGCTGAAGCGGCAACGCTCAATAAAGGACAGCTTTACAGATTTACAAGCAATTTGTTAATAAATACTCAAAAAACGAAATAACAATAATGCTACATACATAAATAAATACACACGTATATGTATACGAATATGAGCCAATGCCAAGTCAGGCGGATAAGATGATAAAATCTGTGCCCATTTCACGGGCAACCTTCAAAAACCCACAAGCCCCACAAGTAGATTATCTGGTATATTGATAAGGTGCACGAGTTATATATTTCTGAAATGTGCAACTCATTGTCAAACAATCTATAAGAGCACAAAGTTCTACATACAAGATTATAGAGCGCGCCTCCAAATAAAAAATGTGTTTCATTTGATTTTCATTTTTGAATATATTTTAATTTTAAAAATATGCTTTTGTCTTTTACAAAACATATCTCTACATTAAAAATATATAATATATGTATGTGTATATACTTTTATGGAGTTCTATAAAGTAGATATATATAGTATATATATATATGTATAGGTGTATATATAAGGTATAAACTTCTAGTATATGTCATATGGATTTTCACAGAAAATCTTCAACTTTCTTCTTTGAGTAATGCTTACTTTCCAATTGTTGTTAAACTTTTGTTTAGCATATATTTTTTTTCGTTTTTCTTATTATTTTTTTCTTGTGCGTTTATTTTGCGCTGTTTTCTGTGTTGAGCATTAGGCGTTCTATGGAAGATTCATATTATTTTGCATTTCCAACGAATTGTTAATAAATTTTTAACTTTTTTTTTGTGCACAATAATTTGGCATTGTTTTTTGTTTTTACACGAGGCAAAAAGCAACAACAAACAACTAAAATGTTAACAATTATATTCTTAGATCGTTGGACTCTCTCTTTAGCTACAAATATTAAATTCACTATTTGATTACAAAACATTTTTCGTGTTTTTTTCATTTTCTGGCTAATATCACCGTTATCACTGCAGAGCTCGATTTGAGCTCAAGCTAAATGTAGTCTCTTCTTTTTGATGTATGCGCGTGTCTGTGTGTTTGTGTATGAGTGTGCGTGTGCATGTGTGTCTGTGTGTGTGTGTGTGTGAGTGTGTGTGGTGCCATAATTACAGTGTAAACAAATAATTAATTAACTGCTTAACGCTAATTCAACACAAGCTATGAAAACTCAACGCATACACAACAACAGTAACATTTTTTTGCGTATAAGAAAAGAAATAAAAACGCTAAGAACTTATAAAAAAAACTTAGTTAATTAAGCACTAAAATTTAAATATGAAGTGAGAGATTCCCCACTCGCTCCCACTCTCTCTCTTTCTTTCTCTCCTCCTCTCTGCGTTTGAGTGAGCAGCTAATGCAGCATTAAAAATAAAATGTGGTGGACTTGTTGTTTGTTGGCTCATGGCTGATGATGTTGATGATACTTTTGTGTGTGTTTAGGTGGCGCCAAAACATCTTTTGTTTGAAAAGGAACACTGTACTGTATATAAACGCTGCAAGGCGAGAGAACGCCTATTTCTTTAGATGCGCGTAATTTTATTTGTCGACGTCGACAGCTGCTCCAGACGCGAGCACAACTCCTGTGCGAGACGCAACTGATTCGCCGCTGCAGCGGCACAGGATGTTGCCGAAGCTGTGGCTGCTACGGGCAGTTGCTGCATTGCCATTGCCTCCGGAAAACTGAGGCAAACGCCCAACCAGCGTGCCTTGCCACAGGCATGCGACTGCAAGGAACAAAGCGAATACAGATTAGCTAATGGTTTCCACTTATTGTCAAGTGTCACACTCACCATGGCAAAGTCACGTTTCCATTGCACTGCACACTGTCCATCGCAGAGGGGGCAGGGACGATCGAGGCTATAGCCACCGCATTCGCTGCAGTCGAGCGAGACATGATCATCGGTCCAGGAGACGCCGCACGTGAAGCAGGAGCCCAGATGCTGACGCAACTCCTCAATGGTCAGCACACTGTCCATGTTGATCTCCAACGGACTGCCTACCAAATCGGGCAACGAGGCAGACAGACCCAAGTTGTGATGACTGCAAGAGAACAGAAGAGAAAAGCAAAAGATGAGCAACTGTTTTCATTTAAAAAGAGAGTGTGACTTAAATTTATTATAATTTTGAGCTATTTCCTTTGACTTAACACATCTGAGAAGCTTATATTAAAAGCAAAAAGTACACAAAACGGCCTACATTTATAGCTGCCTGGTATTCACGTCATGTCTGAATAAATTATGATCTAATGAGCACGTACCCCTTTTTTTTAGGTGCATTAAAATTATAATGCGACGGAGACAACTTCTAGCTGCAAGCTTATAGTAGCTCAGATAAAAGGTGCAGCCCCCCAAACCGCACCTGGACGCCGCACATGCCATGACCTTGCACGGTGGGCGGACATTGGGGCGAGGCGTGCGTCGTTGTCATTGGCGTGATTATGATAATGAGCAGCGTGACGGCTAGACGCCAGAGACAGAGGCAGAGGCAGCGGCAGCACCGTTTCGGGACTGTACAAACGGCCACAACAACAACAGCAGCAGCAGCAGCAGAAGCAACAACAACAATAACAATGGCAACAAATGTGACACAAGCGGCAGACGGCAGCTTTCGCTTGATCATGTGAGCGACGCATCGTCGCCAGCTTTTATTGTTAGCACCAAGAGAGGGACAATTAATGAGTGCGCAGAGAAGAGAGCGAGAGAGAGAGAGAGTGTGTGAGTGTTGGGGTTTTTTTTTTACATACGTGGATGATGCCGTGTGTCTGATAAGGACAACAACAATAATGCAGTATGCGGCATTTTGCTAATGACAACAAAGACTGTGCCAAACTGCGCTATCGTTGCTACTTGTTGTACTCTGCACTTCGAACACGATTAGATTGCAAAACTATGAATGGGGCGCCACGCATAATCAAAGTCATTTAACAGTCACTGTTACAGTACTGTTACAGTCACTGTTAACACTCAGCATTAAATTCCCCATAACTGACCCTGACTTTGTTTACAACGCAGCGAAATTTCGCGCATATATCGAACAATCGAAGGCTGCCGAGAGGTGCAAGCGGGCAGGGCCGCATTTGGTGTTGTTGTCATTCAAAAACATAATAAAAAACGGAAATGGGGCTTCCAGCTAATTTCTGTTGTGAATCACAAGGCGTATGAGCAATCTGGCCATAGATAGAATGTATCTCATTGTGTTTTGTGTTAGCATTGATTAGCATTAGTATCTACAGTTATCTTGAATTGAACGCTTTTAATTATAATTATTACCAAAGTCACACATTTCGTTTGAAAACTGTATGAATCAATGCAGTTACTTTGAAAACAGTTCTGCTTTTAAATACGACAAAAACAAAGAAGTTAAGTTAAATTAAAACTAAAAATAAATGGCTGACCAACTCATGTCGCTATACCTATTTAAATATATATCCTATGTATAATATAATATCTATAGTAAAGATCTTAAACGGCTACTTACGCCAATGGACTGCAAATGTCGGCAATTTGGGGGGCATGTACGCTGGCACTCGACATTGTTGCTGTTGTTGTTGGTACTGCAAATGGAAAACCAGAAATAAGGAAAAATGTTTAAAAAAACACACAACAATTAACAAAAGTTCAGTATAAGGGGGGTCATATAGGGGGGGCATCCATATGTCAGGGGCAGAGTACAACAAATATATATACAGGTAAACAAACGCACGAAGGTAAACGAGCTGCTTGTATAGCTTGTATTGGGAAGTTTATTATTAAAGCTAGTTGTGTATGCGAGTGTGTGTGTGTGTGCTTGTGAGTGGGGGTATTATAAAACACTTAAATGTCAAAAAAAAATAAATGAAAAAAATAAAATTGCATGACAAAACCGCAACGAAGCGTGCACAACTGTACACGATGCTTTTCTGTATACGAAAAAGCTGACATGCTTTATGATCAATATACATTTAAGTACATGTACATATAGAAAATGTCAATAGACGACATTCTTCTTCAATCCGAAAAACAAGAAATAATAGTTTCGCTAAGATAACTTCAGGAAGAGATGGGGGGGTTTTTTTTTTTGTTGCTGCTGCTGCTGCTCCTAATGGCGGACACAATTTGTCACAAAGCTTTTAATACGTTCCGAGTAAGAAAATGTTATAAAATTTGAATGGCAACCAATAAAATCCGGTTAAAAGCGGCCCGCTATGGCTGTAAAGGCCACAACAGTTGGTAAAACGCGATGCGTCATATCTCAATGAATGTTGTTTTTGGTTACTTTGCTTTGGTATTATTGCTGTTAAAACCCAATTTAAATTTAAGTTTTAATCTGTGCGTATAATGTGTATGGTTTTTCTTCTTTTTTTTTTTTTTTTTTGGTATTTTACATTTGCAGCTAAATTGTTTATGAAAGCTTGTAAGTGTATATAGTATATATACTGCACTGCTAATGTATTTATAGCATATGTGGTCGGCACGAACGACATGTCTACCGTCAATTGTGATGCGCAATCTTGCTGATTTTGGCAGCATTGCAAAATTTGTATTTTTGACACACAGAGAGCGCGACGACAGCACATGACTGTGTTTGTGTTGCTTGGCAATAATATTATACGCTTATACGCAGCTGTCATTCTTGTTGTTGCTGCTTCGGCTCGTCTATATTTAGTTGATCATATGATGCAAAGTGTAATCAAATTTGCGTAATGTGCGAAATTTCAAGCTGCGACCAGAAGCGGGACAAACTGCAGCAGCAACGAGGAGTTGAGCGAAACGCCATTTTACAGCCTGCTAATGTAAATGTTATGTTAATGCCGCCAATGTTAACTGAATGTTTCTTTCTTCTTTTTTTTATAGCAAATGGCAAATGGCGGAGAAAACTGTGCAAAACTCAAATATAATTTTTTTTTGCACACGCCGCTTGCACTCAAGCATACACATTAATATACAGACCAATTTTCTGTATATAGATATATATATGTATAGACTCAGCATGCAATGCGGTAGCCACAACTCACAACTAGTTGCATTTAATTAAGTTTGATGTGATTTATTTATAGAAGGGCAGTCGCACACACACATACAGACTCACATACACACTGAGGCAGCACAACAGAATGCAAGTTTTGTTTTGCTGTCCCTGTCTGTCTGACTGTTAGTGTTGAGTTTACTGTGGGCACGGAAATACTTACAATTTGTTTTATGGTTGTTGTTGTTGTTGTTATGGTTGCTTTTGTTTCAACAGTATATCTGATTGCTAACGGCGCAAATAATTTATTATGCGCTATTAATAAGCCAAATTGGGATTTGTTGTATTATAGTTTTTTTTTTTTGTTTTGTTAGCCTTGCGTAAGCGACAACAATGAAATTGCTTTGACAATTGCTTTTAAATATTTAATTGCAATTAATGGTTTGATTGGTATAACTTTTCACACGCGTGGCACGTTCGCAACAGTTAAATATACACAATGGTTTATGTTCATTAATTTTGTGACAGAAGCTGCAGCACACTTTTATAGTTGGGCTTTTTTTTATAGAAACGTTAATTCGTAACAAAATAAACTTTCTGTAATTGATGAGCTAAAAGCCAAAAGACCAAGTGGCGTGCACGACAACACAAAATTGACTCAAATGAAGTCGTCGCTCGGTTCGCGTTGCTTTTATAGCAAAATCGGCGGATGTGTGCGAGCGAGTGCGCTACACACAAAGAGAGTCCGAACACAAAGAGTGAGCGCGAGCAATGATAAACAGTGAGTGAGTGAGTATATTACCGATATTGCAGTCCCTGTTGCTGAGTGCGCGTACGAGACAGAGAGAGAGAGAGAGAGAGAGAGAGCGTGATCGCGAGCACATGTATTTGAAATGGAATGACAAAGCAAAGCTAACGAACTTGTCAGCTCGAAATTTTAACAACACCAGCAGCAAGCAGCAACTGCCTACGGCATAGGGTAAATCAAAGTTAATGCCAAAAATTCGTTCAGTTGATGCTGGCCAAATTCGCCAGCTATATGCGAGTATTTATGTAGTTGGCAACAGGCCATGCCTTATGATAAGCATTAAAAGAAAATATCACTTTTTCCTGTCTCTCTCTCTCTTTCTCTTTGCTATCAGTCAGCGCACTTTATCTGAGTGAGCAAACATTGAGAGAGTGACAGAGAGAGAGAGAGAGAGCGAGCGAACTCTCGCTGGTTTAACGGTTAAATATACAAGGCAATAACAAAAAATATTGACAGATACAAATACAAATGTATATGCACATATACATATATTGAGAGTGTAATACGTATACGCTGCGTCGAACAGGTCTAGTACATTGACTAAATGTAAACTCGAGGGGTTGTTGACGTAGGTAATTTGGACAAGTCAATACAGACAAAAAAATATAAAAAAAAACAACACCACGCGGCAACAACCGTCAGCAACGACAGCCTTTCATTTGAATAACAAATCATGATTTTTTTTTGCTTGTGACAGGTAGTCCAGGGACGAGAATTGCAGGCACGTGAAAGCGATAGGCAGAGAGAGAGAGAGAGAGAGAGAGAGAGATCCTCAAGCTGGATAAGAGGCACATAAATTACATGACCTGCCCTTTATGACTTAACTGGAACTGTTTATCCTAAATGCTTATCTAAAAACGAGTTCGTAATCTTATCGACGCATGGCACTATAGCAACTATAGCATGAAATCTAAAACACCTGTAACGGTACACTTTCAAAGTCTAAATGCGATCTAAATATGTACATATATACAGATATATATATATACATATATATAGGGTGCTCGAGAGGTACCGCAACTGTAATGGAAATTGCCAGCGCAAGTGCTGAAAAGCAACTACAAAATATTCGCATGTTAATAGGAATTGTTTATTTTTTGTTGTTGCTGTTTTTTTAAATCTTTTTTTCTTTATTTATTTTATTTTTTTGCACTACACGAGTCGCGCGTCGCGCCAGCCAAAGCTCAAATTTCGCTAGATCTACGAAAAAGAAAAACGGAGCAGTCAGATCAACTTAAAATTGACCCTCGCCAAAAATAATGCAATTCAGCAGCGACGACAACGTCAACGTTCAACTAAAAACTATAAACAGACTCTCATAGAAACACACACATTTATACATGCATTCGTATTCTAAACAATTGATCTTTATTTAGAAAGGCGAGACGATACTCATAATTATCATGATCATGATCATGATCGTGATCATCATCTTGTTTCCACAGTTCATTTGTACTCCGGCCCACTTTTCGACTGACATTCAACTTTGAATGCGACGCAGTTTCATTTGTGATTTTTTCTCTTTTTTTTCGTTATTATTATTTTGTGGGAAGGGACCATTGTCATCTGAGAAGGTCGCGCGGCAATTACTTGAAACACCTCCGAACTCATTCAAAACATTGCGTCAGACAACGTGAGCGATATTAATATGAACCAATAAGCCACAGACAAATGGAAATATATAACAAACCAAACCAAATAATATTTATTTTTGCAAACCTTTTAAAAAAAATTTTGAAGTGCACTCTGTTCGTATTTGTTGTGTATTTCTGGTACACATTTGAGTTAACTGCTTGAAACAAAAACATGCATGATGTATGCACAGGTAGTTCAAGGAGTGCCTGCATTCAGGGTTATTGCAACTAGCATCCCTGGTATGCGTTCATTGAAAACAATCGAGAAATTGAAAACCAAAATTGAACTTAAGCTAAGAATTGCCTTTGAAATTGATCTATGAGAATGATTATTAAAAAAAGAGTTTATGACTCTCTCTCTCCCACTCTGAATAAATATCCCGCGACGAAGGTAAGAATGTCAATGACAGAAATCAAAGCTGAGAGTTCAATAACCGACCATCAATTTATAAGCTTGTATTTGACCTCAAATATACATAAGTATATATATATATATAAAACTAAAGTCTGCCAATATAGCTATAAAGATCTCATTACTCAAAGAGCCACCCTCGCTGGGCACATGAACAAGTGCGGCTTGAAGACATGCGCTTCCTCTTTAAGTCATCTGCATCAGTTGAATCAATTCGTGTTTTATTTCATTCGTTTCAGATACGCAGCTATGCCAACAAAGCTGCGCCTGCTAGTGCCTGTCAATTGTTGTGCGATTTGTGTAAATAAATAAATACATATTTACATTTATTTCTGTATTGGGTTGTTGGTTGGCTGGATGTTATGAGCTGGGATCTGACTAGCACCAAATGTGCCCAGCTAAATATACAAAAGCCGTTGACGTCAATGCGCAAAAGTCGGCAAAAACAAATTCAAACAAAACTACGCCCCAAAAAAGCAAAATGCAAAAGAAATAATAATATTTACATGTCACAGAAAAGAAGAAGACAGATTTCGAATGCATTGTTTTGATCATGAACTCAAAAGCAAAATTGGGTGATTCACGATGATTACGGAGAATCTAACAGAATTCTAGTTAACAATATTGAACTGAGAAATTCCGGGTTACCGGCGTCAATCACATGTTAATGAGTTCAACACAAATCGAAACGAGTTTTATAATATATATATATATATATAAATATTTTGCGGGGTTTCCTCGCCGATAGATTTATGCAAACAGAATGTTTTGACAATTGTTTATTTGATTAATGGGGAAAAAATACCTCAAACGTAGTTAGCCCAAGTGTACTCTGCCTCTAACTAAGCACGCCCTTCTATTGGGGAAAGCCGCCGCTCGATCAAAAATGAAAAACAAATAAAAATTAGCTTTTAGCACACGAGTTGACAGATAGATGGGTGAAGAATTGCACAGCTGTTGACAATGGCAATTAGAAGTGTGCGAATTATAAATAACCGACCGGAATGAATGCATGCATTCACAGAATGATCTGCAGAGAGTGAGAAATTCCACAAGTTGGGATAATTTCAGCTTAACCATTTCAAATTAAAACGTAAAGATTATTTTTTTTATAGTTAATGAAACTAGCTCAAAACTTGAACTATGATGTTAACATAGTTTGTTCGACTAAAAAATAGGTAAGCAAATGCAAGGTGGTTTTGACACACTGTTAGGAAAATCCGTTAAGTTCATCAGTACATCATTAAATTTATAATGTATGTGTAGCTTTCCACATCAGGGGCTATAAAAATTGCAATGTCAGAAACGACAAAGGCCAATCCCTTATCTTTATAGCCAGCATAATCGATATTTTATTGATTGATAAGGTCGGAGTGCCTGCCAGTTGGAATACAGCCGATAAACCAAAGGAATTTGGCTGGGTAACACACTTGTTTATTAGGGAAAGTTTTTACTTTAAACAATAAATAATTAAATATAAACAAAAGAACAGATTGTAAGGCAGTTGTTTATTAAGGAAAGTGTTTATTGTGTACTGCATCAATTGTATTGTAATCATAATAACATATAAATAAAATAATTTTATATTTTGAATTATTGTTTGTTATTGTAAATCATGTTCATTATTTTCGATTTTTGTTTTTATTTAAGAATTGACAGGGGCGTATTTATAAGAGATGATTCTAGAAAACATTCCTGCTGTGATTCAAACTCATTTCCACTATTATTAAAGCTAATTTGCAGCACCCTAACTCAATTTGCAACGTTATTTATATTACAATAGACGGGAGGTCAGTTTGAATATAGGCAGGCAGCTTCATATACAACACATATTCATGTGCATATGTATCGCCATATCCATTGCAACATCCATACAAATAATAATATTATTATTCTTGGGAATTGTTATAAAAATACTCGTTAAATATTGCGCCGTCATGTACGTACATATATCTATATATATCAATCTGGGTGTTTATAAATATATATTTAACTGATTGTAGTTCTTATAATATAATTGTACTTTGTGTACAATGTTCAGAAGGAATTGCCCAACAAGCGAACGTTAAAAGTCCACGTCAAGTACGTAAATCTGACTTACATTTGCATCATAAGTCGCTAATCGAACAGCAAATAAAAAACCCCAACAAAAAAGTGGAACAGGCCCCCTCATAGGGAGCCCCCAACACCTTACAGAGGTTATTAGCTGACGTAAGTTGAACATATGTATACAGTGATGCTGATCAAGAATATATACTCGCCCATTTTTCTGACAATTGTATTGTGTATTAGTATATATATAGTTATAGCCAATTTCATCTGCCTGTCTGTTTCTATACCAATCAGTCCTTTAGTTTTAAGGTTATCTATATATATATATATATATATATATATATTTATATCGCCAGTCTATAAGAGTATGTAATCTTTGGCGTCTGAGGCCTAAGACAGTCGTTCTTTCTTAATTTTCGTTAAATATGAAATTTATTATGTTCCTAACTCTTTGAGAACTGCTATGGATTATTTTTTTTTAAACTTAGAGGTTTGTCTTTCGCTTACCAACTATAATTTGCAAGCAATGTCAAATTAAATATTAATATCTAATATTTGATTGATTTATTTGTTAGTCAACACGCTAGTAAAGCGTGATAAGTCGTAGAAAAACAAAAGAAAAAATCCCTATAATGCAGTCGGTCAACTCTAGCTTAAAATTGGGTAAACAGTGCAATTAACAGTTTAGTTTGAATTAACACTTAATTTATATGCTAATTACACGCGACACAATTCAGTTTAGTTCGAATAGATTTAGCTAAGGATGGTTCCAACTGCTAATGGATACTTCTCAATCTATATGTGTATATAGTATGTAAATATATGGCAAGTGTGCCTCTCTGGGCAACTCAAGTGGTCTGACCGACTATTTAGTTGACGTTTTCTTTTATTATTCTAAAAACATTTTAACTGGCTGACGTCGTCATGAAGGCAACTTGATGATGAGCATCTTTCCGCTGGCATTTGTGTTAGATTTGCGTCGCACGAATCGCTTATACACACAGAGTGAGAGTGAGAGAGAGAGACGAGGAGAGAAAGAGAGGCACGAAGGGAAAGAGGGAGAACTGACTGAGCTGTGAATTAAGTTTCCAGTTTAAACCGATTGCTACTAAATAATGGTCGTAGTCGTTTCTCATTGCTCGCCACACGATACAGTCACTGTGTGTGTGTGTGTGTGTGTGTGTGTGTTAAAATTGTAAATTGATAAAACAATGAAGCGCTGCAATGAAATGAATGAATGAAGCGCAATTTAAATGGAAATCAATATGTAGCATATAGTATAGCATACATGTAGCATGTATATATATATATATATATATATATATATATATTATATACTATATTGTAAAGAATGCGTTGTTGACTGACCTGCAGTTTAAACTGTGTCCCAGCCCTGAGCCACTGTGAATGCCAAGTGGTTTCATATGAACCACATTTGTGCACGTTCCACTGACACTCGACGTCCGAGGCATTAGAAGGCAGCTAAATCAGCGGCTGCTCAAATAACACCAACATTGAGGTTTTTACCAGCTGTCAGCCAAACGAATCGCTTAGAGCTTTGAGACAGACAGACAGGCAGCCTCTCAACTGGCGCCAATTTGTATTACGAATCAAAAGCGCATCATGCCACCTATCCTCCCATTATATATATATATAATGTATATATAATAATATAATATATATATATATATATATATATATATATATTCGTATGAAACAAGCGACAAAAAGGTCAAACTCAATCATCGAATTGCAAATTCCAAAAAATTTATTTTATTTTTATTATTTATAAATTTTTTTTTTTTTTTTTGATATGAGGCGACGCGTGGACATGACAGCTTATCAGCTACTTCAAAGTAACAACCACAACAACAACAACAACAACACAGAAGTCAAGTCGGGACGGCCTGAGCCGAGACTGAGACAGCGGGCGAGGCTGTTGTCCCCCTTCGTGTCATATACTTTGTGTGATGATGATGTCGGCAACATTTCAATAAACCAAATTTGAGCAAAAAAAAAAAAAAAACTAAAAACACGCCGGGCAATAATGCTTAACTAAACGTTACCCAGTAGCCAAGTTTTAGGTACAGCTCAAGGTGTAGATTTTTGAATAACTTAGGGGTTTACAGTAGAATCGGTTTGCAGTTCTCAGCACACTTACGTAAGCCAATTAAGCTACGTGTGCATGAAATGAGATGGGGGGAAAAAAAATGAATATGCGCATTGTAAATAATCAGATAAAAAATTTCAAAGAGTCTATCTATTAGAAGCACTGCAGATATATATGACTAATCCATACCATATACCATACTTGGTGATTCAGTTAAACAATTTTACACTACATTCCACTTGTGAACTGGTCATTGGCAGTTGTTAAAGTAAATAAATAACTATGCAATCTGTCATGGAAAAAACATAAACATTTGACAGCTTATCCTTAGCTATTTGATATTTACTTGTTAAGTATTCAACTTTATTCGATTGTTATTCAGTTGATATCCAAATGCAAATACATAATATTCATAATTGAAATGAAGATCGAGTGCAAATTAATAACACCGTATATTTTCCCAAACAAAACTGTTAATATCAAATACAAATATGATGTGTCTGAGCGGAATAATATTTATTTGTATTTAACACAACATTTTTTCGCTGAATTACTTGAAAGCAAAATGCGAAAGTATAATAACAATAATATAAAGTAAATAAAGGAATTGTTAAGCGATACCTGGTTTTTTCCGGTTATTTCCTTCCGTTGTAGTTGGCTGTTAAAACTGATTAGATCTGGCTTCATAGGTAACTCTGAATGTAACATATTAATCTCTTACAATGTATATGCTGCGTCTGCCTCAAACATGGGGTATAAATAGTCTGCGCGTGGCATACAATTTGCTTTTGTCTATAATGAGCATGGGAACATAAAAAATAAAAAAACGCCGAAACAATTTCGCATGCACAATCAACCAGACACACTACGAAGGAGCAAGGGATAAGTGGGAGGCAGAGAGGCAGGCTGGCTGCGGGGTAGTAGTGCGAAATTGAAAACGATTTTATTTTTAAAATTTGTCATTACGTTTGTCGTTTTAATAAGCAAAATTTTATGTAAGCGAACTGGCATGACAGCAAGCAAACAACAAAAAAAAATGGGGGGGGGGGGGGGAAAAACTCATGGGAATAAAAACTTTGGCACCAAGTGCAGTTCTGTGCAGTTTTTTAGCGTATGACAATCGAGACGGCAATAACGATGGGGTGGGGGGAGGTCAATGTCTGTCGCCGATCATCGAGCAAATCGTAGACAGACTAATGATGTAAGTGAGTGCTATTCTGTAAGCGAAAATTGTTGTTGTGTCTGTGATTCAAGTGATTCATTAATTAGTGAGAGTGCAAAGATAACATGCAAATCATGATCACGCAATGTATACGATAAGGGACGAGTCTAATTATAAAGATAAGGTAATTACATTGGGAAAGACCAGCATAAGAGCACAAAATCGTTGACTCATTGCTACAGCATTAAATTGCCCATTTATAGAATCTTAAGTCTAAACCAATACATCAGATTTCAATAGAAGTGCAAAGCCTCTCTTTATACGAAATACTCGGAAATGTATGATAGCAATCTGTTTAATGGTTATTACGTGTGTTTTAACGAACTGGCCATAAAAGTTATGTCTATACGTTATATGCACATATAATATTGTAAAGATATAGTGGCACGAGTCGCTTTCGTACTTATTTGAAATCTGACTCTAAGGCAAACAATCGTAAGACTTCTGTTTCTTAAGGCTTATAGAATAACCTCTAGCTAAGGGTTAAGTGATACACGTTAAATCCTATCTAAATATTTATAGAGTAGACGCGATAATAATTATTTCAATAACATGCGAGACCGTATTTATTTTGACTCAGATTTGCTCTGATATCGCTGCAAAATTTTCCAAATAAATTACAATTTGATTCTCGTTTTTTTTTTTTTGGGTTGAGGGTTATGTTATATGTTAATATTAAATTTATATGTTTTTGTATAGTTTTCTATAAACTTTGTGCCTTATAGAAAGCAACAAAACAGATACGAAAACATATTGCTAAATTGTAAGCAATTTCCCTTTTACTTCCCGTTCTTTCAGCCGTCAGCTTTTGACACGCAAGAATTACGTGGGCGATTAGTCCAATTGCCGGCTTGTAAGTTTCCTAAACGATTTACACGTGTCGACTTAAATTAATCTAAAATAAAATAACAAACAATGGACTTTGCAGTAGCACGCGCAATTGCGCGTTTAAACAAAAAAAAAACAAATGTGCTAAAAGTTTGCACAATTTTTACGGGTGGCCAGGGCACAGGAAAGTAGTTGCTGCTGATAGAGTCGTCCACGTTTCGTGAGACAAGTCACATGACAAACGCGTGTCTTTCATAAATCCAATGCGACAACAGAAACGTGTGAATAAAGCAGACGCACGCTTTGTTTATATGGTTAATCAGATAGCAGATAAACCCAAAGGCAGACAAAACAATTAGCACACAACATGTTTTTCAGCGCCGGCAAAGGCCCCATTCACATAATTTGACGGATGCTCAGTGGGTGTAGCAGTTTTTTTTATAACGCGAATTAGAAATGCGTAACAGTTTAAGGGAGTCAGTTCCGAACGCATAAACATATAAATTAAAATAGTAGATGATCAGAAATTAATATTATTTCCAGAAATGACAACTACTTCAGATCAGTAATGGATGCAATCATAAAGCAATTCATTATTTTCGCATATGATCGATGTCTGTTTTAAATTTTAAATGCTAAAAATAAGCAGACAATACAAATGATCCAATATAAATTGGCACAAGTTCGAGGAATTATAGCTATTTCGCCGGTTTGGATGGCTTTCAAAATTGAACTACATTTGCAATCGATATTTAGCGAGTGACAAGCTGGGACTTAAGATCTTGATCACTATGACAAACACATTTTGATGAATTTCATTTGTTAAGCAATTCATTCCATTTAATCGATTTCTTTATAATTTTAGAAACTTGAGCTAAAAATAAGCAGACATCGATTATATCATTATCGATTACGATTGCATTCAGAAACAAAATGATCTAACATAAATTGATGGCCCCAGCATTTGGAATAATATATTTAATGGCGGGGCGACCCATTTGAGCGATAAAGCTAACTATCGCAGCCAATTGATGTTAATAAAAGTGTGCGCCTGTTTCCGCTCAATCATCTGCATGTATAAAGAAAATAAAAATTGCAAGTGGGTCGCACAGAGAGCACAGGGACGCAATATGATTATACATATACTATTTATATAAATATATATATGTCTGCCGTATACGTCAACGTACGTGTGTTTACTGGGCCACGCCCACGCACCTGATAATTAGCGAGCGATTGGAAAATAACGCAGCTGATAACACATTACTAACTGCCAGTCAGCGCCGTCTTCGCAATGACAAACATTGCGAATAAAAAAGTTTCCAGTCAGAGTTTGAGGCCAGTTATTCTATCTGTAGAATGGCCGATTGGATGATCGTAAATATTTATAGAATCATAGGTAGGCAGAGCTCGGCTCGTCTAGACTATAAATAAGTCGAATAGCCAACACGTTCCAATTATCAACGTCTGCTAATATTAGTCTGTTTGCATAACATCTTTATGATACTACTGCTGTATCTATAAATAACTTCATTTATTATTTGCATGGCTATTCATTCCAACAGGAATATATGATTAAGTACATATTGTTTCTATTTTTAGTTAGCAGATGTTTAACAGTTGCAGTTAATCAACTGATAAATGATTGAAAATAGGGGATACAAATGATGTACAAATTTATATCATTTATATATATTTTTTATATGGTTAGGATATTCAATTTGAACTTCAAATGATAAACTTTTGAAAATTTAAACTTATGCGGCTATTTGACAATGCATATGGAATGAGGGCAATCATACATACATACATAAATATTATATAATAAGGAAGATTTGAACAATTGATGTTTTACTGCTGATAATCATAATTGAATCAAGCTTACCAATAAAATTTAAATTCCTTAACGCAGCAGCGCAGCTATTTGTGGCTGTTGTCAGCTTGTCAATAATGACTGCCGGGGGTCCGGAGCAAAAGTCCGGATCATCCACATCAAAGATAATGCCGTCATCCCACTCCGTTACAATTTGCGATGATTTTGACAGCTGTTTTTGCTGTTTCTGCTGCTGTTGCTGAGCTGTTGTTGATGCCTGCAATTGCTGTTGCTGCCCGAAGCTGGTGTTATTGTTAATATTGCTGCTGATGTTATTGCTGTTGTCGGTGGCAAACGAATTGTTGTTGCTATTTGCTGCAGCGCGTTGTTTCATCTGCAAGCAAAGAGACGCAATTAGTCGCAAGTAGCGGTGTGTGTTGTAAGTACGTGCAGCTATGCAAATGCCAAAAATTACACGTGGCTAAGTGCAAAGTCAACTCAAAATACTCGAGTCGGCAGTTGCCGACTAAACATACACTGCACCACAGCTGCGATTTATATAATACAATAAAAATGTATTATATAACAATCTATATATAATGTGCGTACTATTCACATGTACAACTTTATCATACATCAGTTTAACTTCATTTTTATTCATTTTATTGAGAACAGTGTGTAAAAAGAAGATAATTTAGTTTTTTTAGAGCAAGCCATAAAAGGGAGTGTGTGAGAGAGAGGGGAGTAAGAGTAACAGAACAGGACAGGACAGCTGTTGCTGTCTGGGTATTAACACAGGAGTTCAAAAGTACAAACACAGGCACACACACACACAAAGGCTCACATGAATTGAAATGCCAAGGCGAAAATATTGCAAGTAATGCCGCTTGGCAATGCAAATGCATATGCAAAAAATCAATAGATGCACTATTTAGGTGAAGGCTGCATCAATGTGTGCATCTGTTTGTATACATGTTCACATATATACATATATGTGTATGTGTGTGCCATTTGTTGTAGCAATGCAAAATATAACGCATTTGTTTTTGTTTTTACAGCTCTGTTTGGCTTGCACCTATGTGTATGTGTGTGTGCGAGCTCGGGGGCACTTACCCCAAGCCTTACCTTAGTTCGCAGACGTTTCACCAGTTGCCCAGTGAAGAGTATTTACTGTCTACAACAGCAAACAGTTTTGTGCACTTTAAAAACTTTATTTTATTCACAAAATGCTACAGCTGCTTTGACTGAAAGCGTTTAAATTCAATGTTTTGCTCAATTTTGCCAGCGGACTAAAATCATTGGCATTCACAGCGAGACGGCAACACGCAAACAGTTGGCAGCGCTCCTGTTGTGTTGCACAAAAATTGATCGACATGCCACCGCAGATACTTCCAATAAAAAAACATTAACTCATACATGGTAGAGCATTTTTTTTGGCGAATATTAACAAAGTTCTACATTAACAACGTGCCAAAAATGCACAAAAGTCCATTGCAGCAGCTAAAAAGTGTACAATAAAAGAAACTGAAGCATTAAAATCGACAGCAACCTTGCAAAACCACTGTATATGTAGCGCGTCGGCCATGGAGGAGAATATGTGGTAAATAAACATTGACAAAATCAGTCGCAGTCGCAGCTGCAGTTTCAACTTAACAGTCAACGTCGGCAACAACGCCGCGTCAGTCCTATGTAATGTAATCAATTATTGTAAAAAGCTCTTTATTGAGAATTGTTATTGAGGACTATGTGTCTTATTGGCCTTGCCGTGGGGCTGTTGGGTGACATACCGTTGCGATAGATAGAGAGCCAGATAGTGGAAGAAGACGGCGAACAGCTTTTGTCTTATCAGCAACAGCTGTGCTAATTGGACACGTTGAAAGCAGCGCAAACAAACGCATTACCAGTTCTGAATGTGAGTGTGAATGAAAGAAAGCTTTTAGAGTTCACTGATCAGTTGACCGAAGCTTTCGCATTTCTGATACACTCATTCCATTTCCCTTTAACTTCTGGCTTCAAAATCTCTGCTTTAAATTGATATGAAATGATTTACTTGGGACTTAAGTCATTTAAATAAAAATTATATTACATTTAGAAAAGAGAAAAGAAAAATAAATAAGATCTTTTTGTATGCAGGATAATTGAGCTGGAGTCGGCGCTGTTGGATGACTGCACGGTGAATGAGGTTTATGGGATATGTCAGGGGAAGCAGTTGCCGGAGGCACTGCGTCCGGATGTGTGGCAAGTGTGCCTCGATGTGCGACACAAAAGCGATCAGATGTCGCTCTTCAATGAGATCTACGATCTTCCATTTCAAAGTCAATTGCGTGAGGATTGCAAACGGATTGTGGAACGCATGGGCAACGACGAGGAGGACAAGGTGTCTGTTGTCTCCGATCTGGAATCGATAATGACATTCTACTGCAAGAATCGCAATCTACAATATGAGCCAGAGAACGGTTGGATTGAACTACTCCTGCCGCTATTCGCCCTCAAACTGAATCGCTCCGATACGTTCAATCTCTTTGAGGCCATCAGGGACACTTATATACCAAAGGGTTGCAAGCCCAAGGGCAATGTCTTCCACGTATTTCGTTTGCTGCTGCTCTACCATGATCCGGAGCTGTGCACCGTGCTGGATACGAAGAAGATAACACCCGATCTATATTCGCTGACATGGTTCCAATCACTGTTTGCCAACTGCAGCAGTTTATCTGTGATTATCGCCATGTGGGATTTATATTTTCAGAATGCCGATCCATTTATGGTCTTCTTTTTGGCTCTGATCATACTGATCAATGGACGTGATCAGATAATGGTAATGAAGACGTCATCCAAGGAGGACATTATCAAATTTCTCATCAATATGCCGTGCGCTTTGGAGGTGGATGATGTACCAGATTTTTGCTCACTCGCCCAATACTATGCGCTGAAAACACCCTCATCCTTCAAGACGGACTATCTGAAGGCGCTCTATGGCAAACAGAACGATTCGCCGCGCAGCCAGGAGGAGTCCAATAAAGTATCACAGGCTCTTTGCCTGCCCGTTTCCGTCTACGAACTGGTAGAGAATTCTGCCACCGAATTCCCAGTGCCAGATGCCGTTCGATTCTTTCTCGTCGATTGTCGTCCAGCTGAACAGTATAATGCCGGCCATTTGTCAACGGCATTCCATCTCGACTGCAATCTGATGCTGCAGGAACCGTTGGCATTCGCCACAGCTGTTCAGGGTCTGCTCACCGCCCAGAAACAGGCCATTGAGGTCAATTCAAATGCGGGCGGTGAGCATTTGTGTTTCATGGGCAGCGGCCGAGTCGAGGAGGATCAGTACACGCATATGGTGGTGGCCTCATTCCTGCAAAAGAACACACACTACGTGTCCTTGCTCACCGGTGGCTACGCCTCCATCCACGACTATTTTGGCGATCACATGGCCGATTGCCTCGAGGATCACAGCGTCAGCAAGTGTCTCGTCTGTCAACAGCACAATGTGAAGCAGGTAATTTGTATAATTAAAATATCTATTTTTATTATTATAGTAACGCAAATGAGATATGTCCTTATAGCCTTGTCCCTTTCTCAGTTCATCTAAGCTGTATAACTCAAATTTTTAATCAAAATTTTCCATTCTGCCAATACCCAATCAAATATTTAATCTCTACACAAAGTAGCTCAATTTTTAATCCAAGACGTTTTGAATCCAAAATCTAAAAATATTTCCATTTAAAAAATTATATAAAACAATATTTTTCATTAAATTTGATTTATTAAGCTAGGCTTATTTGCAACTTAGAATTGCCTAAATTTTACATGTCCCTTTTTAAAAATTGTCGATTTGCTTTAACCAGTTAAAAATAAGTTAAGTTTAATATGTTTGAGGATGTGCTCCTTGGTCAAATTTAAACCTGTGACTAATCGCATACTATTCCATGTCCACAGTCAAAGACCGTGCCGCTGAAAGCGCCAGCGACTACGCCGTCCTCCTCCGATCTGTTTAGTAAGTTCTCCGCGGCAATGAAATCCAAATCGGCCGAGGTCAAGGGACGTCTGATGGACATCATTGTGAATCCGAGTGGTGCAAATGGTGCACCCAACGCCGGCGGCGCTTCCAGCAACGGAGCCCAATCGCTGCCCGCCCAGGAGCGCCATGTGAGCGCCAAGGAGCGCAACGGGAAACGTTATCGGAATGTGGCGCCCGTCTTCAGCATTGACGATGAGAACGAGGATACCTACGATGGAGATGAACGTGATGCGCCTCAGCCTGCCGGCGACACGAAGGAAATTGTCAATCTTAATCAATATTTCAAGACGGCAGACATCATCAATGCGTTCAAGTGTCAGGATGTCCACATAAATGGCTATATGTACGATAGCCATCTGATAATAACGCCAACACATTTGGTGGTGTTGCGCGAATTGGGACGTGGTCAGGCGCAGATAATGGTTCGACGACCTCTGGCGAGCATTGTAAAGATCACAGCCAAGAAGCGACATCGCGATTTGATCACATTCAAATACGGATTTCCCGATGGCGATGGTCTGCTCATCACCGATATGGATCGATTTCTCATACCAAATGCAACAGAGGCCACCGCTCTGGTCTCCAAACACATTGTGCAGGTGCTCGACAATGCAAAGTAGTGGAGATCAGGACTTGAAGTCCCCCATTAGTCAGGCCTTATGGTTAATCCACATCCTTATTTTAAAACATACTGAACACACACAAAAAGCAATGCGTTTCGCTCTGTTCTCTGAGAACGGTCTAGTTATACTAACTATAAATTGGCAATGATTTCCTTTGACTAGCTGACAAATTGTAGTCTAAACTTTTAAATCAATGGGACATGCTGCAATTGTAACATACTACACACTTTACCGACAACAAAAACAAAAACAGGACGACGAAAATTAACCGAATTAAAATTGAATGCGATTTGTTCTAACCCAAAACTAAATTCTAAGTTCAAATAAACGAAATAAACTTACCTTAGAAGCCTTGAGACTTACAATATGTAAAGATTATAACAAATATTTATTACAATTACACAACGTATAAATAAACATGTATTATATTCGACAAATCAATTCAATTAAATTCAAAAATGTTAAGTTAATTAATTTAGAAGTCAAATCGTTTGCAAAAGGCCGTCTTGCTTTCGACAAAGTTATGGAATTCCGTTAAGGTAGCTCAGTTCATACAATGTTCATTACTAAGTAGCGTCGCAAATAAACTCGTAATGCGTTTATCGAGTTCACAAATGGAACCAGAAAAGACAACTCCATTAGGCATTAGCAGAGGGCAACAGTTTTCACAAAATTTCTGATATGAGAGGGGTAAAATAATTGTGCTGTGCAGACATGGAGCAGGCGCAATGCGACTCCAAGTTGGCCAGGCTCTGTGAAGCTAAATACGTAAGCAGACAGTTGGATTCGTTCTGAGTTTTGCAGACGGCCGCAATTCTTATCAATGACAATGACGTAGATGGTGGTTTCTGTGTGCAGACAGAGACAGAGATAGACAGATGTTGCTGCGCTGGCCGTGTCTGCAAACGGAATTTGGGGCGATGGAACATTAAAAACTGTTGCACTACGCCAGTAAGCAGACAGTTCATTCAGAACCATCACAGCACGCGGAGCAAAGCAGCCAACAAGCAGCCTGAACTCTGAACCCCAACGGGCCAAACAGTTGAAGAAGCAGCAAATAGCAAACAACAAAAAGGGTCAAACCTGATCAGACCCATAATTGGGACACTGAACAAACCCATTTAGTTTGTCTGTGTGCCTTGCGTGTTTGTTATTTGTGTGTGTGTGTTTCGGGAATAATGCAGTTGCCATTGTCATTGTCAGCGTCCGGAAATGGGCATTGCTTGGGGCTGGGACTGCTGCTGCTCTTTGTTGAACTGGCGGCAGCGGTGCCAGCATCTGTGCTCGCCCAGAATACGGAGCTATCCACCAATGCGAACAACAAGCTGCAACAGCAACAGCAACAACAGTTGCAACAGCAGCAACGGGAATTGCCGGCAGGTGAGTGTTAAAGTTCAATTTTTCCGAGTGCGTGGGTCTTGTTAAATATATGTAAATGTGTCTGTTTATGTGAGTGTGTGTGTGTGTGTCTGTGTGTTAGAGTAGCCTACGTCAGGCCAACTTGTAGTTAATGCTAAAGGTCATTCGAAAATTTCATGTTTGAAAAATGGACACACGTCCCATGGCCCCACGGTATTGTAAGTGAGTGCCGCATAAGTGCCCCATGAGTGTACAGTAAATACTCACTAAAGTGTGCAATTCTTTATTTTTGTGCAAGCCACAGCGGTTCTTATCGCATGCTTTAGTTCACAGACAAGTTTCGATTGATTTTTTTTTTTCAACAGAAGCGCTAAGATTTAAGAAGTATAAAATTGTGTTTTATTATGTTATATCTCCAAAACACGATTCCGATTTAATTTCAAAAGTTCTCGAATTGCAGTTTTTACTATGTAACAAGTTGACAAGAGCTTGATATCAAAAAATATATTAAACAGATATATGCTTCAAAACTAAATATATTTATATCTACAAATATTTAAAGTGGAAGATAGCTAAAAAATTATAAATATATTTTTTGTCATCTTTTTTCATACATTTTAAAAGACTTCTTTTAAAACCAATATACATATTTAAAAAAAAAAGGATGTTCTCTAATTTAATAAAAGAGATTTTCAAACACTTATTTTATACAAAAAAAATAATAATTAATTAATAAAAATTCCTTTGAGAAACAACGATTTTCAGATTGTGGAAAAAACATAATTAATATGTAATTTTAATTTTATAATATCAGTAATATGCTTCTGTACACAAAAATGGATTTGCATATTATAAAAGTACAGCTGATTTTCATATTTCTTTTCGCGTTCAAACTGGTGAATCGGGCGTTGATCTTCAGTGTGCCAAGCACATTAAATCAATTTTGAACGCATTTTATTCCAATTTTATATGTAAGCTAAAAATGTATAAAACTCAATTCAGCTTAGTTACGATTTACTGTACATATGCATATTTGTGTGTGTGTGTGTGTGTAAGAAACTTGTAAGTTGAGCACATTAAGCAAAACGCCCACGCGCGCGTTTAAAAACCAGAAGGCAACGGACCACCTAGCATCCTGTCTGTGCTCTCATCTCCGTTTTGCCCCACCTATCGCAATATCCCGCCCGCTTTCCATTTTCCGCTGTTGGGCTTGCAGGAAATTGCGTAGGTGTTTTTGCCGCAGAGGCAGCTCGACAGCTGGTGAGCAGCAGCAAGCAGCAAGCAGCTTGTAACTCAGTCAACTTTAGGCAAAAGAAATTTTTTGGTGCTGTCATTGTTGTTGCCAATGTTGTAGTTGTAGTTGGGTGTTGTTGATGTTGCTGCTTTGCACTGCTCGGCATGCTGGCTTATTGTAACATTACAATCATTGCGAGTCATAATACAAATGGATATGGATATACACACATACACACACACATACACGTATGTTAATACGTATACACACACCTACGCAATGAGTGGGCGGCTGCTGCACAAAATGGCGGACAGCCTCCTTGGTATGCAAGTGGGGCGTGTGTGTGTCACTGTGTGTGTGTGTGTGTATGTATGTGGGCGCGATTTCATTTCTATTTTTAGACTTTGAGTGGAGCAGCCGTTTTTGCCGTTTGCTGTTTGCTGTGTTGCTTTTTTTGTTTTCGTTGTTGCCCTGACGCCATTTGCCTTTCTTTGTGTTGGTTTGCTTAACATTTTCAAGGCTCGCTTAAAAGTATGCAACACATTTTTGTTTGCTGTCAAGTCACCAATAGAGCTCAAATATCTGAGGCGTTGTCGCATATTTCTTGCTTTTGCAGCAGCAGCGGGACATTCTTTATATATTTATATATTAATATATTAAATACATATTTAAATATATATATGCCTTGTCTTTGATTGTTGCGAAAGTAGCCGTTGTGGTTTCAGAAACTAATCATTGAAGCTTGTCAACTGCAAAGTCAACGCTATGGTTGACCGCAAAGTAAAGTTGGCTTTGGCTGGCCACATTTTCATTTTGATGTCGCAAAGTTTCCATATGCCATTATTATTAAGTTATATTCAGGCCGAACTGCCTGCGGACGTTAATTGTGTTGTTGCCAACTTGCTTGAGCTTGATTCTTGTTATTGAGAGCAGCTGCTAGCCCTGGCCAACCACAAGAACAAGGGCCTCCAGCCACAGGCCACCGCAATCACAACTCTGTGTGCATGTGTGCGTTTGTGTTTTGTGATTGTGAGTGTGTGTGTGTGGCAAAAATTGAAGAGCAAACAACTTGTTGATATTTTTACAGTTCACTGAATATTTTTATGTTAGGAGCGACAACAAAAACAACACTCGAGGACAATGACAACGCGTAGAACGACGTCAGCAAACGTCAGCGCATATAATTTAGTTGCCTGTTTTATTTATTTATGTATGCCCCGCACTGCTGCCTCCCAGTGCACAATTTTTCTCGCCGGAGGACATCCAGACGAAACTGAGCAGGGAACGAATTCATTTTTTATGTATATATGTACATATGTTCTTATTTTTTCTCTTACTTTCTTGTTTCATGTTGTACACATTTAGCCATGGCTCAAGGCTCATGACGGAGCTCTTAGCAGCATTTGACAAGGCAAACATATGGTCAAGTTGCTGACAACGGGCACCATAATAAAATGCTTATGGAAACTGGGTTACTTTAAATGAAGGCCACAATGTACCTAAAAGCTTATTAGGCCAATATATATTTATTGGAAATGTGTACAAAAGGAATTTTATTAATATCGCATGCAGCTTTCATTCAAACAAGTTAATAATGCAGTCCAAGGCAAATCAATAAGTTTGAAATTAAAATTACTGAGGAATGAAAGAAGTTAATATATTAACATTTTATTCAAAATAATAAAGGAATTTCCATTCCATTGCAATCGGTTTAGTAATGACAAATAGTTTGGAAATTTTAGGCAGATAAATATGGGTTTTTATCGCTGGTCTTTCCAAATGCACAATGATCCAGCATATTTACGCAATTTTTATTGCCGAGCGTACTATGTACAAGCAAATAAATCATTGTTCATCAATTGTTTACCACTTGACACTCCGATTGCACAAATTGTTATCATAAAAATCAATTGAAAACACCTTTCAACAATATGGTGTGCTGAAAAGATAAACCAGGTCACAGGAAAATCCCCATAAAAATGTGGAGCGTTAATCGAGTTGTCCCATAGAAAAAAAATTGAATATAAAACACTTCTGATATGTCTGGTAACCGTTTGGGGCTTGGGGTGATGGACATGTGCGTTACTCATGACCATTTTCGCATGGCAGTTGGTAGTTAGTTTTACCAAGTGTTAACTCAACTTTAATTGCTGGATTATCAGGTCCAGCTAAGTCAATTCAATTAGCGTTTCCGCAACGTTGTCGCTACAGCAAATATGATTAGGGATAATGATGTCAATGGGTATTAGTTGTTATGGGGGAGGGGGAATAAACCAACTCAACTGATATTGCATAAACATGACTTTGACAGCGCTAATAGCAATTAGCAATGCTAGCGATAATAAAAAAAAGGTAGAGAAGGAGAAAATATGAAACGAATTATGGTGGCCAGCTTGGCTAATTGCATTTGGCCTCCGCCGTTTTATTGAATCAAGCAGCCACATAAATTGAAATTCGCAGCGACGCCTAAAAGCACGCAACAACAAATTACATTTAATTTTCTATTTCAGTGAAACGAGGGGAGGATGTGACGGCATCCAGTGCGACCATAGTCCCATCAGCCGATAAAAAGTCAAGTCCGGAAATTGTGCCCGCTACCTTTAGCAACTCACCGGCCCGCAGCGTCCCCAACGGCGAGCAGTCGCAGCATCAGCAGCAGCAGCCACTAGCTGGTATCTATGCCCTACCAAGCAATGATGAGATACTTGCTGCTGTCGCCGCTGCCACCCACAGCAATCAGATGGTGCAGAGTGAACCGACGGCTCTGGAGGAAGCGGTGGCCAGCTCCACAATGCGCAAGCGTGGCATTAACTATGAGTATAATCCGTATATGGCCGTTCCGGTTAACGATTATAGCAGCGATGTGCCCAGCGGTGTTTGGACCGATGATTATGAGCCCGCTGCGCCCATCAACTATAACGGCTATAATAACTATAACAATGAGCGGGAAATGCAGGAACTGGATGACTATGTGCCGGAGCGACATGGTAAGTACCATTTTCATAATTCAAATTCTCGCTTTAACTAGAACATGTATCTTATCGCAGTGAATTCACAAACTGGTCGCAGCAAGGCCTATGATAATCTACAGAATCTGCTGAATGCTGAGGCCTATCTAGAGAGTATTCCGCTGTCGGTGCCACTTACCTATGCCAATCGCAATTACAACCTGGATGAGCGCAACAAGCGTGGCATCTACTATAATGCGGCTGCTGCTAATGCTCCCAGCGAGAATATCAATCTCAACAAGTATCGTCGCTATGGAGATATGCGGTATGTCTGAATTTTATCTTAAATATCATAGAAATATTATACATTATACGATTTTAAAGCGTAGAAATATTCAAATATTTTTAAATTATTTGCTTAGCTGATGAGAGTACTGAGGAACCTTTAGGCGAATAAATGACTAAATAAAAGCAAACAAAGCCATATAAAATATAACTGTTTAGGGGGCTTTAATTGAGAGTTCTTTTTGCCGAAAGTTTTCAATGGTTTTTAGGTAAATATGTTTCTTTTGAAGAAATTCCTTGTGTGAATTGTGGAAGGCAAGCAAATCTTATAGATATTTTGTAAAAAGGATACTTGAAATTTTATATTCTCGATTGCATACACATATAATTTAAGTTATTTAAAAAATGTATGAGCCACACAACTGTCATAATAATAACTAAGTAACTTTCACTGCTTTCTCCCTTCCTTGCACAGTCTTAAGCGCGACGCCACCAAACTGACACCAGCTGATATGTTAGCCCTCGTTGCCCTGGTCGAAGCCGGTGAGCGAGCACGCAAGGAGAGTGATGTGGATAGCGCCGTTTCTGTGCCGCTTGTAGACGCTGAGGAACTGGATTATGTGCCTGCTGGCAGCTGGGTGGATGCGCCCCTACAGCAGCAACAGCAACAACAGGCGTCACCCACTCTGGTGGACTATTATGGCGTTCCCGTGGACGCGCAGGTTGTGCCCAAGTATGAGTATGTGCCACGCCCACAGAAATACGTTGCCAGCAACAGCCGTAAGTGTACTCAAGGATAGTAACTGAAACTATATACTGATTGCTATATTCCATTCTCACTTTTCAGGCTTTGGCTCCTCTAAGCGATTTATGGTGGCCAAGAAGAAGCGTTCGGTTAACCAGAGCCAGTACATGAACGAACCGGTGGGCGAACGTGGTCCCAGCTATTATGGCGAGAAGTTCTACTAAAGGGCCAGAACGATACTTAAGTAGAACAAGCCAACGAGAAAGAGAGAGAGAGAGAGAGAGAGAGATAAAGGATAATTGGAAAAGAGAGAGAGAGAAAAGAAAATTAAAGCTTTTAAGCTGAGCTTTCCATTTTTATTGGTAACCCTATTCGAAGAGAAACTAAAATTCCCAATAAATTTATCGTTGCCCAAGTTTGCAAATATAAATAAATAAATACAAGAAAATTACAAAATATTGAATTTAATGAAAAAACAAAACAGTCAATGTCAAATGCAATTTTTGAATTTGAGAAAGAAAATTAAATATATCTATGCATATAAAAATATGAGTATTGTATTGTCAAGAACATAATCAAAACCAATGTTTTTAAAACACTTACAACAGGGTTGACAGAATTTGTCCAATGCGAACTTACCTATGCCTAAACTAATCTAACTTCGATTATACCTAACCTTACTTTAATCAATGTCAATGTCTATGTCAAGGTCTTTGACCCCCAAAACAAACTGTACAATTAAACCAATGAAACGCCAACACTATCAGTATATAGTTGTCTAATATCAAAACTAGAGGCTTCCCAAGTAGTACAAAAAGAAACCTAAAAAAAAAAACGTAACAACGAAAATACTATTTAAAATTGAATGAATCGTTTATCTACAAACAAAAACAATCGATAGATACGTATGATAATTACTTTAAAATGAGCTCAGCGGCAACAGATTGTCTGTCAATTTGCTTTAAGTGTTTTTTAATTTTTTTACAAGGAGGCGCCATTACACTGTACTACACTATTTACACTATTTACTGAGTGAATAGCAACAACTTTTATGCAGATGCAGAAGTTGTCTAACAAACTATTTAAAATATCCATGCAACTTAAAATGATATATTAGCATTTATATATATATTTATTATTTATAATAACCGAATTATATGTATACAATTATAAAATTATGCATACTATTTGTCAAAAATTAAGTGGCTCAGCGCATAAAATATTGAAAATATACTATGCCGGTTTAAGCAGCGGCGTACGAAAACGCGTTTATTTATTTTAATGAAAATTGTCTGACTGTTTTATTGAAAACATTGATTAATGAAATATATATACATATATATATATATGTACATATATGTATATATATATACAAATATATATATATATTTATATGTATGCATACTTACACATACTTATATACACATTTATTTCAAAGTATATTAAAAATTATAAATAGCTAAATACAATGTGTGCGTCTAACATACCATAATACTTATAAACACTCGAAAGTAAATTACATATACAATTTTGAAATATGTATTTTTTCATTGGGTCATCAACAAATATTTTGGCCTTTTATTAATATGTTATCGCATATTATGCGAGCTTAATTTTTTTTAGTTTCACATATAAAACTGATTTATGATTAATTTCAATAAATAAAAATATCTTTGGTTTGAAAAACCTAAAATTAAATGCTTTTATTATTTATTAAGTGGTTGATGCAGATAAGTAAAATGCTCTTAAGTAAAATTTCGCTTTTTTATTTGCGATATTCGCGCAGTTTTTGACTGCTGTTAGTTCTATAATAGATTATGATATTATTAATATTTTTATCAGCTAGCTTTAAATACGTCAAAAATATTCATGCAGCTGCCATTTTCTCAGCACCATTCAATCAATAAACTGCCTTTTCAAGAAATAATTATTTTTGATCAATGTTTGATGAGATTTCAGATTATTATCACTAAGCCCTATTATGTTATTATTTAAGCAAGTTATAACCATAGGAAAGAACAGCCTTAGGATACTCAGCGATCTATTGACAGGACACTGTATACTAAGAAGTCACCTAACTAAACTAGGTATATATAGTAGCACATCCCAGCAGAATGTGTCGCCTTAACTAGAAGAAGGCACAGCATCCTAGGGATGCTTGTTTTGAATTTCAGAAGGAACTGGGGATGATGGAAGAGCTATAGGCTCAGAAGGGGGCACAATAGATCGAGTAAGTCGCGGTGCAATTCCCCCTATAAAAATAATAATGTTATTATTAGACATTCTTACAACTCGACACACTAGAAATAAAATATCGGCATGCAATGAATTTTTTAGCTTGTCATAAAAATAACATTCGAGAATCCCATTTTAATTGCTGCCAGCATACTCCTATATTTGTTTCTGTTTCCAAATTCACACTGTTGTATCTTCGCCAATAATTGTCCAAAGTCCGAATTTCTGTTCAGTTCTGTTCTGTTTCTTACTGCTATAAATATTAAACTATAAATATGTAATAACTTCCTTCCTATAACTGAGTTATTAGACAGGCGCCATGTATTTAAATATAGACAATTCAATAAATGACAGTGTTGATTTGTATTGGTTGTTCCATAAAACAATGACGTCACGAATGGCGCAGCAAAAACTACGCACGACAATATTTACAATGGGAATCTACATCGAATTTTGATGTGGCATATTTGGATTCTGTTGTCAACCAGACAGTAACGAAGACTTGGAGTTGTCTGCAAAATACCCTGGAATATAAGTTTTAATTGATCTATAACATCAAAACATAATATTTATGATCAATAAATATGACTATAATGTAATGTGACTATATACAAATGTGGGTTACTTACAAAAAAAAGGTAAATTATTATAATTAATGCACTGAAGTCAGAACAAAAATGTACCGCCAAAATTTATAGATGCCTGAATGATATACACATTCTACCCAATATACCCATTGATAAAATTATAGTCTGAAATTGACAATTTTATTGTCAACGAAAATTGGAAATAGAGTAAAATAAACGAAAATTGGCAGGCAATTCAATGAAAGGCAATTAACAACTAAACGAAATTAAATAGATGGAATGAAATATAAGCATATATACGGTTTTTATTGAAAGTATGTGCAGAAATCTAATAAAAACCAATTAAACTGTCTATAAGCAGAATACACGCTTAAATATAAATTGATAGAATTGCTATGTCTTGAATTATATCAATATTAATGCTGTACCATATTTACAACTTCACAATAGAGCTGCATCCATCGAGGCATAGAACTCACTATCCATGTCCACGTCCCAGATCCACCTATTGTCGGAATTGGAGAAGTAATGGCCCGTAGAGCCCGTCACTACACAAACAAAAAAATAAATAAAAAATGCATTAGAATTAGCTAAAGCAAATGAATAAATAACTATCTTGCTAACTGACTGAACGAATATGAAATACACTGCAACAGGAAACTAAGAACAGCACCTACATTTACTTACAATATAACACCCAACAAAAGAAACTCTCGAATATTTGAGTGTATTCAATATTTATATTGGCAATTCATTTTGACGAGTGCGGCTTTCAAATACTCACAGAGTATGTATATTTGTATATGCTCCCTCAATATTCCATATGGAAACAGGCTGATAAAAAAACAAATAAAAAGACGAGAACAACAAAAAATATAAAAAATAAAGCAAACATTGGACAAGAGTGGCAAACAGCAACGACAACAACAATTGAAGCCATTAATATTTATTTCTATATATATGTACGAGCTTAGCTGTCTACCAAATTCCGACCAGCAGTTAAGCAGTCGGGGGACGACTGCCGGGGGGGGTAACTGGCAACTGGCAACTCCCGTACTGAAGTGTTGACGCATTTGCATACATAATCATTTCGGTGGAAAACTGGGCCAGCATTTCAGTTGATCTGTTTGTAAATAAGGAAGCAGATAAATAAAAGTCGTACAAATTTGCACTTTAACATAGAATACAATATATTTGAAAATTAATACAGAAAACTTAGTTTTGTATAAAACTTACTATACAACTTTCTATAAAATCCAACAGCCTGATGTCTATCTTGAAGAACACGCACCTTGTGCTAAATTTCAATAATCATCAACAGCAGAAAATATTTAAATATTTCACTATTGTTTACAAAACATCTCTTATTAATACAAAACCAGATCAACCATTGAGTAAATTATCACATTCTGCATTTGTTTACTCCAGTTTATTTATAAATGTGTACAATTTGTTGCTGAACACAAGAATCAAATTATTTAAAGCTTCAAATGCCTTCATACGCATTATATATCCACATAAAACTATAATAAAATCGTTTAACTGATCAAAACACTCTAAATGATTATTTAATTATTAATTTGCACCTCTGCAAAGTCTGTCAGTCAGTAAACTTGCCGCTAATTGTTAGCACAAATTGCTTATTAAACTAGTAAATGAGCTAGAACAAAATTGATAAATAAAAAAACAAAAACAAGGAAAAACATGACAAGTTTTTTGTAAAGAAATATGTTTTCTTTTTTTTTTGATGGACATGATGATTAGACAATTTATATTTATTTTATGCACGCGTTTTGAATGCCTAATTAAGTGTGCTACAAATCGGCTAACTTTTAAACCAAACAATTGGTTCAATAAAAAATTGGGTAAACGCGAAGGGAATTTCTAGTATTTCATTTGTACAACTGAATTATTTATTTATAAATATTCACCTACAGTTATGTTGTATAACTTTTGGTGAGCCATTCACGAATATCAAATTGGAATTATATAATATGTAATATGTACGATTAATATACATATTTTAATCAACATGTTTTAGCATTCCGAAAGAAGAAGACCGTATTTAGTCAAGACAACAACCTAGCAGCTTGTTTAGCCTGTACCACGGCAACCAAGTTGAACGCATTTCAAATATTTTGTGGAATGTGGCAGCTATGCTTACATGCTATGTGGAATTCACAGTATGACAACAAAATTTTTGAGCGAAAACTTGTCGATACAAGATACAGCCAAAGGTACGCGCAAGCCAACAGGCACGCACTCTCTGCACGTTGGACCCGGCACTCCACCGAGACCCAGTGTCGACGCTGAAACACACTGACAAAAAACACGGAGAACGATGTGTTTATTTCACAAGCGAAAACAAATCACCAAAAATCAATAGATTGTAATCTCTTTGTTCGCATTTAGAAGAGTTCCTGATACATTTTCATGTATTTTAAAAATTTGGGACATCATTACGTAGCGCAGTTTATTCATATTCGAAGTTTTCAAGGTTTTATATAAAATAAGTACAACTATCAGCTTATCAGGGCATTAAAATTCCAGAAAAAATCATGAACGAAAAGCGTAAAAAAAACCAAACAAAACAGTCTGCTGGACAGCTTTTATCTCTCAGTGTGTGGTGTATGAAAGCATGCTCTTGAAATGAGAATGAGAAAAAAAAACGAATTTTACCGAAAATATGAAAACTACGTCGTGTTGCGATGCGTCGCGTCGTCAGAAATGGGAATCCAGCAATGATTTTAGTTGTTGAGCAGCTGCCTTTGGCAAAGCACGCATCGTATTTAGAGTTTGCTGTTGTAATAGTTAACAGTTTTTCCAGATAGAAATAATTCTTATACACTTAAATAAATAATTTAAAAACTCTTTCGAAATGGTGGAGGAAGTGCCTGCCAAGGGCAGCATCTTGGGCAGTAAGTGGGCAAAGAGAATCAAAAGCAGCTAAAACCCAAATATAAATGTGGCATATTGCATGAGGCATAATTTCACCAATGCAATTGCCGAGTGCATCATCGAGTGCAAGTGCAACAAGTGTTGTTGCGGCTGTTTGGTTTGTTAGCCTGATGCAACTGTTGGTTGTATTTTGGAAATCGTTCAGCACAAGGCATCTTTGACCTCAAATACCTCCCAAAGGTCGTGCGCGTGTGTATTCCTGTTTATATATATACTTGTATGTGTATATGTCATTGTGTGCGTTTGTATCTGTGTCATATCCTGTCAGTTCAATATTAGGCGGGACAACCTTAGACCAACCAATTTTTATTATGGCTTTCCATTTAGTTTGGATCCAGTCTTTGTCCAAAACAAATGATTTAACATTGGCAGCTGGGCCTGTGCCTAAGGTCATTTGGATGTCAATGCGATTGGCAAAAATATTCTCGTTACTTGACGTTTGCCAAAATATACATTGTGTCAACTTACCTAGGGCAACAAATGAATATGGAAATTTATGTGCGGCTTTAGCTAGTATAAATAAATGGCTGAAATGTCTTTTTGTCCTTCTGTTTTAGCTTGTATCAAATTATGTACGAAATGTTTATCATTAAGTACTGCTATAAATTTGTTTACCTAAGCTTTTACTTTCATAATTTGATTGCATTTGGCTTATGAAAAATGTATGTATCTTTTATGCTGAACATGTATTGAATTTGCATTTCTACTTTTTTTTCATTGTTTTCACTTCATTGTTCTTAACGAATCCTTTGGAATATTTTTAATCTACTTTTTTCGGTATTGGTTAAAATTAACTGATTAGCTAAGTACTTAGCTACTAATCTCTTTCAAGATTAGACGCCCTTATCCAAACCATAAATAAAGAACTTGGAAACTGATTTAATTTGCACTTTTGCGATAACGACTGAATAATTAGGAATCAATTTGTCGCCGTTCTTTGGTCAAACCCGAATATGAACTTGAAAATAAATAACACAAAAATGTCAATTTCTTATCAGGGAGCGGCGACAATTACGACGTCGTCTGCCTCAATCGATAGGCTTAAGTAGCGGTGCCCGTGGTTCAAAACCATTTCCCTGACCAATCCCAAAAACCAAAAAATACATAAAAAACCCGAATTAATCGACTAGTGATTTGCATTTATAGAACTCGTGCCCGCACGCTATGTGCTCGCTATACTTGGATCCATTGGCATGGCCATTGTCTATGGCCTGAAGGTGAATCTTAGTGTCGCCATGGTTGCCATGGTGAACCACACGGCCATCCACATGCATCAGGAGAAGGGCAGCGATAACCACAGCCTCTTGAATGCCACCAAAATTGTGGATATTGAGACATGCTCGCCACCCGGTGATGCCTCCAATGTAGCGCCCAAAGTTGAGGTAGGTATCATCACATTAAGCCAAATATATATAGAAATTCGATTTTTTTGTATTATTATTAATTTCTTAAAACTTGACAAACCAAATAATATTTTGTTATTATAACTTTTCAAAAATAATAAATAAGCATTTTCCTAGCTACATAAATGATATTTAGAATTCTTTTCGAAGATTTGTTAACAAATTATTGGCTATATCCAATATTTCCAATATTTTGATAGTAAATTCATCCAATTGTCTTCACAGGATGGACCCTTTGACTGGAGTGAACCGCTGCAGGGCACCCTGCTCAGCTGCTATTTCTGGGGATATCTTGTCTCGCAGATTCCATTGGCTCATGTGGCTGAGAACTTTTCGGCAAAGTGGGTCATGTTATTTTCGGTGTTCATCAATGTGGTCTGCACCCTGTTAACACCTATCATGACCGAGGCCCATTACGGCGGATTGATTCTGATGCGTGTACTGGAGGGCGTGGGCGGAGGTGCCTCATTCCCGGCGATGCATGTGATGATTGCTGCGTGGGCACCACCCAGCGAACGTATGGTCATGTCCACCATCATCTATGTGGGCACATCAGCTGGTACGGCACTCTCCATCTTGTTGGCCGGCGTATTGTCCTCTTCCTGGGGCTGGGAGTCGGTGTTCTATGTGATGGGCGCATTGAGTTGCATCTGGATGGTGTTGTGGACAATATTAGCGCAGGACAATCCGAATAAGCAGCGATTCATTAGTGCCGAGGAGCGTCAGATGATAACCAGCTCATTGGGAACCGAAACAAAGGTCGAACATCATCCGAAGGTGCCATGGGGCAAGGTGTTCAAATCGGTGCCATTCTGGGCCATTCTCATTGCGCACACGTGCAACAACTTTGGCTGGTATATGTTCCTCATCGAGATTCCGTTCTACATGAAGCAGGTCCTCAAGTTCAATGTGGCCAGCAATGCGGCACTCAGCGCTCTACCCTATTTCCCCATGATCATATTCAGCATTATCCTCGGCAAGATTTTGGACACTCTACAGTCAAAGGGTAAGTGTAAATATCTCTACTCCATATATATTGTTCACTAATCAATATCCACATAAATAACCCCTTCTTTTAGGCAAGGTAACCACGACCTGCGCCAGAAAGACTGCAACTTCTATCTGTACCGTTATACCGGGCATTTGTCTGCTGATCCTTTGCTATATTGGCTGCCGTCACTATGAGGCCGTTTTCGTTATGTCCGTTGGCATTGTTGCTATGGGCGCCATGTTCTCTGGCTTCTTGTCCAATCACATTGATATTGCACCCAATTTTGCTGGCACTTTGGTGGCGTTGACCAACACAGCTGCCACCTTGCCTGGTATTGTTGTGCCCCTGTTCGTTGGCTTCGTTACCCATGGAAATGTAAATATTACGTGCTATCTGTAATCCATAAGTCAAATTGTAATCTCTAATTGGTATTATAGCAAAATATTGGAGCCTGGCGTATAATCTTTTGGGTTACGATCATTTTGTTTGCGATTGAGTTCTTGGTCTTTGTCATATTCGGATCGGGAGCTGAACAGTCATGGAATCGATCGGATGCCGAAAGCGAAGCAGATGCTAAGGATGAGAAGACACCGCTAAAAGATGTTAAGGCACCACAGAAGGCATAAATTGTAATCTCGTTACCATGGATTCAATCATATAACAGAATTTCATTTGAATGACTATAGTCATATAGTTCATGCACCGAACTGTCTGGAAACTGGACTGTAAATACTACAAATACAAATTATAGTTTTTAGTTATCCTATAATAATAAGTATACTATTATTTGTGCGCGTCTGTAGACACTTCTTCAATGCATACCCGCCTGCAAATGTACTTAAACCCGACAAGAATTCAAAAGCTAATCTCTGTAAACACATCAATAAAATGGAATAGTAGAATCGATGCGTTTTTCTCTTGTTTCAGATTTTCTGTATAAAATTTCGGTCGGCCGTTAAATTTAATTCTACAACAAAGTGAAAAATAGAACCATAACAGAGGTCTACTGATTAAATTAAATAAAGTTATTTCACTTGTTCTTAGAAAATTCAGCTTTTTCCTACAGTTGATCACTAATATTCAAAGTTGATTCATATCCGTTGGAAAAATCTTTTTGCTTATCACCTCAGGCGATAGACCGTTATCGATAACATCTGACATATGTTTTCCATCGACTTAATCGAATGTACATATGTAAAATTAAATTCAATTACTTAATTCAAATCAAAAAGTCATAATTATTTTATGGATTGCATTCTGCAATAGTAATAATACTATAAATCCATTAAAACAAAAATAAAACAAATTAATTATTTTAAATTTGAAACAGCGCTAAGAGCGACAACTCTGCCCCGAACAACTTATTTGTAGGGAAACTGCCGGCTGTGGAAAATGTTGAAAATACGCAACATTTGCATGCTGCAACGACGCTGGAAGAGTGGCAAACGTCGCTGGAATGTGCTGCAGAACAAGAAGAACAACTGCGATCGGGCGTTGGACAGTTTCGATGATTTCTACGGCTCTGTTTATGGCGGACGATGGAAAAATATGCGTGCGGCATTGCTAACGGAGCACAAATATGTTGCCATGGTGAACAATTTCGGTGACACGGAGCAAACATGCAGCATGCTGGAAATGGACGGTGCCATCAACATCAAGTCACTCACTCAGCTGGCAAGGGAGCGCCAGGAGAGTGGAGAAGTTGGTGGGCGCGAAGGCGGAGAATTAAACCTGACAACGCGTGCTCATTACGACATCGACGGCAAGCTCGATGCGTTGGTGAGAAAGCAAGAGGAACGCGAGGTGGCCGCCATATATCCCAGCAGTGCGTCGGAGGATGGACACGTTCCGCCACAGCAATTGAAATACGATAAAGAAAATAAAAAAGATGAGCTTGAAACTGAGACGGAGTCAACGGAGTTTAAGCAAAGTTTGACGCGTGCCTTGGAGGAGGATGTGCAATTGGATGAAAGTCGCCTGGTGGATCCACAATTCGGCACTGGCGGCCTCTATGAGTATGTGCCCGCGAACAGGATTAAGGGCATGGAGGATTGGGTGGCCGAATCCGAGCATTATAAATACTACCAAACTAACATCGATTTTCCACTCATCATCGAACCCGACGCCGCATTTCAATATCCCGAGCACTTGGCCATCTACACCTACGAGATGGGCAACTGTGCCGATTTCAAGCCGCCCCGCCAGTGCCTGACTGGAGTACTCTCACATTTTCTTATGGATGGGGCGTCAGTGCTGCCGCCATTATTCCTCCAGGTGCAGCCGGGCGAACGTGTGCTAGATGCTTGTGCAGCACCCGGTGGCAAATCGCTGCTGATGCTGCAAACGCTGCATCTGGATCAGCTCGTGTGCAACGATGTGCAGGAGTCGCGTCTAAATAAACTGCGCCATGTGATGCAGGAATATCTGTTCGACTATAAGCAACGCTGGGCGGGCAAACGTTTGATCTTCAGTCAGAGCGATGCTCGGAATTTGGATGAGTATGGCAGCTACGATAAGATACTAGTGGATGTGCCCTGCACCACAGATCGGCACGTGCTCATGCATCAGGACAATAACATATTCAAGCCGACGCGCATCAAGGAACGTCTACGCATTCCCGAGCTGCAGGCGGGCATTTTGGCCAATTGTCTGCGTTTGCTTAAGCCGGGCGGCAGTCTCGTCTATTCCACGTGCTCGTTGTCACCGGTGCAGAACGATGGCGTCGTCCATATGGCGCTGCAGAAGGTTTTCACCGATCATGGCATTACCACTCGCATCAAGGATCTGAGCCAGCACACCGCTCTCCTTGGGGATATCTATAGATTTGAACAGCCGAAGGGCTTGAAATATGGTCAAATGGTTTTACCCTATTTGCCTGCCAACTTTGGTCCAATGTATTTCAGCAAAATTATGCGAGATACGTGAGAACTTACTAGTTAGTAATACAAAAATTTTAAAGTCATTAAAGGACATTTCAACATTAGCGTGTGAAGATGATAGCCTGAAATAAATTGTATATTTTGAAAGAACCATTCCCAGCCCCATAAGGTATTCCTAACTGTAGTGTCAGTTACTTTTACCTGTACCTATCTAAACTGAACTCTTGGGGAAGCTACAGCTTCTAGCTCAAGTTCGAGTTCGTGCATGACGCCTCTTAACTAGATAAATAAGCCATAGAAATCTTAGAATACTTGTTTATTTCGTAATTGTAATAATTTGACATTTACATACAAAGATTGAACCCGAGTTGTGAAAATTGGATCACATTTGTTTCTCAGTCTTCTTCTTCTTCTTGGGCTTAATGGGCAGTGGTCCCGGCGTCTTGAATATGGTACTAGAAGAATATAAATGTGAATAACAGTTGCTGAATGGTATTTGTTTGCCTTAATAATACTCACTGGCATGTGGTGCAAATGGGACTGTATTTGCAGAATACGGACAAGCAGACGGAGCAAACGTAGCCAATGTCGATGAGCTCACGATGACAAAAGCAGGAGGCGCGATAATCCACCTTTGGCGGCGGTGGCAGCACCAATTTGTGACGCATCTGAGGCGATGGCATGAAGACCCACAGCAAGTACTGCAGCAAGCCATCCAATTGGGTAACCTTTAGGAACTGTCCACTGGTGATATCACAGCCCTGTTGCAGCAGGCTCAGCGTCTTGTCCAGCGCACACGCGTCGATCACAATGCCCAGCTTCTGGGCCGTAAAGAAGACATTCATGTAGGTCATGTACTGGGAGGCACACTCATTGCTGCCCGTCAAGACCAAAATGCGCGAGTGCATCTTGACGCCAGCGGCAACATTGCGTTGCAGCTGCCACAAGAGAAGAATATTTATTACAATGGAGAAGAATAATCAGTAAGTAGTTGGAAACATACGCGAGATATGTAGCACAGGGCCATGGACATGCTGCCGGCAAGCAGACTTTCACAGGGTGAGCTCAGGCGTGGCGCATTCATTAGTATGCTGCCCAGTTGCTGCTTCACTGTCTTCTCCACCAAACTGAATGCTTCGTACTGGCCATCAATCTGGCGCAGCTCCACTTGCCGGCCGGGCAGCGGATAAAGAAAGTCGCTAAAAGTAGAATACTTTATGCCTATTATCAACTCGTTAATCTTTAACTTAGGTCCGCTTACGTTGCGTGATGAGAACAGGATATGACAGCCAGTTTATTTTGCGCCTTCTGCATGAGATGTGCATTGCCAAAGGCGATGACTGCCTCCAGGATTTGTGTGAGATTTTGTGGATTTTGACGCACAATGTGCTGTGTGGGATTCGTGTCCAGCACTATGGCCAGCAGATCAATGCTAGCCTCAGCTGCAAGTGTACAAAATTAGTTTGAATTATTTTTTATTTGACAGTTTGAAATGTATTAAATACCTTCTTTATTTGCTGCTACTTCCGCTGCGTCCATTTTCGCCGGCAAAACAATGCGCGACAGCATGCTGAAAAGCATTTATAAGATTTCGCCAAGAGAGCGAGCAATGTGAGTAGCATACACTAGATGACGTCAAATGCACTCATCGCTCTCGCAGTTGCCTCTGCAGAATAGCTAATTGTGCACTACTAGTAAGTCGTAATATAAATATAGACTTTTATTTCGTTACACATTCTGTCATCAAGTGTTCTATATTTCTTAAACAACAGATAATAATCTTAACACATGACGTCATTCAATGACGTTACCTTCTTTTGGTGCTCATGCCAGGGCTGTCATAGCGTACAATTGGTTTTGCCATTCGCCTGTATGCGCTTACATTGCGAACAGCTGTTCTTGTCAGCACTGAAATTTTTGTTGGGCGTTTCACCAATTTTTGTTGATAATTAAATCGTTTGAAGATTCGGTCTTAAGAAACGGGAATTTAACGCAGGCATAAAATGCTCGTTCTAGTACTTGGAGACTTGCACATACCACACCGCTGCAGCAGTCTGCCGGCAAAGTTCAAAAAGCTACTTGTGCCCGGTCGGATTCATCATATTTTGGCCACCGGAAATATCTGCACAAAGGAATCGTATGATTATCTTAAATCGCTTGCCACCGATGTGCACATAGTGCGTGGCGATTTCGATGAGAATCTCAGCTATCCGGAGCAAAAGGTTGTGACGGTTGGACAATTTCGCATTGGCCTGTGCCACGGTCATCAGGTGGTGCCGCGTGGTGACCCAGAAGCATTGGCACTGATCCAACGCCAGCTGGACGTGGACATACTCATAACGGGGCATACGTACAAGTTTGAGGCGTACGAGCATGGCAATAAGTTCTACATAAATCCGGGCTCAGCAACGGGCGCTTTCAATCCGCTGGACACGAATGTGGTGCCTTCGTTTGTGCTGATGGACATCCAGAGCACGACGGTGGTGACCTATGTATACCAATTGATTGGCGATGAGGTCAAAGTGGAGCGCATCGAGTACAAGAAGATTTAACCGAGTATTAGCAGAAATTCATTCCTCACTAATCCGATCTGTTTTGATCTTGGGCTTAAAAACGACATACAAATGGCATAAATAATGTATAAATTAAAAACACGTTTCCTTTTTTATTTAATAAAAAATGTTTAAATTTTATTTAAATAGAATATAAAAGTTTTGTTTTTGCTTGTTTTTCTAATGATCTCGATTTCTCTTACATGCATAGGGTGCAAAATTATTAATTGTATAATTTAATGAAAAGTCTGCTCTAAAATGTTTGAAAAGTTTCGTGCATATTCTCATTAATTTTAATATATAAATACAATTTTGGAGTCTCGTTTGCGTTACGCCGTTGTTGCTTTTCTGCATTATAAAATAAATAATGTTTGCTTCGAATACTATTTTTGCTTTTAGTTTAGCCAGCAGCAGAAATTTGGCAACGATTTTCTAAATTCTCGTACGGTGAAAAAAAAACCATAAATACACAAATACGAAAATGTTGTGCTTAAAATTAATTATATAGCTTGCTGCAGCTCCATCAATACAAATGTGGGGGAAGTGGAGGTTGTGTGTTCAAAAGCAAATCGACGTCGCCCATTGGATTCCTGGCGCTTGAACGCATTAGCCAAGGCTGTCCACGCACACAGTCTTGAGGGTTTTGCCATTGATAAAGGTCTTGTACTGCTCCGGCATGGCCAGTTCGGTCTGCAAATTCAATTGATTAAAATTAAAATGTTCTAAATTTACTATTTCTACTTCAATATTCCGACTTACATAGTCACCATTTGCCTCGGGCAAAAGTATGTTCATCTCCGATGATTTGGAGCTGACTATTTCAACGCCCAGCGAATCCTTGGACAAATACATTTGACAACCGTCGGTCTTATCAATGGACACAGTTGGCACCGAGCCCAACACCTGCATCTGAACGCTCTGACAGTTGACAAACTCAACTGAGGCGACAACCGATTCGAACAGCAGCGAGCACTTTTTGCACGAGTCGAACACAATGTTGTTCACCTTGCCCTTGACGGTCAGAGTGGAGCCCTCGCAGCGGAACATGTAAACCACATTGTTCATTTCAGCGTTATCCACGAGCAGACCGCTATTGTTCTTCTGATACTCAATTAACCACTTTTTGCCATCGCGCGTAAAGACGGGCTCTTTGGCGGGTGCAGGTCGTACACCGGCGCCTCCTCCGCTGCTGCTGCTGGCTGGCGTCTTAAAGGGTGCGGGGCCAGTGCGCAAAGATGCATTTTTATGCGTCTGCATTTCACCCGTTACCTTCTTCAAATCTATGGAAATAAATGATTTAGTTGATGAAGCTGATTTAAATAATTCAATTACGTACTCTTAGTAATATCGGCGCCTTGATTGATTTGGGCAAAGAGCGCGCTGCGTTCATCGCCAGCAGCGCTGTCCAGCTTCAATGCGCTCAGATCTAGTGGTGGCGGTGGTGGTGGCATACCACCGGGTGGTGGTGGTGGTGGTGCACCACCGGCAGCTGGGGCCGCACCCTTGCCGGACCACACCAGGCCCGTGGTGTGATACTGCTTAATGTAGGCCTGCAGTTCGGTCAGCGTTTGGATCCAGGCGCGTGCCCATTCCACATGCTTGGCATCCTTCTCCTTCCACTCCTTGAGCACACGATTCGTATAGAACTGGCCCGCATCGTTCATCTCCTTGACATGCGGTCCGGGCGTCGGCGATACACAGACCCAGCCCAGCGCCGGTATACTCTCGCTAATTGCCGACAAGTGATTGAAGAATGTGGAGGAGCGATGCTTCTCACGGTAATCCTGAATGGCGCTGATTTGCGTCGATGTTGGCTGCAACAGTTCCATTTGCTTTGGCTGAGCCGGCTGAGCGATTTGCGTGGCCAGCTTCACATAACGCAACTGGGCGCTGTAAAATCAAAAGTTATAAGAATGAAATGCAAATGCAAATTGCATTAAAGCCACTCACTCAAAGGCAGACTTGACAAATTGCGCATGCTGGGCCACATCGCCGCCAATTTTGGCCGATAACGCCAGATATTGGCTCAGCGGCCCGGCCACAATATCCTCAAAGCCGGCGACACTCATGTTGTTGCTGAGAGTGATTGGGGCGAGATCTGATGTTAGTGCTGGTGGTGTTGGTGGTGGTGGTAGCGGTGGTGTTATGGACAGTTCTGCAACTGGTTCGGGCTGTGACTGTGGCTCCGGTTGTGGCTGTGGCTGTGGTTGTATAAGCGTGTGTTCCAAGCGATCAACAAGCGTTTCCAAGCGTTCACAGATCCTCTCCAAATGCTCAACGGCAACCGTGGGCTTTGATTCCGTATCGTTGTTATCTGCGCAACAGCAAATCAGTCAATCAATTATATGTTATGTCACATTGATATATTTTATTTCTATTTTCAAGTTGAAAGTTGTGCTTTTGCTTAACTTCAAAACAAAAAATAATCAAAATGTGCGTACAAAATGCAAGCGTATTTCTAAATATATATATGTATATATATATGTATATATGTATATACACAAACAAATATTTTGTATATATCTATAAAGAACAAAAAAACAAAACAATCCACACCCAGTAAAAACGTCTATTAAAAAAAAAGAGAAACAACAACAAATTATATACAACTAGTTGTCGGTTGTAATTGATGTCATCGCACAAAAACAAAGACAATGAATCATTGGCAACGACGAACGAAAAATGCAAATGCAAATTGTTGAATGACCAGTTGATGATAATGATCATGACGATGATAACAAGATTATCGCAGTCCACAAGAAAACAAAAATGACCAAAATACATTCAAGTTGTGCACTTACAAAAGCAGTGAGATAAAAATACATATATTCGGCCAAGCCAAACAATTTGATACCCCTCACAATGATTGTCGAGCCATGAGTCAGCCTAAAGCCAATTAAAAATAGTAGCTTTTATAAAAAATATTTGTTTCTTGTTGATAATACTTTTGGAGTTGTGATATGCAATCATACTCTACTAAATATTATCTTATATATAATTTTTCATGTGATGTGATATGAATTGCAATTGGATCACTAAATTTATAATCAGAGAAAAATGTAGTAATTGAAATAAAATAATTCGATATTCAGGAAAATAGTTGTAAGTAGAGAAAACATATGTTTATGCAAGAAAGTACTTATTAATTTGTAAAGGGTAAATACAACAACAGAAACGAGAACTTTTTCGAAAACGGGGCATGCAAAAAACAACAAATGGAGTAGTCTAAAACCACACACACACACACACAGAGAGAGAGAGAGAGAAAGAGAGAATTTGAGAAGGTGGATCATCATTTACCACGGACAGCCACGCTGTGCTCCACGGCGGCGTGGGCGGCGCGCAACAGTTCCGTATAGAGTCGCTGACGTTTCAGCTCCAGCTCATCGCGTCCCACCGGAGTGACGGGTGGTTCAATGCAGCCGCTGCATTCGGAAACAACAACGACAAACAACAATAACAAACGACAGTTAGAAAGAGGAGTCACACAAATAACATGCGATAGAGAACGCGTCGTACTTTTCATTGAGTCGCTCATCATCGAACCACGAGGGCAATCCGTGGGCAAAGGCCAGCGTCTCCGGCAGCATGTCGCCCTCAATGTAAGGGGCACACATGCTCTCCCGCTTGGGCGGCGGCAGTGAGTCCGAGAACACCTCATCGTCATCGCCCAGTGAGCCGTTGTTGTTATTGTTGCAGTGATTGGCCAGCAGCAGGGGCGATGTCTCCGGTTCAATGATTTCCGCTCGTGTGCTGATGTTGACCTTCTTCTTGATCGAGTGATGCGTCGAATTGTGGCGCGACAGGCAACTCTTTGTGGGCGCATGTTGTGGTTCCTGCTGTTGCGGCGGATGCTGTTGCAGTTGCACCTGCTTTGGCAGCTGCTGTGATGCAGCACCAACAGCAGCAGCAGCATCATCGTCATCAGTCGTCGCACTGGTCATCGATGCGGGCGGCGCCGTTGAAGTCGATGAATGGGTCGATCGCAACGTTGGCGACAATTCTAATTCAATGGCTGTGGAGATGCGACACAAAGCGCATATTTGAACTTAATACATATACACAATAATAATACAGGGAAGAACTAAACCGTTAAGCTAATATGGATTACAAATGATCTCAGTTAGTAACTTCCTTCCAATTGTTGAGCTTACAGAATCTGTCTCTTAGTTGAGATAGTAAGTTAAAACAATAACTGCCTCAAAATTCTCATTAAAAAGTCAAAGATTTTAGAAAGAGAAATTTACCTTAGAATAGAAATGTATTTGGAATTGAACTGATCACATAATCTGCACATAAAAACATTTGTCTACACTTAAAATGTATACACGACATATTTGTAAGCAATTTAAGGATTACAACTAAAGAATAAGGTGCTCGTCTATGGAGTGAGGCAAAAAGAAAATAGTGAAAGAGGCACAGGTTCTCTGGCCATTTGACAGCTGTTGATGGAACCTGAACTCAGGTGCATAGTAATAATAATATTAATAATAATAATAATGGCACACACAGCGTGAAGTTATGCTCCCAATGGGTGCAGAGCATTACGTCAATGTGTCCTCGTTCAGAGTAGACTATAAGGCTAGGATAGTTTTTGTACTTATGTATTTAATGCAAATTTGTTTGTGAATACCAGTTTGGGCCTCAACATCAACGTCAACGTCAAACTCAGCTGGCTCTGCTGGCTCCGGTTTGTGTTCGATGACGGGTTCGAGTTCGGTTACGGGTTCAGATTCAGGTTCAGGTTCAGGCTCTGACTTTGGTTCTGGCGCCGACACATTGTCATTCACTTTGGCAACCGTATCGTGCTCGTGCTCCTGCTCCTTCTCCTCCGCCTCCACCTCCTGCTTTGCCACTGATTCGTTGTAATTTGGGCTGGGCAGCTGTTCGTTTGTTTCAGCGTCGTTTTTACTATGATTATCCTCGTCCTTGTCCTTATCCTTTTTGGCTGCTTTTGGATTTGCACGACAACATGAGAACATTTTTGCGGTCTATGCACTTTAAATATGAACGGTGTAAGTATGGAATTTATTTATCACATTCAGATTATGCAATTTCCGCTTTCTTTCAAACTCATTCTCGGTTACAACAACAACAACAACAGCAGCAACGATGTCGATGACAACAACAACATTGCCGACACAAGCAGCCATACAAGAAATTTGGTTAGGCGTATGACGAAAGCCGTAAACGAAAAGAAATTAGCTGGAAAAGAAAAAGAACCACTCCTTAGAGGTCCCGTCCCTATATATATTTATCTATATATATATATATATATATTTATATTTATATATATATGTAGCGTATAACGTACGGCTGGTCTGTTTACTATTATATGCTCATCATTTCACACGCACTTGAACGCAATGTTTTAATTCGTTTCGAGAGAAACCAAAAACAAAGTTAGCAAATTAAAGCACTTTTCAATGTTCAAGACTAGCACCCAACTGGGTCAAACACACACGCAAGCAACACACCCCGAAAAGGGCAGCAGCAGCAGCAGCACAGCGCGCACGCACAGGACTCGAATATATCTGTGAGCGATGGCAGAGCACAGCACACAGCGGGATAGCATTTCGCTTAACAGCACAATGTTAAATCGTTTGGCAATGTTAGCGACAGAGAGTTAGGCAGGCAGGCAGCATAAGCTTGGCTTGCCCAATTTGGCAATGCTTGCTAAAGTTTTGTGCGAACAACTCTAACTGATTAAATGATGAGCAATAAAAACGAGACAAACCAAAAAAAATGATTGCTTTCATCGGTGCACAGGGTCAAAAACAGCTGAAGCTGACTGCACTTGGGGAGAAAGCTTCATGGCAACAACAACACTGCGCAACAATAGAGAGGACAGGTGGGATAGAGATATAGATAGAGAGAGAGAGAGAGAACGAGAGAGCGCGCGCGCGACAGAGAGAGAGAAAAGCTGTGCATAGCTGTTGTTTTTGCATTTGCAGCAGACAACGCAGAGACGAAGCCAACAATGAGTTTATTGCACTTTTGTATTGTTTGTTAATGCATTTAGCTTACAACAAATAATGAGCAATTAGAGTGAGAATCCGTCTTGTCTTGTGCGCTTACACAACTTTCGCTCAGCTCAGCTCAGCTCTGCTCTGCTCTGCTCGCAGCGAAGACGAGTTCTTCTTGTAGGATGTTGTTGTGGCTCGTCTGTTCTTTTGTGGTCAAATGCATTCAAATGCACACACACACGCACGCACACCGAGCAGATTAAATATCTGCAGCTGTGGTACCGTTATGTGCGGCACTGATCGTCTCAAATAACAATTAATTAGAAATTAAAGCTGCATACAACACATACAAATATGGTAAAAACGAAGAAGCAAAAGAAAATAGATAGATGTATATATACATATATATATATAGATACATTGTTTATCTATATATGAGTGGTTATATTTTGTTGCTGATAGTGTGTTTTTTTTTAGCCATCTTTAATTCCATACATACATACACATACACATACATATATCAGGTTTGCTCAGTCTTGCGTAAACTTTCTAGAGTGGGAGTGAGTCAGAGCGACAACAACAATAACAATATGTAAAGCGACAAACAGCTGAGAAATTCTGGAAACTCTGCACTCGGCTTGCGATACCCTACTAATAATATATTAAATAATGAACATTTGTTTGGTTTTTTGGCATTTACAAATGGTCAAATGGAAAATGTACATGCTTATATGATATCATCATTAAAAATATACCAAAGTGAATACACGTACAAGCGCACAGATTACATTAGCATGTATGCGCGTATGTATGTGTATATATTTAATTTAACAAACAAAAAATGATTCACATAAAAATAGCCAGAATATCGAAATGGCCCGAATAGCCGGCTATGCGACGCACAGCTGTCTCTTGTCCTCGAACACTTCACGCCCACACAATCACATGCACACATATATAAGCAATATGCATGTATTGCGGGCCATTTTAAAATCCAGACAGCCTGTCCGCCGCCGCCGCAGGAACAAACTGTAACCCCACCCATAGTGATAGCAACGCAGCCGGCACTTTTACGCTATTCTGCACTTGCAATAAAACATTTGCCTTACACGTACACAGACATATATTTTTACGCACATTTTGTTTTGTATTAAGAAAAGCACAAATAAATACAGCGGAGCACAACACAACCACATATGGTTATAATTTACTTACCACAAAATTGTAATTGTAGCGATGAACTTGTTAATCACCAATTTACCGCTGCAAGCGAACAGTTGTGTGCGAAAAATCAACGACGAGTGACTAATTTTTCGCTCGTTCATTTGTCTAACATATGTTTTTAACAGCACTTCACATTTTGTCTGTTATTAACAGGCAGCTGCCATCTGTTGTCGGAAATACTGCCGTTAATAATTTGAATTGTATTAAAATAAACATTTCTCTCACTATTTAGCTGGCTTATAATTTCGTTATATTTGAATTTAAATAATTTAAACTAAAGCCACAGCATTAACAATGCCTAACATGTCCATAACAGAGCTATACAGTGCTTATCGAATGTTATCGAACTTGCTCAATTGGCAGCTTAGCAAAATGTTAAAGCATTTGCATGCTAACAGCTGTTGCTGCGAGAATGGTTCAACTTTTTGTTTACCACAGAAAATGAATTCACGCGCCGACAGAGCGTTTATGCTAAACTTTTTCCTGGATGAGGGCCTGGGTCCTCAACTAGCCGAAGCCGTACGACTGGTCACCGCTGAAAGTTCAATTGTTGCCCTAACCACAACAGTTAAGGCTAATGGCAAGGAAACAGGGGCAGAGGATGAGATTGCGTCCATGCCGCGTTACCAAGACGATCAGTTCAAGGAGCAATTCCGTATGCAACGCAGCAGTTTCGAGGTGAATACAAGTTAACTGAATATACTACAATTATAATAATACAATTTTGCCAACAGACGCTGCTGCAAGTCGTTGGGAATGCTATAGCCGGAGGGGAACAGCATCAACCAATTGGCAGAGTTTCGTTGCCCGAGAAACTTTTGTACACATTAACCCTGCTCAGTGGCGAGTATGCCTTTGATTCGTTTACTTAATATTTTCTTTACTTTTCATAAACCAAAAACATTCGCAGAAAATCATTTCGCGAGGTTGGCATTAATTTTGCCATATCAAAGAGCTCGGGCCATGAGATTTTTCGGTGGGTCACCTCCGCCTTTGCGGCGCTGCTGCCACACTATGTGAAGTGGCCGGCAGATAATGTGTGCAGTGGCAGTGGCATTAGTAAACTGCCCGGCGTTGTGGGCGTCATCGATGAGTGCCGCATCCAATTGAAGCTGCCTGTACGTGAGGAGAACGGTCATTTGCACTATTCGTGGCTGGTCCTGCAGGCGGTGTGTGATGAGCGCAGTCGCTTCTTGGATGTGCACATCGATGTGCCCGGCAATCAGCAGTGTTTGCTGCTCAAGAGTGATCTCTTCGAGCGACTCATTGACGAGGAGGCGCCCCTGATGCCGCCGCATAAGCATCTCGTTGGGGAAATGATGTATCCGCTGCTGCTCAATCTGATGACACCCTGTGCGGATAACAATGGCGAATTGACACCCTGCCACATACGCTACAATCAAGCGGTGCATATGTGGAATGCGCCGGCAGAGCGTGCTTTTGCAGCGTTATTGTCACGTTTTCGACGTCTGGCATCTTTGGATGTTGGCACCATGGAGGTGGGCAGCATAGTGATATCGGCCACCTGCATGCTGCACAACTTCATATTGGACTGTGGTGAGCCCATTGAGGATGCAACCCTGGACTTTGATATGCTGCCAGATAATCAAAATAGTCTCGTCTTCGAGGAGAACGGACTGGTTGATTGGAAACACACATCATCGGCGCAGAAGAAACGCGATGGCCTCATAGCTGGTTTTATACGCAGCTAATATACACAATATGCATTATAGTCATATTTTAAGATTATCAAGATTAACTGTTTCATTTATTTTTCAGTATTTTTTGTATAGGTTATAATATAATTGTATAGTTTCTATTATAAAAATCAGAATCCCTTGTGTTATTTACTTGATTATCTTCTTAATAAGTATCAATACGGTTATGCTACTGTCATTTTCTTCGAATTTTATTTAAGTTTTGCGAAGATTTTGTAAAGTGTGGGCAAAAGTAAAACTGATAAATACGATAAGCCAGTTACATTTCTTTAACTTGAGCTATGCGGGAATTCTGCGTAGGCCAATAAATTTCAAACAGCAAACTGAATTTGTTGCTAGCCGATTGAAACATTCGAAGCGATCTGGCAACTCTACAACTCGGAATTGGCAGTCACAGCAAAGTTGCCGCATTCAACTGCGCAGTCCCAGAAGAGTTTGATTTGAATTAGACAATCAGAATCAGAAAATTGCATTAAAATGTATATAGTTTCAACGTCGAAGAAGACAATACTATCGGATTTTGCTGATCTGGAAACGAAGTCGACATTTCTACACGCCAATGGCGAAGCAACAGACTTCCAGTTCAACGCACAGCGTCGCGTCTTTGTGGAGGTGGACAAAAAGGCGGGCTTGACTGTGATGCGCATTAAGGAGAAACAAGAAAACGGTAAAGCGGAGGGCAGATAAATAATGAATGATTAATAATGGCTTACATGGTTAGTTCCCGAAATACAGCGAGTGAGGAAATTGACAATTGAGAATGCCTATTCGGTTTGCTGTGCGAAAACTGCGTGCAATCAAATTGCCATTGGACAATCGAGTGGATTTGTGAAGCTGTTTAATTTCAGCACCACTCAGCTGATACACAGCTATCCGGCGGACAAGTCGTCCTGTACGGTGCTCTATGTGGACTACAACTGCACGGATGACTACATTGCGGCGGTGCTCGAAGGTGGCCAGATCAACATCTATGGCACCAGAACCAAACAGAAGATGGAGTCGATTTCCATTGATGAGTAGTGAGTAGAACAGATATTTGATGTTTTTTATATATTTTATGTATGACTAATCCTTTTACTACAGCTCAACTCTGGCGCGCTTTCATCCCAGTAAGCGTTTCCACTTGGGCGTTGCCTCCTTTAAGGGCACCGTAAGCGTGTATGATGTCCAAGCGAAGCGCTCGATCTTCCACCTGGAGGATGCACACGATGCACCGTGTCGGGATGTGAGCATGTGCAGTGGGCAACCTTCGTTGTTGGTCACCGTTGGCTACGATTGCAAGATCAACATATTCGACATACGACGCAACAAGGCGCAGGCGCCGTCGGGTCGGTTGGAGTACACGCATCCAATGTCAACGGTGGCATTGAGCGAGTGCGGCACCTACTTCTGTGCCGGCAACCTGAAGGGTGAGCTCGTTTCCTACGATATGCGCAGCACCAAGGCACCGCTGGCAGTGCGTTCCGTTCACGATGGCTGGTAGGAGGATGATTGTACAATCTCTCAATATCTTCCAAATGATCAGACAATTTGCTTCTTGCTTTCAGTGCCGTCACTCGATGCGCCTTTGTGCCAACACCGACGGAGGAACAGCAGAGCAGCAGCTTCAGTAGCTCAAATAGTGTGACTATGGATGTGGGCGGCGGCAAGACGGTTAAAGTGGAGCCAATGCCCCATGATGAGCTACGCAAATCGATATCCGCCAATTTGCTACTCACCCAGCAGCAGTTGGACTCTTTGGCAACACCGAAAGCAGCTCGCCAGACGCGTGATTCATTTTGTGATTTCTTGGATGCCCAAAGACCACACGACTTGAATCGCATGTCCACGCAGATGACAAAGACAACGAAATCGACGCGTGATAGCTTCGATTGGGAGTCGTTGCAATCGAAGGCAAATAATGAGGAACTGCGACAGACTATTTATCAGAACGGTTCTGGTCTCAGCTCCTTGGATAGCGTTGCTAGCTCAACAGCTGATTCGCTGCAACGTGAGTAGTTTATAAACAAACTTGAGTACGGAGTTGTATCTTTGGTTGTTCAAAAAGTCATACAGCTATTATCTGTTACAGAAACACTCAGCGGCTCTTCGGGAGATGGCAATAATATTTCGGTAGATGCCAAATTGAAGAGAATAATTGAGGCGGATGAGCAGGACGAGCTAATTGAGCAATCGGTCAACTGTTCGGCAACAAGCAGCTGTGCTGCCAGCGATAAGGCGAATCCACAGTTGGCGGATACGGAGCTATCGGAACACACCAATCTGTCCTCGAATACATCGCCGGGTAAGGAGCGTGCAGAGGAGCACCTTCAGGAGCAGGACGAACTTGATGATCGTTTCGCTAAGCTGGAACGTGAACTAAAATGGTCAGCTGAGAAAACCAGATTTACCACATTCTTTTGGGTCGCCAAATACTGGAATCAGCAGCTGGAGAACACAAAGGATACATGTAATGCCATAAATCAGCTGCTGCAAAGAGATCGATTTGCAAACAAGTATTTTGCTGTGCAGAAGAAAAACGAGATGCTCAAGCAACAACTGAAGCAATTAACCAGCAAGCAGGAAATGAAGGGCGATAAATTTGCCAATGCTTGAAGCATTTATTAAATTATAAAAACTAAAATATTATTTATTGTTATAATGTTACCTTAATTATTGTGCATAATATATGGGCAGACTCAGCTGTTGGTTTGTGTGTGTGTGTGGAATAACTTATATTCTACCGAAATGCTATTTCTTGACCTCTGGCAAATCTACAAGTTCCCAGGTATTATTTGCCTCAAGTGCTTGAATTTACTTCTGTTATGATGCCCTCTTTTAACATATTAAAAGTATTAAATACTTTCCTCGATTTGAATCGTCGATAAATGTCTCAAAACAACGCGCCCCACCGGCAGACTTCGTGTTGATTGGTCCGCATATGTCTGTATATACAAGAGTTAACACTTCTTTTGCGTGATTCTGAGATGCCCGTGGAAACGATCCAACGCATATTTAGCTTTCGCGGAAGTTTCGCAGAAATTGTCTTCAATATCTATGTTTATCTTGATCGATTTCAAATAGCAAACTGCATTTGTTGCTAGCCGATTGAAACATTCGAAGCGATCTGGCAACTCTACAACTCGGAATTGGCAGTCACAGCAAAGTTGCCGCATTCAACTGCGCATTCCCAGAAGAGTTTGATTTGAATTAGACAATCAGAATCAGAAAATTGCATTAAAATGTATATAGTTTCAACGTCGAAGAAGACAATACTATCGGATTTTGCTGATCTGGAAACGAAGTCGACATTTCTACACGCCAATGGCGAAGCAACAGACTTCCAGTTCAACGCACAGCGTCGCGTCTTTGTGGAGGTGGACAAAAAGGCGGGCTTGACTGTGATGCGCATTAAGGAGAAACAAGAAAACGGTAAAGCGGAGGGCAGATAAATAATGAATGATTAATAATGGCTTACATGGTTAGTTCCCGAAATACAGCGAGTGAGGAAATTGACAATTGAGAATGCCTATTCGGTTTGCTGTGCGAAAACTGCGTGCAATCAAATTGCCATTGGACAATCGAGTGGATTTGTGAAGCTGTTTAATTTCAGCACCACTCAGCTGATACACAGCTATCCGGCGGACAAGTCGTCCTGTACGGTGCTCTATGTGGACTACAACTGCACGGATGACTACATTGCGGCGGTGCTCGAAGGTGGCCAGATCAACATCTATGGCACCAGAACCAAACAGAAGATGGAGTCGATTACCATTGATGAGTAGTGAGTAGAAATGATATTTGATGTTTTTCATATTTGATGTATGACTAATCCTTTTACTACAGCTCAACTCTGGCGCGCTTTCATCCCAGTAAGCGTTTCCACTTGGGCGTTGCCTCCTTTAAGGGCACCGTAAGCGTGTATGATGTCCAAGCGAAGCGCTCGATCTTCCACCTGGAGGATGCACACGATGCACCGTGTCGGGATGTGAGCATGTGCAGTGGGCAACCTTCGTTGTTGGTCACCGTTGGCTACGATTGCAAGATCAACATATTCGACATACGACGCAACAAGGCGCAGGCGCCGTCCGGTCGGTTGGAGTACACGCATCCAATGTCAACGGTGGCATTGAGCGAGTGCGGCACCTACTTCTGTGCCGGCACCCTGAAGGGTGAGCTCGTTTCCTACGATATGCGCAGCACCAAGGCATCGCTGGCAGTGCGTTCCGTTCACGATGGCTGGTAGGAGGATGATTGTACAATCTCTCAATATTCCAAATGATCAGACAAGTTGCTTTTTGCTTTCAGCGCCGTCACTAGATGCGCCTTTGTGCCAACACCGACGGAGGAGCAGCAGAGCAGCAGTTTCAGTAACTCAAATAATGTGACCATGGATGGGGAGCCAATGTCAATGACCCAGCAGCAGTTGGACTGTTTGGCAACAGCGAAAGCATCTCGCCAGGCGCGTGATTCGTTTTGTGATTTCTTAGATGCAAAAGGACCACACGGCATGAATCGGATGTCCACGCAGTTGACAAAAGCATTGGTAATGCAACGTGATAGCTTCGATTGGGAGTCGTTGCAACCGAAGGAACAGCGACAGACCATTAATCAGAACGGTTCCGGGCTTAGCTCCTTGGATAGCGCAGCTAGCTCCACAGTTGATTCGCAACGTGAGTAGTTCCTATAAGATGGAATATCTGTAAACGTTTTGTATAGATATTGAGGACATTCACTTAGACCCCACCTCATACTTATATTATATAATATTTTGATTATTTTTTAACGAAGCTTAATTATTTTACAGTGACGGTTAGTGGACCATTGCAAGATCATAGTAATATTTCCGGAGATGCCAAGCTGAAGAGGATTTCCGAGGTCGAGGAGCACCTTTCAGTGGCGAACGACAGCATTGGCAACGACAGGGATTATCCACAGATGGCGGATTCTGCGCAAAAGCAACGCCTGCGCATGCTACCATCAAGTCGGAACAGTACACCACATCATGTAGCTGCCACAGCAACTCAGGCGGCAACCTTGCAATTGCTGCCAAAAACATCCAGCAATGTGTCCTCGAATGGCGAAAATCGTGTTCAGCTGGATGAAGAGCCTTTCCAGCTGCATAAGGAACAGGCCGAACAACGGCAGCGGATGGATGAGCGTTTCGCCAAGTTGGAACGCGAACTCAAAGCGTCGGATGAGCAAACCAGGTGTCTCCTATTTACTGAGGTCAAAAAGTACTGGACTCAGCAGCTGGAACACACCAAATATGTACATGATGCCCTCGAGCTGCTGCTGCGAAGCGATCGCGTCATGAACGACTTCAATGCAATGCAGCAGGAGAACGATTTGCTCGAGGCGCAAGTGGCGAATCTACTTCGTCAGCAGGGATCTGGCAATGCTTAACGCAAATACTATATTAAGATTTTTATAAATTGTATATTTATGTTTATTATTGTTTAATTGTGCATAATATGTGGCATATCTGTGGTAAACATCTTCAATAAGTCAAGTTTCCTATTGTTTAATATCCTTAAGATAATGTATTCTGTATGCCGTATTCAATGCTACAATTGATAAGATTGTTCAATTAAGGTTTAATAATGCTGCAAGTGTAGGTTTAATAAAATTCCTACAAATGTTATTAATAGTTCATATATTAAAGAACAACAAATTATACTGTGTGGTAAAGATTGTTAAAACAAATAGTAATAGTAAATAGTGTTAGCAACAATCAATTCTGTTTTTGTGCTCTTAATTTCTATCTGTAACTGCATTAGATGTTACTTTCTGTATGCCAATTCTAGCTGCTTCTGTTGCAACTGCTCGGCCGGCGTCAACTTGACGGGCATGTCCACCTGTCCAGTGGCAGGAAGCAAGTATGAGTTGTGGATGAGTTGTGATTGGGAAAACCCATACTTACCGATATGGTCGTATTGAAGTTCTCGTAGTCCACGAAATAACGCTCATTGGCCGCATCGTAATGGATAATGTTGACGAAACGCTGACCCCAGAAAATCTCGCGCGGCACAAACGATGTCTTCGCCTCGGTTCTTTGTGCTGTGGTCGGTGATGTGCCCACAATTGTCACGTACAGCTCAAATTGTGCGGCATTAAACTGCTTCGCATTGCTGAGGTGATAAAGTGGACTTGTCTCATCGATGACATGGCACACAAGGTCCGGCCAGACAATCAGCTGCTCCCCGTTGCCCTCCAGCCGCAACTCCGTGTGCGTCTTAATCAGCTCGCCCTCACGTGTGCTGCAAATAATATCAAATTTAGAAATACATATATATATGTATATACAGTGTCTCACAGCTCAAACGTAACAGTGCCTAGCAAAAAATGTAAAGTGCTATGAGGTTTAAATAAAAAAACAAACGCAAAATGTTTAATTGCCAATTTGTTTTATGTTATATCACGTTTGAAAAGGAAACTTCAGTTTTTATTAAAATATTAATTAATTAACTAAAATTAGTCAAAAACTGAAAACATATCCAAAATACAGGTCAACGCTTTTTTGGAACAGTCTTAGAAAAGTAACATATTATGCGTATAAAAACTTAAATAAGGATGTTAATACTTAGTATGATATCCTTTAGCCTTAACAACATTCCTTAACCTATTATTCATGGAAGATACCAGCTTCCGGGTAGTTTCTGGACTGATTTTACTCCACTCATCCAGCCGAGCATTTTTGAGATCGGATCTGTGATTCTGGATGTTATTTTCCAGCAGATTCCAAAAATTTAAATAACATTTAAATCTGGAGACCGGGCCTGTGGAATTATGATGTGGGGGCAGTTCCAGATAAGCCAGGACTGTACTAATCCGGACTTATGCTTGGCTGTTGTCCTGGTCGTTATCGTGGTAGAACAGGAAAGTACGCCGGATTCCTAGCTCCTCGGCACTTTGGAGTAAATTTTCCTTTAATATATTGAGGTACACACTCTTGTCCATTGTTGTTTCAAAAAACACAACATTTCCGCCGCCGGCTTCCGAGATAGATGCCCATACCATGACACTTCCTCCGCCGTGTTTGACTGTTGCCTTTTGGATTTTGGGATTCAGCTCAGTATTGGACTGTCGCCACACATAATTCCGTCCGTCTAAGCCAAAAATGTTAAATTTGGGCTCATCTTCAAATATGAATGTGTTCCAGAACTCCAAATCCTTGTCCAAGTGGATTTTGGCGAACGTCATCCTAGTCCCTTTATTTTTTGCGCTTATAAAGGGCTTCTTCCGTGGTACTCGGGCATTAAAGTCATGGTTGCGCAGAACCCGGCGCACAGTTTCCACACTGCACTTTTTCCCCATTTCATCCTCCACCTGTTGAGTCAGTTTTGGAGCCGATAGCTTGGGATTTTCCCTTATTTTCTTGACAATCCTCCGCTCCTCCTGGTCGGTGAAAATCTTGTTTGGTGCCTTTCTGCCCTTGTCCTCTATCCGATTTTCGTCGACGAAGCGATGAATGATGTTGAATACAGTTGTGGTGCTTAGATTTACCATTTTAGCTATTTGGCGATGTGAATATCCAATCTTGAAGTGTTCCAGGACGAGATTCCGTTGTTCAATGGTAGTCCGTTTGCCCATAGTCCTTGTTGGCTGGTTGCACCCGAGATGCAGGATATAACTAAACTGACTACGAAGGATTGGTCTATTTATACCGAAAATCATCAACCTGACGTAAAAAATCCGGGTTTTATGGCACCCAGGTGTCCATAACGCCCCTGTTCCAAATAATATGCGACCATAAATTAAGGTACTTTTTTACATAACCCGGCCTAGCCCGTGGGGAAACCCCAATTTATTGGGATCATATATTCATTATGGTGGTTAATATATGTACCTGCCATCGGTCTTTGGAATTTTTGAAAAATATTGTATAATTAGTTTATGGCAGGCAATTAAAATTTTTGCTAGGCACTGTTACGTTTGAGCTGTGAGACACTGTATGTATATAAATAGTTTATAGTAGCCTGACTCACGGTTTGTCCACAATTATGTAGACGCGTATTTTGGACTCGATGGATTGTTGTTCGCGCAGATCGCAAACGCGAAACAACAAACATAGTTTGCCGTCGCGATAACAAATCTAAAATGCAAATATATAATATATATATATATATGTATATATCATTCAGTGGAGAGATAATTAAAGAACTTTTGACTTACCACTGCCTTGTCGCTAAACTTGAGCTTGGTTAATTGTCTCGCTGGTCGCGACGTTTTCGCATAGATAATGCTAATCATGATTCCCTCAATGCCTGCGGCGCACATCATTTGCATGACGAACAGGAAAATGGTTTCCGGGCATTCCTCACTGGCGTATTTCTCACCAAAGCCCAGCGTCGTCTGCGTCTCAATCGAGTAGATCATCATGGTCACAAAATTGGTTACACCATAAATGCATGGATCGTTGCCTTCGCCCAAGCGGTGACCACTAATCGGATCGAAAATGAAATCGCCATGCGAATAGGCGACCATATAGCAGAGTACGCCAAAGAAGATCCAGCTGATAAAGTAACTGCCCACAAAAATTGTCAGCATATATTTCCACTCCATTTCGATCTGTGTATCGAAAGTATGATTGACATATGCAATTATGCATATTATTATTATTATTATATATAATTAATTATACATTATGCAACCAGGTACAATTGTTGTTACATGTTTGGTTTGTTTGTTAAATTAATGTGTTTATTTTTAGTAAATGCCAAAACCAAAACGACTCACAAAAAAATGCAGTTTCGAAAATTGGCGCCTAAGAGCCGTTATTCATTTTCATTTGCAATTCGATTCACAAGTTATCGATTTGTCATCGATTGCAGTTGATCGTTATCAGTTTCTCAATAGTGATGGTGAAATTTGACTGTGTTGAACCCAAGAGTAAAATGTTTGTTACATGTTTTCTTTGTTTAAATTTTGTTAAATTAAATTATGTTAGTTTATTGGGTTTTATTAGTATATGCGATTATGCTAAATGTTAAATGCTAAATGTAACACGCTCGCTTTCGATTGCTTTTGGCTTGGGAATGTGTTTTACTTTCGTCGGCGACTCGTTGGCCAATTCATCCAATTTGCGCTGAATACTGGGCGTTATGCTATATATATTCGATCGCTCAGACGCAGTTAATTGCGCCTTCGTTGCTCTCTGGCCGAACATGGTTCTTACCAGCGTGGTGATCGCATCCCGCATATAGCGCCACGACTTCTCCGGTATCCGCCGGAACAAGATATTCTCATGTCCATTCTTATCCATCACCCGATGATTGCTGCGACGCAATCCATCTGCATCCGCATCGGGACTCAGCTCAATGGTGCTGCCCGCCCAGTCCAGCGTATAAGGAAAGCTAGAAAGAAACAATGGAAATGTTTGAAGTTGAGCAAATCTTGGGGAAATAAATTATTAAATTAGTTGTTTTTGTTTTTGTTGCTGTTGTTGTGACCCACTTTTGCACGCTGCGCGTCTCAAATTGATCGGGCGACGTCTGCTTGGATTTGCGTCGCCGCGAGCAATTTGGACTCTCTGGATAGTAGTCGACTTCTGCGGTATCATTGACCGTCTCCTTTTCGGGGCAGCGCGACAAGGGTCGTGGGGGATCCAGTGGCCTTGGCTTCACTGGCATCGATGTGGATCGTTTCATTTCAAGCTGTTCCGTTGCCGTTGCCGGCACAGCGCTCATTGTTCTGCTGCTGCTGTCCACGCATCAACTGTGAAATACTAGCAGATTCTTTACCCGGAGATTCTCTGTATAATTGTCAATTTGCGTTTTAATTTCAATTGAATTAGATTGCAGTTGAAGACGACGACAAAGACGAAGCAGTCGCTGCTCAACTTGACTGACTGACTGACCGAATGACACTGAATCGCTTTACAAATTACACATCTTTCCTTCTATTCAAATATGTATGTGTGTGTATGTGTACTTTAATTTATTTATTTTCTTCATCTTGGGCCTGAGTGACAACTGTTTGTTGTGCATCCATACCCCGTGGAGATTACTTTGTCAAAAGTTTTGTCTCCCTATATATGGTTGCCCACATATTTGTTCTATGAGCAAATATATTCATAACTAGGCAGCACTTAATGCAAAATTCTAGCTGACAAGCTAATCAGTCTTCGCTGTTGTTTACACAGCGCCAGCGCTGATATCTGCAATTACCCAATTCAAGCTTTGAATATGCGCGCACATAGCAGAGTTGCCAGTGAACCTTGGCGGATTGTTATCGATAATGATAAACAGAACGTTGAATAGTAATTAATAAATATTAATCCATCACATAAGGAACGCCCATAATATTAAAAAGCAGAAACTATCGCAAAAATATCGATAAATGATGCTTGGCCGCAGCCAACTTCACCTTGTGACAGTAGTGTGTGTTCAGTGACACAAACGAGAAATAATTGGAACTCGTTGCACGAGCGTATCTCGTAGTCGTCGCACGGTAAAGGTTTCAGTTGCTTAATTAAGATACGTCGTCTTCGTTGATTTAGTGAAAATTGCCTAAATTGATGAAATATCCAAAACGATCGCTTTCAAGTGCACACTTATTTAATTGTGCACAAGTGCAATAATCGCGTACGCGTTGTGTGTTTGTTCAACAAGCATCAAATATCTAAATACCAATTGAGAAGTGAGCGAAAAAGAGAAAGAAGATAACTATGTGCAAATGTTTGTGTGGCAGTGTTGCTGTTGTTGTTGTTGTGGCCAGTTAAATTTATGAATTATGCTTAAAATACAATTTCAATAAAAGTTGCCAACAAACCAGAAAAATATCATAACTGCGATAAAAAGTAGCAAGAGCAGCGATTAAACAGGTAAATAATTGACGGCAACAGCAAAAATGTTCCCACTAATCTGGGTTTTCATATATATGCCAGAAATCATTGATAAATTCATTTAATGTTATTGTGAATGTAAATATTTTAATAAGTATCTGTTTATACTTTATGTATATAAATGTATTTGTAAGTATCTATAATAAGTGTGTATATATAGTGGATTTGTGTCGCCGTTGCGTTATTTCGTTGTGCCCAAAAGAGATACGATATTCCCAGAAACGCATTTTCTAATTTAGACCGATTTCCGAGAAGTGACAGACAGCCAAGCAGCGAGCCAACAGCAGCAGCAGCTCAACAAGACCAACAACAATGCACACACACACTACATATACACATTCATGCTCTCGCGTCAGTGCTGCGCACTTTTGGCGTGTAAAAATAGCCTTTTTTTGTGAGACAAGAGATACATTTTTATTGTAAGAAATATAAATGAAGATAATGTGAGTTGTTCACAAATATATTTTATTCATAATATGTTAATTATCAGGAGAGCGCAATATTTGTATATATATATTTTATTTTACTACAGCTTAATGTATTTAATAATTTACATGGGAAATTATCAATAAAAAGCTAGATTAAAATACTAACTAACTAACATTAATATGAATTGGGAAAATTATATAAAAACTCAGAAAATATAGTACATATCAGAAAAAAAGCAACAATTTTCAAGCCAAAGTAATGGCGAATATGTCAACACTGTTTCGTGCTCACACAGAGCGACTTAACAACAGCAAAAGCAAAAACAACAGCACAATAGCCAAGCAGCATTTGTGGGCAACGGGAACGCGGCAAGTTGGCGGGTGCTGATGTTGGCAGCTGCTGCTGCTGTAGTTGTTGTGGCGGCTATTGAATGAAATGCTGCTACGGCTGCAAACATTTAACACCAAGCTGAAGCTGTCTTCTCACACACACACACACAGAAAACAAGGCATGGCAGCTTGAGAGAGAAAGAGCGAGTGAGAGAGAGAGAGACTTGAGTCAATTCGGCTGAAGCCATACTTCATACACGATGATATTTTTCGAAGACTTACCCTTCACAAGAAAAGGTGTTATTAACTTTGTTTTTGTAATGCATACACACACATATATGTATATATATACTCTCTGTTGGGTGTGTGCACTTTTTCGATCATTCTTGGTAAAAGCTGGTTTTGACCAGCTTCTTCCGCTCATTTCCTTGAATTTATGTATTAAAACTTGAGTGTGTTCTGTTTTTTTTTTAATAGCTTTTCATGTGAAACTGAAATTGTTTGCGGTGAAAAAGAAAAAAGGATAAGTGTAATTGGGGCGTTGTTTAATTGGCTTGTCTAGATACGCCCTCGGGGTGCAAACAGCTTTTGGCCAAAATGCCAAATTATGCTGAAAAATACACTTACACATATCGTGTATTTATACAATGAGCATCTGAAATAAGTTAAAAAAAAGGACTGAAATATATTGTTTGTTTTTTTTTTAACAAACCAACAATTTAGAAAGTATTTTAACAATTTGTATACTGTAGTAAAAGATGTGTTATTGGTAAATGCTGTCCAATACCTTATTAGGTGTGGTTGCTTAACTTAAACATGTTTATTTTTCCGCTGACAAGCAAGCGGAAATGTCAAAAAATATACATTTTCAGCATTATTTTGTTGTCTTTCATGACTAATGAAAAAAGAGTCGACTGTGTGAAAAATAAATACAACAAAAAATACAATTTTTTTAACTTCCTTTAATTACTCCAATTTCAATTTGGGTTTTCGCGAAAATCTTGATTGTGAGTAAGTGCTTTGTGCACACTATTTTTGCCATACTCTTTGTTGCTGGGAGATATCATAATCGCAGCCACGCATAAACACAATAAAGATTGCTCGTTCTCTCCCTCTCTCTGTCTCTCTCTCTCTCTCTGGTTCCTCTCCCCATTGACTTACGCTCAGCTGTGGCTATTGTTATTACCTTCTATTGTATAAGTGTTTGTTATTCGATTTATGTGCAGATTTCGTGGAAATCTAATTTGATTTATGTGTGCATGCGTGTGTGTGTGTGTGTATGTGTTTTTGGGTTTTTGTTTTTCTAATTTCTTTGTGCCTTTCATTTGGCGCTCATTGTTAATTGTTCGCGTGAACTTGTTCAATTGAAACGCCGCAATGCCAAAAGTGAAATGTGTGCAAAAACTCAATTTTTATTCATTTGATTGTTTACTATTTGTATTTATACTTTTTTCCTCGCTTAATTGTGTAAGTCTTGACGGGGGACCTAGTTATAATGCTGAATCTTGAAAAGGTGAAACAACGATATTGTTATTGGATTATTTTATTTGTTTGCTTTTCGGAAACCTGTTAATTATGGGACTTGTTTATTTGTTGTTTTCTTCATTTTTCTTGTCCATATTTTTTTCGATTTTCAACTTCATCTTTGTCACTTTTGTAAGATTTTCGATAGAAGATGTCGCCCTAATCTACATTTGCTTGACAGAATTTGTCTAGTTGCTTGGCAAACCCATTGAACAGCCCCCCTTAACCCCCTTAAGCAACTAGTTCAGTTCAGTTATCTAAGCTCTCTCTCTCTCTCTCTCTCTCTATTTCTCTCTCTTGTCACTGTTTGCTCTTCATCTCTTCCTTCTCTTGTCTGTTGTGCACATATTTGCCTTCGATTTCCATGGAAAACGAAGCGCTTTTGATTGTTCTCGGAATTATTTCTGCTTTCAACTTAACGCTCTTTGTGCTGTGTGTGTGTATGTGTATGTGATAAGCCCTGTATGGGTGTGTGTGTGCGTGTGTTTATTCACGTGAATACTATCAGGCCGGACTCGTTAACAATTGTGATTTTCATGTGAACTGTGTGATAATTAAAAGTCATTGTACTAATAACTCTTATGGTGCAATTTCTAAAGTTTTTGGGTAATTTTTTTTTAAGAATGAACTTAGTCCTATAATAATACGTTTAGCTTTGTTCGTTTATACTTGAGGCTGCAAGTTCCCCTGGGTAGATAACACACACACACACAAATGTATGTCCTCTATATTTATGTATTGAGTACAAGTAATTTAATTTTGCTGAGTATTTTATAATTTGCTGATATTCTTTTGCCTATCAGCTTCCGGTCGAAGTCGTCTCAATCGTCGTAATCGCTATATTTATTAATTTAATCGTTGCCATTGTTGCTGTTGTTGTAGCACTAATAAAAAGTGCTGATTGTTGACATTTGTGGAGTGCAGGAAACGAAGGTAACTTCAAGAAATATAATACATTGCCTTATTTGGGGATTTTCAAGTGTTTTGTTTGTTTGAAACCTACCTCAATATGAGGCAGAAATATGTGCAGTTTTCAAGAATACGTTAAGACGGTCTATTGGAAGTATTTTTGTACAGATGCAGTCAAAATTGTGGTAGTGTTAGTAGTAGTACTAATTGGGAAACGTTAAAAATAGTTTAAAAAAATTATGAACATTTTATTTGAACACAAGCAATCAATACTAAACATAAGTAAACATTAAATTAAACTGCTATACAATTATTAACAACAAAAATTAAAGAGCCGGTCAAAATAATAGTAGTGCAATATTTGTGAAGTTTTCTCAACTTTCCCTGCAGTTAAATAGGATATGATATACATATACTAAATTTGTCTCGATCTTCAACAGTCTAATATTTTATTAAAATGAGCCATATTCTGATTACATGCAATGAGAAGCAGTACTACTATTATTTGGCATCTTTTCTGTCACACGCTTTATCCACATTCTATCTTATTGGAGCCCATCTCTTTGAAGCGAGCTTAAAGCTCTGCTTTGTCTTTGTTTTCCGTGCTTAAACAAACACCGTTATGTTTTTTGTCTCTTATCCGCTTATGTTCATAATTTGTAACTTAGCACATAAGCCACACATACACAAACAAATTGCAAAACTTCTCATGTCAGCGAGCGTATGAATGTGTGTGTGTAGTTTATCTAACTTGTATCTAAACATTGGCGTACGCAGCAACCTTGACGTCGGCTGACCCTCCACCCCTCCCCCCCTGGCAACTGGACTAAAAGTGTAGCAAATTAAGTTGAAATTTTTGTTAGTGCTTTCGTTTAATCAGAAAACAACAACCACAACCGCTGTGTGTGTGTGTGCGTGCGTGAGTGCGTGTGCGTGCATATGTGTGTTGGTTTACTGCTGCATACCTTTAAACAACTTCATGACTTCACCACCCGTAGTATTAGCGTGTATGTGTGTGTGTACTCATATATTACATACATTCATACATGCTTTCCAAGAATAGGTTGTGTGCCTATGTTCGTGTATGTGTGTGTGTGTGTGTTGTATTATGGTGAATTTATCATGAGAGCCTTTTCTACGAAATGTTCGCCACTTTTCACAGTCGTGTTAATCTTATAATGCGTCTTATTAATATTTTTATTGCAGTGCACATGAACTTAATTTCTAAAATGCCATTGTACATTGTACCCGTCGTCGTCGTACATAAAATATTTACATTCAACATTTATCCGCGTCGTGTGTCGCTGATAACAACGCGACTGCCTAAAATTCGCGATTAAAATTTGAAAGAAAAAGAAAACAAACCGTTAATGTTCGACTAAGCGCATGCCCTGTAAATATATGTCAACAAGTTGCATCTGCTGCACAACTAAAAACAGCAAGTGCAGAGTTTCAAAAAACGAACGTTAAGCTTGAATAACATAGCTCCTGGGAGCTATAAGGTATGCAACGTTTGTAACGTTATTTATAAACAATGGTATCTAATGGGAATTTGATTTGATTATTTTTACTGTTTGACGCTGTGTTTACCTACGTCAATGGGAGATTTCTCCAAGTATTTCAATAGCAATGGCAAAATCTGAAGCATATCAGTCACGACGAACCACATGATAAGCATACGCAGAGAGCAGCAGGGAGAGCGTGACGGCTATAGATTAAAATTGGCAAAAAAAAAACTCGCCGTGGGTGAGATAGAGAGAATAATTTCGTTGGAAATGCTAATTAAATTGGCATATAAATGCCAAATTGCCATGAGAAAAGTTTGTGTTTATCATGCTACTATAATTTCGAGTGAAGCGCAATGAATGAAGGAAGAGGAGGAGCCACAGCAAATATTTTTCGACATAACGAAGGAGCGCGGGGGCAAGCCAAATAAAAACGTAATAAATAATTCTCATTTTAATTTTCTTACGAAAAATATATCTAAATAAAATACACTTTCTCAGGCCGTGCACTGCACACCGTGTCGGCTGTACCCACCTTCGCCCCTCGCTGTGTCGCGCTCTCTCTTCACTGCCTGCCGTTCGTTGCGCTCCTTTGGCACTTTTGTGCTTTGTTGTTGCTGTGGTCGCTTTGTGCTTTGCATGTGATTTTGTTTTCAAGCGAAGTTCATTTGCGAATTCCAAGTAACTGCAAAAAGCGAAAAACGAAATGAACAACAAAAAGAAGAAGACGACGAAGACGTGGAGGAAGAAGAGCCGGAGTCAACGAGAAGCAACGGCGGCAACCAAAAAGTAATTGAATTCGCTTTAAATCCTACGCCCGTCTATCTGCCTGTCTTAAATCGTCTTTGTTGTCTCCCCATAGTCCCTCTCCCTCCTTCGCTCTCCCTGCACCAACGTCCACAGTTGAGGTTGCTTCACATTGGGTTGTTGAAGTTGACTTTGTCTTTTAAGTTTTCAGCGATTTTGCACTTGCTGCTGCCTTGCTGACTAACCTCATCCTACTGTGCCTCGTTCTTCTTCTTATCGAGCAGCTCCTTCTCCTTCTCCTGCTGTCCGCGCGGACCGTAATTCTACTCACTCCATTTTGTTGTGACAATTTCAGTGTAAAAGCCTGACAATAGGCAGCATCAGCAGCAAACAAGAGTAGCGTGTGTGCGAGGAGAGCAGCGATACTTTACTTTACCCATTCAAATGAGCTTTTAAATACATCCAGATGGGAAGGGGGTGAGGGGAGTTATGTAAAGTTCGAACGGGTAGTAAATTGCTTTCAGTGACTTCACTTTCAGTTTTGTTGCTTTCGGTTTTATATTTTTCATTTTTGCTATATTAAATTGGAAAAGTTCTGTCAACTTTTTCCCTAGCAACTTTTCAACTCAACTCATACTAGTTTAGAACTGCAGCTTTTTTTACTATACATTTTATTTATGCATTTTACAATACTAGATTTATTCTTATGAAATATTTAGTGTAGCGTTTGCTACACTGATTCAATAAGCGATTTACAATGTTTTTTGTAATCTCTTAATTCTAGTTCTCATCAGTGGTGAAATACTTACAGGTGCTTATGAGTAAAAATTGCGCATTGATAATAACTTTCGACAAACGTGTCCCCTTTCTTATAGAGGAGGAGTTTGCTGTTAAACGTTTATCAACGTTTTTTTTTTTACCACGAACCAGTTATGTATTAGATCATTATCTGTATTTGGATTTCTGATGAATTTTGTCTGCAGCACCACTTACAGCAAAAAAAGAAAAACGCCACGCTGGCTGCTAAATGCACGTAGGGAACTCGATGGGCTGCTAGCTTCTGGGGAAACGAAGCTCGTGCCTCGCATATCACCTCACACCTTGCTGTACAACAGTGAACCCCATCCTGTGACTCATGCCTACCTACCTACTTAGATTGTAGAACGCACATCATTGTTGTCGTTGCTGCTGGGCTATGCGGTTTTATCTGTTCCCTCACTCTTTTCTTCTCTCTGTCTCTCTCTCTCTCTCTCTCTGTATTTAAACTTCAGGTTTCCATTGAAAGTTCTGAAGCCATACGGGTCTGCCAAGCACACGACTGGATTTCATCATTGTCGTAAATATAGTCGTGTTCCAATCTGTTTTATCTGTGTGTGTGTGTGTGTGTGTGTTTGGGGCTTTTATAAGAAATTATCAATACAAAATGTATGGTGTCATATGAATGTCGTATTCTGTACCTGATTCATTGATCGAGTGCGATTAATCGATCGTGCACACCGAATGCATTGAGAAAGGTCGCTGCCATTTGTGGGTGTGTATGTATATGTGTGCAAGCACTCACGTGCTGCTGCCCATAGATGGCGCCACAGTGTATAGCTAGCGAGCTAACGGTGCTTTTGTCTGTCATTCATTCAATTTGTATTTTCAACTAAACGCTTGAAAGCATTTTTAATTACATTTTATTTTTTTTGCTTTTGCTTACCGCTGCACATTGATTGAATTCTGGCTAAAAACGTTTTAATCTGCAAAAGCTTTTGGCTCGTTATTTGTGTGTCGCATTTCCGGGAAGTGAACTATAAGCTTCTCAGCCCCAAATGGATTTTCCTCTTAAAGCGTTGAATGTTTTTTTTTATAATTCGTTTAATTTTGAAATTAAATGTATGAATTGTTTAATGTGATAAATTTTGCAAAGTTACGGCTGTGTGTGGCTTTGGTGAAGCGGTGGGGGAAATTGTGGGTGAAAATTCCGGGAAATCGAGTGCACAAGAAAGCCATAATTATGAATGTAGCAGCAATTATACCGCAAATTGTTTAAAACTTAAGCTGCACAACTTGGCAACCAATTAGCGATAGCCAATTGTCGATTTCTGTTGAAAATGCAATTAAGTGATGTCAGAATTGGCTGATGATGATGAACTTTTCAAGGCTACAATTAAACGGATAACATCGCATAAAACAGTTTTAAGCTTCAAGTGAAAAACGATTTCAAAATAATGTTAGTTTTAATGTGCAATTAATAATTAAAATTGCCCATTATGAACATGAATTGTTATTAGCAATTCCGTTAGAATAACTTGTTGCGAAGCTAACAAAAGAGAAAAAAAACTGGCAAGTAACACGTGAAACTTTTTCATGATTGCATCACGAATGGTGCAATTGTCATTGCTTATCGCCTGATTGGTGATCTAATTGTTTCACAGAATTACCAACCATTACTAGGCAAAATATTTTGCACCCTGGCAACAATTTCAGCAGCTCCATTTTTTTTTTTTGGTTTTTTTTTGTTTGGAGGTGGACAACTTAATCAAATGAGTCATTAGACACGATGGCTGTATCTGTGCGTGGCAAGTCATGCCAAGAGGTGTCTGCCCTTGGCTCTGGAGGCATGACGCATTACCCATTACCTAGTAATTTTGCTGAATATCAGCGATAAGGATTCCACATTGTTTCTTACTCAGCAACTACAAACACAAAGCGGAATAGTGTTTAACAATATTTTCAATGAATCTCAATTCTCGCGCAATTCTCTTGAATTACTGTGTAGTAAACTTGAATGCGACTCCCGAGTTGTGCAGGGTATTTTATTATGCGGGCGTCTTCCATTACGAATGTCAATGATTTGTGAAATTAGCAACGCATATCAACACTGACCCAGAAAATGAGCAATAGAAGAAGAGTACAACAATAATAATAAGAAGAAGCATTATTCAGAAAAAACGTGAGCGCATTGATTTCATTCTTGGCAGGGGGGAGTGAGTGGTAGGGTGCCGCACTTTATGCTCTTGTCTAAATATAGCACATATAGGGTGTGTGTGAGTCTGTGTGTGTGTGCTAAAGCCGAAGCGTGGGATTGCTATGTACGACGCCATTGTTTTTGACCAGGAAGGGAGGGGGTGGCTTCCATTCCTTGGAAGCATCGGCATCGCAGCATGAGTCAGTTTTTAGGCGCTGGCTGAAGTTGTTACCAAGTGCTCTGTGTGTGTGTGTATGTGCGTGTGCGTGTGCGTGTGCGTCGGCGTTGGCGTCAGAAAAATGCAAATGGTGTGTGGGGGAGTTGCTAATGGGGGAGGGGAAGGGAATTTATGTGGAAGTGCATTAAATTGCTCAATGACCGCAAAGCTGGAATGTGATGGGGTCCCTTTTTTTTTACAACACACACAATTTAAATTCGTCTCAAGTCGAGTAATTAAGTCAGCAGTAGCCAAGTCAAGCAGGCAGCTGCTGCATTTGCTGGGGGCGCGTTTGTTGCTGTAGGTCAAGACATTTCACACTCGCTTGACAGTGTTGAGAATCGCGTGGATTGCTGTGGGAAAGTGCTCGAAAAGGGCATACCTAATAAATCATATACGGAACTCTTTTACGAATTTTGTATAGCAACAATGAAGAAAATTTAACCAATTCAAAATAATGTGGCAGTTATTTAAGTTCACTCAGTACATTTCATTAGTGTAAGCAAATATAGATTGCTGTTAATTGACATGTGCGAGTTTTAATAAGTTTCCAGTGGAACCAATACGTAATGCTAATAAAATAAACACGTCATTAACATTAACAACTGTTATGTTGGCTAACAGTGAAACCAATGTGATTAGCTAATTCCAATGACTAGGTGGCCAGGCCTAGGTGGCTTTTGCCGAAATAAAAAAAAACCTGGCAACGCTAAACAACTGTTGTGTTTTTATTGTAAGGAAACATTCACTAATAATTACAATTTTCTCTTTAACTTGCAGTAGCTTGGACGGATCTGACTGAGAGAAAGAAAAAGAGAGAGAGAGAGAGAGCTTTCAATGGGTCATCAATTGAGCAAGCAAAGTGTCGTCGTTGCCAGCAGCAAAAGCAAAAGCAAAGAGAATAACAAAAATCAAGCGAATTTGGAACTGGAACAGGAACAGGAACAGGAGCAACAATTGCCAGCTACAAGAATCAGTTTGCTAGGATTGACGCCTACAGCTGAGGAGGAGGAGCAGGAGGAGGAGGAGGTGGAGGCGTCGTCAGCCGAGGTGCGACAAATCATAATTAAAATACAATTGGCCAAAATGGAGAATGGCAATGGGAGTGGGAGGAGTGTGGAGCAGGAGCAGCAGCAGCAGCAGCAGCAGCAACCACAACAACAATTGCCACTTGCTACGGGAGGCGCCGTAATGTCTGCGGATACGCTCAATGCAAATGAGCAAATTGTGAATGTTGAAATGTTGACATTGGCTGTGGCAACGGGAGCGGGGAGTTCAGGTGCGATTCGAACTGCTGGCAGTCTAACGGAAGCGCCTGAAACGAACGAAAGACGACAACAACAACAACTCGTGAATAACAATTTCGCGGAAAGCGTTGCGTCGGCGTCGACTGCGGTCAAAATGCTACAATTGTACGATGACGGCAACGCCGACGCTGACGCCAACGCCGACGCAGACGCCAACGCCGATGCCGATGCGAACGAAGACGATGAATCGGAAATGGAAGCAACGATGTTGTCGTCATTGCTGCGTCGGCGTCGCCCCAGCACAAGCAGCAGCAGCATCAGCGCTAACGGTGCCGAAGGCGTCGATTATTGCGAGGTGCTCGAACCACAGCCGCCAGTCAACGAAATGTTGTCGAGTGGAACACAACGACGCGCGCAAGGTAAGCAGCAGCAGATAAGCAAATAGAGCTAATAGAGCAATTACGAATGCGAATTCTACGTGTGTGTGGACATTAATATATGTGTGAAAAAGAAGGGGTATAATAAAGTTGTGCAAATAAATAAATGTGACAAGAGCAGTGGCTGGCAGCAGGCCGTTAAAGGATTATAAGCACAATCAGTGTTTGAAAATGTGTCATAGTTTTTAAAATGCCATTAATATAGATAAATCAAGAAAATAGGGGGAACAAATATATGTGCATATTTTCAGAAGAATTTCAAAAGCAAAACAAAATATAATGTATATAGATATATTATGAATGGCGGCAGAAATTTTGAACAATTTTAATGTTTCTTGGAAAAACGGCAAATTTAATTTGAAAGCGTTTGGGAATTACCTGGGAATTTACCAAAAATGTGCTGCATGAAAAACATTAAACGGAAATAAACAAATTAAATGAAATGAAAAGAAATTGTAAATAAAATAAAAATAAGCCAATTACTAATTTATTTATTTATTTTTTCTGCAGCGCCCAGCAGCAGTGGTAACAGCTGTTGCCGCAGTCGCAGCAGCAAAACTTTGCCAGCACAAGGAGCAGCAGCAGCAGGTGGAGGGGCTGAAGCGGGGGCAGCAGCGAGCACAACAAAGCGTCGCTGTTGTAAATGTAAATGTCGCGATGCGTTGCGCGGTCTGCGCGGCATGCTCGAGTCCAGCAAGGACAAAAAGGACACACAAGCAGCAGCAGCAACTGCTGCTGCAACTGCAACTCTTACAACATCGTCGCGCAGCAAGTCACGCCACAGCGCCGCCGACAGACGTTCAACGCCGCCAACGCTAAGCGCCGGCAGCAGCAGCGCTGCAGCAGCGCAGCAACGTCAGCGTCAACGCAACTCGGTGGCAGTTGCAGAGGTCAGCCAAGTGGCAATTTGGGCATCGCCCGTCATCATAAGGATCAGTTCAACGCAACCGCAGCAGCAACTGGTCGTGGAAGCCGCCACAGCAGCAGTGGCAACTAATTGCGGTTTCACCGTGGGAGGCCACAATATACGAGTGGTGGATGCCGCCAATATGTTGCCGCCCATTTTGCCGCAGCGAGAACAATCCTCTTCCGCAAACGCATCCGCATCCGCCGGAGTCGCTATGACTCCGTATGGTGCTGGGATGCGAGTGCATTCCCAAATTGATTTCATGCATTGTCTGGTGCCCGATCTGGAGCGGATCTTCAACAGCAGCTTCTACTGGGGCAAAATGGATCGGTATGAGGCGGAACGCTTGCTCGAGGGCAAACCTGAGGGCACATTTCTGTTGCGCGATTCCGCACAGGAGGATTTCCTCTTCTCCGTCACATTCCGCAAATACGGACGGACGCTGCACGCCCGCATCGAGCAGAGCGGCCACAAATTTAGGTGAGTCAATAGCTGTCCCTATCTCTCTCTCTCTCTCTTTCTCTCTCTTTCTCTTTCACTCTCACTGGCTCTCCTTTGGTGAATGACACATAAAGTTGCAATCAAAATAATAGCACCACTGCAACATTTTTCCATTCAAATGCAAAAACAAAGCATTCGTTTTTTTTATTTTTATATAAATGTTGATTTATAATATATCCTCCACGCAATCTTTTCCATGTATATGTAGATATATATTTATTATATTATTTATATAGATATTTTTGTTAATTTGAAAGTTTTCTTCCACTCTTAAAAACATTTTCACAAGTTCCTTAAACTTGTACATTTCAAAAATTGGACTCATTTGAAGACATTTCTTGTGAGGGTGGTGCTATTATATACTGTTCGCAGCTGTGCCTTAATTGGCTTTTAGGTTTTGATTAATCGTCAAATTCATGCTTATTAATGGGTTTTACCAGCTGCTGTTTTCATCCCAGAGTGCAACTTTAAGCACAGGTGTCATTCAACTTAACTTTTGACTAATTTTGTGACTTTTTGACTAACTGCTGACATTTGTCATCGATTATTGCAGCTTCGATTGTCATGATCCTTGCGTGTTTGCTGCGCTAACTGTGACTGGTCTGCTGGAGCACTACAAGGATCCGTCGTGCGTGATGTTCTTTGAGCCGTGTCTGACGATGCCGTTGCATCGCCGGCAGACGTTCTCGCTGCAGCAGCTGGCGCGTGCCACAATTGTCTCGAATACCACATACGATGGCGTCAGTCAGATGGAGCTGCCCGATCGCCTCAAGAGCTATCTGAAGGAGTATCACTATAAGCAGAAGTTGCGCGTTAAACACCTACTGCGAACACCCTACTATACCAACATATAGTCCACGGGCACAGCGGCGACGGTGGCAGCAGCAACAGTAACAACAGCAACAACAACAACAGCGGCAACAGCTGCAACAAGAAAAAAGCTACTAGTTGCACAGGTGGTTGATGTGGTGCCACCGATGCCACCGCCACCGGCGGGCTTCGCCTACTACGAGGAGGCGGATGATGATGTGGATCTGGATGATGATGATGATGATGATGATGATGCGGTCAACATACGTGTCTCATACGTGCAGCATGCTGCAGTTGTGGCACAGTTCAGGCAGTGCGGCACATCAACAACAGCTGCCACTGCCACTGCTGCCAGTCGTCGTCAACAGCCGTTGCAGCAGCAACTGTTTCAGCTGCCCAATCGCATGGCTGCCGCATTTGGTCGCATGTCCGCCAATCTCAATTGTTATCAGCCCGTCACAGCTGCAGCCGCGTCGCGCAGCAGTTGCAACCAACGTGCCGCCTGATCCTGAAAAACCAAAAACCAAAACAACAACTGCAACTACAACTACAACTAGAGACAATCCCAGTGCGTCGTGGGCCGAAAGCAGCCTGCAAAGAGAAGAATGCGGAAAAAACAAAAACATAAAAATACAAATAATCAAAAGTGTGTTTAGGAAATGCAAGTAGAGCATAAAGTTAACCATAAGTATTATAGAAATCCTCTGTCTCTATATATACATATGTGCATATTTATATATATATATATGTATTATTATCCAAAATCGAACTCGCTGCGCATTTGTTAACAAACAATTACAAAACAGTTTTGAACAAGTATTTTAGTAATGCAATTTTAAATTGAATTGAATTTGTTAAAGTATTTTTATAATCTGTATATTGAATCAAGCTATTTATTTAAATATTTTACTATAATTGAATTTAAATTATATATGTACATATGGAATCCCCTCCCCCCACAATTAGATATATATTTATCTAGATATTATATACAAATTAAAATAGCGTACAACTCTCATTAGCCAAATTGCAAGTTTATAATATTGTTTAAAATTTATATATATATATATTTATATATAAATATATACATCAAATAGTATTTTATTTATTTATTCTAATTGTAAACCGTGTGGCTGCGCTTCAATAACTATATTTTAATATTCACATTGTGTGCTGATGCCAAGCAAATTGTAAATATGAAATACGATAAATAAGCATTAGTTTATATTCAAATACTCCTATTAGGTGGTTGCTGTTAATCGTAAATATTATTATTATAAATATACATATATATATATATGTAAATTATGCAGTTGTTTCAATGCGTTATACACATAGTCACATATCGAAATGTTGTACAAGATGATGATGCGTATAGAAACAAATAAACAAAACAAAAACTATGTTCAACAAATAGAAATTTATTTGTGTATTCTGGGAAATTTCTTTTTGGGCAAGGATTTTCTAGCCGTGCTTGCTGCAAATATGTTGACATTTTCATTCATTGCATAAGAACCAACATTTAAAACTAATTAAATTAGAATGATTAAATGATTTAACTTAAGTAATTCAAAATTGGTTGACATTCAAAACGCGCGCTTTTTTAGTACCAAGTATAAGATGTTATTCAACACTGCATTCGATTAAATTGACATGCCCGCGACTAACCGGTCGACCACCACAACAATTGCCAGTCACACAGAACAGCAGCTTACATTGCGGTCACACTCATTCCGTAGCATCTTGTTTTTGTTTAAAGGAATTTAGTTTTAGCTTATTTTTATGCGCACAAATAAAAAGCAATAAATAAAGAAAATGTTCACGTTAACACGCTGTGCCTTGCTGCTGCTCTCGCTTACTGTGTGTGGTAAGCACTCACCTAAACCCAAAAAGTGCTGCTCTGAGCAATTCAATTCTTGGGTGTGGCTGCCAACTGTTGACTAATTAAATATTGTGTCTTTTTTGCGTTAATTACGCACGAAAATAGGCAGCTGGGCCATACGCTGTTTCCAGTGCTCATCGGATCAGGATCGCAAGGGCTACGACAGTTGTGGCGCCTACAAGCGCTTCAATCGCACCGAACACATTTCCATTGAGTGCAACAGCGATGAATCCCACATGCCCGGATCCTTCTGCATGAAGGTCATCCAGCAAGGACCACGCGGCTTCATCTGTGCGTAGTTAGAGTATATATATACATCTAATATTCATTAACTAATTATGTGCAACTCCCAACTTGCAGGGGACGGTCGCTGGCGTCAGGTGATTAGACGCTGTGCGTCCGTTTCGGACACGGGCGTCACTGGCGTCTGCAATTGGGGCGTCTACGAGAATGGCGTCTACTGGGAGGAGTGCTATTGCTCAAGCGATAGCTGCAATGCAGCCAGCAGTCTGCAAGCCATGCACAAATTACTGCAAATGCTGCTCGGATTCGCATTGATGGCGGGCACAGCGAAATTGATGCGCAGCTAGAATTCAAAATATCCCATTCCCAGCAAGAAATTTTATAACAAACAAAGTGCCTTCTTCAGCTGTTTGGAAGCTTTAGTTATTAAGCGAATTTTACACACATTCCACCAGACATTCCGTCCACAATTTGTATTTAATTTTAAGCTAAACATTTGTACACCGAATCTCGCGACACATTTGTGCATTTTACAAACTCGAAATATATAATAAATATATATAGAATATGTATATAGCAAGTTAGATTTAATATTAAGATCTAATCTTTCTCTTCCGACAACAGCTTAAAGCCGTTCTCCGCCCAGCCACTGGTGGCATCTTTGGCCACCGCCGAGTAGATCATTATGGAGCCATCGTCAAAGTGTTTCATGGCCAAATACGAGCTGCCCTCCTCCAGCCAAATGTGTGACTCATCCTCATCCGGCGACGGCGATTCACATTTATTGCCGCCTTTGCCGTACTGCAAGGCTCAGTCGGATTAGGCAAGAGAAATTCTATACCCTAATTGTTAAGTTACCCATTTTTCGTAGAGCCTAATCGACTGATGCGTTTGCGTCCAGTGCAGCACCCGTAAATAGAATTTAAGGAATTGGCGCACATTTCGCTTCACCTCCATCGAGTCCGATTTGTTGAAATTGGACAGCTGCGCCAGTGTATTGCCACAAATTTTGCGATCCTTGGGACGGGCCAGTGTCTCACCAATGCTGTATGCCACACGAATTAAGCACTCGAAATTCTCGTCCAGCATTTGACTATGCGGCAACATCTGCCTCCGCTTTTGCTGTGGCATGTTGGTCAGAAGCTATTGTGTGTAAATTATGTGTATAATTTGGAACGGGAACTTTTTTTTAATATATATATGAAATATGATGATAACTGACATATTTGGCTAATGTGTTTTATATCTGAGAAACACGTATAAATTGGAAATTTATTTTCAAAAAGCGGGGAGAATTTCACATTTATTTTATAACAGTAATAAAAACAAAATCCGATCCATCTTAAATCCATAAAAACACGATTTACAAATTGTTTGTTTTATAACATTTATTTATGCAATTCTTTTTTGATTTTAATATGTATATGTTAATTTTACATTAACTTAACTGTTAATTAATTGTATAATTTGTTGCAAGGTTTTTGTTTTCTTGTTTAATACGTAATGCCCAAATATTTTCTGAAAATTGCGCGCCTGTTAACAGTTTTATTTTAAAAATTGTACGCTAAATTCAAAAATCCTTTTATTTATTTATTTATTTTATTTGTATTTGTATTTTATTTATTAAAATGTTTTTCTGCCATTACCAATTACACTAAAATCGACTCTTTGCTAACCTTAAGTTGAATGTATACTGTATATAAGAAGATTCTTATGCTGAAATGAATACATCAATTTTGACTAATTACTATTAAACCGAAATGCAACAAAGTTCTGTGATTGAGTGCCATATATAGAAATAAGAATTTAATTGTTCTTTTTGTTTTTGTTTTTCTTTGTTTGTTTTTTTTGCTCGGTGCATGAGAGAAATCAAAGAGAAAATATGTCTAAACCCTAGGACACAACTCTATGAGCCACGTGCCATATGACGTTCTACAAGATTTAACTGGCCCCTGGCCAGTATATCTTCCGAATTACACCTTCACAATCCGAACGAAGTGAAAAAAATTTGCTCAATGTTTGCGCTTGATGAGAATTGAAATCAAGAACTATTTTTGAGAACCTAATTTAATACTGGGGGCGTATGTATGTCTACGAAGCGAAACAGAAAGGCAATTATCTAAGGAATTAGATGCACGGCGAATGCGTTTATACGTCGCTTAGATCGTGATCAAGAAGTTGAATGAAATGAAAAGAAACCCTAAATGATAATTAAAGTTAATAAAAGAACGAACACAAGAAATAAGCACACAGCGTACTCGAAAAGTATCATAAGATACAATCATATAATAAACTTTACAATTATGAAATCAATGTTGAAAATGTTATAAATTTAAGTCTAAATTGCACAACTAGCGCATCGTTGGGGTGTTTCTACAGTGATCGCATAGAAATGGTAAATTATGCATGAAAAATTGCTACAAATATTCTATAATACAGTAATTAATTAATTAGAGATAATAAAGTATTTTTCGACAGTGAAGTTGAGGCGTTCTCATTATCGAGCGACCACTGTATAAATTATCACGAATCATTGCCACGCATAAGCGCACTGCACAGCTCATCAATTTGGAGACAGACAGGCAGACAGACAGAGACACAAGAAACACACACAAACATTATTTAAGACTAGTTTAAACATTAAGCGATTTACTGTTCTCGGCTTCCTTCCGATTTGTTGTTGTTGTTTGTTGTTGTTAGCTGTTGTTCCTTAGACTGTGTAAATGAAATCACAAATGTAAAGCAGACAAAGCGACAGCTGCCCAGCAATCGATTATTAGATATCCAAGCTAGACCACAATGGGAGTGCGGCCATCCAACGTTTTGCTATCCGTGAGCGTCGAGGATAATGAGCAGGAGGTGTTGTTGTTGTTATTGTTATTGTGACTGCTGCTGTGCTCATCCTCCAACTCGTGGCCATTACAACTGCTGCTGCTGTTGTTGTTGTTGTAATGTGCATGCCCCGGCGGTGCATGCAACAGCACTTGCTCCGTTATGGTTAGCGGTTCAGTGCACCCAGACAGCGGCGACTCAAGGCGCTGGCCACCACAAGGATGCGCCGGAGATGGCGTGTGTATGGCATACAAACAGCTGCTCGACGTGGATGACATTGAGCCACTGCTGGGCGTTAACAGTGGCAGTGGTGGCGGTGGCGATGCCAGCGGCAGCTCCATCTCCTCCTCCTGCTCCTGCAGCGGCATCGGTGAATTGAGCTGTGTGACCAGTGTTTCCTCCTCGCTGCTGGTCAACTCGTTTAGCTCCGCTACGGTGCGATGTATGCGAATGTGCTGCACATCCGCATCATCCTCGTTGAGCTCATAGTACAACTGCAAGCTGTCATTCATGATGGGCGCAAAGAGGCGACGAAATTGCCGTAATAAATCCGTCTCCAGCTGCTGCGGCTTCTCATCGCCATACATCTGCTTGACCTGCTTGACCTCCATAGCCTCCTCCTCCTCCTCGTCATGCTCCTGCTCTGCCGATTGTTGGCTGAAACTAAAATCAATTGCATCGTCGTCCACAACCCCTCCAAGTCCATCAACAACATTTATTGAGCAATCTTTAACACTTCGTTGACCCCGTCAGACTTTACCCTTCGGCGATTTGCATTTCGATGGCGTCGCATTGCCGGCAGCACTATGAAAACAAAACACAATTACAACATTTAATACAATTATAAAAGGATGCCCTGTGTTCATATCCTGTCAGAGGGATAATCTTATTTGGCCAGCAATAAAATCTCAATTGGCTGAATGAGGCTACACACAACTTTCTAAGCTAGTCTCTCTCAGTAAAGCTCTATTTGCAAATACGTCAGGCAGTTGATGAGATCGGATAAATATATCAAATGCATATATATATAAATATATATGTCTCTTTAATGCTAAATTATATTATAATGCAGACTTTTTATATGCCAGCTTGCATCACTGTATCATTAAAATCAATCAAATTCAAAATTATAATTGAATCCTTCATAATTAGTATCTACAACTTGAGAAGTGTCCTTAGCAAAACACACAAGTTCCAACTATATTAACTAATAGCTATCTGACTACTTTGTTTTATAGGAGGGATTATACTAAAGTTGAGTTGAGCATGGAATGGTTTTGCATGACTAAGATAAAGAATACAAGTCGTATATTCCCCATTTATGTGTGTGCAAGGGTATTTTGAATGGGCTCTTTATTAGGTAGTTACCCGCTGGCTTCGTCCTTGCCGGTTTGCGTTTGTGCCGTGGAAACAGTGCTCTTGCTGTAGGGCGCCTGGAATGAGGTCGATGTGATGGTAAAATATCCACCAGGCTTTGGCTTTAGATGCCGATTGTTCATCTGCATGTGAACAGTCTTCATGAACTCGATTTGATGCGCCAGCTTTTGGATTTGTTCCTGCACAAAAACATAAGATTCAGTCAGCTGTGGTTATATGAATGTATCTGATTAGTGGATACCTTGAGTTCCTCATTCTCCTGATATAGATCGGGCGACTCCTCAGGCACCAGGCCAACGCCATTGAGCGAAAAGGATGCGGTTATGCTGCGCACCTTGGCCTTCTGATCCCATTTATCGCCCTGACCCTTGAAGACCCGCGCCACCTTCGGACCAAAGACCAAAGCAATCGTCGTCGTCGTCGACAGCTGGGTGCGCACAAAGCCCAACATGTATTTGTAATCGGGTCCAGCATGTGGAAAGAGCATTACGCTGTTTTTGTTTTGGTTTTTTTTGCGAGTGGGAAAGTAAAAGAAATAAATTACAATTAAGACTTGGGAGAACTTTGTTTCGTAAATTGTGTTAAAACTTTAGCTCATAAATTTCATTGGTTTCTCACTATGTTGCAACTTCTGCAAATAGCTGTCAAAATAGCTACGACCTACGACAAAAACTTAACACAAATGCTAACAGCACCATCAAAAAGTCGCAACAAGTTGAGAGTTGTATTAAGAAAGCCGTGTTTAAGTACAAATTGCATTAATTATCAAAGCACTTGAAAGGATTTCAATTTGGTTGGCGGCAACGTGGCCTGAAGCCGGAAGCCGGAAGCCCACACTCAACGCGAACTTGGCAAAGAAATCCGTGGAATGTCGATTGTAAACAAAATGCGGAAAGCAAGCAAACAAATAGACGGGCAGACAGACAGACTGGCAAGCAGGCAAGCAGGCAGGCAGGCAGGCAGCAGGCATAGACAGACGGACGGACGGACTGACAGACAAGGAAAGGGCACAGCATGTCCTTGCAGGCCGACAAAAAGGATTACAACGGAAACGAGCGTGCGCACAATGCAAAAGAATTTAATTAAAACGCAACGTGGAGGCGGCTGCTCCTCTCGGAATTGTGGGCGTGGCCATGGCATACGCTTTAATAGACATGACGTGCCCGAGCATGCGTTCACTTCTGCGTGCGTGTGTGTGTGGATGAATATATGGCATATGGCATATGGCATATGCATATGCATATATGTGGCAACATCATCTTGACGTTTGCAGCACTTACTGGAACGCCACCATGGCAATGTTCACGATGGCTATGTTGTAGATGGCATACGAGATCAGGCGTGCCTCATTGTACAGACTCTCCGCATTGCGCACATTGTAGCAGACCCGTATGCCCCAGGCCAGGAACAGCACCTCGCCAATGGCCAAACTATGATCCCACCAGTTGTACGAGCATTGCTTGAATTTCAGATGATTCTGATCGTAGATCTGTCGAGAAAGGTAAAAACAAATTTATTAGATCAGAAAAGAAGAATTGAAAGTAGCATTTGGAGTGGAAACAGTGTTTCAAATTTTCGAATGCAGTATTCATTTATATAAGTTTTGACTGAAATAGAATATTAAAATGAAAGGTTTCCAAATTGAAATGCAGTTTTAATCAAAATACTTAGCCAGCTACAAATATTTTTGATCTTGAAAAGCGATTCAGTTTTGAATGAAATGAATTTTTAAATGAATTTCGTTTGATAATAGTGTTTCCAAACTTAAATGCAGTTTTAATCTATATGTCAAGCCATGGATAAAAGTGCATTGCATTTTAAAATGGGTTAAGTTTTGACGAAGCTCGAATGTGATAGTGAAAAATGGGGACTTGTTTAAGTTAATACGAAAAGGATTCAAATTTGTAAATAAACTAAGTTAAATATAGCAAAAAATTCCAATTATAAGCTTGTACCACTTACCACCTCCGCCATGGGCGTGGCCGAAATAGTCCATGTGCCCAGATAGATGAGCATTACGAGCAGTATGGGAACCATCCACTGCAACAGCTGCTGATCGTTCAACTTGATCTTGTGGGCGGACTTGACGCGATACGTCAAGGATACGCTGCAAGCAATAATCACGCTTAAATAGATGAAAGTGGTTGAAAGTGACAGTTAATGGACTCACCGCCAGGTCTTCATCAGCAGCGAGGTGTACGTAATGCAGAAGCCCATGTGACGTGTCCACTTTGTGGCAATGCACCAGCCGGAGTCGAGCAACGGGAAAATGGCAACCATCTGTAAAATGCGTAAAAGCAATTTCTTTTAAATCTATGACAATTCTCTCTCTTTGCACATTTAAAATGCACTTAAATCTCTGCAAAGCGATTAAGAAGGACGCAATCCCAGTGGTAAAGCGGAAGTCGTTAAGTTGACAGTGGACATGCCCCAAAAGAAGTTGACAGTCGGAAAGGGGGGTCAAAATCGCACACAGTCTGTTTCTGAACTCAGTGCAAGCACATTTAATATGAATCGAAAATTGATTTTTATTTAATATGGCTTCAGTGCAGACTAAATCGTTTGAAAAGCTTATTTTAAAAGGAATTTCTTTTAAATAAATTCATATTTTGCACATTTCATTGCTCTAATTTTCCTCATCTGCTTCACAAAGTATTGATTTGACTAATGCATAAAAATTGTCTCTGATATTTCCTGTTTTCTATACCACAAATTTAAGACTTATGATTGTGTTTACATTCCGTATTTTCAATATAATTATTCTTGTGGATAGCTTTCGATGATTTCTTTATTTTTTAAATGTCTTATAAATCTTATTGCGATTTCAACTGATGCACTACATCCATTCTTAGGCAGAGTATTGATTGTCATTTTTTGTGTTTTCTTGCATTTTCTTATTGTTTTCATCTCCATTTTCATTGTCATTTTTATCATTTGGCTGCGATTTGGCAGGCGTCAAGCATTGTTTACAATCCTCCATGCCCGCGGTATAGTCCTCAATCTGAATGGTGGTCTCAAAGAAATTGTAATGCTTGTGAATCAATGTTGTTGCCTGATCCAATATGATCTGGGGATCAGCATCCTTACCGATGGCCAGATGAGCGGCAAGCGCCACTTTATTAATGCTCAACGCCCAGATCCGTAAATTGTGTACATGCTCAACACCCTGAATGCTGAGAAATGTTCGCTGCACCTCACCATAGTCCATATAGTCGGGGGTGGCTTCCATGAGTACCATCAGGACATCGCGCAGTATGCGAAACGTGACCAGGAGCACAATAATCGAGAAAATAAACGTGCAGATGGAGTCGACAAATGACCATTCGGGCTTAAAGAAGATAATGCAAGCGGCCACAAAGACGCCAACACTTTGGATCATATCGCCAAAGACATGAATTATCGCCGCCCTCACATTGATGTTATCCTTCGGTGCATACTGAGCATACTGAGATACCGAAGCGGGCATCAATTGTGGCTCTCCGTGAGTGGCACTCAAAGCACTCGCCTTGGACGTGCTCGCTGGCACAGGAAAACGAGGCTGGCGCTGTGCCTGGCCTGCATCATGTGAATGTCCGTGGGTCAACTGAATGGCCATGGCGAGATTGACAAGTATCGCCAATGCGGATGTGATCAACATGATCTTTGCATCCACATCGTGCTGATTGCTGATGAGTCGTTCCACTGCCAACCAGACGAGTACGCCCGTTATCACCCAGATGAAGTAGACGGAGATCATGGCGCCAATCACCTCGGCACGATACCAGCCAAAATTCATGCGCTGCGTCGACGGACGAGCGCTCAGATGTAGGGCAAATAGTGAGATCAGGAAGCCAGCAAGATCCGTCAGCAGGTGCGCGGCATCTGTGGCAATGGCCAGACTGCGTGAGAAGATTCCGCCAATGATCTCACAGATCATAAAGCCCAGGCACAATACACTGGCCACAATCAATTTCCGTTTGGCCGTTTTATCCACACCTTCGCCATGTCGCTCAAAGTGGCAGTGATCCCGGTAGATGGTCGTTATGTGCGATCGCTTGCCCACAATGGTCAGTGTGCGCATCGATTCGGAGTGTTCGAGGTGGCCCTTGTCCTTATCCGGCTCAGCTTTACTTTTCTGGGGCGGCACAACAATCACCTCATTGGGCATGGGATTGCCATCGGCCAGTGGATGAACCAAGCCGCCGGTTACCAATCCTGGAACAGTTACAACCGTTTCAGTAACTAAACCAGCCGCAGTTGCATTCTTCGCTTCAGCTACTGCACTTTCGGGTGGATCGCTAAAAAAGTAGCGCATAATATTATTTGTCAAGGAATTCCTCACACTGCCGTTTTCAACATCCTCCTCGTGGGACGTGGCAATTGGAGCAGCTTTAAAAACCGTGCTAGGTGACCTGGCTGAGACTGCCTTGCGCAAAACAGAAGCTGCTTCCTTGGAAGCTGGTGTGGAGCTCTCTTCACTTGAACCTGCTGACCCAGTTAAGGGTCGAGTAAACATCGGTGACTCACTAGTAATTGGTGTAACGGTGGAGCTAGAGCTAGGAGAGTTTCGGGTAGCCTTTGCTGGCGACGATCTAAACAGAGTCCGCGGAGAAGATACTCCTTGATCATGATTACCTGCATGGGGATTCCAGGCATCAGCCAACGCTGAAGTTTCACTTGGGACTGGTCTAGCTTGACTGAACCAAGGATGATCACTAACAAAATATCCTGGTGGCTGCTCTGTTGTAACAGTTGCTGTTGTCGACATTGGAGTAGATTCTTCCATCACAGGAACATTTTGGGTTGTGGGAATTACATCGACAGCTGCTTGTTGAGGTCCATTTGGACCGGTGAAAGGCATGGCACCTGGTGTTGATTCCCTAGGTGAGCTGATAATTCTTGTAGTTACTGGAGCACCTGTTGGAGTTGGTCGATTAAATTCAACAGGAGTTTTCGCAGCTGCCTTTGTGATTAACTCCAAAGCAGCTGGCTTCTTTAGCGCTGATGTAGCTTGGCCAAAGAAGGGCAGATTATCATCAATTGGTGTGATCATATCGAGACTTGGCGACTGCTCATGTTCCTCCTCAGAGTTGAGTGGGTTTCGATGTGGCACCGTCAAAATGTTTATGACGCCCGATAGTTGTGAATTCCTCAACTGAAGTTTGGCTTTGTGTTTCAATTTCTGATCCGCCCTATGCTCCACACTCTGATGTGTTGATGTTGTGGCACCGAAGTTGGTGGCAACTTTTCTTCTTGGCGTTTGTAGCCTGGATAGTTTTTTGCTTTGAATGTACGACTTGGGCTTGGATGCAGCTATGATGCGCTGCATTTTTTCTTGCTGTTCAGGCGTTATTTGTGTAGATAGAAAGGTGGCAGATTGGGAGTCGACCTTCTTGTTCGTCTCTGACCTTTTCAGCCTCTCGGCCCAGGTCTCGGATTGCCTTCGATTATAATCTTCAGTTGTCCGCTTCTGCTTGTCCTCCCATGTCTCTGACTGCTGTGTGGTGGTATCATCCACTGGCTGGGAATGCTTCCTGGCTTCCATCGTTTCATTGTTCTTGAGCCTATCGCTCCAAGTCTGCAACTGCTTCAGTGTTTCATCTGATTCTGTTTTTGTCAGCTTAACACCAAAATTCAGCGTCTGCTTCGGGGCTTCATCGGTTACCTTCCTCTTCAGATTATCACTCAAAGTCTGTGACTTATTCGGCTTTTCCTTCTTCTTTGTATTATTAAATTTTTCATTCTTGCTGCTGTTTGTCGTTTTCTGCTCGGATAGAGTTGCCGAATTGGAAACAGCCTTGATCCACTTTTGTTGCATCTCCATTGGGTGGTTTTGCCGCCTCACCACAAAGTTTCCTTGCTTCACCCGATTACACATAAGCGGTGCCTTATCCTCTTCTGGTTCAATATCTGGTATTTTTACCATTTCCCGCAATGCTTCCAGCAAGGCAACATCGTCTTCACTCTCCTCTCCGTTGACGCTGGGCTGGGACAAGTCATCGCCACGTTTCGATTTTCGTTTATCATCGCTCATTTTACAGATTTTATGCTCCTTTATTTTAAACACAAGCTTTGATTAGAAAATCAGTTACATTTATAAGGAACGATGATACGCTTGAAACCCTCGAAGCTGTTATTAGCTCCTCGCCTTTGCCATTAAAAAACCTCTTAACCCGTTTGTTGTTCTTGTTGCTTATCCAACTCCTAAGTTTGCCATTGTTGTCTCCGGCTTTTATGTGTCCGGTGGGCTTCCATTGTCTCGTTTGGCTAATGTTGATGGCATAATTGTAAGCAATACGGCAAAAAGTTTAAAGCGACTGTTTAAATACTCTACAATAAGGAGGAGTTGAAAACTGCTCAATAATGTTGAATAAAGTTAGTGGAATATTTGAATATGAAGTGAATGCTCAAATATTATGCAGCAATCTGTTATTGAGAGTTAAGATTGATGTTGATTATGAATACCAATGATATTATGTTAGGAATTTATCACAATTAATGTAGAATAATAGCTAATTCATTGTAATATTATCACAGCATTTAAATGTTTTAAATTTTAGTCTAAAGCAAACGTGCTTTATATATTCAGTAGTAGCAAACTGAGTTCAGAAAGTTGATATGCCGATACAGAGCAAGTTACTAAAAGCCGCATTTAAAAACACATAAAAAGGAGTTTTATGTTGCGCATGACGCACGTGGGGAACCACTAGCTCGGGTCGGGGATCGGGGTGCTGTGTAACATGTGGGTCAATTGTAAATGAGACCTTTTGTCACATTAGTAACCACTACCACTGCCATTTGCCATTGTCGTCTCATTCACTCGTAATGGTCTTTTTGTGTCGCTGGCACATTTAATGGGTTAAGTTGTTGCCGACGGAGTAGTGTTGAGAGAAGGGTTAACAACACTCACCTCCAGATACATGATAGCACATCCAATGAGTGTGATCATCAGAAATATTGGGCTGGCCACCTTAAAGACTTTGACGCGACGATGACGAAACAGATAACATAGAAGCCCAAAGGTGCCGCAGGCGCAACCAATTGAAATTGTCAGCAGCGATATTCTACGAGAGATACAATAAAAAATTAAATGTAATACAAAATTGAATTCAAAGAAGTTTGCCCAGACGCACCTGAAGGGCCAATGATAGTTGGCCAGACAAGGCTCGGGACCGGTGCAAGTATCACAGCCGGCGGCGCATTGCAAACATTTGAATACATCCGTATAGTAATTGCTTATATTATCCTGATGCTCCTGCCAGGCAATCTCCATAATGGTGCCATTGAAGCCATCCGGATGCCGCAGCGAATAAAAGCCACGTTTGCACAGACACTGATACGCTCCACGTGACCAACTGCTGCTGCTGGATATCGATGCCAATATCTTTCCACTGCTTATTGTCGGCGCCTCCGCGCTGGGCTGACGATAGTCGCACTGCAGTCAAACACAAGACAATTAAAATTAAACATTTATTTTAAATATATATATATGTTACCAAAACAATAAACAACAAAAGGGTTTATTAAAAAACAGAAATACATTTTATCTATATTTCCATTAAAGGCAATACGTTTATATATATATAGAGCTGTTATGATCCTTATATCTGAGTAATTCTTATAGGATAAAAAGCTATCTATCAACTATTTATGAGTAGTTGTGGTAAGGCAGAAAGGTTGGTTTGACTAAGAATATATACTATATATGTACGTGGGCTCCACTCTTTTCGCAGCAGTCTTCTTTAATGGCTTACACATCGCCTAACGCAATTAAAATAACCTCTTAAAGAAGTGCTTTAATTGAGTGCTCCAAACTTACCACCATGGAGGCGCGATGGCATTTGTGTGAACTGTGAAAGGCCTGCAAATCATTTATGGTATCCACATCATTGTTAATTGCCGCGACTGTGGAGCGTCTCGCCTGTTGCCGCTGGCGCAGCAATAGCTGCTGGCTGCTGAAGCGATAGGGCGTCGCATCGCACTGATTGACGCGCAGCGTGGTCACATCGATGTCGACACTGATGAAGCCGCGCAATCCATGCCGTCCACTGGGCGGTATGGCGATGCTATACGAGACGAGCCACTTGCTCAGCGCACAGGAGAAGTACGGGTATGTCCACCAGCCCTTGTAGTAGTTATTCGGCGGGCTGGGCGCAAACTTTGGTGAGCGCAGTGTTGGTGTACTGCTCTCGTCCTCAAACCTGCAAAACCAAAAAAATAAAAAAATAAATAAAATAAATAAAACTTGTTAAATGATTGCAGTCGGCTACATCCGACTGCAGAAATACTCTGATACCGAAGTAAAACAAGCTAAGATCTGGTGGATCATGCCTTCACCGGTTCTTAGCTTTCAGAAGATTATGCTACAATTTTGATAGTTTAAATTGATAAACTGTTTTTATACCCATCTCTAAGGTAGCAAAGTGTAGACTGATTGTGAAGCAAAGCTTTATTGATCCTGCTTTGAAGTTTCATTCAAAATTCTTTAAACAAATAATATAAATACGTTTAGAAACGGTTTCCAAATTTGGTTGAAATTGAATTTTAGAAAATTTTAGTCAAGGTATAAATATATTTTATGTTTGAGGTCTTTAGCTTTAATAGCATCGAAAATAGACGGACATTACACATGAAATTAGAATATACCCTGCTACCCTTGGGATCAGTGTGTGAACTAGTTTCGCTGGAGTTAACTTGTAATTTGCGCTGCCAGGCGCTCAGTTGGTGTCCTTACCAGGGATAGCTGGGTGCAGGCTTTTTGCCAATTTGCAGGCCATCCTCCTCGTAGCGCTGCGTCTCTCCAAGTTTATCGTGACCACTCTTGACCCACCAGACGTAGGACTGGACTGCGCCGTTGGTTAAGTTCAAAGCTAAAATGCGTGCACCATTTATGTATTCATCGGTGAGCAAGCCCTTGGCCAGCGCATCAGAGAGACCTATAAAAAATGTAGTATTTTACTCGAAAATTAAATGTGTGTACATAAATCGAGAATGTAGGTCAGCGTGCAGGTGAAAGAAAGGTATTTAATAATTACGTGCTGTGAAAAATGGCGGAAATTAAATGGGAAACGAAAAGCGTGATACGGGCGGATATCAAACAGACAGCAGACAACAGACAACAAACACACTCATTAAATTTGTATTTTTAACGTTTAATTTGTTACCCTGGCACTTTGCATTTCATTAATTCATTTGGCGCGATAAATGTTGAGATTCGACAGTGCAGCTCGCCGGTGCATATTGACTAATTATTATTATTTTAATTACACAGTTTTCACTTCGATTCGTTGAGTCGGCGGCAAATATTGCTAATTGTTATTTGCCACAAACAAAAAACAAATCAAATTGCTTTAAACATTAAGTTTCATTGTTTTTTTTATTTTTATTTTGTATGCACTATCGATAATAATTTGCATAATTGAAGAACAACAGTAGTAGAAAAAATCTGCAAATTGACAGATGCTATCTAATTGCCATTTTTACCAACAAAACTGTGCTTGTTTTATATATTTTCATATTCTGCGGCACGTTTTCAATTGAAACCAGTGGTGACAATAACAGTGTGTGTTAAACGTTTTATTCCCAGTAGTGTCCAGCTGCATGTTTGTTGTGTGTTTGTTTTTAATTGTATTTCAAAATAACAATTGAATTTATTTATTTACACACACAAATTTCTACAAGTAAATTCATAAATTTAAAGTTCTGGCTCCGTTTGCAGCAGATTAAAAATTTGCTGGCACATTTAATTCCAGCCCAGCTGTCATTGGCGACCTTGAAATAGTTTTTTCTTCCTTTGGAAAAGTGCCACAAAGAGGCTGCAAGTGGTTTTGTTTTACCCTTGGTGGATTAAAAAAGGAAAACATGAATGAAAACGGCAGCTCCGGCAACAATGATTAATATGCGCGACGGGTGCCAGCTACAACCAGCTACACCACCCCCTTGTGTGTTGTGGGCTGTGCCTGTCAAAAGTTAATATTTTTTGTGCCACACTCGGCTAAGCGGCCACATTTCTGTTTGGCTTGCCACGGAGCGCGAGGAGCGTAGGGAGCCGAGGTACAAAAGCAACAACTGTTTGCAAAGTAAACTTATTTAAATTCGATTAGCGCAACTTCCGTGGCAATTCCTTTCTTATGTTCTCTCTTTGAAAGGGTATTATTTTCATGGCAGGAAATGTGTAACGCTAATTCTATATTGTATTTCAAAACTATTTTTTTAAACTATTATTGGGGTTTTTTTTTGCTATATCTGTTTGTGAGTAAATTTTCTTTTTATTTTAAGATATCTCAAAGAAACTATAATAATGCCTTTCACTTATTATTATTATTTTGTCACATTAGTTAACCATATTACTCCCACAGTTTAGAAGTCAAATTTTAGTTTTGCATTTAGCTTTGTACTCTGCGATGGTCTAAAGATGGGATTACATATCGGACAAAATGTGTCTTGGGAGCAATTTGATTTATTGAAGGGTCTTTAGGTTTCGTCTCTCGGAAGATTGCTTTTCTTTCGTATGTTATATATATTTACATTAGTATGTGTAATGTTTGCCAACTTTGCTGCATGCTATTTTAGAGTTGTTTTTGCTTTGTCGCAGGCATAAAGCAAATACGCAGGCGGCAGCTAATGTGGCAAGTTTGTTTGTGGGCGTTGAAGCAAAATGGCATCGAAGAGGCCCAATGGGGCAACCGTGAAGGGCTGTCGTCACATACTAAACACACACAAGTCACACTGCGTCAAAGTGTTGCCACAATCTCAAACATTTGCCACAATACGGCCGACGGCTGTGAATGTCTTTAACTGAAGGGCAAGTTGGGTCTGTCAAACAGAAGTGGGTGGCAGGTTGATGAGGGGCTGGAACCTTATGGTAAACAACATTAGCCGAGGCCTGTCACTCAGCTTAGATGCTCACCTAACAAACACACACGCCTATAGTTATTGTGTATGTACACTGAGAAAAAAAGCTCAAATGATTCAAGGTATTCTTAATGCAGCATTTCCATTCGTTTATAATTTAAAATTTAAAACTTAAGAATTTGTTTTAGATATATTTATTTTTATCTTGAAAGCAGCAAACAGTTCGTAAAGTCAAAAGTAAAAGAGAAACTCTTATTTTTTAGTATAACTATTCTCCTCACAACGAATAAGTCTAAACATAATTAAAGCAAGTAAGCATTGGAGTGTTGAGTATATTTTAATTTTCCAAACATTTGATTTTTTTTATAGTTGTTTTTCTTGATATATATATATCTTTTTTAGTGTATTTTATAGTCATGTTTCTCATTCATCATCTGCGTGCGATTTCTTGCACTCGGTTCACATCATCAATCTTTTTGGGGTTCCCAGCTTAGGAATTTATGGCCGTTGAGGAGGCGAGTGCCGTGTGTAGGTGTGTGTGTCCCTTGAAAGTGCTTTTTGTGTAGATGTCAGAAATAAACATGCGCAACTTGCACAATTGTAGCCAATTTGTTTTTTTTATTTTGCTGCCATGAGAAACTTTTGCTCAGTTCAGCGTCGTTTCTACTATGTAAAATTGGCATTTATTTAACACACACACACACATACATGCTTGTCATATGCACATACATATATATGTAAGTGTGTGGGTGTGCTGGATTATTTTTGCAGGTGTGTATTCTGTTTTTATGACTGCTGACTTTTTGTGTGTCTGCTGCTCTTGTTGGGTAATTAAATTTGCCAGAGATTCGTCTGAACCAAAAGCAATTTAACTTGGACTACAATGCCAGTTGTTTATTTTTTTTTTACAGTGTTGGAATTTCACTCGACTTTATATTTGAAACGTTCTTTTGTTCCACAATTAATAATAACATATTAAAGTTGCTATATTTGACAATACAAAAATAATAATAACAAATATTTATACATATTTAGCATAATTATTAAAAGTTGTTCACTGCGAGTTTTGTGAAATCAGTTTTTCACTTGTTGATGTAACTGATTTCTGGTAACTTCAATACAGAATTATCTCATCATGTTGTATATAGAAGGCAGTGTATAAAAAGTTTTCTGTCTGACATGTGTGTGTCGTTGTACAACGATGCGTATGCTTGTTGTTCACACAATAATTGCCAACTGATGAATGGAAATCAGCATACGTTCGCTGCATATCGTGTAACAACAGCATGATTGGGTCATATTAAGCAATGCGAAAATCAGAGATGGGTACAACTTTAATGTTACAAATAACAACGCACAACTTTAAATTAAAAATACGATGTAATGTGGGAAAAGGACCTGCTGCATGCATAGCATAGATAGCGAAGGGGACGGCGGAGTCAGGAGGTTTCTGATGTGCCACAAGTGCGTTGTTTTCAACCCCAATGGTAAATGACGCGCTGTAACGCCGAGCGCCTCAACACAACTATATCCAAGTCTAACCCCAGCTCCCAACCCGCAAACCGAAAGTCGCAATCCAAAAATCAGTCCCAGTCAAGGGAAGAACAGCAGCCTTGAAAGCAAACGGAGCCAGTGCCAATGCTGTTTCATGTATATGTTGATGCACACAGAAAAAAAAACATTCCTGATATTAGCTCAGCTTACTTAATAGAAACACACAATGTTTGAGCCAAGAATTAAAAGATAACAGCAAAATATTTTATATTTTATATAAATTTATATGTTCTTGTTTATCTTAATTTTTTTGGTTTAAATATATCAAGTAATAGTTTCCAATTAAAAATAACCAAGAAAATAATGGATTTGTTTTTTTTTTGGTTTTTAATTTTTTGTTTTCTGAATTGGAGTGGGCTAAGATTTATTTTCCCTCTGTATTACATATACATATATATATAAATATATATATATATATATATATATTTGTAAAAATGTAGTCAAGGACAACAGACGCACAATGAACTCATCGCACTGAGTCGATTCGGGCTCAGGATAATAACAAGTGGAGTATCTGGGTTGTTCAGTGTTAAGGCGCACCAGTTGCTGTTGTGTCCTGGACAAGCAAATGATTTGTGCGCTGAAACTCCCACACCACATCAGCTCTGACAAGGTGCGACGTGTCAGCAAAAATCGCATAAAGTGAAAGCAAATTTGCTGTCAGTTTTATAGTTGTTGTTGTAGCTGTTGTTCCGGTAAGCAACAGGACGGCTCATATATGTATGTGTAGAATATATACGTGTGTATGTACGAATGAGTATATACATACATATGTATGTAAATGATGTATAGAATTTGGCACTTGCTGTCGTATCTGTTGCCGCTGTGGGATCCTTGAAATTTTGATGTCTCGCATAAATTATTCGGGGGCGCAAAAAAAGCTTCTCACAAATCGTATAAACTTAAGCCAATTTCTTAAGAGATGAAGGCTCTCACCATCTGGCACCCGAAAGGATATCAATTGCTTGGCTGCCCTTAAATGCTTTGATTGAGAAGCGCTTGCCTGAAAATAACTCTGCTGTCAATTTATGTGAGTCAAGCAAAGGGCTTCAAAATAAAGCTTAACCTTTGTCTTGTGTTTGTGTATATTCAAAATACAGATGGATTCTTTAATTTTATTATATTCCGACAAAGCCACTAAGCCACTTGATAAAAAAAAATGTTGTTTAGAATGGTTCCTGATAAGGATCAATAGCCGAGCTGTCCGTCTGTATGATGTGGTCGATATCATAGACTATAAGAGTCAGACTCTACAAATTAGAAGTACAAGTTCTCGTATACCACGCCCAGATCAAATTTACTTCGTTTTATCGATAGCTCAGCCCATTTCGTTAAAATCGATAGAAATCGATTTGCAATAGAAATAAAAGAACCAATGAATATAGCCTTCCAATTCATATATAAAGGAGTCATCATTCTTAATCAACATTAAAAATTAAGAGTGGATAAAAATACAGATTTTTTAAACAAGAACAATATTTCATAAATCACGTGTTGTGGGTAATTTTATTTTCGAGTTTGAAAATATGCCTATAAGTGAATTAATATATTTAAGAGCAGTCGATCTCTCTGGCCTAGAGAATTCTTACTTGTTAAACCTTATCAATGCTTACCAGAGACGGAAATGGTTTGAACTAGATACACGCTTGGTAAATAAGATGGGCAACATAAATGAATATATCAATTACTCAAAACGGAGCCACAACGTGTGACATACATATATAATAGAATAAGTACAGCAAAAAATACAGACAAACATATGTATGTGTATTTCGAGATTGTTGGAGAACTTACCGCCATGGCGTATGATGCCCACTTCCTGGAGTATTGATGCCGCCAAATCTGCCTTTTGTCTGGTGCTCTCGAATCGTTCCGAGTTGATGGGTACTTGAAGCGGTCGATAAAGCGTTGAGATGCACAGTGTGCCCAGATTCTCGGTGGCAATGTCATGTATCGTTACCAGCGATTGCTCAATGGCCGTCTGCAAAATAAATAGAGAAAAATCAGAGATCTATTCATAAAAGGTATTTATAAATGCCCGCAGGGAGCAACTGCCGCCTGCCTGCTTGACTGTTGGACAAAATGTTGGCAGAAGCGTACCCAAATCATTTGCTTGGTCAACATGTTGACAAACGTATTAAAAATAAATTTTGGCTAAATACATTCATGGCCAAAAGCAACCCCTAATTTCAGTCAGCCTTTTTCTACCTTGTCAGCGTCGCATTTTATCGTTTGAGTGGGAAATTGAGTTATTTAGCCTCACTTTGTTCTACTATTCGCCTAAAAGTTGCCCAAAAGCGGGCTGGCTTTAATTCGCTTGCTGACCCATTATTAGGGCCAAATGGATAAACGTGGCCCAACATTTGATTGTTTTTCTTTTGTTTTTCCATGATGATCTCTTAAGTACTTAGGGAAAGAAAATTAAAATTGTATTGCTGGCCATTCCCAAGGGTCGTTCATTGGTAAAACGCGGCTGCTGAATCACTTTAATTAACTACAATTTAATAGAAATCTATTGAAATTTCGGTCAAATTTTTTAAATAAAATAAACTATAAATATAAAAAAAAAATGTAATTTAGATTGCTGAAGTTTGCAAAGGGGAAATACGTAAGCGTTTTCAATAGTCACCGCAGGCTTTTCAGCTCTTCGATTAAGCAGCACTTGTACTTGAGGAATTAAGCTGCCACTTGAGTAGCAGCTGCCTGAAATGGTTGCATGCATCAAGTGCTAACTAAGTTTCATCTAATATGCAGCTAAGCGATGTGAAATTTCCATCGTAATTCAATTACGTTGCCGCATTTAACAGCCACGCCTACAAACTGTTGAAAGGTGCTGACACATGGGCGTTTATTTAAGCTGCAGCACTTAATATAGGACACAAGAACAGCTCACTTAGAAAGAGGTGTGCTCCTGATTTTCTAAATTATATATAGATATACACATCTAAATAACCAGCTATATATAGAAAGGGTGTTTTTTTCATTGATATAGAAGGATATTTTCATAAAGCCAAAATAATTTACCAAATTTCCAGCTTGAACTTTATATTGTAAGATATTTCATATTTTTTGTCAGAAGTTCAGTTCGAAAGTTTCCTCAAATTTCAAGTTCTTTCTTTTCTTTCATCGTTTTTTTTTTTTATTTAGTTAAAGATTTAAGCGAACGGTAATCAGGACCGTTGCTCAGTTGACCAGTTTAAGGATTAGCTCAATCACTACTTACACGTGTGACGATGTTGCCATCACCGATTCGTACAATGTTTTTAAATGGATTGCCTTGGGCTGGTAATGATACGGATGTTGCAGATGACGATGCTGCTGCTGCTGCTCCTACTGCTGCTGCTGTTGTTAGTGTTGTATTTGTTGTTGCTGTGCCAGTTGTTTGCGTTGTTGTTGCTGCTGCTGATGTTGCTGGCGTTGTTGTTGCATTCACACACTCAGTTGTCATCAACAACATCAGCAACAACAATAGACGTTGTTTTGTTGCTCTTACATGTCTGCCAGCAACTTGTTGCTGATGCTGTGGCTGCTGTGGCTTATGTTGTTGCCCCTGGCAACTGCTGTCGACATGTCCTGCGGCCAGCGTTAGCTGGTTCCTGCGCCACTTTCCTGCATTGAGCATGCATTTCATTGTTGTTTTGCATTTGCCACTGTGTAGCTGCTGAAAGAAACAGCAAGAGAAAGTGAGAAAGAGAGAGTGAGAAAGAGATAGAGAAAGAGAGAGAGAGAGAGTCGTCAGTTGGGCATTAGTCAAGTTTGCACATAATGCTCTTTTAATAAGTAATTCCAACGCTTAACTTTTCCCAACACAAAACAAAGAAATAATAATAGTAATTGTCGCCGACGACGGCAAAATGTCCTAGTCAGCATTAAGGACATTCCATCCGTATTCCGACTCAATTATACATATTTAATTAGTTAAATGAATTGTCTGTTTACGCCCTTGCCTTTTTTTGTTGGTTGGTTGGTTTAATTTGTGTGTCCACTGCTCTGTCATCTAATATGAGTTCTTACTGTAATTACAGCTCGTGCACCTGTTCAGCTTTAACAAACTCTACATAATTACATTAAACTGGCTGGTATTTGAATGCTGGCAACGTGCAAGCTAATCATTTAATTTAATTGAACTCTTCAGTAGTTTATGATAGGTTTGAAAGAATACGAATAATTGTGGTGCATCCCATTATTTAAGACTATTAAAAGCTGACCTTTAGATCGAACGATAGATATTATTTTCCTGTTTGAGACTTGAACCTTGAATTTAGTGTCTTTCGAGATGAGGCAACCAATGAAATTTAAAACGCTTCTAAAAATGTTAAGAGAATTTCTATATAATGTATACTTAACATCATGTGTTCTTCAAATTTATATCAAACCCAAAAATAAATGCTCACTTATCATGTCAGCCCGATGTAATGTGAGAGCAAATGTATAAATAAATTGTTTAAATATTTATTTTTTACCCAACCCTCAAATTCATCCGAAAGTTGTGAGGTGAAAAAGCAAGTCAGCAAAAATAAAGGCAGTTGCAGCTTTTGCCACATTCTGCCCACAACTTTGAGTGTGTATATATACATGTGTGTGTCCACGTGGTTTCTACCACGTCAACCAATAAAAAACAAAAAAAACTCGTAAATAAATATGAAAGCAAATACGAAATAAGCAAAAACACTTGCATAAAACTTTATACAACATCGTCATGGTTATGTGTCCTTCATGAATGCGAGCCAAATGTAAATATCAAATAAAAAGTATAAAAAGAATAGAACATATTAGAAAATCGACTCAATCATACCCTGCAAATTCATCTGAATAGTAGTTAACTATTGAATATTGAATTATTTTTGGGATCACTATTCATTATTTCCAGCATATGCGTGTTCCAAACATCAAAGTTAGTTGGAACTTTAAGTGTCTCTTTTCAATACAACCCGTTCTTAGGGGTACAGGATATTAAGGATAACATGCAGATGCAAAATGTTTATGTTACATGCCTTTTGGATTAACAGCAGTCTAGCAGTAAAATGACGACTAAACTGTTACGTAGAGAAAGACAGCTGGATTTTCGCTATGCCAGCGAAAGGATTGAGTGGGTGAAAACTGGGCGGCGCTTTTTATTTAATTTTTTATTGAAATGCTTTTACTTTCCCCATTTACTTTGCATGCACTGCAAAAACTTGTGCGGCCGTCGTAAAAAAATGTAGTTGGCGAAAGTGATCGAATTTTGTCCGCCTGGCTTTTGGCAAGTTTGCCTCGGGGAACTTAGATGCTCATTTTTATTTGCGGTTCTTTGCAAAAGCATTGCCCAAAATGATTGCCTGCCATTTTGTGCGAATTACTCGCCAGCACATAATTTTTAATGTCTATAGATTGATTGCATTTGCGTTTAATGGCTTTTGTGGACACTATTTTATGATTGAGTGTCGCTTGTTCAGGCGTGGGAAAATACTTAAGGAGATTAATTCAGTCGTTTTCACGCACAAAACATCCTTATTCCAGCCATTTAGATTCACATTATAGATTGGGTGGATTTTATTGCAGTCTATAGAATAAATATTATAGATTCGTGTGTTTTTATATTATCTGCAATTTATATTATTGTTATGTAAGGTAATTAATTCGTAGATCTAGCGAAAGTGAGTCAAATATGTTGAGTTTTGCGCTAAGCTTCAAAAAAAAAAACTAGTTACAAAATTAAATAGAAATTTATTTCGATATGGTGGAAGTTAATTTAAATGCCAAAACCATAAACCAAAAATTCCAAACAAAAATTAATAATGGCAGATAGTTTCATTTAACTTTTTTCATTTACTATAAACAAAAATGTATATTTAATTCGAGACAAAGTGAGCAGTTTTAGCGCTTTTATCAAAAATGGGGCGTGGTCATGTGGGTGTACATTTTAAACGCCAATGTGCAAATTAATTTGCAATCAACTGGTTGCAAGTGCACGTTCTGTTTGCTCGTGTGGCAGTGTGGGCATGGCAACTATTTTTACTTTGTCATGCAAAACATGCAGTTGCAAAAATGTGAGACGAGCTCACAAAAGTCAAATGAAATCGCTTGCAGCACAAGTTTTGTTTGCCCATTTCCTTTTTTTTTGCCCATCTCCATTTGTTATTCTGTTTTCTTTTATTTTGCTAATTTATTTTTTGAGAGTTTAAATGCTTGAAAGTAAGAAGAAATTGTTGTTGTGTGGATTCTGTTTCAGTTCTTGTTGTTGTCCAATTGTTGACAACGTATTTTATGTGCTGCTTTTTTTGTGCGCTTCATGCTTTTAAGCCCATTAAATGTAACAAGCCATGAAGCCATTTGCAATGTTCTCCCCAAGTTACCATTACGGAATATTGGTTGGGAATTTAAATTTGTAATGTGTTCTACTTGTTATTGTTTGATGATAGTATACTTTAGTCGCTGATTATTTAATACAAATTCTATAATTGTTGTATAAAACTTTGAAAAGTTATTTTTTATTATTTAGAGCTGGGATGGTAATAATACTGTCAGTATTTCATTCACCAAGATTTTTAGATGTAATACTTGAATCTATTATTCCAGTTGCAAATGCTGCAGCTCACTTCAACGCCTATCAAATTCAGTCATAAAGTTTTATAAGCTTGCCACAGAATGGCAAATACACTCTTCCTATATATTTAAGTACTTGACCCAGTGAATTGTTTGCTTTGCGGTAATATGAAAAACGTGCTAAGAATAATTATCGGAATCGCATAATATTAAACAGTCATTTAACTACAGTTTCCGTGCTGCTTTTGCAATTTTATGGCACTTGTTCGCCACTTGAAAGCTCAATATGCATCGGGCATTAGGGGCGGCATCAGCTGCAACTTCTATTTGTTTTTGGATTCTCTCTTGAAATACTCTTGTTTGTTTTTTGTGAGTATCCGAATTGCGGCATCCGTATGCAAATAAGTTCCCGTCCCACGTCCTTCACTCGTTCCATGCACTCTTTGATCTGCGGCATCGAAACGGGCTTAATTATATGTTTGTATTTATAGAGACCTCCCCTTAAACGCTGTGAGGAAATCAAGACCCGCTGAAAACTGCTGTTGAATGTTTGTGCAAAATAAATGCTGACACAAGTGAAATCCTGTTACAGTTCTTGAAATTGGAAAAAGGGAAAATTTCTGGAAAAAGAGAATTTCTTTAATTTTCTTGATTTTTTAACAAGTAAGTAAGTGTATAATATTTTATCAAAAAGTTAAAGAAAGTTAGGGAAAAGTATTGTAAAGTATAATTTGATATTGTGCTTTGTAACCAAAAAATAATAAAAAATAATATCTATGAAATATTATGACAAAATTATACAATTTTTAAGTATACTCAAAGCGCGATTTGTAAGTCGTAAAGTTAATAATGTCATAGTCAAACACAAGGAATCCTTGAAATGTCCGCTTCGGTATTTTTCCTCTTCGCAACTGGTCGCAACTGCTGCACTTCGCTGAAAGTTTATACCTTCGAGCCAACGAAATAACAGTAAAAATGTGGCAATAGCAGCAGAATGCACTTCCCCTCTCCTCCACCACTGTGTGGCAGGGGCAAGCACATCAAACGCAGCTGCTGCTCGGTTGCCTCCTTCTGCGAACACATTTCTTTTTCCTGTGTTAAACTTCTTAAAATAGTACTTTGTGGATTTTTATACACGCGCAGTGGACATTATGGCTGACTCATGAAGTGTGTTGTGATTCTGTCTTTGTTATACATTTTGTATTTTATTTTTTTGTTATTTTTATATACAAGAACTTTTTAGTATGTACCTATTAAGATAACTATTAAATTTTTAAAGCATGTTGTTTTTTTTACTTCAAATTCTTGGCTTATATTTAAGGGTATTTAAATTTTGCCAACATGTAAATAGCTACATTTTTCCACGCGTTCGCATAAGCCGCATACGAAATTTGTCAACATGTTTATGGTTGTTGTTGTTCCTTTTGACAACACAGTTGTTGGCCGAGCCGGCTTGTCGGCTTAATTTAAAAAGGCTGGCGTCTTAAAGCCTTTATACTTTATAGAGGCACAAGCTGGCCAGCTTTTGCACGTGTCAGAGACAAGTTTATGGTTTTTTTTGTGCCCCTTATATGGGTTAAATGACTTCCTCGTTTGGGCCGGCAACTAAGTAAACACAACTTTCAGGACACTTCAGACATGCCCCCTATTTCAAGCTGCTTTCTATCGCTTGTGTCCAGTGGCTTTATTTGCCACAGGCTGGCAGCGTTGATTCATTCATTGGCGAGTGTGGCAGCTTTGGTGTGGCACATGTAAACGGCATAAACTATCTTCATGGCCTTTTCGACCCTTTCATAAGCACGTTTTTATCTGCCTTACACATTTGTGCGTTGCTCTCGCTATAAATACTCGCAACGAGCCATGTAAAAGCATTTTTTTCGCCAATCCTCCCAGGCTAAACAATTGCGTCCAAAAGCAGCAACGCCCCCCAATTTGGAAAAAAAGCAACTGCTGATTTTGTCATTTTTCTTTGTCATTGATTTTCGATCATAATAATTTGATGTGTGCTTTATGTCCTGGAAACTGGCTAAAATGCTATATCGTGATTTGGCTCTGATACCAGTTTCCAAATAAAAAAAAAACAAACAAACAAACAGCAACAGCAGCATCACAAACAATTGTCATTGCACTGCATTTGATTTGATTTTTATGCCTTGCCGTTATTTTTATGGCTTTATAATGTGCGTGTTATCTGTACGATGCGACTTCAAGCTGAACCATCTGGCAATAAGCTTGGAGATACGCTTAAAGTTAGTCAATTTTAAGAGGTAGAATTTATGTCAGAATGCTGCTGCTGTTGAGAGATAAATTCTTGCATACCATTTGAATAATCCCCTAGAGCCAGTGAGAACAGAACTTTTTTTGAGTGCTTTAAAAGCTATTATTCGCCAGACATATGTTGAAAATTGAAAAACCAATTATTTGGCTTCAGTGCAAAGCTGCTGATTGGAATATTTGTCTACATAATGAATTTGAAATTTGTTTGTCCCTTGTGTTATTTATTTCTTTATTTAACTCAAGCTAAATGCAATTTTAGAGCATGCAGCTCATAATTTCCTTTTTACCTGCAAATGCAAACTGCTTCCGGAGGAAACAGATTGTTTCAACGCTTGTGAATCACTGATAACGTTGCACTTCGCAGCGAACCATGTCAATTTCTACAAACTAATTTGCAGAGGCCAACAAACACAAGTCAACAAGGGTGGCCAAACTTATCTTGTGTACACATTATGCAAAGCACCCACATGGCAACAACAACAAATCAGCTTACAGCAGAATGGACAACTGCAACAACATCAACAATAAGATAAACAAAGTCAAAACATCAACAGCTGACAACTTCACTTATTCCGCCTGGGTTGTGATGCCTTTTGGCCACAGAACGACAACCAGGCAACACAACTGGCCCATCAAAAAGGCAAAGGCGTTGAATGCTCCATTTTTCTTTTTTTTATTATTTTCATTTCCTAGCCGTCAATGCCATTTTGGCCAACACTTAAAGCAAATGAGATGACGGCCAAGCAAAAGCAAACCAAAGCAAAACCAAAAGTCTAACCGCTGGCTATGGCAGAAAATCTCATTAAATTAATGCCAGCCTCAGGATTTTTTTCTTTTCTTCTGTTGGCTCTCCCCAAAAACTAATTCGTGGGAAAAACGCCTGTGCGCGAAATTGTCTCAAGATTTGAAATGTGTGATAGACCCAATGCCAGTGCAAGGGGCCAAAACCAAGAGAATTGATGGCCAAGCATCAGCCGTAGGCGTCTAAGCACCAGCTTAATTTGTATGTCGATAAAGACTTGTCTAAATATACATACATATATACTACTGCTGGATTTCGCTTATGACATGCAAAATAGGCGTATAACAGATCAGTGGATTACCACTGAAGTGGGTGTGCTGTTGTTGTGTAGTTGTACACATATTTTGCCAATAATGAATGTAAATCTGTATCAGAAGACAGCATATTTATTACTTACATAGACAAGATTTAATAGATTGATACTACGAAGATGGTTTCAATTTAAGCGAGTTTTGAGGATCATTGAGAAAATGATTAAAGTCGCTGCAGGTTATTGGATAATCTTTATGATTTACTAAGATTTCAGTATCTTGAGCGTAAGTCTATAGCTCTAGACATATTTTGCCAATAACGAATATAAAGCTATGTTCTAACACCACATATTTATTACTTACATAAACAATATTAAATTGAGTGGATTTTTTAATGGAAACTCATTTCAATTTGAGCGACTTTTAGAGTGTAGAATCATTAATCCACTTTGGTTGACAGTTTTTAGTTAAACTTTATGATATGCTAAGCAATTTTTAATAAGACTTTGCTTTCCTGGGCATAAGTACAGCTTCAGGAAGTCAACGAGGCAATAGTCGTTAATAAAAAAGAGCGGACCAAATGGAATAGCGCTTCACACTTTGAATTCGTTTGTCTTATGACATAAGCAGCTGAGTAACCTCAATCAATCAACTACCTTTTACTTATTGCATAAATTTTTCGGTTTTCTGGCAAACGCAAGTTTTCGAACCCGCAAAATTAAATTAAATACATGACTTGACTTTTCTCAAAATTCGACCCCGTTGTTTGAAGCAAGAAAAAGGGTTTTTTGCATAACTAAGCACGCATAAACATTTTAGAGACCACAGCAAATGCGACACACACTTGTACGCATAAATATAAAGAAGTATTATTCACAGCTAGCTCCAAATCCGCAGCTATTCTCAAATGTGGCCGCTGTGCGGAACAGATTTGTTTGGCACGGCCTTCGCTTGTACAGTTTATTCGACTTATTGCAAACAAGCAAAAAGGATAAACATTGACAGCAGCAACATAAACCAACAGCAACAACAACAATCGATAACAGGCATATCCGTTTAGATAGCTTTTTATTTTTAGTTGGGTTTTTTTTTGCGACTTTTCTATAAACATGATTGCTGCATATTGTTCAATATGTTTCAGCATCGTTGATTTTATTTATTTTTTTTTTTGTTGGTGTCTGCTGTTCACGGCACGCTGCTTAGTCATGCTCATATAACGCGCAACGTGTTGTGGATTTTCTTTTTCTAACGGTTAGTAATAAATACGGGCATAAAACATGACATTGTCGTCATCGCCAATCGCCAGGATCATTATTATAATCATCTGCATGTCGCACCCATCCATTTTGGCAGCCAGTCAAGTTCAAAAAGCTTGCAAATTCGAAGTTTATTTAGACATATATATGCATAAGCACCAAAATGGCTAATATTTGTGTAAGGTTGCGGGTGGTGATTACGTATACGCAACGTGCGCGAATTTTGGGAATTGAGATGCATTTCAAAGTTATAAAAATAAATTTGCTGACTAAAATTGTGTGCCATAAATGAACTTATAAGTAAAAAATTTATTAATATTTTTTATTCCAGTGGGTAGCTTTTAATCTTCTAAATTTAAGAATTACAATCAATCTAATTGAAACACGACCAAAATGATAAATAGCAAATTAACCATTTTAATTTATAAATATATATCAATTAGTTTCGTTATGACCTTCAGGTTTTTAGCTGTTTTTCAGCGTTATTTTCATGATTCATTTTAAGTAATTTATATAGTGGGCAATATCATTAGCATTCATTTTATTAATTTGCCTAATACCACCCACATAAATAATGACCATGTATCCATATACTACATATGTACATCAATACTAAATAATTGTGCGGCAAGACCAATAATATTACGCCGCCCTCAAATTGGTCATTAAGTCAATTTCAATGCGTGCCACATAACAAAAAAAAAAATGTGTAGAGAAAAAAAATAAGAGCCATAATGAGTTTATTGATTTGGGGCCTGGCCTCACAGTTTGATGGCTGTTCATGTTCACGTCATGGGAATTTAATATCAATTTGACGCCACTTAAGACTGAAATATGTAGCGAGAACAGAAGTGCGAATGCGCTGCGTTAAATAGATGTAATATTAAATTTGCCGCTTTTTATTTAATAATTTATATAAAAATACCTAAAGATATTATTTTTAAAGATGATTTCAAAGTCAATATAAATATAATTTTATCATAAAATTTTTTAAATAAATTCAATTCCCAGCTTTAGATACAAAAATTGAATAACATCCAAATGAAATTAATTTTCACTGCTGGAGAAACACAGAATCTATCAGATAGTAATTAAGAGTTGCTTCCCAATTATTTACAGAGTATTCTCTAGTTTAGTGATCTCTTTTGGAGCCTTTTTATTATTATTTTTTTTGTTGCGTTGGCTTGCCACAAATGACAAGTCCAAATGTAAACAAAGTGATGAGGGAAAACTCACCACCTAGCGATTCCCACAACAAAGTCATTAATATTTATCGCCCAGGCCATCATTGTCAGACCCGGCCACATGGCATTCACTCTTCTTCAATGGTACTATATTGCTGTCTATGTACATTATATAGTACCTATATATATGTGTGTGAAAGTGTGAAAATATTGTGTGCCTTACGGCCTAAACAAGCAACTGTCGCACACAAGACAAGTTGGGCTGCAGTCAAGACAAATGTGCAAGAGGCCGCGTAAGGCTTATGAACTTAAGCTCATAGTAAAGGGGCATTCAGCCCAACATCGCATAAAATGATACTAAATAAATTCATATAATGATATGTATTCAATTTACTCATGTGCAATTAGCAGCACAACAAACTGCTTTTGTTTAATTATTTCAAAAACGAGTGAGCCGAATCCTATCATACACACACACAAATACGAGTATATACATACCGAAATATTTGTGTAATCCGATACTCAGATATGACGCAGTATTTCCTTTTAAATCATGCGTTAAATGAGAAATATATTTTTTGTTACTCAATGATTCAAATGATAGCAATTATGTTATAAACGAAATTTGTATCCCAAAATATAATTGAATAATTCACACACAGTAATCACATATTGTTGACTGTATGAATAATTTCAATTTGAGGTGGGTCATCTAATTTATCATCTCTATTCATTTGTTTTGCTTGTGCTGCCTGATTCCATTTATGTATTTAACTCAACTTAATTAAAATGATGGTATGCAAATTGGGCAAATATTCATGTGGCCACAACGAGTTATTCGGACGCAAAACAAATTAATTTGCTATACTGGATGCTCTGAATAATAATAAATTATGAAAAAAATAATATTCCAAAATTGCAGAATTCAAATTAATTTTCATTACATTTATTCTAAACGAAATTTGTCAAAATCGTTGCATACTATTTAATCGTAGTCCAACTAGCAGCCACATCAATGTATCAATATTTCATGGACTTGCCACATTGAGGATGCCGCACATTAGCATAAATGTGCAACCGTTCAACTACCTGGGGATATTTCAACCCGAGGCGTCGCCAAACTCGGCAAAATGTTGGAAAACCCATTTGAGTCTATTGTTGTTGCTGTTGTTTTTACTGCTTCTGTCGCTGCTGCTGGTCTCAAGTGCAAAATATGTGCGTCAGTAAAGGTGAATGAACACTGTAAGCCGTCAGCAGCCAGCATCGCATCGATATTTATGTAAATATGCATAAATAAAATGGGCAAAGCCCATAAAGTACAGCTACGTGACCGTACAAAAAACAACATAGCATACTTTTCTGCGCATCGACTGAAAACACATGGAATTGGCTTCGTCCTTAAAGCCATTTAATTTTATTAAGCGAAGGGCAAGCTTTTAAAACCCTCCTTCCCCCTCGCCCAACCTTCCCCCTCTGTCTGTTTCGAGACGAAAAAGGGCCATAAGAACGGAATTCGTGCAAAGCCCATCGAGTGCTTCACAAGTCACTGAGTAAATAATTTAGCGCATTCAATTATGTATAATAATGCGGCATCATTATAAATATTTGTATATATATATATAATATATATAAGCGAACACCCTTTGATAAATATAACACGCTCGGCTATACGCTGCGTATCAAGTTCGCTAACTTTAAAGAGCATTCTAATAGGAGCCGATTCAAGCTTTAAATGAAGTGACTTTAATTTAAATATGGTAGTCTATCACGTCACTTTAATTTGAATAGCAAGAAATAAAGTGCGAACGTGCTTTGTAAATGTATCTGTTATAAGAAACTCTTTTCAATACCCTAGGCGAGAATCTTTTTTATACCCCATGGCAAATGGCCTGGGAAAACTGCTCAAGAAGTGTATGGATAGAATAGGAAACGGAAAGAAATTCGATACCGCCAGCGATACGTGAAAATTGCTTTTCAAATATATATTTTGGAATTTTGTTTTGTTGCTAAAATAAATATTATGCTAGATTCATAGAATGGGCATTGTATGTATGCTCATATGTATGTATGTATGTCTTACCTCTCTTTCAAAAAGAATCAAATCATGTTAACGCTTTGTCTTCTTCAGAGTCAACCACTTGAAGTCGCTGTCGCTTTTCTGTTGTTTTTCTTTCGTTGGTTAACTTGTCGTTTTGTTCTACGGCTGTGTGCTCTGTCTATGATTGCTTTTATGTACTTGTATAAGTATTTTTTGTATTGTGTTTCTAGAGCTTTCTTATTTTCTTTATATGTATGTATGTATGCATGTATGTATGTTAGTGTGTATATATATTTATATGTTTATATGTTCACTTAAAAGACCCACGCACTTTTATTGCTTTTGGCATTCACTTCTTTAGATATATATGTGTATATATTTCTTTTTGTATTGATATTATTGTCTCTTATAATACAATTTCTGGCGCTGCGCAATTCTATTGAAGAAAATATGTGAAACAAATATTTAAATTTGACGAGACATATGAACACGCATAGGGGACTGTGGTTGGTCTTGTTGTGGTTGTTATTGTCGTTGTCTTATGTAAAGTTAATTTGTGCGTTGTTTGTTCAAGGAACTTGTAGCATTTGTGTAGTTTGTTATTGGCTTTTAAGTTGCATAATTTTTGTCAACATTATTGAATTATAAGTAGCTCAATAGGCTTTGTGAATATTTAAGCGGCTGATAAAAGACGGGATTAAATAGAATATATATTTGGTGTGTTTTGTGTAAGGTTATTTACGTAACTCGCCTAAACCTATAAATAATGACTTGAATTAAATTGTCTGTGTGGTCTAGGAAAGCAAACAAATTAAGGATGGACTTCTTACAGAAATCAGCTGTTTAACTACAATTTAAGCAAGGTTTTTTTCTTCTTCTAAGTTTATCTATTATGAAAACAGAATGCTAACATATTAATGAAGTCGGACACATCAGATTGTTTTTATTACACTTTCATTTCACTTTGAGCATTTATTTTGGAAAGCATTCCACACTGGCAATTGGTGGTCAAGTTGGTAACTAAGTTATCTAGGCCAAACTGACTGCTAGATGTAAGCACAACTGCTATCGGGCAACGGGCAGAGTCAAATAACTGTTTGACCAAGCAACTTGCTGTCCAAAATATGTTGAGAGTGGAAACTTTTAAGTGGCATTCGCAGTTTGACTCCGCCCCTTCCATCCAGAAATTCCGCATATTTTTATTCTTTAAGTTGTTAATTTATGAATATTTATTATCTGTGAACTTGGCATGTAGTTAATTGATGCGGTTCATAAAACCCTGAAACCTGTTGCCTCATTAACGCTAGAGCCTCGCCCTCAATAAAAGTATTTTGGCCAGCGGGCCAAAGTTAATTACAATATTTTATGGCCGGGCATACGAAAGAAATTTAATTCCCTAACAAATTGCCGACGGTGCACAAAACGTGACAGCCAAAAGCATTAAGTATATTAAATACAAAAACACTGTGCTAAAAATGCTACTAAAGTACTTAAGCGTAAACAGGAACTGAGTATTTACCGTCTACTTTTACAGGTTTAAACAAACAGAAAGAAATGCAAGAAAGGGACGAATAAAAACTTGGCGAATCGGAACTCATTAAAGCAAAGCATTTAATTATGCAAAACTATTCGATGAATGTCTAATATATTCAATATTGTCGGCTACCTAAGAAACATGTATTGGAAATGTTGTAAATTGAAAATTTGTTAAGTGAAGCAAAAGTTGCGTTTATGGTATTTTCTGATGCCACCAATCAAAAGGAACGCAAAATGCAGAGAAGCGAGAAAGTATTTTGTTATAGCTTTTTGGCGGCAAGTCTTTTACATAAGATAAGAACTAAAGTGGAGACCAGGAGATAAGTTATTTGCTGGTACTGACTTTTGGCGCTCTGCAACACACACTTTTGACCATCCGCAATCGATTCTCTTGCAACTTCGTGCCCAAGTATTATTCACAAACTTTGTCTGCAACAACTTTGGAGTTGTGTCTTCCATTTTTGGTATCAGTGACGAAGGTATTTTGCGTAGCATACTTTCTGGATACAACAAAACAATTAAATATCTGTAAAGTTTTGAATTACGTTTTTTTTTTGCCACAAAATCTCTATTTTAATTGTAAACTTTATTTTGTGTCATTTAAAAAGTTGAGCGAACAGCCTAACGCACTTCAATTGGAATTGCAAAAGAAAGGCGTTTAAGTTAGGGGCCTTGTGCCTCGGAATAGACACGTAACACCGTTAGTTAACGAACCTGGGCTACTTTCTATGCAAAACACTCCTCTCCAGCCAAAGTTTTATTACTTTTTTGCAAGGTCATAGCTGAAAGAACAACCTGTAAGTAAAAATCTCAGATAAATCTGACTGTAAGCATGAGAAGTGATGGTAGGTTGCGGGCTACGGGCTACGGGCTACGGGCTGATGCAGAGAGAAGAGGGTCGGGGCAATTTTTGCCACATACGTTTTTGGAGGCAGACGCCCACGCGGCGCCATTTGCGCATCTCTTTGCTTGTTATTCAACAGCGCACAAAAAGGCTGCACATTAAACGCACACAACAAGAACAACTTCAAATTTTGAAAAGTTACAAATTTTCGAAATCGATTACAAATATAGATTTTGAGTACAAAACGTTCGAATGCCTGTTAATTGAATCTCTATAAAATTGATGTAGTCCGTTAGAATTTTACTTTTCATTACAACAAATCGACAGCAGCAACAACAACAACCAATACACACACACACACTCGCTCACAAACGCGTGTGCTGCCACCCACACTGAGTGCTGAAATTCTTCACACGGACACTTTTCAATGGCCTCAGTTTTTTTTGTATTTATTTTATTATTTGTAGCTCCGCTTATCAGCGCAGGACAACCAACGCACTCGCAACTCCGCCACGAACTGTTCCGTTATCCTTTAAAGTTCAAATATGGTCTGCAAATGTGCTTCGTGTCATGCGCTTCGTGTGCTGAGCGAATGCCAGTTCGGCTCTCTCACGCATCCGGTAGCTACTGTCGTTCGTTGTTGTTGTTGTTCTTTCTATTTGTTATCAGTTTGATTTGATTTGGTGGCAAGAGGAAGCACTAGGAACAACAGTAGCAGCAGCAGCAGCGACAACCAGCCTCGCACAATTTGCCTTGACTTGTGTGAGGGTGTACTGCATGCTTCTGTTCTCCTCAAGGGTATTCAATTTCCGTGTGTGTGTGTGTGTGTTGTGTTATGAGAGCACTCTCTCATTCTCTCTCTCTCTCTGTTTTGCTGTCTCTTTCTGTGGAACTCACCACACTTGTGCTCCTGTTGCTGACTACATGCTGCTCGGCTCTCTGTTGTGTTATTTGTTGCCGTGCCACGCGTAGGCAGACACCTGTAGTGCCTGCGCCTGCTAGCAAAAAGCTTTATTTTTGTTTTGGTTGCAGGCTGAGGCAGTGTTGCCACACTGTTGCGCAACATAGCTAACAGGTTTTAATTTGTAACTTTAATTATCCAAATAGTTTAGAGTAAATAGAGAGTAGTATATATATTGCGCAGAATTTTTGTATACTGATATTATTAGTTCCTTGAGGCAGCTGAATTTGCTCTTGAAATCTGAAAGGTGGAAAATTGAATCAACTTTTGAATTTTGTATATTTTAGAAACTTGATCATTGGAGGATCCGCATAATCGATCTTGCTAGGATTATTATAGTTTCTGATTATGTTATATAAATTAAATCATTATTATCGCTTTTATTATTATTACGTCAAATAGATACCCCAATCTGTAAATCGAACCTGAACGCTCATCAACTCATTGCCTTTATGACTGATTTCAATTGGCAAATTGAAAATGTTGAATGTCTATTGTCTCTAACCAACTATGGCAAGCCAAATAAATTAATATAATAAGCATTCATGTTGCCATGTAAACGAAATAGAAAAGCCACACTTACAATGACAGCTCATATTGAAGGTCAACGTTATGCTCCGGTGGTCATTGCATTGTAACCTCAATTACTCGAACAACGGTAACCTGTTGACATTTTGTGTGCTATTCCAACTCTCCTAGCTACTGGCCACCTGTTCTCTGACTGTCTGTCTGTCTATCTGCTTGTCTGTCTGTTGGCTTGACTCTATTTATTTGTTGGCAGTTGATACAATTTGCAACATTCTAAATGAACTGTTAAAGGTGCCCTGACATTTAGCTTGGTCACGTTGGCATTGCCAAATCACATTGGGGATATCAGGGGTGCAAAATGAAGTGGAACGGGCAGTGGCCAACAGTTGACCCAATTTCCAGGTAATGTGAGGCCTGTTGCTCTTGCTACTCCTGTTGTTGCTCCGTGGGCAAAAGATGTGTGGCAACAATGTCTAGTGGGACACAGAAAGAAATTTTGGTTGCCAACTCAATAGTCACATTTATTTGCTTGCATTTGAATTCGTTACACTTTGCATTATCACAATTAATTTAGTCAGTTGAATAAATTCATTAACATTATTTGCTTACTAAAAGTAATTATTAAATCGGCTTAAAAATATTTTATTAATTTCCAGATAAGTTTTAAAATGCTGACATTCCAACAGATATTAAACTTTATAAAGAAGAGCTGAAAATTCAACAAAATTTCTCACTGTGTAGTCTGCCGCTCCGCTCGGCAAGTGACCTTTGCTGACGCAGGCCCTATTGATTTATGGCATTTATGGTCCTCGGAGGTGGAGCTGACACATCACAAACTGGCTCCATCGCCTCAATTACTGGACTGTAACATAAACCCCACTTTGTCTCGCTCGAAAAATTAAGCAATAGCAACAAATACACCCACTCCAATCAATTTGATTTGACACGCTTTTATGAGAATGAAAATTTAATTGAGTGCTCACACACGTATATTGATTGAGTAACTAAAATGCAATATTCAAACAGTGCTGCATATATGTATGTATACACCAGGGTGGTGACATTTTTCAAATGCAAGTGAATTTTGCAAGCACATTTCCGTTGTGCTAAACGTGATTGAAAGCGGAAATTGCGGCATGTTCTTTCTTTTGCTTCACGTTTCGCCGCTTCCGTTTGACAGCCACAAAATGGAGCCAAAGCACATCCTACTACATGTTGCCAGCTCCCTCTATATTCTCTCTCTCTCTCAGTCTCCCTCAATGAGTTTCTGGCTGCTTAAGCCTGAGTGACTGGCAAATCGTGTTTTTCAATTGACATTTGATAAAATTGTGTTAGAGCGTCCCCAGTCCCATCGAGTAGTTGCGCACTTTTAAGCTACCCAACTGAAATCGCTCAAGTGTTGGACAACGCGCGCTGATGCGATTAACGATGGCAAAATTCAGCGGCCGTCTCCTTTCATCCTGATTTGTAATACGCTTTCAATTCCGCAAATTATACTGTCTATGATTGTCAAATGTTGCATTTGATTGCATTCTTTAACATTTTCCTATACTTTCATATAGGTCTGAAGACTTATTGTTATATTTACAGCATGGCTTGTAGATTCTATCGATCTTTTGCAGTTTTGTTAACGCAATGTTTGAAATTAATAAAAACACGCTGTCAGTTAAATATTTAATAAATATATTTTATATAAATTTAAAATTTACCACGCATTGCTTTAATTTGAAAGAGCATTTTGCATTTGATTTCAACCTTTTCTATAGTGTCTGTAAAAGCGTTGCAATAAATCTATAAATTGTGGAAAATGCATAAAAAATACAGCAAAATCGACATTAAATGTGTTACACATAATTCAATTTGAATAACGATTTGATTAGGTCAAAAGGCCCTCGCTGCGCAAAATGGAGGTCATGTCAAACTGCAGCAGGACAATCAAGTACGATGTGGCTGCACTCACAGTCTGCAAAAATACAAAACAAGAAATGAATAAAATCGAAATAGCAGTGGAAAGCCAGTTGTCAAATGCAGTTGGTTGAACTAACTTACAGAGAATATGAATGTGTAGTCGAGTGCAAAGAGTCCAATGCCATTAAACTGAAAGTAACCCTCCCAGTGAAGGAATTGCAATGTAAACGATTTCATTTTGTTGTAGAACAAATCATTGCTCAACATAAAAGCGGGTTTCTTCTGCATAATCTCGTGCACGATCATCGCCGATTGCTTTGAATGATTGTTGGTATTGCAGCAAAGACGCAACACAATGTAGGCGACAATCATTGTGGTTAGACTCCATATGACATACAAATAGGTCATATAATCCAACAGGTAACTCTTGCCGCTCACCATGAAATTGACCTTTGTCTCTAGGAATATGCCAAAAATGGTGACCACAAAACAGGCCGCCATATAGGGTACACACTGTGGCCCAAATTCGCCATTTGTTATGACGCTCAATGCGAGTATTTTGTCGTGTAGTTTAAACAGATCCGGCAAATTGGCCTCCGAGGTGTTGCTACAAATTTTTGTTGACAAGGAAAAAGTGAGTTAAATGCAAAATATTTTTATTTTAAACCCTTGCAGAAAATGAGTTAATTAATTTTGTGAGTTCTGCAAGGGCGCTCAATATTCGGCATGCCGAGAAAAGCAGCTTTTTCTTTCTGTCTTTTTTGATTGCTTACTCGGTGTTTTCGCACACTATGGCATCGTTGTAATCAAAAATATCATCGTCCTCCTCCTCGCTGGTATTTAGCTCCTCCTCATCGTCATGCTTTGGCAATTGTGCCTTTTGTCTTTTCATTTCATCCGCTAGTTTTGGATCATTGCTGAATAAGGCTTTGGTTGCAGCTGCCTTTTCCTCCGTCGTCACCTTCACCTCCTGCTTCTTGCCCTCGCTCTCAATGTCGAAGATGGTGAGGGGGGCGCGACGATTTCGAGCCTCCTTGTTAATCTTTTCGAATAGCGAATTTATTTGCTCAAAGCGATTCGAAATGACAGACACATGATAGATGAATTCCCCTTGAATAATACTGCCAGCCAAATATGGAAAGCTTGACACCATAAATGGTATTATTGCATATTCACCGAAGGTGCTGCAAGTTATGCAAGAAGGGAGGGGAGGAGTAGATTAACATGGTTGAGATGTCGTTTTTGTTTGATTTATGAATTTACTTAGCGATGATCGATGTCACATTTATACGCTTATATAAATAATTTCAAAATATTATATATTTTCATCATTTCACGATTGTTTCCAGATGTATTTATAATAATAATAACAAATGTTGATATTCGCTATGATGAAACACTTTTAGGATAAATGTAAGTTATGAATTTTGCAAATGATGAGAAGAATTCCAAATGACTGATTAATATGTAAATATATTTATATAAATATTATACAAATATTTATATGATTTGTTTTTTAGAACCCTACAAATGACACATCATACTCACTCATACAAGTGCTTGGAATCGTAGTACAGGGCAAAGATAAAAACGCTGAAGATAAATAGCCAGGTGAAATGATAGGCAACCTTATGCTTAACCACCTGGGCTCGCAACTTATCCATTTCGGCAACACGACGGCATTTTTGAATGTCGACATCGATCTCGGCGAGATGCGCCTCAAATTCGACAAAGAACTGCTTGCGACGATAGAGACTCAGCAATGTGATGGTCACATAGAGAAAGGCGCCCAGATGCATAAAGAGATTGTTGCTCAAACGACAGACACTGTTGCAGGCATCCAGATAGGGCAGGCCATGACGTTCAAACAGATTGATGCCAAAATACGCAGCCAAATACAAACAGGGCATAATCAACATCATTGCATAGTCCAGCCCGAAGTTCGACTGTGATTGCTGACGATTTAAGGGTATGAGGCCAATGCCCTGAAAAAAAATTAATGCAAATACGTGTATATAAAATATTTGAAATTCTTGTTCAATTTTATGGCTGCTCACCATGGATAGCCAGTTCATAATTTGTATCATTTTGTTTATGTATGTTGCTCTCCAAACTAACTGCCTCGCTTAGCTGCACGCTCTATACTAAATTGCCCCTTCGAGTGGTGCTTCAATTTGAACCGTTATTTGTTTAGTGTGTTGTTATAATAAAAACGGTTTTATTGTGTGGATAATGCGCATACGTTCAAGATAAATATCTTTCGGAGTTGTGCGTCGTCCATTTGCTTTTAGCTTATTAAATGTGAGCCCCAAGTACACTGAGCGATACTTTGAAATGTGAACAACAGCACTCATATTTGTTTAGTAATAATATTTAATATGTTTTTTCCTTTAGCTGATCTCGTTAATTTCACTTTGTGAGCAACACTCGTAAAATCCCTTTTGCAACTATTTGCATTGTTTAATCATCCATTACGAGGCACTCGAACAATTTACCTGCAGTTGGTGGCATGCTGCGTGCCTAATCTAATATTTTCCACATATTTGCACCGTATTTTACTTGCTAATTAAACAATTATAAGTTAGAGGCGTGGCGAGGCGGCTTTCAGTCAAATTAACAACTACAGGAACTACAACAAAAGGCGCTCATGCTGCGCAGCTCTAAGAAAACCAATTAAAAGTAAAGCCCCTTGCAGCATTAAGGCCCAACACATGGATGATAAAATGCAAATTTCCCTCGAGCTGACGGATCCAAGTTCTGATAGGTTGGGGGCAGAGTCGGAGGAGAGAAGTTACTTATGATTCGAACAAGAAGGCTAAGTTGAAGGTGTTGCTTTTTGCTTTGGCATAGTTAATAATTGAGTTTGCAACTGAGGCACGCACAGCACAGCATAACAAGCACACACATAGCACACACAGCACACACACATGCAACGCACACACATATCGTCCAAAGCTTACTGCTTTGTAGCTTATGTCTCAGTTCGCGCTAAGCCCGCACAAATATAAACAGGAGTGCTCTAATCGAGAGTGTCCGTCTAGAAGTTATCCTGTTACTCCTGTTACCCGACACTTCTAGGTACTTATATATGTTGAAAAACAAACACAGATGTTGCAAGCTGTGCGCCTTATGCAGCTTTCTATCTGAGTACCTCACTACGAGAAATCAATTCTTCAATATTTTCTGCTTAGTTGAGTCTGATTGCTTGTACAATTTGTGTGGCATGCGTTTGTTATTTCGATGCTTTTTTTTTTAAGAAAATCACAAACAAGACCTGCACTGAGAAAATATATCCATAGAAATTATAAAACCTTTAATTCTGAGTAATAAATCTAATAAAAAAATTATTATTCATAAATTTAAATTAAGTTAAATCAAAAATTGAGAACTAATACTGCTTAATACATAATACCCGATTTAATCTTTTTTAGTGGGTACAAAAAACGCACACACACACATACACACAGTCCAACATGACAGCCTGGAATGGCACTTGGGAAATACACACACTCACACACACTCACACTCACTCACACGCTCGCATATTTGACTAGGCAGACGCAGCTTTGTCTACTCTGCGAAAATTGTGAATAGATTTAACTGCGCTCTTTCTCTATCCTCTCCTTGCTCCGGTGCGGCTTTATCATTTGGGTATTTAAATTTTGATAAACCCCTCCTGTTCCCTGGACCCTGGAGCTAAGTAAGTAAATTGAGAAGCGCATTAGTTTACTGCTGGTCGTAGTTATTGTTATTGCACTGCTTTGCTTGTAATAAACATGCCTCCAATCTGAAACTAGAGGAAGCGCTTTATAGCTACCCGTTTGTGAGATTTCTTGTTTTGGTTTCCCTTTTTATTTGCTCCCACTGGCGGTATCAATAAAATTGCGGTCATAAACACAAACCGCAATAGACCGCTACGCTGTTGGCACGCCCCCCATCCTAACTGGCATCCCAAGTGGCAGCGCTTTAGTCACTCAATCAAGTGGCAAAACATGTGGGGAGACGCCCCCTTTTTGTACGCATCTTGGGGCTTGTCGTAATGAGTTTGTTTGCTTTAGATTTTGCGCAAAGATTTGCCTAAACGTTTCTTTCGTTTGGCCTAAAATTACGTGCACATCCAAAGCTTTTTGGCAAAAACAGTGCAGATGGCTTGCCAAGATTCGCAGCATGTTGATTTTACCCACGAAGCTGAAACGATAGCAAATAAGGTGGCTGCCTTCTGTGATTCTCTGCTTAGCTTGTCCTTTGGGAATAATTTTCAAATTCTTTCTAATTTTATTTTAATTGTTGTTTTTTTTTATCTAAGCGCAAATGTATTGTAATGTATGTATTTGTCGATGGCCCTAAGTTTCAAAACACAATTATTATACCCTTGCAGAAGAGGGTATTGCAAGATTTTTTTTGTTTATTTATCGCTAGTGGTAGAAAAAATTCACAAAACATGTTTTCCATTTTTAGCATCGCTCACGGAAACTATTAAAATGGATATTCTTCAACGTACAAGCTAGAGTTATTTTGAATGAGAGCTTTAAAACTGTTAAAAGGTCTTACAGCGCATTAAAGTCGAGTTTATGATAGCTTTAAGACTGTGAAAAGCATCTACAGCGCATTAAACTCGAGTTAAAGTAGCCTAGCTAGGCGTATTTACAAGTTGGTGGGCGTTGGGACCTCTTTTGGCTGCAGACAAGTACTATTAAATAAGTTACACATTTTTCATACTAACGGCATTAGTCTCGCTAACAGTTTTCAAGCTGAATTTTAGCTTTAACTTGGGTGTTCGCCAGGACCTTAAGGAGTTGCCGAGGCACGTAGCATTGTGTTAGGATACCCTTAATGACTTTGTGCGTGTCATAATGAAATTCGACGCAATCTGAAGTGGGTATCGTACTACATACATAATTTTCTCGTCGCTTGTTGCGAAACTTGACTTGACCAAAATAATTATTTGTGCCGTTTGTTTTACTCCCTCTCTGAATGGCTTCGCTTATATAAATATTTCATTGAAAGCCATTCATAAAGGACATTGGCTCGATGCTGACAGGCGTTGGACGCCACGCCAAGCCACGTGCCCTGCCCGAGAGAGAGAGAGCCGAACAAACTGAGCAATTGAGCGTAAGCTGTTACAGCCAATTTCCCAAAAGCTTTTCACCACACAACTTTGCGTGTAAGCATTTTGAGTTCATTGCGTTGTTTCTGTGAATTTGACATGCACTTTGCAAGTGGCAATTTGTTGATTTTACTAAATGTCGAATGTGAAGGATAATTCTCTTTGTTACTGTGCATACTGCAAGCTGGGAGCTTGGAGCTTGTTATGTTGCAAATTCTTTAGGTCAATTAAGTTATGTCAATGTGTGGGAGCACATAAAGTTAGGTATTGAAAATGTACAATTAAAAATTACCAAAAAAATCCAAAAAATGCATAGTAATTTCATAACTTAAATGAATTTCGATCCTAAAAAGAGCTTATAAAATTAAATGGAGAATTAGCTAAGATGTCAAACCGTTGCCAAAAATGTATTCGTTTGCAAAATCGTTAGAGTTTTCACGCAATTATAACAGCTGAAAGTTTCCAAATGGAAATTTGGGATTGAATTTTTAAACAAACTTTGAGCGAAAATCATGCTTTTCAATTTGAATGCAGTATTAATCAAGATGCCAAATAAGGAAAATGCTTTTGAAAATCGATTCAGTGTCGACAATGTTAAGGAAATAATGAGAAATTTTCCCAAACAAACTTTTGAACTAAATATGGTTTTCCAAATTTGAATTCAGCAGTTGCAGATGCAAATCCAAAGACAAAATAGAATTGTACACGTTTAGCCGAGACGCATGCCGCTTGCAGCGAAATGAATTTCTGGTTGCAGCACAAAAGTATGCACCACTTTTTGAGTTACTCAACTGAGACAAAGAAAGATCAAACGATCGATGACTTTTGATTGGATACGTGTGCGATTTAAACATAGCAAGCGAAGAAGAAGAACAGCAACAAAAACAAAGGCACCGTTTTGCTCGATAGGTGTGCGGCATTTGGGATGTGTGTTGTGTGTAATGTTTTGTGTAGTCGTGGAATAAAAGCACAGCGCAGCGGACGTCGCTGCTGCTCCGTCTGCTGTGTGTTGAACTTGTTAATAATTCAAGTGTTTTAGTGCGAGTGTGTGTGCGATTGCATTATGTCTGTCCATCATTGCATTGATCACAAACAGGACACAAAGGATGCCCGTTTGCTGCTGCCGCCTTTTGTGCCGTGTGCGCCAATTCAGAAAATATTCATTGATGATTTGACAATGGAGCGAAGACGCCAATGGCGTGTGCCCTGGTTCCTATTGTTGATGTGCTTTGTGCAGGTAGTTCACACTCATAACGACTGCTGCAGTCGCTCCACATTTCGTCTGTCACAGCCGGAGAGTCTGTTCAATGTGGCGTATGCGTAATGATGTGAGCCAAATGTTCTATCTACATGAGCAGTCTGTGCCTCTGTCTGCTTGTTTGATTCTTTGTGTCTGTGCCATTTTTCACTCAAACAAATTTAGTTCTGAAATTTGTTTATATATTTTCGCGATTCAACCACTTACGGTTAATAATTACTTTTACTTTTTGTTTATACTTCGCACTTGCCCCTTTGCGCGTTGTTCAGTCGGAATTTTGAATATTTATGTTCAGTATATGAAATTCGTGAGAACCGCTTTATGAATTCTATTTTTAACAGCTTATCAGTGTTTATATAGGTTTATATATTTTTGTTCGAGCACGTCAATTGATATCGATATAAATATATGCTTTTTTAGAGTATACTGATTTCACAAGTCATTTTCAAATAGCTGGTTATTGACTCATCATTCTTACAAATGCATGCGGGAGTAATTATAAGGAAATAATAGATAACCATTCAATAAATTGATAAGAAATTTACTTACTCTAACTTGCAGGTTGGTTTTTTGAATTAGGAATGTGTATTTCGAAATAGATTTATGAGGACTTTTTTTTACTGATTACAGAAATGGGCAGACTAAGTATATAAATAGATTATATTTGCAAAATATATTTACGCTTTTGCTACTCATGTTAAGAAATAAACTCTAAAGTTAATTTTTTATGACGAATACCTTCCACACATTGGCCGACTCGTAAATAACTTGTTGCCTTTCCAATTTATATGATGACTGCCAAGTGTTTTATGCGATGCTGTGTGTCAGCAAGTGTTGCGGTTTTCTGCACAAGTTGTACGATTTGTTACAGTTGTTGCATTCGATTTTCAACACCCACTCACTCAACTGGGGAGAAGTCGCAAAAGTGTTTCCCTGCGGTTCCCATCTTCATAATTTGACCCAATTATTAATGAGCAGCTCGAAGTCGTGCTATAATTTATTTGACATATTCGCTAACTACGCACAATAATGACTAGATCGTTGTTAATTGCTTGAGCCCAGCCTCACAACACGATATTCATGCCATATTACACAATCTAAAACACAATTCCAATCACAATCGATGTGGCTCGAGTTTTATTGCCATTTTAGTCGGCGTTGTTGTTAAATGCTGCAACCGGCATTTGTCATATTTGGTGTGATGCATGTTGCACCGATTTGGTGTTGTTGTCTTCAAGATTGCGATTGTTGCTGTTGTTGTCGCTGCTGCTACTGCTGCTGCTGCTACTGTCATGTCAAGCAGCACAGCGCGTTGAGGCATCTTGGCACTCACACTTGGACATCTCACACTTGGTTGCTGAGCGAAAGTGACACATGACTTGACATAATTTTTTGTGGGTTTCTGATCGATAGCACTGTGCAACAAAGCGCGCCTTGTGCTTATTAGAGTGGAGAGTGCTGACAATTTTTAGACAATCTACGCTTATAAGACTAATGTGTGGAATTGTAAAGTTAGCCTACAGTTTCAAGATAAACATTCCATTTACTCTATTAGAGTACTTTATCTTTCATATAACAAATAGCTTGATATTTAATTAAAAAATGAATAACTTGTAACTAAAAGATGAGCAATATTGCTATTATCTCTTGTAAAATAGCCAACATAATATGACTGCACACAGATAGCTGACAACCATAATGCTGAGCATTACAGGACAGACTGCTTTGGCCACATTCTTGTAGCGCAGTCTAATTGCCTCTGTAGCGCTTAGGGTGATTTATTGTCGTTTCCACACACACATTTGCAGATCTCGCTGCATCTGATTGTCAATGACTGTATGCAACGTCGTCTCATCTACAAGCCAGAGCTGTGGCACGAATATTGGCGCTTCTTTACCTACATGCTGCTCCATGCGGATCACTGGCACCTGTGGATCAACATTTGTCTGCAGGCGAGTTAATGTTACCCACTGAACCACTTCCAACCGAGCGCCTAATGTTTTCGTTTTTTTTTTTTTACTATTTTGTTTTGTTTTCATTAGTGCTGCATTGGGGTCTGGCTGGAACTGGAGCAGGGTCATTGGCGGGTGGGTGTGGTCTATGTGGCGGGTGGCATTTGTGGTGCATTGGCCAATGCCTGGCTACAGCCGAAGCTGTCATTATTGGGCGCATCGGCAGGCGTCTATGCCCTGCTGTGCAGTCATTTGCCGCACCTGGTTTTGGTCAGTCAACTGTGGCAACATCGAATGCAACCGCAATTTAATTTTCATTTCGCTTTCGTTTTTTTTTTTTTCGATATTTATTATTATAGAACTTCTCACGATTGTCGCATCGCTTTATTCGCATTGCCGCCTTGCTGATTTTGCTGGTGAGCAATGTGGCCTACACAGCATTTCACTTTTGCGTAAATCACAATCGGGATCCACGCATTAGTCTGGAGGCCCATCTAGGCGGGGGAGCGGCGGGTGTATTAATTGGATTTCTTGTTTATCGGCGATTGCAGCATTGTCACCCGCGTTATTTCTAACTAATTTCATAATTTATATATAGCTTAAGTTAGTCTCTAATATTTGTAATTCCACTCAAGTCGGCAGGAAAGAGATTTATGAAAATATACATTTAATATTTCTTTTGTGTGCTGTTATGTGTAAATTTTGGTCACGCAATTGACTTCAACGCGTTCTTTTGGGACGTGCTTAAATTTCTATGCTAAACGAATTGTCTGGAATAAATACTAATTTTACACACTTCGTATGGTCTTATATGGTTCAGTCACATACTCAGCTAATTAGCTATGAAAAATGATCGTAATCATACACAGCTATTTTAATCTGCTTTTCTATGTTAGGCTCATTAATTATTTATGAGTGAACTGAATCATAGAGATTTTCAGATAAGTAATTTGCTTGAAATGACATATTTATCAACATTGTCATTGTACATAAGTATTTAGCTTGGAGATTGCTGTGCGTTTTTTTTTATTGAATATTTATATTTAGTTATTGCTTTGCACTCGTTGAGGTTTCTCGTTACAAATTGAAATATTAATGTTTTTAATTTTATTCATAATCATTCGGAAAACATAAAAAAAACATTTTCTAAGAGTAAAACAGTTCATTGTTATGTTTATTATTTTTATGATATCTTTATTTTAAAAAATTTACCTTTATTAGTAATAATTTAGTATTAAATTTAGTATTTATATGTAATAAAATTATTGTTTTGTTTTTATCATTATAATTATTTTCAATATAAATTTTTATTTCGACTCAAATTCAGAATTAAATGCATTGAATTAAATAAAAGTTTTGATTACATTCAGCTGAAGCGCATAGCTAAATCTATAATACAACATATTCTTAAGGGAAGCTACGATTTGCGGGCTAAAACTAGTCTACGACTATATTAAAGAGCGGATAGCTTAAAAGTAACTAAGTGCTATGTGCATAAATTAACAGCTTAGGTGGAAAGTAGGCAAATGAGAGAGATGGCTTAAATGTTAAGCACACACGCACGCCGAAGCGGAGGGGTGGATTGGAAAGAGGGAGGGGGTTGCTTAAATTAACAGTCTAATGGGCCGCATTTAACGCCCACCTCGGTGCATTTGCATTCAAGGCATTGATTGGATAACTCGACTATAATGCGACCAACGCGATACATGCGACCGTATATATTGCAGCCAGCTAATTTTAGTATGCCCGTTGGATCCATAAGGCCGTCACCAGCAGTGACGACACCACTGCCTGCACCACCCACCCTGGTGGCACCACTTGCATCTGCGATTGGCGTTGCTGCTGTTGTTGTTGTGGTTGTGCTGCTGCTGCTGCTGCTTGGCGCATGCTGATAATGATGAAATTGCTGCAACGGTTGCTGCTGTTGTTGTTGCTGCTGTTGCGCTCTCACTTCATAGCTGGCGTCCATGAAGGGCAATTTGTCGAATGGCGACATTAAAAATGGATGCACTGTGCTGGTAGCAAGTGTTTCTGTTGCTGCTGTGCTTGTTGCTGCTGTTGTTCTTGTAGTTGCTTCTGCTGTTTTTGCCGTTGATGATGTTATTAATGTAGTTGGTGGTGTACTTTTGGTTTTAGCACTTGTCTGCGCTGCGGTGACCATTGAGCTATTTCTGCTAATGCTGTTGTTATTGTTGTTGCTGTTGCTGTTGTTAACGGGAGTGCGACGCGTGGCTATTTGACCTTTGTTTCTGACTGGTTTTGTTGCCATTGCCGTAGGCTGATTGCGTCGATTGCCCGATGGCTTCTGCTTTGTTTTGTTGCCCTTTTTGTGACCACGTACTGCTGGCGGCGTGGCAGTTGGTCGTTGTGTGCTTGTTGTCACTGCGGTTGCTCTTGTGGCTGCGGCTGTTGGTAATATCTTGAAGGGCGGCACTGTGCTGTTGCTGCTGCTGTCGACTGTTGGTGCTGCTGTTGCCGCCGCTAGACTGGGCAAATTCATGCCCAGCAGTTCATTCAGCAGCTCATCCAGTTTATTTATTTCACTTTTATCTATCAGCGATGTTTGTTTGGTTGTCGTTGTCATTGGTGCAGCTGCTGTTGTTGCTGCTGTTGCTTTAGAGCCGGATGATTTGCTTATGCTGTAAGTGACACTTTCGATGTGTTGTTGCAGCTGCTGTTTTTGTTGCTGTTCCTGTTGTTGGTCCTGCTGCGCTGTTGGTTTCTTGTGCTGGTGATCCTCAATGAGGGCGTCGAGATTCGGTGAGCTTTCCGTGTGTATTACATCCTTAAAGGGATCTGGGGTTGTGATTTCTGTGGTACACCAAATTCAGAGAGGGTAAACTAAATAAGTTGACTATTTATAAGAAAATGTTGGGTGTTAAGAGCGACTTTTTATCATAGCGTGCAAACATCATGCCGTTGAAATTAGGTTAAATATTTAGAGGTTAGTTGGAAACTTTTCACAAAGGAGAACTTACGGAATGTGAAACCCCCCAAAAGGAAAAGAAGAATAAGCTCACCTATTGATGCCGTATCGTTGCCATCCTGAGGTGTTGTTATATCAATCAGATGCTGTGTGACATGATAGTTATCGCCCAGCAGGACATTCGATGTCACATGATCCTGCAGCACTTCGCCATCGATGACCAACGGATCCTTGGGCATAAAGCCGCCCTCCGTTTCGGTGGGTGGTGAGAAGCCACTATTTACTGGCGGTTGCACCACTTGATCTTTGAAATCGTATTTCACATAGCCAGCACTGCCCTCGTATTTGCCGCCCACCTGCACCATGGGCTCGGGTGCAGTTTCAACTGCCGGCACCTCCACATTGAATTTGTATTTATAGGCTGCCTGATCATTCTGGTTGTTGTTGTTGTTGTTGTTTTTGTTGCTGTTGTAGTTGTTGGCGTGTAATTGTGATTGCTCAGCGTAGGGCGAGTCAAATATGTTAATATCCATTTTATCGGAAGCCACTTGCGAGGAATGCAATCCATGTGATTGCTGATAGAAATTTTGATGGTTGTAGTTGTCGTGTGGTTGCAGCTGGGGCGCTGTATCCACCGCATCCGTGGGTAGAAACGGTATGATCTTAAGATTAGGCAAACTGGGCGGCAAGGTGGGTGCAATGCTATCGTTGTCATCCAAAGGTTCTGCTTCCAAAATCGTTGGATTCGTTTTGATGATCAGCGGCTTGGTGGTGCTCGTTATGTGAACCGTTTGGTTGCGCTTTAAGCTGGGACGGACGGTTGTTTTGGTGGTTCTTGTTGTGGGCTTCGATGTGGTTGTTGTTGTGGGTGATTTGCTTGTGATTGGCGGTTTGCTTGTTGTGGTTGTCCGTCTGGTGGTTCGGCTTGGCTTCGGCTTCGCGGTTGTTGTTGTGGGCTTGGGTGTAGTTGTGCTTGTCGTAGACACCTTTTTAGTGGTGCTAACTGCTTGTATTGGCTTAGAAGTAGTTGTGGTTGTTGTTGTAGTGGAGGTGATGCTGGGCATATTTCTGTAGGTTACAGGCTGTCCATATTTACTAGTGACCACAACCATGGGTGGTGTGACCGTTAGATTGGCTAGCTTGGAGTTAATGCGCATGTGGTGTGGTTTATTGCTGCCCAGTGGACGAAACATGGGTGGTGCATGGAAAACAATGGGCTGTCTAGTTGTAGTGGTTGTGGTTGTTGTTGTGCTAGTTAAATTATTATGACGCATATCGGATAGATTTTCGAATAGAACATTTAATAGACTGGGTGGTTTAACAGTGGTACTAGGTGGTGGCCAGTTTGCCGTGTTGGAGAGAACAATTTGTTGCGCCTCCGCGGGTAGTTCACCCACAGCAATCTCGCCCTCCTCTAAATGATCATCGAAATCGTCGGCAATGCGTTCTATGCTATGCTTTGTCGTACTAACTGAGGTTGGCATTTCTGTGCTCTCATCCACAAGGGTCTCTGTGGTCACTGCGGCAATCTCCTCGTCATCGGGACCCAGCAGTATATCTACCCAGGACATGGGTTTCTTTGACGTTGTTGACTCTGGCGTAATGGTTGCCTCATTTTCCGTGTTGGGTCCCAGCAGCAAGTCTAGAAAACTCAGCTCGGTGGTGCTGCTTGCTTCAGGAGTAGCTTCCTTACTAATGGAGGGTATTGCTGTTGTGCTCGATGGACGCCCCACCAAGTTCATGTTGTTGGCCAGCATTTTATTGTTGTTGCCATCGATGAACTGGAGACCTTCGCGTAAAGTATCAAAAATGCTCTTCTCGCTGCTTGCCAGAAGGGCATCGCGCACGGGCGGCTCGGTGGGATGACGATCCAGTGGATAATGCTCGGCCATTGAATTTTGTGGCATCAGCGTAGCTGCTACTCCTGCCTCCAAGTCCTGCTCCTCCTTGCCAAACAATAGATTGTACAAATTAAATTGTCGTGAGCTCTGCGAACGTCGATAATCCCGCTGACTGCCGCAATCGTAACTGGAGGGACAACACTGACCCTTCGGCACCACCGGAATGCAATTCTTCAAAGCTGGCGCACATTTCTTGGGCGCACAGCGTCTTGTGCCGCGTATGCAGAAACATATGTCACACGGCCTATCCGCATCCGAACGCATCTTCTGCCCCTCGGCATAGAACTGGGAGTCTACGGTGCAGCCGCGATTACGTTGCAATCGCTGCGACATGCGCTGGAAGTGTTTATTGGAGTTCTTTCGATAGCGCACTTCCTGCGACGATTTGCCCGAAGTCTTGCTGCTGCAATCGTACCTCACCGGGCAGCAAGTGGAGTCGACAAATATCGGCTTGCAGCCGTCCACGGGCAACATGCACTTGGGCTTGACACACTTTTCACTACCCCCTGGGAAACATAGTAAGAAATGTAATTAATAAATCATTAATATTATACCCAAATAATGGTCCTACCTACTGTTCTATCATTCTGTACTGTAGATAAGAAATGTATTTTGTCTCTCTTATGGGGACAATGTATTCAATATTGTAAAATCTACTTGAATTTAAATTGAGATACCATTTTCACTTTATATAATCTTTTCATTTTATAATTAAGTTTTCTCTCCTTCATTCAGTAATATATACAGTAAGGCGCCAGTTGTTATTTTCGCTTATAAAAGTGTACAAATTGCAGAGTAATTAACTAGATATTAATTACATACTCTTCCACGTATACTCTAGATATAATGTTCTCATTTTCAGTTGTCATATACTGTTCTGGTGTTATTTAGTTTCTCCAATGATTGCTCCTAATTTATTTTGCCACTTCATTTACGTCATTTACTGATATAAATTATTATTTCCACTTCATGCTTTGATTCCCACTAGCTGGCAGCCCACAATTGCTACGCCTTCTTATTCCTCACATACAAGTTTCCATGATATTTCACTTACCAATGCAGTAGCAATAGCTGCACAGATTTGAAGAGGACATTGCCGATCCCGACTTGTACACAGTTCCATTCTTTACACACACTAAAACCAAAATAAACAATCAAATCAGTTTATAATTTACAGAGCGGTGTCCTTTGCTTTTGACTTACCAAACAATTCGACGTCCGAGTCATCTGAGCGTCTCTGTAGCATATTGTCATTGACCACCCGATCGATGGACTCTCGCTCATAGTGATCCAGATAGGCGATGATGCGTCGCTTGGTGGGTATCTTGTAGAAGGCATCCAATCGGGCACACGACAAATAGGGGCAACAGGTGTTCTTCTTTTGCACCACCACACAGCCACGTGGCGGTGGCATTGGCATCTCGGGGCAAACTTTTAATCTACAGACGAGAGTCTTTCGATTGCACTGACAGTTGAGGCACTTTTCCATGCTGGGCACCACCGATTTGTCCGCATACCAGGTGCCATTATGAAGACAGCCTTTATGTTGGGTGATAGAAAAGAAGTAAAATGGGAAGAGCTCAACAAAATGGATTTTAAAATGCTCTAGATTTATTGAGACAAGAAATTCAAGCAGTTTCCTGCCTGAATACGCTACTGATCCACATGGTAGCGATTCATTAGCTTTTGTGGATCGGCATAGTATGAGGGAAATGCGGCTCCCGATATCATCATCTCCGGTGAGGCACCATAGCGGTAAAGCTTCTTAAAATGCGACTTCTTTGACAGCACAGCAGGCTCCAGATGCTCAAGCGGCTCCAACTGCTCCTGGTCTTGTACAGCCTCAATACCATCCTGGGCATTTTCAGACTGGAGCTGCTGCTTCTGCAGCTCGTGCTGCAGGTCGTGTTGCACGCTACATTGTATCATCATAGGCTGCTGCCACATATACGGATACACTTGATTTCCCTGTGGACTCGTGACCATTATGAAGCCCTGTGCTGGTGCCATCGATGGCATATTCAACACAGTCGTGTTTGGCACTATGCTCTGTTGTGGTATGGGCAAGTAAACGGTTGTCTGGTACGCCAACTGCTCCTGTCCCGGTTGAAGATTATACTTTTGTGACCACATATTGAAAAGCGATGTTTTAACTCTCTTAACAAACTAACTTTTAAAATTGTATATTGTATATACTTCTAGCTTTAGAACGATGATGTGAACAGTACAGAGTCATGAATAGTTTTAAAAAGTTTTATGGGCTTATACAATGTACATTTCTCCGAGTAAAGCCAACTGGGATACATTTTGGTATACGAGAATCTTTTAAGATTATTTTAAGTTGTATAATTTCACCCATAATCATTTTGGTTACAAATTGACAAAGTTCAAGAGTATAACTAACATTTGACTATTTACATACATAGATACATTTTACAGCTCATTTAATATATAAAATTGTCAATATAATATAATATCGCAACTTATACACAAAAAAACCATGTTTTGAATCTCTCCAGTTTAGTCTTTCTCTTAAACGTTAACTTAACAAATACATGATTCAGATTTCCGTTAAAGTTGAATAATTTCACTAATTTAAATTAAAGGGAAGTTCAAACTTAAGTGAGTTGAACTTTAACTAAGCCACAAGTTTCAAAGTTTGAATGACACAAATTAAAACTAAAATAAGCAAATGTGGTTTTCTCTTCTATTTAACTGTTACCAATATTTTCACGCATGTTACCGTTTCGCTTTTTGGGGGCTGTGGGGGTTCGATGCTCACCTGTATTCTGCGTGATAAATGCATCCAACTGTGCGGGCAATATAGAAATGAATGCCACCGATAATATGCTGACTAAACGCAGTGTCATCTTCGTTTCACTTCTCCTTCTTCCGCTGCTGTGGGCCGTTGCACGCATGAATAATCCAACGAGGTGGAGGAGGGGGGTGCAGCAAACGTCACCGGCTCCAACTCCAACTAAACTCCGACTCGGAGTCTGAGTCTAAGTCTTAAGTTGTCTAGAGTGCGGGCTCTGCTTGTGGCTCGGCTCTTTTTCTAAGCAAAAATAGCCAACTAGTCTGGCTCCAGGTTCAACTTCCAAGTCCAGGTCCAGCTTCGGCTACACAACTACAGCTGGGGTCGTATCTAATACGTGAAATGTGTGTCACGCAGCGGCAACTTTCCAATGACAAGCGAATCGAAGCGTCTGCCGGCAACTGGTGGCCAGCTCATGCTCAGACATATACTGAATTCAACCAGTTGGAATTACCCGCACAATTGTTGACGTGCCACGGAGCAGCACTTAACAAATGAGCAAATGATACAGGTCGTTGTCGCAGTCGTTGTTGTTGTTGTTGTTGCCAAAGTTCTGCCACACTTTTAATAAAGCATAATACAAAAGAAATTTGTAGTCGCCGTTTGTTGTTAGCTGTAAGTCAAAACAATAGAGATACACTGTTCAAAAAATGATCTTAAGTTCATATAAATTCGATTAATAGTTTGATTTAATGCAACATGGAATTTATTCAGTTACATTCAATCAAATTTTATTGCTTTGAAAGTCCAATATTTGAAATTCTTTGCCCTCTTTGAATTTTGGTTGTAATCTCTTTTTCTCTCCAAACCTCACTTTCTCTCTTTCAATTTAAATTCCGTAAGAATTTTATTTATTTTACAGTGTAGGGAGAGAGGCGTTTAAGGTCAGGTGAGTGACTGCCTTTTAAAAGTACTGTACAAATATTATAATATCATAATGACTGGACAGCCACAAATGCGTGTTTTTATTATATGCAAACTTTGAACTGGTTGTAATGCTTGAAACCATCTCGAAACTTAGATAAACATCTGAATTTTATTATGGAAACCATAGCCGTTTCGTATTTTTATTCATACGCTTGTTTTCTCCACAGAAATGTTACTTAAGTAACATCAATTTCGTTAAGTTTTACAATTGAGATTCGTTTAAAAATGTGATAAATAAAAATGCTTACACTCTATTAATAACTTACAGCTTAATTGTAAGTATGCTATATTGGAAAATCATACGAGTTAATTCATTCTCAATTCACTTCTCTGTCCGTTGGTCTAATTGCAATATTTCCCACAACTTTATAGCTTTGCTTACATATATTCTCACATAAAATTCTAAACAAATTGGTGCGCAAGGACAGAAATAGGACATGAAAATTATGACAAGCAGCTTCTCTTCAGCGGAAACGCTGGGAACATGCCATTAATTAAAATCGCAACTCAGTTCTTGACACGAACCGCTGCTATAAATAATATTGATCAACAAAACGACAAAAAAAAAAAAAAAAAATTAATAAATAAAAAAAAAGCGGAGAGAAAAAGAGTAAAATGAAACTGGTACCCAGAATCAGCACACAGCATCAAGAACCACTCACACTCGGACGTGTCTCCCCTGCCAAGAGTTGCATGCGAAAAACCAAACAAACAAATAAACAAACGTGAAAAACAAACAACGACAAAGCAAATGGCGGTCACTGCCAGTGAAAGAGCCCAAAACCAAAACCAAAACCAAAACCGTCTTAACATTTCCAGAACGAAACCACACGACCACAACTGGTCAGGCTCATGCACCACAACATCCACTTTCATTAAGAACGTGATTAGCCGACAGACTCGACAAAGTTGCATGCAAATTCAAAGCATGACACAAGGAACATCGAGCGTTTCGATTTCAGTAAACCGATATAGTATGCTCTATCTGCTCCGTAGATTATCATTACTCAGAAGTGCCAAAACAAATGTAGTCAGACGTAATTAAAGAATTTAATCGGACACTGTCAGGAATATTTTAATAATACCACAGAAGCTTATAAAACTTTCAAAAAGAAATACTTTCAATTTACAAGAATGAGTTGCCAGAAACGGGAAGGCAGTACACAGACTACTTGAAAATGAATGGTGAAGAAGACTGAAAGCTAAACCAGCCTAAGAGAGATTACGAAAGCTCTAATAATAGAATAAATATATATTTTATGTGATGTGCATATATGTGAAATATTCTAAATGTTACAAGCTACTTGATGAGTTTACCAGACCCACTGAAAATGACAGAAAGTGTGACATGAGCAAGAAGTTCGCTTAATTGGAGCTCCTCTCATGGCTTGGCATACGAGCAGAAACTCGGTTGATGTGCTTCGTTCTCATGACAAGTTTTAATCAAGCTATTATCGTAATGTCAAGCCCCTGAACCGGCGCTGAAACTTTCACGCTAGTAGCTAAACTTGAAAACGAGAAAAAAGAAGCAGTTTCAGTTTCACACAATAAATCACTGCAGTTGATTTTTATTTTGTCTACTGTTTTGGGTCTTTTAATTGAATTCACTTGGCTCTCATTTGCATGCCAACAAAGCGTACTTGGCCATGAAAAGACGCCAGAATCAAACAAAATTGAGTAAGCTGGAATTTTGAGTCAGTTAAGTGCGATCTTTCTCTCTCTTTCTCCCCCTGCTGACTTAAGAGATTGTCTGAAAAGTGAGCTGAAATAAAAATAAAGTGACGCAGCTGTTGGCCTAGGGCTAAAAGTTGGTAAATACTTAATTTGGCACTTTCTTCACGGCGGAAATTGCAGTTGGCACTGCTGGTGGATAGCTTCTTGAAAACTCTTTCGACTTAATTACAGCTCTTTAACGCAATCAGCATCCGCGCGAGATAAATCATGGTTTAAAGGAATTGTGGATTACTAGCGCGCATGGAACGCACTCCCAGATACAATTCAAATGAGTATTCAGAACGTGTGTATAAAGCTCATAAATAAATTACAGTTATTACAAACAATGCAAAGCAAAGCAATACAAAACCCAAACCAAAACATTAAAGAAAGCTGTTTGTCGAGGCTGTGGGAGCAATTGTCTTTCACGAGTGTCCAAGAACTCAACTCAACATTGTAACGGGGCCAACAATTACGCCCCAACAACATAATTTTCGACAAAAGCAAGGAATACACTGTGAGAAATGCTAGACAAATTAATAAAGTAATTAATTTTTATTGTGTCTTCGAGCTTATTGCCGGGGAAAGTGGTAAATTAAGTGTCTTAAGCTTTGATTATTATTAGGTAATTAAAAGTCAAGTTTAGATTTTGCCAAAAGATTGATGCGTCCAGCTGGGCACTTGGCGGTTTAAATTAAGAACAGTGTCATCATTTAATTATTGCATAGGGAAATCGACAGTGAGCCGGTCAATGGAAAATCTGTGGATATTAGAATAAAATGCAGAAAAAGTTGTAGAGAGTTTTAATGAGGCTGAACAATTGTGTGCGATTCTCCTCACTTTCTTTTAAAACAATTAAGAGCCAATAATTAAACTTGGCAATTTTATATGCTTCCGAGAGCTTTAATTTGCAATGCATTTTAAGATCCAAAAGTTTTTCTTCTTAGCCATAAACTAGAACGTTACCTACTTAATTTAATTTCTAAATAATTTATCATGTGTAAAGTCAATTATATTATAAAGAATCTTCATCAGAATCAAACACGAATTGAGTGAGAGTAACTTCAGTTTCAAACAATCAACTCTATGTTTTTTTCAGACCCACCAAAGAAATCAACCTAGTTAACTGCAGCTTTGTCAGCTGTCCCATAAACCAATTTACCAATCTACAGCTGCAGAAAAATAACAATAAGAAGAAGGAAATGGACAAACAAAGCTTCTTGTTTCGTATTTTGATATCAAAAAACTGGCAGAGCTATAAATTCTGAAGCGCGACATCAATTCCAGGCAATAAATTTGCTATTGAACACTTGTATCTTGTATCTGACAGATACTCTTGTTGTTGTGCAGCAATCGCTTCGATTTGACTATTTGACACAGTAGCAACGCCCCACTGACAGAATTTTGTGTTTCAAGCCACTTTTTTGCTCTCTATTCGGTCTTGGACTTCAACGATGATTTGTGAAAGGCGCATACAACTGGGCTCTAATCAGCACCCAACTGGCTACTGGGCATATTGCGTTCTAACTTATAATTTGTGGCGCAAAAAAATAAAGAAAACTTTCACCCAGTTGCAACTTGAGTTCATATTATGTAAATCTCAGGCAAGATAATAATAGACAATGCCTAAGCCTACATTTTCACTTTTTGCAAATCGAAGTCGGACTCGAGCACTCGAGCTGACAGCGGAAATCGAAATCAGTGAATGATCTGTGGCATAAGCATATGAATAATAAGATCTTGACTAGTCAAGAATTCTTTAGCTATTCTTTTACTTTGTTTACTTTACACCATTTCTAACTTGGCCATTTCGAATCGAGTGAAACTTGTGCCAGTTGCTGTTGCTATTGTTGTTTCTGCTGTTGGCTCGTTTTTTTTTTTGTTGTTTTTTTTTCATAGTGTGCCAAAACAATTTGTTGCCCACGCGTGCTCGCAGTTTAGGGTAGAGTGACCATTACTAGAGCTGGTTTGTAGACACACCTGACCATAAAATAAGAGGCCACCCAGCCCGTACATGTGTGGCTTCTTAAATTTATTCTGCGCGCAAATTAAGAACAACAGCAACCACGACCAACGCATTTTTACCCAGTGAGCAATTTTCATGTCGAACTCAATGGATGCAACTTTTGCGTGGCTGTCTGTCTGATCGTCTGATCGTCTGCTTCCCTGGCTTCCCTTTTAGAATGTCAGACAAATGCCAGTCATTTGTTGGCAGGCAAACATGTTTCATACAATTCACCCCGCTATTACTCTCCGCCACCAATCAATCCACACGAGTCACAGCCACAGCGGCAAACTTCGCGTCTCAAGCTATTAAAGCCTCCAGGGTTCAATAAATGGGCGTCGTTTATGCACCTCATCATCAGCGATTGCAGTGATCGCATCGCAGACTTTTGCAGTTCTTTTTCTTCTTTTTAATTGTCTTTTTTTTCCAAGCGGAAGTTAGGAAAAGAAATGAACGATAAACAACAAAGCAAACTGATGCAATTTCGAAGAATTTGTGCTCTCAATAAAAAAGAGTATATGTATTTTAATGTTAAATTACATCAATTTCTAATTTATAAATGTAATCCCATTTTGCATTCAGTCAAATTTCTAAGAAGTTTAATTATCTTGTGATATAGTTTTTGTACTTCCCGCTAATCTTAATACATCATAATCTTAGTAGATCATATTTTCTTAAAATTCTTTGTCTCATTCACTTATCTAACCGAATATTTTTACCGTCAGCGCTCAAAAGAAACCACTGAATTTTCTGTGAACCGTGAGGTGTTTATATCAGATGCTATACTTCTTAAATATAATTATAGGGAATAGGTGTGTGTGCTTGGCACGTGTTCTGTTTAATTAACTGTCCATAGGGCTGGGCGCAGGTCTGGACGGTGCATATGGCCAACAGTTTGGGCTTTGACTGGTCGGGTGAAAGTCGCCAGGTACATGAAATTAGAACAACTGCACAATAAAGTGATTGCAATGGAAAGGCACTCCAACTACAACACAAAAGTGCTTCTGGACCCGCTTAAAGCTGCACACATACACACACACACCTTTCACAGCGAGTCACAGAGTCACAGAGGAAGCCAAGTTCTAAGCCACATTAAGTACCCAGAGCATTAAGTTCATTGGCCATTTTCAGCTCTTTTGCCCATAAATTTTGTCAGTTGCTTTGTACTAGGTCATTAAGCCAAATTGTTGTTGCTGTTTCTGTACAGTTCGTGATTCTCGCTTCGCATTATAATAAAATTGTCAACCTGACAGCTCCGATTAATATAGACTTCAAATTTATCAAAGCATAAATCATGTCTGCAAAAAAAAAGCAAACAAGCAAAGAAACAAAAAACTTAGAGCACAAACTTTGTCTCAAGTTGGCAATTTGAATTTAATGCGACTTGAGGCCAAGTTGCAAGCTCTGAAGCCAACGACCCAAACGTCTGCCTCGGGTAGTTGCTACGGCTCTACCAGGTCTTCAAGCTCTTCCAGCTCTTCGTCAGGTTGGAAACTTGTTTTAACTTTTTTTTAGAACTCTGTTGAGTATGTTTGTGGGCCTAGGAACAATGCACGTTATCAAAGTGCAACTTAAAGTACTTCATTTTCCCTTTTCCTTCAATTCTGTTGGCTATGCAAATTCGTATGAGAATGTATGCGGCACAACAGTTTCCGGGCACATTTGTCGGGGCGACTTGTAAACATGGCCAAAAGCCGTTAGACAACAACAACTGCCTACTGGCTAACCAAATTTGCGTGACTTGTGATTTTATTATCAGCTGGAGAACTCTCTAGTCCATAAATGGTATATGCAGACAGTTCTGATAAATAACTGACAGCTGCTTAACTGTCAGTACCAACTAAAGACAATAAAATCCATGCGCATACAATTTATGTAGTATCTTCAGCCACAACTTAGGCGAACTTTGAGGCTGCAGATTTATTACAAGCAGTTGTTTGTAATTTATGAAAGCGTTTAGCTATTGTTCTTAAGTTTATTATTACAAGGAGTTGTACGTAATTTATGAAAACGTTTAGCTATTGTTATTATCTTAATGACGAAATTACACAAGTGCAAAAATATAAAAAAAGGATTTGCTGTAAATAACTGTAAATTAATTGTGTATTTTATATTTTCGTAAATCTGCTTAGTATAATATTTAATATTTGGATTTTCAAAAATTGAATTACATCTCTATATAAGCTACACATAATCTAAAAAAGTCGACATTCCAATCATAATTAACGTGGAGACCGATGAGTGGTTTTGTAGTTTTAAATTTTCTACATATATGAAAATACTTCTCTGCTGTACTCTGGTGTCGAGCAGCTCTTGATTTATATGTACGCGTTGCATGCACCTGGTTGTCATCTCTTCCGCTCACTGTAGTTACCGCACAGTCTTTTCTGTGCACTCACCTGGAACTGTGCATGCAGTCGCTGCACGGCCCCCTTCCTTCCCCCCTATCCCCTTTGCCAACTAGTTGTCTTGGCCAGTTCCTTTGGATGGCAGCATGTGTGTGTATTGCTGATGCTGTTTTGATAGCAAAACAAAAAAGAGCTCGAGTTGGAAAGAAAACCCTCTCCTCACATGGCAAACTAACTCTTTTTTTTGTTCGTTTTTTTGGGATATCAGATTACGTGCGGCTCATCTATATCTTGTGTTCTGTTTCGGTCTCCTTTTGTGTTGGCCTTTTAAGCATATCAGATGTGAGCGGTAACTGAGCTTCGGCTCATTGCCAAAAAGGAGTTTTGCTTAGAGCATTTCGATGCAGTTGACCTTGAGGTAATGTTTGGGGAACTTCGTCTCCCCCCAACAGAGACTTCTCAAGACTCAAGATTGGCAATGCTTCGTAAAGCCGTTACAGTTTATTGCCTGTTTGCCATTATATTAATGATTCTTCTGCACACTGAGAGAACTATTACGACAGGTTAACACGAATACTTTAGAACGGTTTCTAATTAGGATAGGAGTCCTGTGGTGAATTGTGCGCTTACTAAATGATGAGATTTCAGCGCCTAATACTATTTTTAAAAAGTATAACTAGGTAGGTAATTACTTTGAACAGTGTACCCAGCGACGTTCCGCTAGTCAATTGCTGGCAATTAAAAAATTCTATGCTCTAATGTAACGAACAAGCAACTAACTAACTGACTAACTAACAAACACAAATGTCGTTCACTTTGGCTTCATTTATAGCTTCCGCTTTCCATTATCAAATATTATTGGAGCTGTTGTTTTTGTAGATTGTGGATGGCATGTTGTCACGGCACTCTTGTAAAAGAACCCCTTAAGTGCGCGGCATGCAATCTAATGATGATCATTAAGCGGCAGCTGTAATCACAGCAACAGCAACAGCACCAGCAACAGCACCAGCAACAGAAGCGGCAGCAGCAACTAGTTGCCGCTTTGTCAACACCAGCAGCAACAACAAGAGCAACAAAAACAATAATAAAACGGTAATTTCTGGAAAGATTATCGTGAACATTTTCACTCATTGCCAATGCAACCTACATTTTCACATGCTCCTCCGACCGAACACACTCACACACAAAAATAACACATACACTTCATTTGTTTTTTAACCCTTTTGTTGACTAGCAACTCGACTGCGTTTCTTAGCCGCATTCTGCGACCATTGTAACGGCTTTGATCAGACTTTAAGCCAAAGACTTTGTCTTCGAACTTTGAGTTGCGTGTCGGGAGTTGGGAGTCTATGAGATCTATACTTTTCTCGTCGCTTTCGGCTCATTTTCTGTGGCACACTGGTGCCGCACAACATTTTTTGTCGTCGTCTTGTTGTGCTGTCGGCACTTTTAACAGTTAAATGTTTAACTTACATCATTAGCATGCCCCGCAATACAGATATACGAGAAAGAGAGAGAGAGAGAGAGAGAGAGATACAAACGGTGAGAGAAGTGTGTGCTTGCAGTTCTTTTCAACTCTCATCTCTAATAAATAGTCGGTTTCTTATAACCTTTTTTCTTTTTGATATTTTTTTTCATTTTTAACTTTGCTTTGCCGTTCAACTCTTATTTAATTGCTTGGCATATTATTTAATTTGTGCAGATTCGCATGAAGTTGGAATTAATGAATGCTACGATCTGAAGAGTTTTTTGCCTTGCTTGCAATTTTTAACAGTAAAGAAAGCTCTTCAATCAGACAGACTAAAATTATGGCGTTAAGTAGCGTTAAGTTTAATAAATATGTTGATAAATATTTAATATAATAAATCTAAAAAAAAGGCCCAAATTCGTATTTCCTGTATCAACCGTTGGCTTAAATGTTTCGATAAATGTTGCTTAAGCCACAAAGTTGATTGATTCAGTAAGTGGATGGTGTATTCCTTACATATGTATGTGTCTTAGCAATTATTCTGCGCAGACTCTGGCCCTTAAGCCCGCACAATTTAAAGATTCTCTTGCAAGTTTTTTTCCTAAGTCATTTGTTTTCTCGGCCTTTTCTTTAACTGCCTCTGCTGTGTGTGTTTGGTTTTCTGTGTGCAGCGACGCAAATCGTTTTGGCTGTCGTTCTGCATCTCAATTATTTATTTAAGTTGCCACCCAGCACTGGGGTTCTATTAACATTGTAAACAATACCGTTAACACGCTACAACACGTTGCACAAACAAACGCCAAGAATTTTTGCAAAGTTGCCGCAAAAGTGCCGCAATCCAAGCCAAAAGAACGAACAAGCCAACGACTGACTGAATATTTTAGCCAGCGAATTTCAGTTTCTTACCAATTCCCCCTCTCCCAACCCATTCCCTGGACAATGCATCAAGAATTTTTCTAAGTCTCTAAGTGTTGTTTGTGCAACGCAACCGCAACAAACAACACGCACACACTAAAAAAAGAACTGTTAGCAGAAATACGACCAGGTCGCATTCTCGTACGGAGAAAAAGTCGCGGAAAACTCTTATTAAATTTCTGCATTTTGCATGCCAAAAATGCAAAAAATAGTAAGAAAAAAAAACCAAGTCAAGTAGAAAAAGAAACCGCAGTCAAGAATTTTCCATGGATAGTTCGCGAAAGGCGTTCTTATGGACAATACCACGCTAATGAGTGCGCCTTTTCTTCTATATCGAAATATTGCTAAAGTATTGTGTATGCAATTAGCTAGAGTTCACATACCTATGAAGTTCTTCACAGATTCTTTTGCTGCTGTTGAAAATGTTTATCCACTTGTGAGCTGGTCATTAAGTTTTATTTGCTTTTCGGTGGCTACCCTTTTTCGGTTTTTTGTTTTTTGTTTTTTTCTTTTATTTTTTTATTATTATTTCTGAATTACCAAAACAATAACAAAAATCGCAGTTTGTACGATGTGTGTTTGCTTTGTTGCACTTCACTTCACTTAAAGTTCTCTTTCGTCGCTCTCATCCTTAAGACTATTTGTATTTTTATGGTCAGCTCTTCTTCTATATCTTCGTCGTTGCTCGTTGTTTGCTCGTTCTGAACGCGTCGCGTGTTGGCTACTAACTGAGGTTACCATTGTGTTGGCGCGCTGCTTTTAAGAAAAGCGTCTACCTAAAGAAAGTTGCAATCATACAAATATTCTTCTCCGCCAAAGATTCTTGTTTTGAAAGCTGCAACTTAAGAGAGGAAGAGCGCATTTATGCTTTCTCTTACATGTGTACATTGCTTAAGAGCATTAAATATGTTAAAGTCATTGCTTGTGTGGGAGTTGCCATAGAAGAGACTTTAAAGATTCCATTTGTTTTGGGATTATTCAAAATTTGTTCATCATTATTTTTGGTAAGTTTCTAAAGTGTTAGTTAAAGTTGAAATGCTATAATTGGGTCACAATATTATAATGACGTGAGAGATTTTGATAATTTAAAGATAATGTATGAGCGTTTTCTTTAACTTACCAAAATATTTTATTTAATTTTATTTATTTATTGATTTACTTATAAGCAATGCTAGAGAGGCGTCTGCTTAATCTTAGTGAGTATAAAACATGATATCTGAATGGGGGAAATAAAATAAACTAAGTCTGAATTTAAGTTATGTGTCTCTCTCTCTGTTTACTCATTGCTCATTCGAGTAACCCATTGTAAAATCGTTTCCCAACCACAATGCAACCACATGCGAGTATAGTCCCTACCAATGTAAAAACAAAAACAAAAAAAAAAAAACCCATAGAGCACACGCAGCGCAGTCTGTAGGGCTTTAGTTTGTGTTCTGGGATGCCGGTAATGAAGCGCGGCAAGTAAACAAATGCCAGGCATTATTCCCATTACTCATAATGGCAGCCAGTCGTATCCTCATCCTCAGCTTCAACCACATCCCCATCTTTAGCGGCGCACCCGCCCATGTTGTACTCAAAAAGTTGTTTAAAACTGAACGATTCATAACACAGGAATGGAAAAGTTAAAGGCAAAGGCTGAGGTGGAGGTGGAGGTAGAGGCATTTGCCTTCTTTAGTCGACCAACTGGTGAATTTGCGGACTGCCTGAATGGCCAGTGCCTGGTCAGTGCCTGATCAGTGCCTGCATGTGTATGTTTGATCATAGTCATCGTCTCCACGATTGTCGACTGCATTGAAGATTTAGTCTGGCGTTTTTGCTGCTGATGGTGCCGGATGCATGCTACCTTTGTGTTTGGCTTGATGATGCTTGAAACAGCGATTGCGACTACAAATCGGTAACAGTATTAACAAATATCAACTGTTAATTCACAAATAAAAAACCAACATGAAAGGAAAGATGTTTAGGGCAACTACAAAAATAAAAAACAGTACAATTTTATTTAATTCAAGAGCTTAACTCAAATCTCTAAGCTTGTTTTTTTTTAAATATGATTGGGTCACAGTTTAAAAATGACTGACCTAGCCGGAAAGTGGCTGATATTACATCACTGGCCTATACACAGTATGAGATCAAAGATGAGGCGTGTCCGCACTTTGCTCTTTGGGAGTTGTACGTGCGATCTGCCAAAAAATATGGAATGAAATATTTATCGCCATTAGATCCTGATTAGCTGCGGGGCGTGTTATTGTCGTCATTTACGCTGTTGTTGTTATTCTTGCTGTTGCTCAGAGGCGTGAAAACTTCTCTAGTTCTCCTAATATCATTTTTTTTTTTTGCTTTTTTCTTTTTCGCAGTTGGGCACTTAATAAGATTTAGCTCTGATTGAAATTTGATATGTTCATTCAATTATTTTGTAGCTCTCGTTCCCACCGTGTCAATAAACTGACTCTCAAGCCATTGCACAGACAACAAGTTACTTCGATCGATATATGAAGATTTTTTACTTTACTTTTTTATTCTAAATAGTCTCGAAAATTTTGTTGTGTTCACATTTCCAACAATATTCCCAACAACTTTCATGCGCTTAAGCTTTAGCTAAGTTCTCTACCGTACATACACTGCTTGCTACGGGGCTGTGGGGCACAGCTTTTGAAATCTGCTGTAAGCAGTTCACTGCTTGCACTGCCAAATGTCAAGTTTTCAGTTTATTTTCAATTTTTGCTGTGCATGCAAATATTTTTGATTATTTAATATGCAAATTACAACTTAATTGCCGCAAACGCAAAAACTGCTAGAGTAAACAAAATGTCAGACTAAAAATTACAACTCTAGCATCATTTTCTTAGCTACGAGCATTTACATACGTACATATAGACAATTACTTATATTCTGAAATATTATCATAATGCGCTGCTTTTAACTGGGCTAAAGAAAACTTTGTTTCAACTTTCACAATAAACATTTGGCGAGCAAACACACTGCGCCATTTGCCGTTTGCCACTTGTCACTTGTAAGTTTTCTTGTTTTTTAGCTGTACTTGAATTTCTCACTCTTATGCGCAGATTTTTCAATTTGCAATTGCAACTTTGACTGCGTTCTCCGATTGTCGTCGGTGCTGTTTTAACGCCTGCAGAATGGTTGCTTAAATATGTCAGCTATTGCCAACAAAAAAGTAAACTTATTGCCACTTAATTTTGCCTTATGACAAATTTTAGTTTAAATTTGGTATTTCTACTGATTAACTTTTTTTGTAGGGGTTGAATTATATTTATATATATATTATTAATTAGTTAAGTTTTATTTAAGTCTAAAACGATCTATTTGATCTAGATGCTCCATTAAATAGTATTTTCTCATTACGACTTACATCCGGTTACCCTTCCGATGAAATTTTGTTGTGTTGTTTGTTCATAGATAACCAACTATTCCTTGAATTTAGTTCGATATATTTGGTCCTTGTGATTCTAGCGCATCATGTCCTTTGAAAACCCTTAAGCAGTTGACCAATTTAGAGCCTCTTCATCTTTGGCTATGTGCTCCTAAAAGTGTGCAAGACTTTCTTTGCATGGCATCAAGTTAAACAAAGCAGCCACCTAACTGGCACTAAACAACACCCTACAAAGTTGATTTGTTTTATATTTTACAAATTAGTTAAGTCATTCACTACTCGCTTACGTTATTATTATTAGCTTAAGAGCAATAATAATAACCAACTAAATGAATTCCATGTGGTATTCAATTAAAGAATTTGCTGATTAAAATAAATATTAGAATTAATTTATTTGTAAATTGATTTTTTAAAAATTTGTTTGTAAAGTTTGACGCTAGTGAAAAAGTCTTAACGGTTTCTGTTTGAAAGAAAATATGGGATTAATAACAGGACAAGCAGACAACTTTTGCGTTGTCGGAACGCATCTCTTCACAGTTTATTAATTTTAATTTTATTTTCTATTTTGCTTAATGTCTGCTGACGCACTTAATATAACCCTAGGTGGGTCACCTACATCACCTACATCCTCATCCTTATTCCTTTACCAGCATTATCCATTTTCCACATCAGCAGTTTGTCATTAATGAATATTCCAGTGGTTAAGCTTTGCAAATGAAAACCTCTCTTCGACTGCGAGTAGGTGCCACTTCAGTCTACTCTAAAGTGCTTCCATGCTGGGTTTTCTCTTGGTTAGCTTTAATATTAATGCTGCTGGTGCGTTTATTATGCAGTAGCCACTTGAACTTGTATGTTTCTCCCGTTACTTACAGCTGCTGCTGGTCCACATTTTTTTATTTGTTTACTATGGAAATATACTCATCTTTATTTTACAGTATCAAGTATCTTCTTTAGTTTATCGACTACTGAAGTACCTATTTCTATCTTTGAATAAAGTTCCTTAAGTGCCTAGTATCCCATCTAAATTGAATTATATCAAACTTCTCTATTTCTATAATTTAATACAAACAGTAATAATTAACATTGTCATTGGGTATTTGAAGCATGTCTCTTGATTATATGGGTTACCTCTACCGTAAGCTAGTGAATCATGGTTATGTCCGTATTTGTAGCTGTTGACCACGTTAAGAGCAAACACCAGCGTAAGATCCAACCGGACTCTAATTACAGTAATTTTGTCAGCTCTTTTCCGGTTTAAGAGTATATGTAACCCAAAAAGCAAGCTGTCTAATAAGTTACACTTTGTGGTAACCACGTGTTCCACGCAAAACTTTGTCAACAAAGATAACCAAAAAAAAAAATAATAAAAGAACTAAAAAAACTAACAAGTAATTAAGCATGTAAAGCAATCAGAGCAGCCAAGAAATACCCTGTGTCGAGAATATTGAAGAGATTAAATTAGTTTTGTGCTTATAATGAGATTTTGGTAAAATTGTTATGATATTTCTAAATAATATAGCTATCAAATTGCTGTGCTTATTATAATATGTAGTTTTCTTATACAATTATAACTGCAGGGTATTTATATAACAAACCATCGGTGTTAATTCTCTAGATAATTAGCTAACATAGTTTGTGACTAATGCTGAGTTCGCCTCTCCCTTCCTTCGGCCAAGCATAACTCATTCACTTTGTTAAAGATTTGCTGCTTTATTCTTACGGCAAAAGTTTATTGAAGAACTTCGCAGGAACAAACAAATTGCGATTAGATTAACGCACGCTGCAGATTAAGTTGTTTTTACAGATTATCGTATTGCTTGCTTATCGCGACAACCTTATCGTTGATAGTTTCTTTAACCTGCATTGCGAATATAAAGTCCAAATGTCCCCAGGTTTCATCCTCTATCTCGTAGAGCTCCTGCAGATTTGGCAATAACTCTGGCAACCGTGCAATATCTTGGACATTAGCCGAGTCATCGGCCAGTCCGGAGTACAAATACATTTTCGATGTGATCTTTGTTATGTCATATGAAGGCGGCACATCTGTACCATACTTGTCCATATTCGTTTTAGGTCCCCAGTCGTACTGACGGAATTCATTTGATACATAGGATTGTATAAAGTGTATGCCCTGATTTGTCGAAATGCCGGCCGGATGAGTCTCCGCCACTTGTGGCAGCAGCGTCTGAAAGTAGGGTAGAATAGAGGAATTGAATAAATTTAGGCAAAGAAGCATTTGAATTTAAGACAAGTAAAGTAAACTTGAATACAATATATTAATATATAACAAATAAGATGGAAAATAATGCTGTGTACGTATCCACTACATATTAGATTACTTTAGCTATAATTTTGCAGTGTACTTACCACATTTAAGTTGCCAACATCATCGCCCCACCACTTGGCCACAATTTGACAGAAGGTGAAAAAGTGGGGATCATTGCTGCAGGCCGTGTCCAAGATGCGCTGAACTAAAGGATTCATGGGTAAAAATACCTGATTCTGCAACAGCTCAGCGCCCAAGCCAGGTGAACCCACAGCGGAAGCGAGGGCAAGAATGATGCCTGTGGTGGTATTACCCATGAAGATTGGTGGTGCCAGCATGTGGGCGGTCTTAATCTTGTCATTGTATTCCGGACGTGTGGCTCCCATGACAAAGAATGTGGTGCAGCCTTGGGAGTGGCCGACATAATGCACCGCCTTCTCGCCGGTGGTTGCAAGAATATGGTCTATCATGGCGGGCAGATCGTAGGCACCAATCTCATGCCAGCTAAACGCCCAGTAGTATGGATGTTTGGTGCTCATTTTGGTGTGATTGCGAGAGTAGATATTGCCACGTGCATTGCCCAGCCAGACATCATAGCCTGCATCCGCATAGTTGTAGGCCAAAGCATTGTCCGGCCCATTGAGCAGGAAACAATCGGAGCAGCTGAACAGGCCGTGCTGTATGAGCACAGCCGGACGCGGCTGTTTCGCATTGTCCAGATTGGGTGAATACGGAATGCGGAACATGTTCAACAGATAGCCATCCTCCGTCTCCACCTCATGTGTTTCAGCCGGGTAACCGAACGATTCGATACGTTGTGCCTGCAAAATGGCAAAAAACCAGAATATTGCTTAGCGTTACACACAATCATGGCTAAAATCCCAAGTGGCCACACAGTAAACAACTAGATTGTTAATTCAATATCAGAAGTATTTTTTCCGATTGATTAGATTTAATTGCAACATGGTATTTATTTATTAGTACAGAAGTAAAATTTTGCTAAAAATAATATTTCCGTTGGAATGAAAATCGTTGAAGTCATTTTGGTGTTAAAGTAACTTTTGAATTTTACTTTCTGAAGATTTTTAAATAAATTGTTTAACTGTGTGCTTGAAACCTGAATGGGTCATTATTGTAATTTTGGGCTGCTACTTACCGAGGTCTTTATTTTCTTTAAGGTTATATCAATGTAAGGATCATACTCGACAGCCAGCACTGTGGCGATCAATGCCAGGATAACCACCGAAACTTTTAGCATATTTTTCCACGTTTGTTCAGCTCCGAAATTATTGAAAGACTAAAATGTATTTTATTTATAAGGTACTTCTATCTGGTTGCACCATAGCGATATTTAATCTTTTGATTAGCAGTCACTTGACTTTGTGGGTTTTTGACATGTTTGATAAGAATCACTTTGGTTAATAAAATCCATGCGAGATTTATGTGCCTTTAAATCTGTTCGATTAATCGCAACTCAGGGGGTAAGAAGCCAATCGATTGCCATTAATTTCAAGTCACATAAATAGCCTATAAATTTAATTAATACTCTCGCTGATGCTCAATATTCCTGAGTCACGAATGTTACGAGTTTTATTAATATTATCTTAATAAATGTTAATCAATACGCGCATATCATTTTGATTATGACATGTTATATTATTTGCGTTGTTATCAGCCATGATTGGGTGTTAAGTTTAATTTTAATTTCGTTGCATTTAAAACATATATCTATATACAATAATAATAGACAGCAGTTAAAATATGCACTCAATAAGGAAACCATTTACATTTGACTAAATAACAAAGTTTGAATAGCGCTGTGGATTAGAGATTGTCATGTAGCCTGCTGATCGCGATAACTTTGTCGTTGATAATTTCCTTAACCTGCATTGCGAATATGAAGTCCAAATGTCCCCAGGTTTCATCCTCTATCTCGTAGAGCTCCTGCAGATTTGGCAATAACTCGGGCAACCGTGCAATATCTTTGACATTAGCCGACTCATCGGCCAGTCCCGAGTACAAATACATTTTCGATGTGATTTTTGATAAGTCATATGAAGGCGGCACATCTGTGCCATACCTGGCCAGGTTCTTCTTAGGTCCCCAGTCGTACTGCCGGAATTGGTTGGATACAAATGATTGCATAAAGTGTATGCCCTGATTTGTCGAAATGCCAGCGGGATGTGTCTCTGCCACTTGTGGCAGTAGCGTCTGAAAGTAGGGGAGAGTTGAGGAAAATTATTGCGATCGTTTTTTCTTACATAATCCAATTCGAATTTAAGCCCATGAAAAGAATTTGATTAAATGTCTCTTAGTTAGACAGAAATAACGTATAATCCTTTTGCGCATATTTATAAGTTTATTGTAGGTGCGATTTTGCAGTGCACTTACCACATTTAAATTTCCAACATCTTCGGTCCACCACTTGCCCACAATTTTACAGAAGCTGAAAAAATGGGGATCATTGCTGCAGGCCATGTCCAGAAGGCGCTGAATCACAGGATTCATGGGTAAAAATGCCTGATTCTGCATTAGCTCAGCGCCCAAGCCAGGTGAACCCATTACGGTGGCGAGGGAAATAAATACGTCAAAAGTGGTATTACCCATGAATATTGGTGGTGCCAGCATGTGGACGGTTTTAATCTTGTCATTGTATTCCGGACGTGTGGCTCCCATGACAAAGAATGTGGTGCAGCCTTGGGAGTGGCCGACATAATGCACCGCCTTCTCGCCGGTGGTTGCAAGAATATGGTCTATCATGGCGGGCAGATCGTAGGCACCAATCTCATGCCAGCTAAACGCCCAGTAGTATGGATGTTTGGTGCTCATTTTGGTGTGATTGCGAGAGTAGATATTGCCACGTGCATTGCCCAGCCAGACATCATAGCCTGCATCCGCATAGTTGTAGGCCAAAGCATTGTCCGGCCCATTGAGCAGGAAACAATCGGAGCAGCTGAACAGGCCGTGCTGTATGAGCACAGCCGGACGCGGCTGTTTCGCATTGTCCAGATTGGGTGAATACGGAATGCGGAACATGTTCAACAGATAGCCATCCTCCGTCTCCACCTCATGTGTTTCAGCCGGGTAACCGAACGATTCGATACGTTGTGCCTGCAAAATGGCAAAAAACCAGAATATTGCTTAGTGCGATGGGTAAAATTCCAGTTTTGGTGAGGCGACTAACCGAGGTCTTGACTCTCTTAAAAGGTATGTCAATGTAAGGATCATACGGATCGAGAGCCAACACTGTGAAATTAATCAGTGCCAGGATTACCACCGACACTTTTAGCATATTTTTTTGACTCTGTTCAGGTCCGAAATTATTGAAAGACTAAAGTGCAGTTAATTAATAAATGGCATGTAGCTGTTTGTGATATAGGAGTCGCTACATCTAATCTATCTATTAGCCTATTGTCTGTATTGATAAGAACGTAATGCGTATAATCCCTGTAGGATTTATATGTAGTTACGTCAATTAACATTAATAATAGTATGCCGTACGTGATCAGATAGGCCAAAGCACACGTATTAAAGTGATTAACAAGATTTGGTGTTATGTAAGAAAACTTTTTTTTAAAGATAGAATTGATGAAACTTTTTACATTCACAAGTAAAAATAAGGTATTCACTTCTTTTTTTTGTTCAAGTATTCAGTTTCTTTCCAACTGAAATGATATTTTTTTGCACTTCTTCAATGTCATCCAGTTACAGTCACATTTGCGGTTTTCCTCAAAACACGCCCATCTCATGCCTATTTTGTGTGAGCTTCTTTCGGAAGTCACTACACTTTTTTCTTGTTGGGGGGATGATAGTTGGGGGCAGACTGACGGCTGATGGGCATGAAACACGCGTATCTACGAATTGCGCCTGACTTGCTTCGATTTCTGTATTATGCGGTGATGCAAATGGTGTGCAAGCGATGTGCATATGGAGCGGACTGCAACGCTTGGTTCGCATACACCACTTTGATATTGGCATTAAGCACGGCAAAAGCCGCAAACTACGAGCAACAACAATGAATAATCATCGAGCATTGAGCAGTGAGTATTGAGCTACGGGGAATGCCAATGTCTGTGGCATTGTCAACACCAAAAATGGATGGGACGGAAGAAAAAAGAATGCGATGCACATATCCCCACAGAGGGATAAGGCATAAGATAGAGATAGAGAGAGAGAGAGAGAGAGAGAGAGAGAGAGAGAAAGAGAGATGGATACCCCAAACCGTAAATTCGATGCATTTAAATTATGTGAAAAAGTGCAAATTGCAAAATTGCAAGGAGTACAAAGAGTGGAAATTGTATTAAAAAAGATGCAAGAATTGCATAGCTCTGAGCATGCGAATTGAAGATGCACTGTGAAAAAGCATATACCATTAATTATAATCAAAATAGAGAAGTGCTAGATGTCATATAATAGATATAAATATATTAAATGAATTAGGCTTACATTAAGCTACATATTAAATTCTGTACCGTCAACTCAGATTCGCTGGCATGTTTGAGTTTGTTGCCTTGATTGCTGTTAAGCTCAAAAGTTGTTGAAGTTGTAAACTCCCCATACATTTTTTAATGCAGTGTAGTAAACAATAACCAATTAGATAGACAGAAGAGTGCTTCAAGGCTCACTCGGAAATTGCATGCGGATTTTGCTGCACTTGCCGCAAGTTTTGGTTCGAGTTGGTTTTTCGAAATTATACGCCTCAGTTATTCAATCAGCGCGCTGCTTAATTGGCAGCTGATGAGTGCCCTCAAATTGTTGTCAAGTTGGCAATTGCATAAAAGCAAACCACAAATAAACAATATATATGCAAGAAAATGATTGCAAGCGTTTTGTAGGGCTCGATGCCAAAATCGCTTAGCATTCAAAATCGTGACTAATCATAAATCTTGGAAGTAACGTCTTTAAAGTATCCATAGCCAAGTAGTCAAGTGATAACTGAATGGCAACTCGTCAGAGGCGTTGACGACGACAACGATGACGACGAAGACAACGTGTCAAGTTTATGTTAATGGCCCAAAGTCAGAAAACCACTTGCAGTCAGCCCGCAACTCAGTTGGCAACAATATGTGAGGCTTGGTAGTGTAGCAGCTTGGGTCATACCCGAGTTGAATGCCACACAAGTAGGCAATGGAGACAGACAGCAATACTTAGAGCTAGACCACTTTGGGCAAATTATAATCAAAGATCGTTTATTGATTGATCCATAATATACATTTCTTTTACAATCCATCAAGCTGAAAATGTAAAGTAAAAAACGTTGTGCTAAAGTTAAATGTGTACTCTTAATTAGGTAATATTCATGCAAATCTGTTATGGCATACTGAAAAGGCATTTCATCAATTTTTAATAACTGTTTCATAACTTTCAAATCGTTCTTCTGTTCATTTTGTTTTTCCTTGTCTGCAATAAAGGAAGTTATGAGTGGTTTTCATATACCGTATACAAAGTTTAATTCGGAATGAGTTGCTTCCTCGTTCTAGAGTTAAGTAAAAAAGTTTGTTAAATCGGAAATTACCTTTAGGCCACATTGCAGTTGCTGCTGCTCTTTAGGGCCTGCATTGTCTTTTAAATCTGAGCAGCAAACAATGCCAACAATTTATTATATCTCAAAATTCATATCCAGTAACATTGTTTTTGCCACAGTTTATTTCATCTTTTTTCCACTAAAGTGAAATCAAAGTGTAATATTTTCAGCAGAATAAATTTGCTTACGAGTATTTTTCATATATGCAAAAGCATGGCATCTACCATAAGTTCTATATGGGAGATACATTTATAACTTTCCTAGAAGTGGGGGGTTCTTTTTTGTGTAGTTGCCTTCTGGCAATTGACAGGCACAATAAATTGTAAAGTATGGCCAAAAGTTGCTTATGGCCGGCACATATCTGAGAGATATATACATATATGCATATGCATAAATCTTTGTGCCTCTGCCAGATATTTATATATATATATTTATATTTATATATATATATATATATAGACATGCAGCTGCAACTATAACAGTTTTTATGCTGCTTCTGCTTGCCACAGGAAGGCGACTATTTTTTGTCTTTAGAGTTGAGCGATATTTTTTACTGGCAAATTGAGTTTGTCGATGATATTAATAGTCTCAGCTTTGCGGACAAATTTGACTAGAAATATTGCTGAATTTTATATGGTATATCCAAACTATTTTGCAAACTGGAAATTTAATAAATTTTTCTTAAAGAAGAATAGATAAGTAAGAAGTAGTATGCCCAAAATCAATAATATTTGTCATTGCTTAACAATATTGCTCATCTCTGGCTTGTGTTAAGTGAGAGAGGAGTAACACTGTAACTCAAGTGTTTAGCACTATTTGGCGCCGTTGTAGCCATTGACAATTATTTGGGATATTTGAGTTTTTAAACAAGCGAAAATTGTTGTTCGCTTGTAGAGCATTTGAGCGCCCTAAACAAATTTGTGCAACAGCACAATTTTCGCTACCACTTGTGGCACATTATGTACGTACTCGAACACTTTTCATTTACATTCCCCTCAAACTTTCTGGCAACTCATGCAAAACCAATTAGTTGGATTTGCTTCTCTTCACATTCGCATTGCATCGCATGGATTTTAATTATTCGAAACGTTTGTTCCACAAAACGTTGCAACTGCGTCCGTATTGTTTTTGGTTTGCTTTATTTTTTTGTTTTTTTTCCAGCCCATTCGTCATTTGGCTCCTTAGTCTTTAGCTGCTGATACATTCCATTTGGGCTGGTTCATTAGGAGGCAGCCTTAGCAGCAGCTGTGTCTTCAACTTCAGCTTTAGCAGTGTTGGCTTTTGCCACCTTCTTAGCAACTCAAGATGTAGTTGTGCGGGGGCTTAGGAGGCACTTCATCACTGCTGGCTTGGATTGTTTTCTGCTGCCTCGAGCGGTCACTAATTGTGGCATTCGCTTATCGGTTAAGCGTGTGTGAAGTGCCACGATTGAGAAATATATTAAGACTAATTGTTGGGTTTTGAAATTGAACAAACTGTTGCCAAACGAAGCAAGGCCGTGAATTGCACTAAATTGTTATAGGTTTTATGCTATTTACTAATTTTGTATTTTAGTATATTGTAATACAAATTTCATAGCATGTCTGTATTTTAAAAATACATTTTAAAACAGTTTGCAGCTATTTTCATACAGAGTGGCGATAAACACAACAAACGTTCGACAGCATCAAACAAGTTGCATCAAACCACACGAACACAACTCTTATACACTAAGCAAAGCGTCGAGCATGAGCAAGTATAAGAGAAGTGACAAGAATTAACTGTCGTTCACACCAGCAGCAGCAACAACAACGAACTGCATTTTGGCTGCTTATATGAATAATTTGAGAATGGAGGCGAAGTAAAAAGAACTGTTGCGCATTTGGCTATTTGAAATTTAAAATGGCAAATGCTGTAAAGGCCAATGGCGATTAGGCTGGGCTGTAAGCTAGGAAAGGTTATTAAATGTTCAAGGGCTGCTGCACATCCAACTGACAATGAAAATGCCATTCAAAACTATCAACAGTCAGACTTGAACACACAATACACATACACTGTCTGAAACAGGAGGCGATTCAATCAACTGTAATTTGTGCCACCATGCAGAGCAACAAAAATATCAAATTATATTTATTAAAATAATTGTGGAAAGAAAAGAAAAAAAAACTGGTAATAATCACAAATATATGAACATTTACTGAAATAATCATAAAGCCATCTAAAAAAATAAAAGCAATTTCTAATACATGGTGAAAATCAATTACTGCGATTTATTTTCCATTATTATGTTAACGAGCTACGCGCTACGTTGTCGCACTATTATAAAATACCATGCATATGATTTGTGTATTATTAACTCAAAATGTTTGTTCCAATTGTACCGTACGAAATGGATTTCAATTAAGCAATTCAATACTCGGATCTCACCGCAAATACAGTTATTAATATGACATTATGGCAACATGGTCACTGCACAAAGTTAGACAATATGGGCATCCCGACCACGAGAGATTTAGGGCACATCAATAGCTACACTCCAAACCCAATTTACTTTATTTGATATCTAACGTAGTTAGAAGTTCGGTAAATTTGAGTGTTCTTAAGCGTAGGTGAAAATAATTGATTTATAAAACTTGCTTATCATAGATCACTTCTCTGATGCTTTATATATTTTTTTTATAACGTGTATCACATTCAACATAAGACATTTCACACAAATCAACAGTTATTTTTAATGCTGTACGCCCCATTTCCTCATCTAGTATATCTTCTCCCCCACCCACCCCAATTCACACACAGCTAAACAATTTGAACGGCAGCAGCCAACCGTTGATACACTCAGAAAATTGATTTCGCTAAACGTAATATTAGGAATTCCTCACTTAAGTTTAAAGATTGGGCAAAGTCAAAGATAAAAATATGAGTTAACAACAATTTTTAATTATATCAAAGTAAAAGTCTGTCAACGCAGAGTAACTCAACAGTGTCGCGGCCCATGGAAGATATGGATAAATGAGGGGTTTTCAATTGACGTAAACTGAATACTAAAGTTGAAAAGACTGATTATCATCATCAGCAATTATGAGTACAAAGTTATATTCAAGTAAAAAAGTGTGCAGATGCTCTTTAGTCTGTAATACAGATGTAACCTATTAAATTTGCAATAGAACATTTATTGCTTTGTACAAATTGAAGGTTTAAATACTAAATTAATAATATTATATAAATGTAAAAATACGCTGATATTAGGGAAGAGGTAATTAGTTTATACACATATGCACATTTGAAAATACGGCATATGATTTTCGAAATTCAATAACACATCTTTCTGATGGTCGAAAATGTAGAACGAAATCTTCAGACATTTAAGAAAATCGGCTAATTCTGGATGTTATGGATGGATCAGCTAATTATTCAGAAAGTATATATGTAATTATTTCTAAATAGAATGAAAGCCTTCCGGTTTTCAAGGCGATTTTAACTTAAGGGCGAATTTTTCCAGAGTGTATGCGCGGCTGGCCAAAGAGTTTCGCATTATGATTCGCCGCTTTACTCGAGCGTAACGTGACTAGCAGCATGGGGCACTGGTAGGGAGGTGATAGGGCCAGACAATACCAAACAAGTTGCTACTTGCGGCACTTCGACGCTTGGCTCATGCCAAAGATTCGTTGGCAAACAAAAAAATATAAGTGGGGGTATTATGGAACAAAGCTAGACCGAAACTTTAATACACTATGGAAACCGATAATTTCGAGTTTAGTTTATAGTTTAGTCCGAAAGTCAATCTGCACTCAATGTGCAGTTTAAAAAATATTTTGTATATAAGACTTTTTCAATTTGGATTTCATAAAAGCTTTAAGTGCAGTTGACACACAAATGGGATACAAAATAATCTTTATAACTTGAAAAATTCCCTGATATTTCTGTTGCTCGATAAGCTCCCACACAAGATGGTGATACCCAACCATATAGGGGCACAGCTAGCCAACCCACATACTTACACAGTCGGAGTAGCAACAGTAAGAGCCAACAGCAGCAACAGCCCACTCACTTGGCCAGCAAATGAGTGTGGTGGTGGGGTGGTGTGGTGTACGGGGGCAGTAACCGAGCCCAAGTGAGCCACTCACCCATTCACCCATTTCACGTGCAACTTTACCACATTTCAATGCGCTGTTAATTACTCCATTAGCTCTGCTGCTGAGCTCTTGTTACTAGGAATTAATATAGAGTTAAGGCCAGGTGAGAGCTGAAAGCTGTCAATCAGACGAACAGACACACATAGAGTTGCATGCATCAATTAGCAACAGTAGCAGCAGCAGTGGCAGCAGCAGTAGCAGCAGTAACAGTTTTAACTACAATTGTCTACTACCTACATAGACACATACATACATCAATTAGAATTAAATTCAATATCCACTCAGAACAAGCTCGAAATAGAGCAAACTTCAAACAGTCGTTCTTGGGTGCGGGCCTCAAATTGTGTCTGGAACTCATCGACTTGGAAAATACAATGAAACTGGCAACTAAATGACCAACAGCAGATAAAAAGGCATTCGAGCACAATTTGTATGCAGTCTGCTTGGAATATTTAATGAACTCTATACAAAAAACAAGAGAAGAGATTGCAAATCAGGAAAGGGGAAATGGGAAATGGGCGTATAAAGTACTTTGCACCAAATAACTTCGGTCTGTGAGACAAGTTTTTCGACTTTGTCCCTTTTTGTGTTGGTTTTGGTATCAAATTTGTACCAAAGTTTTATTGATTTTACTAGCCAAATTATCAAGTCAAGTTTTTCGACAACAGAGAACGTTGACAGCAAAAGACTAACGAATCGGCCAAGATTGCAGTGAAGTTTGAAAATGGAAATGCGGGAAAATATTTGAGTAGCTATCGGCTAAGCCAAAGAGAACTTTTAGAAAGAGAAGTGTTGGAAAAACAATGTTGATTAACATTTAAGACATGACATTTTCTCAGATCATTGTCAGCTTTTCATTTCAATTAAATTTAAATTAAAATCTATTTTTATAATTACAGTCATAGAAATGCAGCTAAGTAAATATTGGTTTAGCCCATTTGGCAATTTGCAAAGCATTAATATTCATAAAGTGTATACAGACACGTAAATTATGAAATTGGTTTGGAAATTATTTGCGTACCCAAAAGTCTAAAAATGAATGCATATTTCATGCAAAAAAACAAATTATTAATGGGTTCGCACACATATAAAAAGCTTCAACTTCATTGTTATATTTTATTTGCTTAGGCTTTTTTCAGACTTGCCACACAACACACCCATACACACACATAACACACGTACACACACTCGAAAAAAAGTTGTGAGTTGCCCATTCACAATTCAGACTTTGGGCCAAAAGCGTTGCGCGTTTCTTGTGAGCTAGGCATAGGTCAGGGAATTGCCAACAAAAAATGTTGTCAAAAGAAACAAAACAGCCAACAAACAAATAAACTGATCACATATTCAAATACCTTTGTTCCTATTCGTAATCATGCAATTTTTGACCAAATCACTTTCATTTATAGCTCATTAAAATCATAATAACAGCATTAACACATTTGCAAATCCCTGAGTATCGGTCATCAATCAAACACAATTTTGACCATAAGAGGACCAAAGGGGGAAGCGGAGTCGTCTCTCATTATGACGCTTGAGCGTCGTCGATTGCGAAAATTCCAATTTAATTGTTTGACAAATGCTTGAAATCGGTTTGCAAACCCCATCGAAATTGTAAGATAAAATTGAATTGCATTCAATTGTCACGGATCTGTCGCAATCTCCAATTGTGATTTGTATATATTTTAAAGCATGTCGAGTATTTAGTTTACAGTGCTATCCAACGAATAAATTGTATTCAACTTTAACTTCCGTTATTGCACCCCCCGTGTGTGGCTTTGGGCAGTAGCAGAATGAATTCATTCCTTCTCCATATAATGCCCAGTGGATATTTACGGCTATCAAGCTTTAGCATTGAGGTGAAATAATCCAAGCATTTCGTGTTTTTGTTGTTGTTGTTGTTGATGCTTTTGTAGTTTTAAAGTGCTTATTGGATTTGGCAAAGTTCAGCTTGTCATGCCAAAAGCTAAGGGAAAAGTTTTTTCTATTTCTTTTATTCTCTCTGGAGGTGTCCAAAAATATTTACAAAATGAGTGAACAATTTATTTCCTGGGCTGCAAAAAATAAGTTGAGTTATGTGTATTTGTGTGGCAATTGGGATATTTGTAAAGCAACGGCACACGACTATGACTCGTAGAAAGCATTGCAAGTCACTTTAATCATGCATGATATGTGTAGATATAATTTGATGTCATGTTCCGTAATGGAACATTTGTAAGTCAGAGAGTCCGTTTTGATTAAGTATTTAAAGAAACTTAAGTTGAAGGAATATTGACTGTGGTCTTTGAGCAAAAGCAAATGGTTTTACATTTGCCTAGTCTGTTACCGAAGTTATACTTATACTTGCTACTTAGAATTTATATTCGTCCCTTGCCTTTGTCAATACAAAGTATTAAAATTTAAGCCACACCAGATCATTGAGTATTGTCTACAAGCACTTTTTGGGTATGCTTATATTTTAAAATTTCTTGGCCATACCCACCGCCGCCGCACCCAAAAATCGTGTAAGCCAATATTTGTCAGTTTTAGAGCTAGAATAACAGAATTTAAAAGGTGCATAATTGAATTTTCAGTGGTCGAGCCACTCACTTCCACTGACGTCACCCACCCCACGCCACCCCACCAAGAAGGCCTTTTGCCACACGTTATCAGCTGTCAGGGTATTTCAGAGTCGGCTACGGTCGACAGCAATGCTGTCACTTGGTTAACTTTAAAAAGTAAAAGTTTCTCTTGTTCCGATTGTTGGAAAAAATGTTCAATTAAAGAACAATGGTTAAAAAAATTTAATTTCGATTCTCGAGAATTTCCTTTGTTCGGACTTGCAACTTTTGTAACAACCGCACAGAGGCTGCAAATTAATTGTCAAAGTCTGATGAAAAATAGTAAATAAAAGTACCAGAAGCATACCAATTTGACTTATAGTTACCCTGCACGTAGACTTATGTGCCAAAATGGCTTTGTTTTGATTTTTATCGAAAATTAATCATATCAATTCCTTACAGTATTTTGGATCACAAAACAGATGGCAGAGAAGATTGAAGTATATGTACACTATATATGATCAAATTTGTTTCAAGATACCCTTTTTACCCTTTTTAAGTGTATGTAAAAATGGGCAAACAAAAATTGCAAACAAAAGTTGTGGTTGCTTTAATTGCTGCTGTCATTGTGGAGTAAAGCGCAACGGCAATTGAATGACAACAGCAACTGCTGTTGCTGATAATCTTTTTGCTGCTGATGCTGTGATACTGCTTTTACTCTTGTTGTTGTTGTTGTTGTTGTTTTGGCTTGCATTTAATTTTAAAGCTCGTAGCGACAAGATTAAAAATATTTGTGCGCCACACTCGCCAAAAGATTTATGCGCTCACGAATATTTGACGATGTGCAGCACATGCAATACACGACAAATGCACACAGACAGCAGAGGGAGAGTGAGAGAGAGAGGGGGTGGGGTAGTGGGGGCAGGTGATGTGGCTTCGTGATGATGAATTTGGGGTGGTTGATCTGTGCCATCAGTTGCACAGCTTACAACAAAATCGTGTTTGCACGCGCAAATTATGCAACCTGCCACTCGTTGCAATGGTTGCATTCGTTTCCCGTGAGTGGCCTCACTTGGCCGGTTTTTCTTTTTGTTTTTATTTATTTTGCCCAGATGTTTGTTGACATTTGTGTGGATTTACGGCAAATGGCATTTACGTATGTCAAGTGTTGCTTGAACCTCATTTGCAGCAGACACACGTACGACCTTGAGGAAAGATTCTGCAAACACCCCCCAAATATGTAAAGTGAGGAAAAACTAGACTAGAAAAACAATAACTCAAACTAAAGGTGGACAGAGTCTACACAAGTGGGAGTTCATTTATTGCACAGTTGACAAATTGCCGCACTGAACTTGAAGAAGGGTTTTCAGCCAAGAGTTGAGGAGAGTGCCTTTGCTTGGTGCATGATTAACGATACACACAGTCATAGAGTGGTACAAGTTAGCTATTTCTTTAATTAAGATTAACAATTACAAATGCCAACAAATAAAAATAAGTCAACCCATTCAAAAGAGTCTTCAGTGTTTACAAAAATAACTCAACTGATGACATTGAAGATTGCTTAAGTTGTTGTTTTTTTTTTTAAATTGCTCAGTCATGCAAGTTGTGTAAGAAGAGTTTTTCATTATTAAAGAGTGTTAACTAAAGTCGTTTTTGTATATTGTTAAAAATAGTAAAAATTTGATTTGTCTGCTAAAATGCTTTGCAATTGCTGAAGTACATATACATATAAATTTAGACAAAATCTCTTAAATAAGCATTGTCAAGTATTTTAGTTAATCCATTTTGCCTTGCATCGTAAATAAAGTCTTCAAGTGACTTGAAAAGGTGCTGGGAAAAGCGTTAAATTTTTGCACGATATTTGAAAATTAATTATGCTGCAAATTTTATGTGGCTGTGATTGTTTGCTTGTTGTTTTAGTTATCGTTGTTGTTGTTGTTGTCCAATTGAATTAACAGCATGCCAGACAATTGCGCCCGATGTTTGCGCTGGCCCGTTTCGGTGCTTTGCGCCTCAATTAACGGCAGATTGTGGCAGCAGCTGCAGAAAGCGAAACAAGAGTCGACAATGGACAAAAAAAAAAGAAAAGAGTAGAGCCCGAGACCCCAAAAATGCAGCAATTGCAGTGCGAAAATGTGCACCAACGTAAATTTTGTAAAATTTGAGCTCGGAAAGTCGTTAAAAGTAACAAACGCACACACAGGACATGGCCACATACACCACACACAGCAGCACACACACTCACCAAAAATTGGGTCAGTCAGTTGGGGCAGCGCCATAGAAGTGCCTCACAATTGTTTACTGCAGCCTCGGCAAAAGTGAGCAAATGTGTTGAATAAGGACATGCACAAATCCCATTGCCATGACATTACCCATAGTAAATAAGTTTAACGTTCGCCAGCAACGATTTTATTTTTTTATTATATTACTTTTATCGTCAGAGTCTACAAAAAAATGTTGATCTTACCAAAAATTGCCTTTGGGTGCCATCGCTTCTAAGCTCACGCAAGGCCGCTTAAATTTTAATAACGTTCTTAAGAAAATGGCTTTTCTTCTATCCTGCACTTATTCAATTTGTGTTACAGTATATTATTAAGTTGTGCAAGAATTATATCCGGCTAGATTTAATTTGAATTAAATTTTGAAAACCATGCTGCTAATCTAGATGACAAACCATTACGAAAACAGCTTGCTTTTGAAATTCGGATTAATTTTAACAATGTAATGCAAGTGGAAAGTTGGCACAAATCCTTAAAAGTAAATTTCTTATGCAGCATTATTACACGAATTTCGAGCAAAATTACTGAATCCTTCATACCAATGCATAATATACATATTTTATTTTCGACCATAAAGATAATCTTTAACACGAAAACTCTCTAAAGAGCATTCACTTCGTCGTTGTTTTTTTCTGTTTTGTTTTTAATATTTTCATGCCTTTGCAGCGAAATAAGGATAAATTGTCTCAAAATAGCATTGAACAGAGCGGTTTTTGTGGGTGGTTTGGCGATTATGCTTGTGTGTGTCTATTCGAGATATGTATGTGTATTCAAGTGGCAGGTTGGCTTACAGTTTCTTTTGTTCATACATAAGCCTGCAAAACGAGTTCCTTGTTCTTAAAAATTCTGCTTAAAATGCACATAGAACAATAAATCCCGTATATCCCCCAATATGAAAAAAACACACGCAATATATAGTGGGGACCCCAAAAAAAAAAAGAAAAATAAATAATGTGATATAAGGAATCATTTTAAAGGGTCTACGTCGACTAACAGATATCCTGCAGTCCAATTTTGTCGAAAGAAAATCAAAAAGAATTGGCAAATTATAGACTTAACAAGCATGTTACATTTCGTATATCCTTCTATAGTCCCGACATAGTCAGGCCCCTATGTGTGATGGTCTTTATTTCTTACACCCATTTATTTAATAGGTCGTACACCCTCATATCAATATGAGGATAATATCTTAATTTCATGTCTTAATAATTAATGGGACCTTATATTAAACTAAAGTAATGTTTGTCAAGTAAATGATAAATCCACGAATATACAGATATGCAAATCAGTTTAAAACTGTGAATGATTTTTATAGCCAATAAGTCACATAAGACCAAAGTGGATTACACTAGAAACAAAAGTTGTTTCCCATTCATATTGATTACTCTCCTTTTTAAAAAGAAAATATATTATAGAGAAGTAAACAAAACGGTTATCTGAAATGCATACAAACTTTAGTGGAACAAAATGCAAACATTTTCTGCATCTTTTTTTTTTTTTTGCTTACTGTTTTTTCTCCTTTTGCACTAAAAAGAAAACTGTTGGTAAATGGAGTGTGCTTATGTGAATGGATCCGTTAGTGTTTTTGCAATTTTTTTAAAGGTGTCTTTTTGTGCATTAAAAACTGTTGCATTTTCTCTGCAGCAAAAATGTAAGTGGCAATAAATATATGCAAGGCAGCCAAGCAGAATTAAATGTGCATGAGCTGAAATATTTCTACTGATAACACTACTTTTTGTTGTTGCATATATGCATTAATTATGCGTCGGACGAAATGGTTTTAATGCAGCTTGGCGAAATCTTTAAATGTTGCCTGGCAGAACCGAAAGTCACTAAACCATTTCTAAATAGTATGAATAAAACTACAATAGAAGCTAATTAAATAATTATATTATCGGAAGCCTTGCAAACATTTTGAACAGTTCCCCATCGTTATTGCAAAGGAAAAATAAAGATTTGTTAAGCTGTTCCTTCATATTACAACTACTCTTATAATATTAATTAAAAACAATCTATTTCAATTATACTCAAAGTTATCCAATTCATTTTGATCACATTAATTCAGCATATTTCTATTCATCATCTTCCTTGATTATTTTGTTAAAGTTTCTTGTTCACATTTGTAGGTATTCGCTGCTTCCTTTCCTTTTATGATGCCGCTTTCTCTTTATGATGAGACCAAAGCAGAAAATTGCATTTAATCAGCTTTGATAAGCCAAATTGAAGTTTAATTAATTTTGTCGTTGCCCAGGCAAACGCAAATAAGCAAAGCACAAATGTCCAAAAGAAATACATACATGTGTAGGTGTATGAGTGCGGGTGTGTCTGGGTGTGTGTGAGATTCCATAAGAATGTGGAACTATGTTGGCCTGTGGCCTGAGCTGAACTTTGGCATGCCGCCCAGAGAAAATATGTCATTTTTCTTACAGCTTAAATGAAAAACACGCATAATTTATGAGCCAGCGTTGAATATGCTGAACGCATCCAGCATGAAATCTGAGTGCGATTGTAGCTCGTCCCTTTTTTTCACCATTTTCCTGCCAAGGTTTTTGCTTGGGACCAACACCAGTCGACCTGGTCAGGACTGCTATGTGATGTATTATATTTTACTGATTTATTGCCTTATTTATGCTTAGCATTTGAACGGTAAATTCTGTAGCAGCAGCCCTCGAAAAATATTCAACATTTGATTACAGGTTAAGCATCAGACGAAATATTAAATGCAAGCTTTTTTGGAAAACGATTCCTTTAAAATGTGTTGGTGTTGATATTAAAAGGTTTCGATTCGGCCTATAAATATATTCATTTCTATACGAAACTTTTATTGTGGTATATTCAACACTAATATCGACCACTATTTTGAATATGATTTTCCTATGTCGTCCGCTATCAAAATCTTTTCTAAAACAAGTCCGGTTTCAAATCGAAGGCGTTAAGAGTTACACAAATGTTTGCTTCAAATCAAATTGCAATTATTTTGCGGAGCAAAGTGTAACTATTTCGTTAAATGTTAAACAAGGCGTATACGTAACTTTTCGGGGTTTGAGTAGACTTAAGTGGCGGGCGCACTTGAACAAACGTTGGCCAATGCAGAGGCTAACGCCTCACTTCACTTAAATGAATTTTTCAAACATAATCCACACAAACAAAAATCACACATACACTCACACATAGACAGAGAGAGAGAGAGACAGAGAATAAGAGAGAGAGAGAGAGAGAGAGAGTGAGAGAGACGGCCTCAGACAATTTCTTGGAAGTGTTGACCGCAATTTGTGCATGTGGCAATTGCAGAGTTTGGAGCTGTTTGTCCTTGAACCTTGTTTGTGGCAGCTATGTGCTTAGTTCTGCCCTCTTATTTGCTTGCGCCTTTTGTTTGCACTGTCTGTTTGCCACAGAAGGCACACACAATTTATGCGCTGATGTCCTTGCCATCTGACTAGCGCTGCCCATCATTGTGCCACCCGTCTGCTTGTGGCTGTATCCTTACTTGACACACACGAGTCTCTTATCCATGGCTGTCTGGTATTTGACTTGGCTCGTATTTCAATTGTCAATCAGTGTGCACAATCAACGTACGAAACTCATGTGGCCCAGTCATGGCCAATGGCCAGTTATTATTCCTGACAATGGACGCTTCAAGCTGCTAACCTTAAATTGCAATGCAAACATCTGCTGTCATATCAACATTTCTATCAATCAGAGTTCAAACACTATTTCTTATCTTAAAGTTAAAAAGTCAGATATGTCTAATTTGATCAAACTGTGAGTTGTGAGTTGTGATTAGGGTTATGAATATATGATTCATAAATTCCGATATACTTGAACATTTTTTGTTTTGTCGAAGTTAGAGCTTAAAATTGCCTTACTGCCTTTAAGTCCTTAAGCTACTTCCAGTCACGTGTAAGTTGTGCATTGCACATTTTTGTTGCATCAACAAACCACAGCAAATTGTGCAACACCAAGAAGTCAAGTCGATTATGCGTATGTCTGTGTGTGTGTGGCTGTATGTGTGTGGTTGTGTCCACTAAGACCTCTTTTTAGAATCACAACTATTTTACATATGGAAATTGATTCAATAGATTGAATCTAAACCTAGGCAAAACCTTGAAAAGGTTTCAGGAAATAGTTAAAATTCCGGAAAATTTCATGCAAATAATAAATAATTTATTATACGAAATTCGATTATAATGTTTACAATGTAAGTGCCCTAAAAGCATAAGAGAGTGTAAAAAGGGTAACTCTAGGTATTTTAGGCATCGACTAGTCTCGCACTCTTATTTGTTTTCTGTTGATGCCATCTAACCGAATTATCCTCTTGATGTACTTTAATTTGAATATCTGCTTTAATTTGCATGTGTTACAACCAAAGCGGATATTTACATGCACAATAACTTTGAAAAGTATGCCCGTAAAATATGTCGAAATTTTGAAAATATGTAATTAAATGTGCACACAAGATTCCTTGAATAATTTAACGTATTTGGTTTTTTTGTTTATTGAACTTTTGCTTTGAAGAGCAGAACTAATAAAAAAAAAATTTTATTTTAAATTATATTTTATGTTAACTTATTTGTAGTCAATTGTTGACCACTTTATATGTAGCACTATTGCGTAGAAAAATATAATGCATAAATTGTAAATTATGCATTATGTATTGTATGCAAATATGCACTCTTGTGATAATAATAATTTATGGTCTGCACAAGCTTAATGCGAAAATCGCAAATTGTCTGACAGGGCGACATGGAGTGTTTAGTTATGGTTAGTCTCATTTATTCATCTGATATGGAGATGAATTGTTACCCGGCTGGTTATGTGTTAATTTGGCTGGCATTTCAGACATCCAAAACTATGAAATATATTAAGTTGTGAGGGGCAGTCCACCAGGCCAGCAATGTATAAATTGTGTGTTATTAATTCAGCCAAAATTGTGTCGCTGTCATGTTAGGCGAATATGCCAGCTTTCTCCCCTTTTCTTCCATTTCAAAGAGTGGGTAGGCCTTGGACGATTGCCTGTACACGCATTTTATGCTGGTTGACAAAATGAAATTTGTATAGTAACTACTGGCAGACAGGCAACAGTTTGACCCAGCGACCCACCTACCTAACTGTCAAACACGCAGCAGCTGAATCAAGAGGAAAAATGAAAACAGAAGCACAACTGCTGACCAGGCTGAATACGCTGAATGATGCGCTAGAATAATGACGATGATTATGCACTTTGGGCTTAGGTTACGGTTAATTATATGAAACTTGTTTAAAGTCATGGCAAGTTGGCTTTAAGCAAAAATTCAAATAAAATTCGCCTTAGGCCATAAAAAAATTTGTTAATATTGAGCTGGTATCATTTTGGTCAAGAGTACTTCTTTACCTCATTGCTATATGAAATTTAATCACATTATTTTGTCTGTCAAATTTAAGCTCAGCAATTTTGTATTAAAATATTCAGTCAAAGCTAATTAGTCGCTACATAGTACAACCAGTTGTTCCTCATTGTCTAGTAGCCAACAATTAAAGACGAAACGCTAGCCAGTCCTAATTGCAATATTAACTCCGGGTCGTTTGTAAAACGTAACAGAGTAATAAAGTTTTATGCAATTTAATTTAATTTGCACATTGCATTTGCATTGCTCTACTCGTACTGCCATTTACGGGCAGGCATTCGCTTTGTGCGGGCAAAGAATCTTTTGTTTAAATTTAACGCTCGTGACATGCTTAATTAATTCGTTTACTTCAGGCTAAAGGGAAAAAGTGGCGACTGCTGTTGCTGCTTGAGTATGCTTTTGTATGTGTTTTGTCCGAGGAACAACAATAGAAGCAGAAAACAAAAACTCCTTGTGTATAGTGTCAGTTGTTGATGCTGCCACAGCCAAGGCAAAAAAAGTGCCATCGATTATGCTAATGGATGGACCGTGGATCGTAGCCCCACAGCTCCTGATTACATTGCTTGTCCTCTTTGCAAGTGCAGCCAGAAAAGTTCCCGGCGCTCGCAAATTAAGCGGCACAAGATGACTTTAATGGGCCGCCTTTGTCAGCCAAATGCAATATGCTGGCTAGGCACGCAACATTCTCCTCTGGAGAAACACCCCTAAATTCCTGTTACCACCAAGTTGGCACTCGCACTGCACCTCATCCTGCTCCTTTGGCAGCTACGTGACTTGTCATAAATCAATTCGCGTCTGCTTGTAAATTATTATGTGCAATATTCTGCACTTTACCATTATATTTTCAGTATTTATAACACGGCATCGAGCGTAGCGCTAACGAGCAGAATGCCCAACAATGAATAGGTGGTGGCATACCACCCTCTTTCCTCTTCCCTCTTCCCTCTCCTACCTCCTCCTCCTCTGCCCCTTCTCTATATCTTTACATCTCGCTCATTTGTTGCCAATAAGCCAACAATAGATCGCGTCAAAGTTTGCCAAGTGCCTGTCAAGTTCGCTTAATGACGACAAATTGCAATTGGTATTTGTAGCATAAGAAATATTATTACAAATTTATAGCAATTATTGCTGGAACCGTTGCTAAGGAAATATTACTTGATATAATTGCTCAAGAAGCGCTATTTCGCAACTTTTGCTTTGACGGTTGCAAAGGTTCTAAGAACATTAGTACGTATTCACTTGTAGTTGATAATATTCAAGATTACTTATATGATATAAATGATATAACATATATATATTTTCGGTCTTTGGCTTATTGACAAAGCATTTATGACAAAACATTTCTTAGGAATGCAACTTTGCCATTTGGAAATGGAATATTTTCAATTTAAGCCAATTTATTGTTCACAACTGTAAATTAATAAAAATAAATATAAATAAATTGCTCTTTTACTTAAAACACTTAGGCTTTCAGTCGTTTGGCATTTGGAATTTGATTGAAAACTATTTGATATTTCCAGATCTGACTTATAATGAGTTACTGTAAAGGAAAATACCCATTTGTCATCCCCTTTTGGCGAATTCAATAAACTTAACAAGCAACAAATTCATCTTGGCTTGAATCGACAATCGAATTAAAGATGTAATTGTTATGAGAAACAATCATGTTGGATTTAAGCACTTGTGTTCGACTATGAAATGCCCTTTAAGCAGAAATTTGTATTTCAAAAATACTTACTTACTTATATGTCTAGAAAATTTTACTCAAATGTTACTAATTCTAATTAGTTTCCGAATTTGGTAGTGCCAAATAAACCACAAAAGAATGGTCATACCCCGATTAAACATTTCACATGCCTCAAGGGGTGCACGAATAAATGTCAGTCTTTGGTGAAATAAGTTGTTGTGCAAATATTGCGCCTTCAACGGATCTCGTATTTCGTGTCGCATGTACGTGTAATTATTTCAGTAACGATGTTTGGGTCATAAATACCAATTAAGCCATTACAGTGCATTCCTGTGCACGTTCGTTCGGCTTCGATGTCAACGACAAATGATGCGACAATCTGTGAAAAGTGCGAGTTTTCACTCTTCATCATAATTTTTTTTTTCAATTCCAGCACGGCGACGAGTGAGTGACATGAAAAGACTTCAGAAGCGGAAAATGCGTTTTTAAATTGCATATTTATGTGTGTTTCGGGGCTTCAACTAGAGTGTCAATTGCCACATGATGCATGCCACATAAGGCAATGCGGATGACACTGTTGGCGTTGTTGGCTGGGTGACTTTGGTGGCCAGGTGGCTTAGTTGAAAGCTGTTCGCTATGCATTTGTGACTATTTATTAGCACGTTGAGTTTGATGTCAATGAACCTGCCTCATGTTGCAACTGGTAGTATTTGTGATAACATTATTTCAACGGCATGCTTTTTGGCCTTTGTTGTGAACCAACCCCCAATCCATCCCCCCCCCTCAGCAAACCAGGCCAACTCGTCTTTGCATGCATATGTGTGTATTTGTGTGTGTGTGTGTGTGTGAATGTGTTTTGTATGCCTTTCACTTTCCGCTCGCTCGCTGAAAAACAAGCAAACAAACAAATAAACAAACAAACAAACGAACGAATGCCAAACAATGTTGACTGAGTAGCTGCCGGCTTGGGCCAGTCACGAGAGTGTCGTCTTTACTATTTTATATGGCATTATTAACCCGTTTTCCTAGTTTTTACTGTTGCAGGCTTACAGCACACCGTATTCAGTTTCTCAGCACCCGCGTCTAACATTAAATTTTTGCAATTATTAAACGAGGAAGTTTGTTGCGCCTGGAGAAATGGAGCCACGTTTAGATTGTTGTGCCCATAAGGTACCTGTTATTGTTTATATAGCTACTATGAAAATTGGGACAAGTGGGTCATATTATATAACAAATATAGGGTGATTTTGTTATGCAAAATGAGCGTGTGTGACAACATTAAATGGGAAATTGAAATAAATAGCTGATTGCAAAGATGAATAGAAACTGACTTATATCGAATAATTGGCAATATTTAAGATATTTAATAAATAAGTTAAATCGGTTATCAATCGATACTTACATTCAGTATTACATCAACAAAATTACACTTCTTCAAGTACTAAGAAAAACTCAATTGTCAAATAAGGCTTATGCCTTATAATTTGTTAAACTCTTACGAAATACACATCCAATTATCGGTGCTTGAAAGCTGAAGCTCTTCCCAGAAAATGCAAGTTTTGAGAGCCATATAAGCAGCCTTCCACTCATTTCATGCTCTCTAGGGATTTTGATTTACATCCCCTACCGAAAGCCTTGACTAAATATAAGTATCCGTCGGCCTCTTCAACACGGCAGCATAATCATAATCTTATGTTGATTGAGGTTGGGGCTGTTGGTTTCTTATCAATGAGCACAGACATTTCAAGGCTAAACAACAGGCACTATGTGTGGTTGTGTTGTCTTATTAATTTCCATGCCACGCCTCCCTTGAGCCAGCCAGCTGAGCAAACCGAAAACAAAAACAATATTATGCAAATTTCCTCAGAGGCGAAAAGTCAAATTCTTAGAAAAACAAAAATTAATGATTCCCCATGTATAATCCATATAAATGACATGGCAAGTTGGCGAGAGGCTGCTGCTACCCCCAAAGGGTTTAAATATTTGTATGATATGAATGAATATGCTTCTCGGTATGCTGGGCTTACTGTCAGTTTAGTTTTTTTCTTTTGGTTCTTGTGCGCATCATGTCCCGAATTCTTTTGTTCATGCGAGGTTTGGGTGTGGTGTGCACAAAAACAGTGACATGTGCGTTAGGGGTAAATGAATTAATTTCAATATCTGAAAATTTATAAATAAGTATATATTGTTGAATCTTCACATATGCATAAGCTGCTGAATGCTTAAGCAAATAGAAATTTATGTTACCTATCCAGGAGCCCCGTTGCAAATGTTTACTCAGTCCCACTTAAATATTTATGCGATTTGTGGGTGCATACGCAAATGTTTAAGTAAGAGTAAGTTATAAATAAGTTAAGTGAATGTATCGAATTCGGTGTTTGTGTGTTCAAATAACAAATAAATAACAAATAACAGCAAGCAACTCTAAGCAGCGTGCGAGCAAACTAGCTGGATAAATACAATATTGGTAATATTAAGTATTAAGCCAATTGTCAATCGATGACCAAAAAACAATTACTTTTAAAAATCGTTCCAGGTATGACTAAGTTATGGCATTAGTTAATTATAATCCGTAACCAAATGAAAATCGCAATTTCAACTTGAATTTCCAACGAAAATCGAAGAGGAAAATAATAATAATAAATATTAAATTCAATTTTCTTAACGATAGTCAGAAAGCAGGGGTTATTTCAAGCGAGATGCACTTGTTGTACTTTGGCTAGAAAATGCGAATCAAACTAACGGTATTTGTAAATTCAAATAGTCAACAGAAAAATTTTGCGCATGCGCAAAGCTCTCTCTCAAGAGCAGAATAGAGTCTTCTCGGTTAGCCTAACCCTTATTTGAAGAGAGAAAGAGCGAGAGAGCGAGTGAGAGAGACAAGGAAGCAAAAGGGTAGCAAAACACGGAAATGCGCTACAAAAGAAAAGTTACTTCACAAACGACGGAATGGCACGAATAAAAAAAAGAATAACAACCCGAAAACAGAGACAAAAACAACATCAACAACAACCACAACAACAAGAGCAACAACAACAACAGCAACAACAACAACAGCAACAACAACAAAAACGTGAGCGCCGTCGCCTTCGTCAGTTGCTTTAAGCGTCTGGCAAACGAAACAAACGAAACGAAACGCGTCGCGTTTATTTAATTAAATAATAATATAATAATTAATTAATATTAAACATATATATTTGTAGCTGCTAAATAAATCATTATATTTTTGCTACAAACAACTAGAACGTAAACAACAAAAAAAAAAACAAATCAACAACTACATCAACATAAGCTTAACAACAACAAAACACCAAAAGTGCATTTAAAAACAAAAAAACCAGTAAAATAAATTAGAATAACAACCAAGAAAGTGCTGCCCCGACAGAAGCAATACAGAAACGACAACATAAATTTAATAAAAGTGTTCAAATTTATTTTTCATACAAATGTGAGCAAATATGAAAATCAATTGTTTGTTGTGTGTATTTGTGTGTGTGTGTGTGTGTGTTCTTTGGGTCGTGAGTGTGTGTGTGTGTGTGTGAATTATTGTAAAAATCGAAGTCAGACAAACAAGAGCTGCGAATGCAGTTTGCGTGACAAAGTAACAAAATTTTGCTGCAGCCGCTGACAGCTGTGTTATGATGGCCCCTAAATGGGGGCAACTTGCCTAAAAGCTGTGGGGCCAGGGGTGCAAAGGTGCGTGCTGTGTGCTGTTGGCCGATTGCAGGGCTGGGCACATTGCTTAATACTATAAATGTAGCCGCACGCACTTTATGACAGCTGCTCTCTCACACCTCAAAAACACCCCCGAAGCACCACTCGGCAGAGAACGACAGACTGAGAGAGAAAGTGAGAGAGAAAGAGATGGAGAGCAAGAGTAAAACGTGCTTTGCCAGCTGAGAATGAGATCTGAGATAGAGAGCAGAGCAAGGCCGGCAAATGCAATTCTCTCTCTTAGGCTGCGAGACTTGCGCTAAAGGCATGAATACACTCGAAGAAATATTTGGCTTACACAATTTCGATTACTTATGAAACTAAAATCTCTAGAATTTATTTAAATATTTAAATATCAAATTGAATGTTAAGATTTTTCGCCCAATCCATAAATCTTCGAAGTCAAAATCTTTTTATGTGTTTAACAGCTAAATTCGATTAATAACTTTTTATTGCTTTACTACTTAATCCTTAGACATCAATCCGCATTATATATGATATTCTTTCTCACCGAGTAATTATTACCTATTTCGGTTATGTGTGTGTAATCAAAGAAATTTTGATAGATAATTACTTAATTTAAGGTTTATTAATGTTTTGAATAGCTAAATTACAGTTTCTCAATTTTCTTAAGCAATTTACACACGTTTAATTTATTTCTTTTGGGTTGCAATTCCAGGCCAAGAGAAGGCGGCTTAGCCATTTTTATATATGTTACAAAGGTTGAGATCTTATTATTAGGCATCTGTAATTAATTGGTTAATGTCTAAGCAAAATAGATGCAAATAAATACGTTTTATTGCTTTAATATATATTTTAAGTATTTTTAATCTTTAGATTTTTCTATTCGCAAATGCATTTTTTGGCAATTACATCATCTTCAAGTCAAAGCTATAAACTCTTAATTTTAGGCAGTTGTAGCTGAGAATAAGCAGCATTTACCTCAGTAAGCCACACATTCGCGCACTTTTCGTGGAAATTCGTTAAATACCATAAATTGTGGCACCACTCGACACACCACATAACCACACAGCCCAGGGCGATAACACTTAACGCCACTTATCAGCCTTATCCACCGCCCTTGTCATCAAGACATTAGGCAGACACACACACACACACACACACAGACATGCGCTAAGACTGCACACAGGCACTCAACCACCCACAGCAGGCTTACATACCATTCTAATGTCACTATTGCAACCGCAGAACACATTCCGCATCCCCCCTCGCTGTAGCACTCTGCCACGCTAATAAATTGCAACAAATTTGGCGACTGCAGCCTTGAGAGAGAACTCAACGTAATCCAGCTCTGATCCCCTCTTCCCCACTGCCGCCTGCACACCCACCACGTCGTAATAAAGTGACTAATGCAATTATGCATTAATTTTGAAAATGTTCTTAAAATATTTTCAACGTTTGCAGCATGGGCGCCAAGTTTTACGCCAGCTTTTGACAAAACACATTTGCACTTTGATTTCCGCCAGATGCAGCCATGACAAAAAGCTCGGTGGCAAATTGTGCCTGGCAGAGGAGGTAAAGTTGTGCGAGTGAAGGGGCGAGGGGCTGGCAGGCTACATATGTAACTAGAAAATGTTAAAGCTTGAGTTGAGAGAACTCAACTACGAGATACCCAGCACTGGACTCTACTAAAGGGAGATAAACTCTAATAAAGTGAAACCTTCCTCATGTATGAATGAAACAGGAGAAATAACATATTGAAGGACAAGGAAACCTAATTGTATCGAAACTATCTTGATGAATTTATGCATCTTACAAGTCACCAGATATAACCTTAAAATACTCTTTTTTAACATTTCAAAATTGGTACAGGGCATAAGAAGCCACCAAGTAATGGAACGATGCTTTGCTGTGGATAAGCAGAGAGGAAAACTGTTGAGAGAGTGGGGTATGTGGGGGAGACTGGCAAATGGTGTGCAATCAAATGTGCACTAGGGCGCTGGGAAGCAACGGGGCAGCGTGAAGGATGCTGCAACTCATGCAACATTTAACCAACTTTTAATTATCGTACTTGAGCCAAGTCGCTGCCACAGTTCGAGGCTGCCACAGCTAGACTTGCAAAAGCAGCTTAATTGTTTCCAACGTAAATACACCCACACACACACACACACAAATATATATACACGTATGTCTATACATGTAATACACACACACACACACATACACACACCCACACACACGTTTCGTTTCTACTGAATGCAAGTCAAAATGTCTCCTCTGCCTGCGTGTTGTTGGCATTGCTCTTGTTGCTGTTGCTTTTGCTGTTGCTGGTTTTGTCTTTAGTTCTTCCTCAGCTAAATGCTCTAATTACGCCTAATGGAATGCCACTCATATAACTGTTTGGGGAGGGGTACGGAAAATGGTGCTGCAACAACAAGGAGTGCGACGTGGAGGGGACTGTTTGCGGATTGAGCGGAAGTTTACTGCATACGTATGTGTATTTTTATAATTGTTTGACTCCTCTGTTTAACTTTATATACCCCCCCGCACTCTATCCTTCTCTCCCTATCTCTCTCTCTCTCTCTCTCTGTCTGACTGTCTGCATATTCATGACTTTGTTGCCCGTCCGTTGTTCGTTGAGTTTTAAGCCAATTTAAATAAGTAAGCGGGCAGTGGGGAAATCTAGGAAACACAGAGACCGACAAAAGGGAAAGAGCGTCAGGGAGAGAGAGGGAGAGTGAGGTGAAAAGAGGAGGAGAGCTGATACTGTCAGTAGCCCACAATTCCCCATGTGTGTGTGTATGCCTGCGTAGCTTTATCCTTTGTCTACAATATGCTATCAAAGGATCAAGCGGGTGTATTCAGCTTAAGCCCAAAAAGTGTTAAAGCTAAGTCAGGATAAATTTCTTAGCCAAATTAAGACTGAATTTCATATACACACACATACATGTGCATAGCAATTATTAAACTAAAGTTAAGCAGATATTCGCGTTAGTTAATTCATGTTACAAACTTAACAAACTAAACCAACCGATTAAACAAACTTTTGAAAAACACTTTTTTTTTTACTCATTCCAAAATATCTTCAAGTCTTATTTGTTCAGCTATTTTTAATCACATAAGCGTTAAGAAAACATTCTTAAAATCTTTACAGGCCAGTAAAGGGTATCTGCAAGTCGCATTTGCTCAGCTAATGCTCATTTCTTGTTATATTTACATTTTTGTTCCGTTGATAGACAGCATTCTAAGTTATTTTTACTGCAGCTGCTTCAGTTGTCCTTAAAGCGTTATGTGTCTTGTTAACACACACACACGCATTCACGCACACACACACACACACACACACACACACACACGCGCATCCACACACATCCGAAGTGAGTTTAATAATAATGCTCGTATTCATCTCACCAAAAATTCAAACTACCTAAGCCAGAGTTGGCCATTATACACTTTGTTGGTGTTGTCCTGGTTGTTGCCCAGAGTTTGCATAATTGCAGTTTATTCTAACAATTTGAATGCATATTTAATTAGTTATAATTGAATGTGTGTGTTGTTGCTTTCGCTTGCCAAAATTAATACGAAGAGAAAGCTTATTAAAATAAAACAGAAGTGGATCAAAAGTATGAATAACTAGAATTAAATAATTCAAATACCATATAACGTCGACAACATGAAATGCTTGCATAATGAAATGAGTTTTGAAATGTAAACAAAATTTCGGTAAATGTGATAATGGAATCGAAATCTTAGCATAATATTTTTGATAGACACTATTTTCAAATTCAAATTAATATATCCCAAGAATCCGACTCAAATAAGTCACAACAATTGCAGCTGCAAGACACTTAAATGAAATTTTTAAATTAGCAAAATGTTTACGCAAGCGAAGACACAATGAAAACCGAATGAAATTCCCATTTAAATTCGTAGTACAACATTTAATTAACAAACTTGAACTGTAAAATAATGTTTGTCCAATCAAGCAAGAAGCGGTAAACTCAAACACATTTGCATTTGCATGCGAAATATTACTCATACGCAGCGTTATGCATTTTGGATGTGAGTGTGCGTACATGTGTGTGTGTGTGTGTGTTTGTGTGTGCGCTCAAAGCAATCGAAGCTTGCTCAAGCATAAGTTTGGTTTCACGTCGTATTAGTCAAACAAAGTTGCAATTGGCAAACACACACAACACGCAACATGTTCGAAGCGAACCAGCGAGCTCTTATACGCCAAGCAGCCATCGAACAGCTGAAACGTTACCGTTGCGGCAGCATAAAATATATGCGACTGCTGCGCTCATTGGCCATTTGTGTGTGCGACGCTGACGCAGACACTGCTGCTGCTGCTGCTGTCTCGTCTCTTTGCCTCATTGTCTCAGCCATAGTCTCAGTGTTAGTCTCGAGTGTCTGAATCGAAATCGGATCCGGTGTTTCTGGCTCGTGGCTCGCGTGCAACGGGCGCCTCGTCTTTGTGGCGCGTGACGGCGGCGTCGACTGCAAACAACGCCAGCAACAACAGCATTAATAAAACATATTAAACGACTGAACGGTGAATGCAATAGAAATAAATGCGTCAAATACCGAATGCTATAAGCCGCCCCAGTAATCAGCAAATTATGAAGCCATAAGCATTTGGCCAATTGTCTTGTGAATGTGTGTGAGTGTTTGTAGATATCCGTAAATTTCCCGGCATTTCCTTTTATAAAATGACCTAACGCTAAAATGTGTGCACACTCATTAAATGAATCACAAACAAAATAGTATAAAAAGTAGAAAATAACAAAATAAATAACTCAAAATCAATTTTAGCATATCTTATCGCACCACGTTGCGTATGCGTAATAATACCAGAGACCATATCAACTTTGAAACGTGCCCGAAAAACACCCAACAATAATGAATAAGTCAGCTGTGAAATACTTTCACTGTTCCCAAGCTTAATATAAGCGCTTACAGCCAGATTGATTCGTAGCCACTCTGAAAATATTGTGAAAACGTTTAAAGTCCAATTAACGGCGCATCTAACTTATTATCATCATCAACACTGACCCACATCACAGTGTATTTTTTTCCACACTTGTGTTTCTATTTGTGTGTGTTTGAACTTGTCTACCTATTTTCGCTTATCAGTTTCTGGGAATTACACTTGCTGATAACTGCAAGTCTGATTATCCTTAATTTATCATATCTTAAGATAAAAGTGCTGCTTGTTTGCTTTATTTCAGTTTTGTGCTAGTTTTGTAATGCGGAACTTTTCGTAGAAAATAAATCAATTAATATTATCGGAATTCGAATGAATCGCATTCTGAAATTAATTTTACTGAAACAGGTTTTTTAGCAGTCCAATTTGAAATGTTGATTAGCTATATGTTTCTTGATAATGAATTATATTTTCAATGGTCTGATTAAAAATATGTATTTAGGTAGCAACAACCTATTATTGATTAAGCTGAAATGCCAAACAAACAGTTTCAACTAAGGGCTAATCCAAAATGAATCCAATATTAAAATTAATATTTCCCGAGTCTTATTGCTCGCTTTCGTATTTCCCACCCTGAAGCTCTGATATAATTTAGTAATTTTAATAATTGCTCTCTTTGGAGCACTTCACTTGCCAGCACTCTCCACATTCAATTATGTTTGCATAAATGTTAAATGTGTTAATCACAAACTTTAGCCGCTGGAGATTTGAGGTAAAATATCCTGATAATTAAATAGAGCTAACAAGCCGAACACGCAACCTAATCAATTATAATTAAACAGTGCAATAAAAAAATACAAAATAAAACAACAACAAAAAGTCGAAAACCAATGATAAACAGATTTGCGTGTTTGAAATGCGGAATTCATGTAACTGATAATGAAATATTTTTGTTTTACTTAGTGAAATACAACGTGAAATTATTGCCAAATAATAATTAGTAATAACCACAACAAAAATAACAAAGAAACGTCCGCATTATTTGCTGTCCAAAGGAAATACATAAATACAAATATAAAATACAAATAGAGAAAATTCAATCATCATGCGTCGCAATATCAAATTAATTGTCTTCATCAGCATCATTTGGATGTTCGTAATGGTCTATTACTTTCAGTCCAGCACCGAAAAGGTAAGTGCCGCAATATACCAAATTTTACTTTGATTTTTCCCCACACCTCCCCTTCTAAGCCCATATGGCTTTCTTCTCTACAATTTGTGTCCACCTCTTCCGCTCCACGAACATTGACCATCAACGTTGGCCTCCATTATGTGGTATGCAACTAGCATAGTAATTATTTACCTACCATGATTTCAGCTATAGCTTTAGCTGAAGCTTTATGCGTTTCATTGTTTTTGCTCTCTATCTGTATCTGTCTGTCTGTCTTTCTGTCTCTTTGACTCTCCACACATAATTAGCCTCACGTATAGGGACAGGTAGCAAGTGCAGAGACGCCCAGTGCTGCCCACAATAAAAAATTGTCTATCTCCATTTACAACTGAGTTGGCGAATGTTCGTATATACTCTCTAATGTTAAACAAACTATGGGGTATGCTCAAATTGTAAAAATGTTAATTAGAAGTGACATTAACAATTTATTATAATCCAATTGCACAACTTGTTCACAAAATCACTTCAAAAGAAATTTTAAAAATATGTGCAAGGGTTGAAATAATAATATGCTGTGAACACAAAGTTACTTTTCTTATGTGCTGACAACAGGGTATCGCCTAACCCTGAACTCTCGCATTGATGATAATTTCTTGCTTTTACCTCAGTTTTTTGCCTTTGATTTTTTAATTAAAGACTCTGCTTTTTAGTGCTGACAGTTTCAACTGTCAAATGTTGGCTGTTGGACGTTGCGTATGCGCAACATCTAAAGGTGAATTTGGGTCAACTGTATGAGACCAACTTTTTAGTAAGACCACAAATGCGAGGAGTGTCACTTGAGTTAGTGAGTCTAATGTGTTTTCAATGTTATCAGCTTATCATTATCGCTATCAGAACGACTTTTTCCACTATATGCAAATCGTTCATTGGTTGTCATCAGATTGTAATATAAATGACAACAGTTGTTAGATTTATGAACATTGCTTGTCAATTTATGACCTTATCAATTGGCGCAACGCTTGAATGAAAATAAGAGCAAAAACATTCTTCTTTATCAACTGTTGTGATCAATGACAAATTATTAAATTGTACAACATACTTTGATGCGTGTGATAACAAATGGTTTCAAAGTATCACTATTTCCAACTTCATTTTATTTCATTAATTCTAAAGTAATAAGAAATGTGTATTTTTGTACACGCCAATCGTTGTCTCTGCAAATTTAACAACGATAAACCATTTGCGAGAAATGCAAAACAATTTGAAAGAAATTCAGTTAAAAAAGTCAACAATGACGTATCAAGAATGTTTAAAGTTTCGAAATAAAACAAGATATAAAGAAGAAAATCCACGCCACAAAGAAAGCAGAAAATGCCTCAAACAGAGTCCGATAAACTCAATGGCTGCATTTCCACCACTTTCCTCACCAAAAATCCAGCTCATGTGGTAAAAGAATTTTAGCTCGGTTCGGTTGTTTCACGTGCCATCGAAATCTGAGGAAAGCCCGAAACTGACCAGCATTCAATTTCTGTGAAGCATCTGTCCATTCATATTAATTGTATTATATTTATGGACATAAGCATAAACGGATTTATTTTGCGCCGTTTCGTTTTGTCGTTCAATATTTCAACATTTTTGGCCTTTTATATGTTGCTCAATTAAAAAATCATTGCAAAGATCAAAAGTATAATTAACAGCGTATTATTGAATTACTTTTCACACTCATAATATGTAAGCTGATGTGTGCACATATTTTCTTCATGTGTGTGTGTAAGTGTGTGTGAGTGGGTGTGTGTGGGCGCTTGTTGCCAACAGAATGGAGTATACAGGCTTTTTTTATTCAACTCTTTTCGCAGCAATTAAAATTTTTTTTTTTCGTTTTGTATACATGCGCAGTTTAATATGTTTTTTGCGAACATCGGCGAAAATTTAAATCAATTTTTTATATACCCTTGAAATATGATTACAATGGGTTTCGACAAGCTTATCACTTAATCAAGTATCTTCAATTACAATGTCAAAGACATATATTTTTGAGTTTTTTATCATAGAGTAAAACTTAAGTAATCATTTTTTCTAGGGTATTTACGCTTATATATCTCAACTTTGTTGCTTTCTCTCTTTTGTCTATTTTTTATGTGACAGCGATCAAATGCAATTATTACACAGACCCCAATTTGCATCCCCAATTACAAGTACCGAGCAATTTTTATAAATTCAGAAATGGCTGGTTTTTCACATAAAAAGATCTGTATGCATTTACAAGCATTTGATGAGTGAAATATTTATTTTTTGCCGTTTAATAGCAAAACAAAAACACTGGATATTTAAATGACATTGTGAAAAATGAATTGACATTTACTTACACAAATGAGCCAACAATTCTCAGAATACATATACATATATACAGTCACTAAAGTAATGCAATTCATTTTATTTAAAGTAGCTTATAGTATCTTCTTGTAGATTTATTTTAGGCGATTTCAAACCTGACCTATATACGAAAAGAACCAAATTTACATCAAGGCAAGAGAAAGTTGTTGAGACCAAACCAAGTGTTAAGGAAACCATAATCATGCACTGATCAACCAAATTGAGTATTAACAGCAGGGTGTTAATTGTGCATTAGTTTGTTGATTAAACCAAAAAAGCTGATTAATTGTATTTTAATGTCCCGCTGCTCTCCCTCCTCCGAATATGCTGAGAAATACACTCACATCTATGAAACGCTTTGCATCTTTTCACACCAAAGCAATTTACTTATCTTTTTCCCATTTCACATGCCACCCACATAAACATAAATACAGACACATAAAAATACACACACACACAGCTACAGCATCATGTTCATATTGTGCCATATAATATTTTTTTGCTTATATGCAAATTGTTCTCATCAAGTATGGAAATGCCTGCAAATGATTTCATAAGTTTTGCCAAAGAAGAATTATTCAAAAGTGGGGCATATCATTAGAACAAGTTCCAATTTCAGCAGTTTCTAGCAAAAAAAAAAACAACAAAACATAGCAGAAACGAAAACGAAGTGGAAATATTCCAATAAAAATCGCAGCCAAACGAATTTCAAGTTCAAACTAAAAAGCTTTCAAATGACTTTACGCATCGTCAATTCGATTTATGGTCAAAGCAGCAAGACAGAGAGGGAGATACAGAGAGTGAAAGAGAAAGAGAGAGAGAGCGAGAGAGAGAGAGAGAGAGGAGTATCTCGTTCTATAGTGGAGCCAGAAAAATATTGCAAATGTCGAGCTTCGCATTGCGTGACAATCAGTTACGCTCTGTTTGATGTTCAAATGACAATATAACGTGCTGAAAGCGAATACCATAAAAGTTGTGATTTCAAAAGTTGAGAAAACGTGCCGTTTTAAGCGAGTTCTGAATTTAGTGACAGGTGCTAACATATACTAATCAACAGTTGAAGTTGCTTACGCAAAGCAATAAAATATAACATATTCGTTAGTGTCTTAAGGGATATGCATGGTTTCAAATGAATGTGCTTTTAACTCTTAGGTAGATATTAAATAATTTTATGTCTTACTTACCATGTGAACTCGCAAATAATTAACAGGTGCTTTAAGACTGGGTGAAATAAGCTACGATTAATATCTACCACAATAATAGTGACATGAGTTCAAGCATAACTTACTGTTAATTTAAATAAGTCTATTATTATTATTGTCTAACAGTTTCCGTAAATGCTCATGAATTTACGTTTAGTTTGTTATACGTCGAATTGTTATTTTTTAAGTTATGCATGGCATAAGCGTTTCGAAATTAAGAATTTATTTATTTTACTTATGACAGACTTTGAGGGATGCCATGCAACTGCCTATATTACCATATTAATTAAATTCGGTTGGTATTCAGTTGAGCAGAAATACTTCAGATTAAATTCAAAGCCATTCAAAACCGTTTGCCTGAAAGTTCAAAAAAAAAAAAACACAAAATAAATGAAATAAAAAGAAACCAACAAATCTAAAATTAATTAAAGCTAAAAAATTCTTGAGGTCAAGTTAAACTTGAATATGTAACCGAAACGGGTTTCGAATGCAGTCGATAAAAATGCTAAACACCCCACGAATTTTGAGTTTTTAGACTACTTGGGTTGCTCTTTGTTGACTGACTGTTCTATTCGTTCTTACGGCAAATTAACATTCTTATCGTTCACCTCTAATAGTCTTGAGTGAAACAGGCTCAGCGGCCGCGCTCCTCCTTCCATACAGTAGTTAAGCCAAGTCAGTTTGTTGGCTGTCTTGTGGCACATTTGGCATTTGCTTGGCTTTGATTTAGAATGAATAATTAAAGATGTTTATCGGCCGGACTAGTCAGGCAGATGACTTTAGCTGTTGGCCTTTTTGGTCTTTGTTTTATTTTTGGTTGTTGCTGTTGTTGATTTTGTTGTTTTACTAATTTGATACCCAAACACCACACAAACACAAGTAGGAGTGCGTCAGTCGAGAATGCCTGACTGCAAAATACCCTTCACTAACGGCACGCAACGAAAGTTCTTCTAAAATAACTTTTGGGTATAATATGCTTAGGAATATAAAGTGTACACCTTATGGTTCGAAAATGTCAGCTTCTGAATGTTAAATGCATTTTTATAGTTGCGCTATAACGGTTATATATATCTATAGGGTATAACAATGAGAGTCAACTGTAATCAGTAAAAAGCACTCACTGAACCGGCTCTTGCTATAATTTTTGGTGGTGAGCAGCCGGTTTTTAGTTGCCTTCATCTGTTTCAGCTTCTTTTTCATTTTCAAGCTATTCTCCCCCTCCCTCTCCTTTGCATCCGCCTCCTCTTCTCTTCATCGTCATCTTCATGTTGTTTTTGGGCTGCCAGCTGTTGACTGGCCTCTCCATTACGCAATGTAACCCATCGCATTTGCGCAAGGTCGCCAAGCGTTTCGTTTAATAATTTTTATTGAACTCGAGTTGCGTTCATTGTATGCCTCCACTTCCCTCTTGCTCCGCTTTGCCACTCCTCACTGCGACTGCCACTGCTACTGCCACTGAGACTTCCATCGTTGCACACACGCAAGTGCTTTTGAGTGGGCTTTGTAACATCATTGAATGTTATCGCTGATGTTCGGTAGTTGCTACTTTCAATTTCATTTCGATGGTTTTTATTGTTATTTTACAACTTGTTTGGACCCCGTTGCCTGCCGTATATATTTTGCATAATTGCCACAGACAACAACAACAACAACAGTCCTTTGTGAAACTAGTTGAGCCACGAAAAATAATTGGGAACTGAAAAAAACTGCTATATAAAGTGCTTAAGGATCTTAAGTCAATAAAATATATCTTCAATAAAAATACTAATAATGTTTAAAGTTCACTTGATTTTACATAAATCACTTTTCGCTTATTAGAGTATTATAATTAACCAGTTTTTAATGTTTTTTTCGGAGAACATTCGATTTCGGCATATTATTTTGTAGTTGTAATCGCGCTAATGAAAAATTGCCATCTTCTTTTTTTTTAGTGTTTATATAAATCTTTTTAAAATTTCGAATGATTGGGATACATTTAATGACAAGCTTAAAAATTGTGCCACAAACCAGAAGATTATATTTTGGAAAGATGGTACATTGTACAAGTATTTATTTATTTCTACGGAATTCCGCTTCTTGTTTAGTACCGTTCATTTGGAACTAAACGATTTTTCAACGTATAACAGTCTCATTGCTCAAGTGAAGCGTAAAGATATCAGAGTCATCTTTGACGTAATTTCATATAATGAATTGGCACAAAAATACTTTCGGTGTTTATGAATGAAATGTGATGAAACGAACCACAGTTTGTCTCTCAGGCAGCATGACTATGTGGAAACGTCAACTAATTTGTGATATTTGAGACATGCAACTAATTGAATGACATAATGCTTAACTGAAACTTGCAAAAATTGACTCGTTCCTTCTCCACCAACTCCTTGCTTGTCAATCTTCTTTTCCTTTTTTGTTTGGCTTTGAGCAGCTGTGCTTAAGAGTCAGCAATCTAGCAGTGCAACATGTTAAGTGTTAACCCGGAAAAAATGGAGAAGTCAATCCATACACATGCAGACTTGTAGAGAGGGGTCAGCCTCACAGCATGTCCGTGGCAATAAAAACGGAAGCTTGCAGCTGCGAAAGAGCTAAATGCAAGAAAAGAAGAAGAAGAAAAAAGAGTTAAGAGTGCTGCACTATAAGATACTCTGTGAATGACTCTTAAATGACAATCAAATTTTATACAAGAATCTTCTTAAATCGCCAAATGTTGTTATGAAAAAACTCAGTGTTTCATAAGAATAGATCAGAAAATAAACCTAAGGTTGCATTTTCAATTATTTTGTGGCACAAATACTGCGGGGGCAACTTAAGATATCCGTTTTATCCCATTAAATGGTTACAGGGCATACAACAAAATAGGAGAAGCTGTTAGTCCGGAGGTGAATGCCACTACTTAAGTGGCCAAAATGGCCAAAAGTCGCGACTGGAGTTTTACAGTTTGTTTTTTTTTTTTTTGCATCCGCGGGGGCTGTGGCAGCTGCCACAGAGCTAGTGCTGGGGACTGGTCTCTTAAGCATGCACAAAGGCGAACAAAGACGATTTTATTTTGGAGAGGGGGAATTTATTTCATGCAAGTCGCATTCGAATTTGAATTGCGTTTTTTTTTTGTGCTTGTGCTTTGCGTCTGGTGACTTTCTCAAGTTGTTCGATTATTTCGTACTTTCACTTGTAGTTAATTTTTACTTCATTGATTATCTTAAGGCATTTAGCTGGCATTTAAATGGCGAGCACATTGTGTGGGCCCATTTGGGCAGGCAATTAGGCAACGTGAGCGAAAGGCGGCCAAGAAATAATGCTAAAAGCCGAACTGAAATGTCAACATGGCCAAATGATAAAGCGTGCGAATCACTTTAACGGTCAACTCAACCTTTTGTGGCCAATGCATGTGGATGTGGCTTAAGCGTTTCCTAACAACGGCTGCTGCCGAACTCAGTCCAACGGGCCAATGCGAATGCCATTAAATAATAATTATTTAACAACGTTTTTATTTTTTTTTTTTATGTGTTGTTTTTGGGCATCTTCTGTTTGAATTTGGTCAGCAGTTTGTGTGTTTTATTGCCGCTGGTTTCACTTTTTTGTTGGTTATTTTTGTGTAATCTCTGCAAGTGGTACTTAACATTATTTTTTCCCTCTTCGTTTTGGCCCCTTTTTATGGTGGGCGCCACATTACGTGTGTGTCTGTATGTGTAAGTGTGTGTTTGAGTTTGTGTTTGCTTGTTGCCGGCCAGTTAACTAGTTGTTGTTTTAACTTGCTGTTGTTGTCGCTGTTACTTTGCGACTGTTTGTTGGCATAATGAACTTGAACTTTATGACGCAAAACACGTTAAGTGAGTGATGACTGCAGAGAGTGGGACTGAATGCCGGAGAGGATACGGGGTAGAGGGGCAAAAATTGCCACTTTGAGTACTACAAGTAACACTTTAAATATTGTGCAGCGAATGACTCTTAGGGCCCTCAGGAAACGAGCTCCTCCGATAAGATGAACTTGAGTTTGAGCCATGGTGGGTGGTCCGCGTTTAGCTTGGGATCCTCATCTGGGTTTTATAGTGCTGTACTTGAGAGTTTTACTAAAGTGCAGTACATAAAGCAGATGTAGTGGAAATAAGAACACCAACTAGCAAGAACTAGGCTAAAGTCAAGAGTTCAAGGCATAATATAAAGTTCAGTTGTCTGCTCAGAAAAGTATAAAAAAAGACAAAAATTGTTGCAAATGGAATTTTTCGTAATGAAAAACATTATTAAATAAAAAGATTTCCGCTTGAACGCATCTATTTGCCTGGCGACGGAAAATAATATGCGTTTCACGCTAAATATTATCCCACTACTTTTTAATATATATGTAAAGCTGTTATGCTTTTCCTTGAACTATTTAAGTGATTAAATGCGCTAAAATTATTTTCGAATTCATCCCACTTAAGCTAAAAATGTTTGTTATAAAAACTCAACCTCGTGTATTTTATACAATTTGAGGTTTAAATATGTGGGCATTATTAAGCACTAATATCCAATAATGATAGGGCACTCAAATTTAATATTAAATTTCATATATTAAATATAATTTTCAGCAGCTTCAAAGAATAAATATCCAAATTGTGGCCGCACATTTAATCGAATTATAAATCTAATTTCATTGAAATGAGCTTCTAAAATAAACCACATAATTTGAGTGGTCAAATTTGATTATGGATATTCAAATATTCAACAAAAGATAACTAAGCGAGAACATTGAGTAAACTCGATGTATTTAATTATATTGCTTTATGTTTCATGTTCCATGTGACTGCTGCTGCTGACATTGACATCATCATCAAATTGTTTGGAGCTCTAAATGGACTTTACAAGACATGTCTAATTAGAATGCGTCACACACTGGCGTCAGATACATTTGTATCTGTATCTGTATCAGTTCTATGTGCCTTTTGGCGTTGCTTTTGTTTGTGTGCGTTCATCGCACATTTGGCAATTTATCGCATTTGTTGCTGCTTGCCTTGTTTACTGGCTGTTGCATGCATCCATCAAATGTCTAAATCTATCTGCATATGTATCTGTATATGTATCTAGAGCTATAGTTATAGCTGTTGCTATGAGCTCAGGGCTTGACTGATGAGCGTAGAAACTGACTTCGTCAGCGCAGTTCAGTTTTAGTTGGTGCAGTTCAGCTTGGTTGCTGCCACATCTACACATTGTGCAACATCATCGCATATTGTTTTATGAATGACTCATATGCATGACAACGTTTAGCTACACAGTGACAAAAAATACATATATTTTAGTTTCAAAAATTATTGTTGTTAATGAGGAAAAGCTCCACTGTTAATTGATATTCAAAATTTAATCAGAAGAATAATTCAGTTAACAAATCTTACAGCTTTTGCCTTAGCTGAAACTTTGGTTTGCAATTTTAAATTTTCTTTGCGAATTTAAATTTTGAGAGTGATAGAAAAAGAGACAGCAACCTAAATTAGTGACTTCAACAATTTAAATTCCATCTAAATGACTGAGTGAAATTTGTAAAACGTTTTCCAGCTAGCAGATTAACATGTATTCATGAAAATCATCTATTTATAGTCTTAGTTTTTCTATAATAAAATAACTACAAAAATTATAAACCACATGAAATTAAATTCAAATTGATATTTGTTACTGTGTACGCTACTTAATGAATGACCCGTTTCCAAAATTGAGTGGCATTTGAATTTAACTCTCATGCCACTAATGAATGCTTGAAACTATGGAAAGTTAATTTCCCGAACGAGTCGCTTCATCAATAGCTGCTCAGTTGTTGCAGACTGTGGCAGCGACCTTAATTGATTCTCGCCCAAAAGGCAAACTGAGACTGTCTCAGACGTTGCATTCCTCACCCCCTAACAAAAGCAAAGGGCAAAGCTAGAGCCAATAATGCACAGTCTTTGGCACTGCGAGCTAAAATTAATGCAAAGCACTTTCAATATTTTGTATGAAGTTCTGTTGTTTGCAGCAGTCGGCGCATCTGCAACAGCCGCAACATCTGAAGCCAGTTGCAAGACAAGTTGGTGGCATACATGGCCACTTGAGCTGTATCCGAGTCAGAGTTAGAAGCAGTTACAGCCACTGCCACACTCGTTGTGACAATTTGGACACAATCTAACACACACATACTTATACACAGAGTAAGAGAGAGAGAGAAAGAGAGAGACAAATGCAGCAGCTATTTATGCCACATGCAATTTATTACGACAGTTACTTCAGCAGCGCCCTGCCTCAAATATAAGTAAAGTCTACACCACAGCAAGAGTAAAGAGTTTGAGGTTTCTCAAGCAAATATATTTTGTAAGCCAGCAGATTAAATATTTCAAGTCAAAGTAGAATTTGAGGCAAATTTTACACAATTGAGCTAAAATTCTGTATATATTTAGTGCTCTGATATGTGACTAAGATATTTGGATCATGGGGTAAATTGTGTGCATAACATTTTAAGTGTTTGTTGCTGATGCGTTTGTTCTGATTATTTTATCTGGCATATCTAAAGAGAGGTTAAGCCGAGTCTCTTAAGTAGACTATACTATTTATTTTGAGAAGAAAGCCAAGACAAATCGTTGAACACATTTTATGAAATTAAAGAAACCTTTTGTTCTGGTCATTAAACATATACTTTAATTCCTATACAAATCCCAGCACATCGCAAGCAAGTTGGTAAGTTTTAAGAACTGCCCATTTAGCATCTCCCAAAGTATTATATTTTTGGTCCATCTGGAGCCAATTTTCAAATGTTGTGAAGTAAAATACTTGGCAATGTCTGCCAGCTACAATAAAATCACATAAATTTGATGTAATTCAGAGCAATACAATTTATGGCAGCCATATGGAAACACAGATCAATTTATGGACAACATATTTACCAAGACAAATATTAGAGCAGAATGTTGCGTACAATGAGAAATAAATTCCATATTTCCACAATTGCTTTGAATTAGTATTTTGATGATTCTATATCATATAATTGGAGAGGAATAAAGTTACTCCTTTTTAGCTTAAAGCTTAACTTTAAGTACTTCAAAGATTGGCAACAAAGTTAAAGAAGTATTATTATTTTAATTAAGCTGTATCATTTTGAATCAAAGTTTTGCAGCTTAAGCAAACACCTTGCGGGAAAACTGCTTCGACCAGCAAAGTTTGTGGTCAAAATTGTTTTTCCGCTTAAGCACAAGCCGCTGGCAAAAGAGAGTGTCAGCTTAAGCCAGGCAAAAAAAGATGCTCGGTTAATTGAGTTTTGGCTGAGCAAGTTGGTAGCCCGAGAAAAAGCCGCAAGCTTTTTATACTTGTGGGCCAAAAGCCTCCCTACTCAAAAAAATTAAAATAAGAAGGCTGAACTGAGAGTCGCGATTTAACTGACAGCTGCAGCTACTTAAGCCATAAGACACAAGGAAGCTTTGGCTGTGCGAGTTTATTGCCACATCGCTCTAAAGATGCCACACACACACACACACACACACAACACATACACATGAACAAAGAAACAACACTTTGCTACACAACAATTTGCAATTGTTGCTTTGTCCGCAATTTGGTTTGGCATCTGCGTCTCATCTTCAGCTCACAGCTCACAGCTCGCAGAGCAGCAAATGAATTTCAAGTTGCGCAACTTCACATTGCCACAATCACTCGACGAGACACCAAAGGCAGCTGAGAGATCTACCACGTAAACAGAGACCAAAATAGAGGCAGAGAGAGAGAGTGAGCTCTTGAGATTTTTCAATTAACCTCTAAGGCCAATCATTTGTGGCTTCTGCTGCTTGCTCTCACACATTCGACGGCCTCGTAATACATTATAATCTTATATCCATTTATTTATTTATTTATTTGTACTATTTCTGTGCAGCGCTAAACAGATTAGGCCGTCAACAGATCTATAATGTTTCATTGTTTTTGTTCAAAGACGCTGAAAATGCGTGATAAATTACTCGTTATGCTCTACGTTTGCATATTTTTGCACCAAAACAATTGTTGCGGCTTATGCAAATTGGACGCAGCTGAAAAAAAGGCAAACAGCGGATTGACAGGCAAATCTGATAGAAGCCTGTCTTTTGCTTGTTAATCTTTTCATAAAGGTATGCTAAATAAATGTGCAAAGAAGTAATATATAGCCAGAGGGATCTTTGTGACCTTTAGAAGTTTCAAATTTAATTCGAAACTGTTTATACTGTGCTCAATGGATTATTTAAATTTGATAGGCAGTGTATCTCCTTACTCCGAAGTACACAATATTCTACTCACACTTTAATCTGACAGTAAAAATAAATCATTTTTATCACAATAAAGTGAGAAGACTTTAAGGCAAGACTTTAAGTGCATGGGTAGAGTGCATTATTTTAGTATTTCTCATTTGGTCTTGTCGCTCACGATAATTGCATCACATTTGAAAAGGTTTCTTATCATTTTATTGCCCACATCAACGTGCAAATGTTCAAATAAAAATGTGAACTCAGCAGAAATGAGTGATAATTATATAAAACTCGAAAACAGTGCTTAGCACCGACAGCTCATTAAAACTGAGAGAAAATCATTTTGGGGTTTTGAATAGGAAATTAGCCATGTCCAAGTTTTCGTGTTTGTTGTCTTTATGTGCCATAAAAAAAACGTGAAAGATGCGATGCACGGAAATTGAAGTTAGAGAGACAGAGAAATTTCCTCAAGCACGGAAGTGTAACAATTAAAGTCAAATGATAAAAATCAAGAAATAGAAATGTAGACTCCGTTTTGCGACAATCGCATCATAACAGATTACAGTTTGTCGTCTAATTATCATTGAGTCAATAATTTTGCGTTGAGCAAAACAAATTTTTCTGAGAAACGTTGAACACTATTTTACTTTAAGTAGACTTTGCCCTTTGTGACAACTGAAATATCTTACAAATTTTGTTCACATCAACAAAGTAGAAAAAAAAAACAACTTTGAAACCAAATTTCATATTTAGTTAAAAGTAACGGACTAAAAGTAATGATGGAAAATTCGTTGGATAACCAGAAGATGAGTAATCTGAATATCTGCAATGAGCTCAATATCAACTCGGAGTCCAATGATGTCCCCAAAGGCGAACAAATGTTGAAGAAACTGAACATTCAAGATGATAGTTCGAATAAAAGCAATGAGATAAATGACAAGCGTGTCACCATACGCTGGTCCCTGTATACCTTGGCCCAGATTGTGCTGATGTTGCAGAAGCGTTTGGCCCACACCAAATCGACGACCGAGCTCGTTAATGTTACTAACGATGTGGCCTATTGGCGTACTTTGGCCTTGTCTCGTGCCGAGGAGATCGAGGGCTTTTTAAATATAATTGAGCTGCAAAAGAAGCGCATCGATGCCTTAGAAAATGATCTGGGCACACTAGTGAGTCTGGCGAAGGAGACGCAAAAGATGCTGGCTGAAATCCCAAAACCAAATAACTACACCGATGGGAATTAAATTTTTTACTCTACTCGAAATGTTTTTATGACATTTTTTTTTTTTTGAAGAGACTATTAAAGTTAAGGGTCTCTAAGCAAAACCTGTTTTCTGTGTCTTATTTTGTATCGACCTACAGTTTACAAACAAAATAACGCTAAGTATAGATTTCAAGTTGAAGCTAATGTATTCTTTGTAATAATTATTTTTTGTGAGTATTTTGGCCTTTAGCTCAGGCATAATTAAAGTAATTAAAAAGATATTTAGACGTGTTTTGGTCGTTTGAAATCATCAGTAACAAGATATTACTTCTGAAGATCCATGTTGCACTATGAATAACTTTGATTATAAACTTTCATCTGCCAGATGTTATTGGTTGTTTGATATCATTTTACCATGCGGCAGATATTGTTATTAAATCAGTTTACTGTTATTGTTTGGTTGTTTTTTTTTTCTCTAAATTTGGTTGCCATGCTTGCCAATTTTTCGTTTTCTTTTATTAATTAGTGAAAAACTTTTCGCCAGTTATTTCTTTTCATGTTTCTTTTTGCGTTTTTAATTTGTTGTGGTTTTTGTATCACGTTTTCTTTACTGCGCACCTCAATCGCTGATGCTGAACCTCAATTTTGGTTCGTTTTGTTTTTGTTTTGGCTACGTGTTTCTATTTCATGTTGGTTTTCATCTTCTATATTTTTTTTTTGTGTCTTAACTCAGCTGTTCAGTCTTCCAGCTGAATGATTTTCACATCGTGTAGTTCCATGTGAAGCATCTACCAAGTAGAGTGCATAATTTAGTAATTGGAACGTATCAAATTTATTTTCACCCCGAAATGTCTTTGCTAAAGACTCAAGAGAAAGGAACTAATTTCCAACAATGTGGCTAATTTTTCAATATATTTTATAGGCTACCATCATGTTGTTTAAAAGGTGAAAAATGCAATATCGGATCTCGTTATTTTAAATATAGTATATAGCAACAGAAACTGAATTTATGCTTTAAATTTAAGTGCAAATACGAATTGCAAGACAGGTTAGGCCAGTCGAATGCCAAGAATTGACTGCGGGACACACCCAACCAACTAAACATTCATTCATTCAACATGTGGCATTGTTGGCCATGCGTCACCAGTGGGACAGCATAAGCAAATAACCACAAAAATAAAAGACCAACACAACGAAACAACAAAACTCGATTAAAAATCTATGCACGCCCAAAAATATTGATTCGGAAAACAGAAAAATATTTATGTCTGCAGTTGGCAGCACAAAAACACACAATAGACAAACATACGCCACACACACACATTGGCGAGAATAACAGCTAAAGCATTGAACCATCCATGAAATTGAAAATGAGACATGATTTACATATTAAGTTTTAATAATATTATTCAATTTGTGGACTTTAAGAAATCAAAAAAGAAAATATCTTTGAAATTAAATTCTAATTATACGGCTAACATAGAAAACAGGTTTTAGTGTTTTTTTTTCTTTCTCTTTTTTATTTAAGTAATGTTGTACTTAAAAAGTGATTTCAGCTCGTGGTCAGCTACTCCCAGGAACTTCTATTTTTTTGGTGGGGATGCTATTGCCATTTTTATTTGTAAGCCAACAACGTCTGAACAAATTTTAATGATGTGTTTTAAGTTGTTTTGTGCGTATAAAAAAGAGAAGAAAAAAATCAAATAACACAAGTCAGACATTGAACCCAACCATTGAACTTAATGCGATGCGTACAAAAAACTACAGCACATAATAAAAAATAAAAAAATAAAAAAAACCATTTGTGGCAACTTGTTGCCTGGCAACAACCGAATTGATGAATTTCTTGTTGTTGTGCATTGCCTAATGGCACCGTTTTGACAAGTAGCGTGAACATTATACAGTGTAGGTCAACGAATATAAGTGGCTATTGAATGTTTGATTGATTGATGCACTGACAAAAGGTGGCGACAGAATTGTCTTTGTTTCTCGCAACTGCGTGCAGCTAAGTTTACTTAAGCCGTAAAGATCACGTCCCACTAACCGACTTGAGCACTTAAACAAAAGAAGAGCAAGAACGGCTCAGACATATTTCATGTTTAAATACACAAGTATATAAAGCACATCCTTGAGTATAGTTACCCACTTGGGACTACACACCCGACTATTTATAGAATGCCATATGAGCCTGAGAAGAGTCTAACAGTCTTCACTTTATATATCCTATAATCAATGTTGATTGTAGAGCGAGTTTGATCAACTCGAAGGCACACAAATTTTCTTTAATCTCAGTAACGTATTAATTAAATGTTGTTATTTTATTTTATGTATATTTTTAGTTCCAGTTATTTATATTTTTAATTTAATTCTTTACTTACGTAACCTTTATAATTGATTAATCAACCAATGCAAAGGTTATTAGACAATACTTCGTAATTATTAATTAATTTATATTTATCTTATAATACCCTAATAATAAACATTAAATAGCGAAGAGTTATGATTAATTCACTTTAAACTTATATTTCTTACTTTAATGTTAGTTGGAACAATTAACACCCAAACACAGGGCATTTGGTAAATTCAGTTTTTTCTCTTCAATATACACATTATATCTAGTATTGCAACCACGCACAACTCAAAACGAAAAACTTTTCCAATTTTCATATGTGTTATAAGCTCATCATAAATCTTGTGCGGGCCAGCGCGTTCGCCATTTATTAGAGGGCCAAATACGTATTTGATTTATGCCTAATTGGGAAGCTGTAACAAGTTAATGACCAATATCGATTGAATATTCTCCCGTTCGATTTTGATTTTGTATTTGGGACTCTGTATTTCTGTTACGGTTTGGGATTTCATGTTTGAGTACGATTTGGGGGCTTAATTGTCGTTCCTCTCAATTACAGCAACAAAATACGCATAATGATCTGCAAATAAGCCGCTTACCCAGCTCTACATATAAGCCTCACACACATCGTATGCAAGCCAATCAATGACCATAAATTCCCAATCTGCAAGTAACCCTCCCACCCACACTGAAACTAATTAAGTTACACATGACCGAAGCGCACTGTAAAAGCGACAAATCGAATAGTGAAATTGAAACAGTTTCCAACACAATTTTCATGGCAAGCAACGGGGAGAAGAGTATGTAAAATATCTATATGCGATAAGAAGCATTCGTATTTCATGGATGATACATTGCGTATACGCAACGTGTGTGCAAATAGCTTTTTCTATATTTAACTTAGGGTATTTTGATTTCACTTTTATATGTATATCTATCCATATATAAGTCGATATATTTACTTAACTTGTCGACTAATCTAATAAACAAATCATATAATCGATATAATAAATGTTCGTTTTACTGCTTTAATATTTTTCAGGGGTACTCCATTTCTGTCATTCTGAAGAGAACTTTCAGTACTCGTTTCTATGCTCCCTTAAGCCTTTTGTTGTCTACATAAACAAAACTGAATGCATTGTTCAATATCCACATCATCTCCTTCGTGTTCTCCTATATGTATATATATATATATTTTTTTTTTTTTTGTTTTGCCTGTCCATCATTTGGTTTGTGCACAAAGGCAAAAAGCAACTCAGAAACTGTTCGTAATTAATGGTAATAACAGAAGGGGTCACAGCTGAATGCTTGATATAGGCAAACATGAAGCAACAATGAAAACAACTTACAATGTTGGCAGACAGAATTAAACATTTAATCTGCATTTATATAGCAAAGCTGTTATGGAAGATAAATTGAGAATGGATACAATCAATATATATATATATATAGATGTATTTAGAATTGGTTTGGGAAATAAGTGATGTTGTGCCATTAAATGTATCTGGAATTCAACAATCCCATGTTTCACAGAGTCTCAGATATATATCTTGAAAATTGAAATTCAATTTCTCTTATGAAAATAATTATATTAACACATTCACATATTTTATTGATTTACATTTGAATTGTCTACAATGTAGACTTAAGTTTAAATTCCATTTCTACTTCATTCAATAACAATTATTCAAGAACAAAACTGTGAATAATTCAAATATCTAACTCCAGATTCCATTCTGGCCCCACACGATGCTTTCCGCAGTCAATTGAAAATAAGTGCAGCTAGTCACTTACGAGCATTTTAAATTTTTAACAATGCAAAAGGGCTGAAATCTTCGCAGCTGAAAGGAAGCGGAACGTCGTTTTGAATGTGCTGAAAGCTTTTGACTTGGGTTCCGCCCTCTCTTTTTGAATTGGCATAAGAAATGCGTTCGAAATGGCACTAAAAGCCGCACGTATCAAATGTAAATCGAAGGAAAATGCAAAACCAATGCGAAACCCAGTCAAATGAAGCAGAAGTTGAATTTGAAAACGTGCCCGCAACAAGCTTAAAATTAAAAACACGCATACGATGCGTATAACAAATGAGGGTCTGTATTATAAGTATTTATTTGTTGTTGCTGTTCTTGTTGTTGGGCACATAAGTACGAATTGGCCAAAGAAAAAGCATGACAAATAGATTCAAATGCGAAAGGCAATTAATAATCGAGTCATGGGCAGCGCCCGTGATGACCAAAATGACCCTCTCGCCGAGTGAAAGACCAAGTGGAGAGGACGAGAAAGTGGGCCAAATTTGTGAGCGGGTAGCCGCTCAGTATTTGGCCCTTATAATGGCCCTTTCTGCAACAACAACAACAGCGACAACAACAATAACAATGCATCATTAGTAAAATCCCAAAGTTTATTCGCTGCCTCCACATCAGGGAAAAGAAAAAGCTTAAAGACCAAATCGCTGCCAATTGGGATACGTAGAAGTTTCGCAAGTGGAAGGAAGTGCTCAACAGCTGCTGCCCTTTCAACTTTTGAGGCTTTTGCCATTTGATTGAGATTTCCCAACAAGTTTGCACCGAATTACAGATTCCAGCTTACAACAGATGAGGGTCAGCTGCCCTTCAAATACAACATCTAGATTCATTTTTTTCTTAATTTATTTCTCAAATATAAAACACTTTAAATTGTATAAAATGAAAAGTAAATTTACCCTGAGCTTAATGTTTTTTTTATAGCTTGGCAAACCTAGGATTTTGCAGTTTTATAATTTACCTGTGGTCTTCTGCTCTTAACTGATGAATGCAAAATTAAATATATTATGTATCTAAGCTCTTTGCGGAATTCTCATATGCCAGCAATTTATAGCAGGATTATCACATTTATTGCATTCTCGCAGCATATTGTGCATACATATATTGTTTTTCCGGTTAGAAAACTTTAACTGGGTCAGAAATAGTGGAACCTTTGCCATTTATAGATTGTTAATCTTTAAACAAAGCACGAAACTGGAAACAGTTCCACGTTGTGCGCTTTGAGCCATAAGTCAGTCTCTGGCTGTAAAACACTAAACTGTAAAGTTTTATTTTTTGCTTATTTTTATGCTTGTTTGTTGCCAACTTTTTTGCAAGTTGGAAAACGCTCTAATCCTGCTAGCCACTTGCAATTCGCCCCAACTACTACTACGCGGCGTCTTTTACACCCTGTAAAAAGGTTATTGTGATAAAATAATTTAATTTATATGTATTCTTAGCCAGCAACTTGAAATGTGAATTCGTGTAAATCAAGCGCAAGACAAGATTCGGTTAATTTTGTTGTAAGTCTTGAAAGTTATACGAGCCACAAACACAAGATTTGATTTGGAAAAAGTAAATTCTCAGATAGTATTATAGTTTCATATCTTATCCCAAAAATATTAAAAACCCCCATTTTAAAAGTCATGGCTTTGATCCTTGGCACAGCTGAGCTAGTATAATTTTTACTCCAACCTCTATTACTGAGTATCTTCTGGTCGAGAGCTCTCGCCTAGAACACTCTTGTTTTCATATGTGTTGAGTTATTGCCACATTGGTTGTGGCGGCGTCACCAAAGTGGCGCAGATTATAGATATAAATAAAATGGGACAGCCTCTCTTTCTCACACACAAGCACACTAACACTTTCTCTCTCTCTCTTTTTGCTGGGTGCTTTTAGGTGGAAAATCGAGCGCTACGCTTACGTGAGGTGGCAACGGCGATGCAGCAGTATCAGGACGATATATCGGCTGGCGCATCGACGGCACGACAGTGGGCGCCAGCTGCCAACTCGGGCATTCGGGTGGCGGGTGCCATTGGGGGCAGCGGTGCCGATGATCCCGGTGGCAATGTCATTCTAATCGGCTCCCTAAAGGACTTTGAGCGCAATGCGGTGCATGGCCTCAAGTTGAATGGCATCGTGGCGCTCGAGGAGACATCGCAGGGCATCGTAAGTGGTGCTGCAGGTGGCGGCACTAGTGGTGGCACCGTCACTGGTTCACGCTTAGCCGTTGGGCCCAGCTCTCGCGGCAGCGGCAGCGAAGTCGAATACTTTGATGAAACCGGCTATATACGTCGCGGTGCATTGCGCAACGGCGAGGATCCCTATATCCGGAATCGATTCAATCAGGAGGCCAGCGATGCATTGCCCAGTAATCGTGAAATACCCGACACAAGGAATCCTATGTGAGTGATTTGCGCGTAATGACTATTACAGGGTTTGTGTAATAATGTGCTTGAGTTCAGGTGCCGCACGAAAAAGTATCGCGAGGATCTGCCCGCGACGAGTGTCATCATTACCTTCCACAACGAGGCCAGATCGACGCTGTTGCGGACCATTGTAAGCGTTCTGAATCGCAGTCCGGAGCATTTAATACGTGAAATTGTGCTCGTTGATGATTACAGTGATCATCGTAAGTATTTGTACACAGTTCTTTTTTTTTTTATCTTAACGAGTTTCATCCCTGATTACATGTTTAATATTTCTGCACTTTATTCCCAAGTTCCTACAAAAAACTTGTTTAGACTTCATTCCTGACTATAAATTAAATTTCAGTCACATATTGCCAAGTCACTCTAAATCGTTTTAAACTTCAAACCTCCATAACTTTTTTAAAACTCACCCGATTTTCAATGAAAAGAAAAACATTTGCGTCATGACTCTTCTTTTCTCTACATAAAAATTATATATTGAACAATAGTCAGGTCTCTGACTTAAATTACCATGAACAACATTCCAATACCAAACCATCTGAAATCGGTTTGGTGCCCTGTTTCATACTATTTGATATGAAATTGAACTTAAGAGCTCACCTATTAACTGGTTAACTGCAAGTTTTAGTGCTATATATTCTATATTGCTCTACTCCAACAACTTTTTAGCTGAGGATGGCTTGGAGCTGGCCAAGATCGATAAGGTGCGCATCATACGCAACGATAAACGCGAGGGTTTGGTCCGATCTCGAGTGCGCGGTGCCGATGCGGCAGTGAGCAATGTTTTGACCTTCCTCGACAGCCACGTCGAGTGCAATGAACAGTGGCTGGAGCCGTTGCTCGAGCGTGTTCGCGAGGATCCCACTCGGGTCGTTTGTCCCGTCATCGATGTGATTAGCATGGATAACTTCCAGTATATTGGCGCCTCGGCGGATTTGCGTGGCGGCTTCGATTGGAATCTGATCTTCAAGTGGGAGTATTTGAGTGCCTCGGAGCGTACGGCACGCCACAACGATCCTACGACGGCGATCCGAACACCTATGATTGCCGGCGGACTCTTCGTGATCGATAAAGCGTACTTCAATAAGCTGGGCAAATACGACATGAAAATGGATGTGTGGGGCGGCGAGAATCTGGAGATATCGTTTAGGGTCTGGCAATGTGGTGGCAGCCTGGAGATAATACCCTGCAGCCGTGTGGGTCATGTGTTCCGCAAACGACATCCGTATACCTTCCCTGGCGGGAGTGGGAATGTTTTTGCGCGGAATACGCGACGTGCAGCTGAGGTTTGGATGGATGATTACAAGCAGCACTACTATAATGCAGTGCCCCTGGCCAAGAACATACCATTTGGCAAGTGAGTAATCGAAGGGAGCACAACTTAGTGCTCAACTCCATTGGCTTATTGTGACTTACTTTTTATGTATATCTGCTCCACATTTTTAGCATTGATGATCGCTTGGCTTTGAAGGAGAAACTGCATTGCAAACCATTCAAGTGGTATCTAGAGAACGTGTATCCCGATCTGCAGGCACCTGACCCACAGGAGGTGGGCCAATTTAGACAGGACATGACCGAATGCTTGGATACAATGGGTCATCTCGTAGACGGCACTGTGGGTGAGTAATCAAAATAATAGCTATTAGAATTAAATTATAATAAGAATACATCATTCAATAAATAATGTGATAAAGGAGAGCACCTATAGTAGTATTTTTAAATATTTGTCCTTTCTGAATATCAGTTCTAAAAATTTTACCTGATGCATTCAATTCCAAACAATAAAAGCAAAGCGAATCTAAACGAAGATCAATGCTGGGTTATAAAACTAATAAGATATTTAAAATATTGACTTGTTAGCTCATAAAATAAAAACTACTCAAACGTAAAGAACGTTTTCTAAGCTGCACAGTAAATCATCAGTCACAGAAAGAAAAATATATATCAGAGGCAGTTTTCGAAAAATTAACATAAATTTGATCTGCGTGAGGTATACTAGAATTTAAATTCCTAATTTGAAGTTTCTCTATTTAATGTATAATATAAAAAATGTGCTACAATATTGATAGTTGGTTTTAATATTCATAAATAATTTCTAGCTGAGTCCGCGTATGGCTTAAAAAACACTGTCGAGTTTATAATTTCACATTCTGAGTACAACGATATTATTTTAACAGGTCTCTTCCCCTGCCACAATACGGGCGGCAATCAGGAGTGGGCGTATTCGAAACGTGGAGAAATCAAGCACGATGATCTCTGTTTGACACTTGTGCAATTCTCTCGTGGCTCCCAAGTGGTACTCAAGTCATGTGACGACACGGAAAATCAACGCTGGAATATCAAGGATGGCGGTCTGGTGCGGCACAACAAGATCAATGTGTGTCTGGACACTAGGGATCACAATGAGCAGGGAATTAGTGCGCAGCGTTGCAATTCGGCGCTATCGACTCAACGCTGGGCATTTACCAAATATGCGTGAGAGAATCAACAGCAACAACAACAGGCGACCAACTAAATGGAGAGAATTGCGAGAAAGCGAGATATTGGAGCTCCTAATTTATAATAAGTTCTGCTGGCAAAGAAAACAAAAAGAATTGGGAGTGAAGGTCGTGATATAAATTCTTCAACTACTCGGATATGATGGTGATTATAATGATGATGTCGTATGTGGTTTCTTTGTGTATTTTACGATTAACAAAACACACCCACACACACAAATACTATTATAGACACACACATAGATACAACAAGTACAACAAATGGTTTATATATATATAAATGTATAACAAAAACAACAGCTATACCATATTTAAGTTAAAGTTCGAGGTGTATAAATCTAGCCGTTGCGGCTAAAATCGTTGAAATGCATTGGTATATATATAAATATGTATGTATGTATCTTTTTTAACACGATAATGCAAAGAAGAGAGCATACATAAAAAAACAAAAACGAAAAAACACGTACTTAGACTGATTCATTTTTTGTATATGTAAAAGAAAAGTATTTAAAAAATATATAAAAAATACTTATATGTATGCATGTACTCGCAAAAAAGAAAAACCTATGGAAAGCTGCTTAAAACTCAATAATAATTTGCATTAATCGACACGGAACTCAACTCAACTTAACCTAACTCTCAACACATTCCTCAAGTCAATTAACACTATTCATCCCTAGATAGAATCCTAACAAGAACCAGAACAATTTCCAACTATCTAGTGTCAAATCACAAAAAGCTCAGTGTCTTCTACGGAATCTAGGACAAAGGCGTCGCAAGAAGAAGCAGAGAGGAGAGAGAAATGTTATCATTAGTTTTAGTTATAAATTTAAGTATATGGAACCTTATAAAAAAAAAAAAAAACAAATGAACTTTAAGTGTATATACTATGATTATTTAAATTTTAGAAGGCCAAACTGCAAAATTCAACATTTTTTCACAAAAGTTTCTCTTTCACATGCTTCAGGCTCATCTTTAGAAGAATTTTCCAATCATCAGAATTTGAATGAAATATGTATTTCTAATTAAAATGCTGTTCTAAAAGTTAATTGTTAATTTTTTCTGGCAATTTTACATTCCATTTACAAATTTTTCACTTTGTTTTAGTTTTTGTAATTTAAAATTGTTAACATTGATGATTTGTTTAGTTGTTTTATGTATAAATAAATTTTGCTAGTTTTTATGAAATGAATAAAAAGAAAATTGTGAAAAAAACGAAAATAAAACCAAATACCGAGTATTGTATAATTGTTTGCCTGTGTACGGTGCGTATACGTAATCAATTGAAATGCGTTTTTACGTCAAGTACGTCAAATAAATATTAAAAAAAAAAACACGAATTACAAACTAAATACAAAATGTTGTTTCCTTTAAAAGAAATTAAGGGAGCACTAACAAAGTTGGATTGTTAAAGGAAAAGCATTGCACAACTCAGCGCATACGTAATGTAATCGCTATTATGGACTGCAGTGGGCGATAGGCGATGGGCGAGGGGAGACAAGCCAGACGCGGTCATCAGATCTATCAAGCGCCAAGTACTACTGTTCAGCATGTAGGTTAAACAACTTAGCATTCTCATCTTTCGCGAAACCTCTGCAATCTTCTGGTACATTACTTATACGACACGTGAGACGCAAGTTTGTTGCGCTAATTTTGTCATTTTTTTATTTTTTTCCACTTGTACTTTAAAAAAAAAAAGAAAAAAAGAAAGGTAAAGTAAGACATCATAAAAAAGCAAAAGCAGGGCAGGCATTTTAAATTATATGACGGTAAGTGGGGTTAAACGTGGCATGGCAGCAAGTCTGGGTAAACATGAGCAGCATAAAGCAAAACATAAAAAAAGTATAAAGTTACATGCTTGTTTGCCTTAGCTACAACAAGAAGATAAACATGGTGTTACAACGGGCAGTTTTTAAAATCATTTACGACACAATTTCTTTAAGCCGTCGCAAACGAGAATTTTGAAGTTAACTTGAAAATGTCGAAGTTGAGAGAATATTGAAACGGGTCATTTTTAAAAAACTTTTTAAGAGCTTAACTTACTGATATATCATTTATCTAAATTTGTTGAAGATGCTTTTTAATGCTTATGTCAACAGATGACTCGTGTTTAAACACTACCTTTAAAAATGAATTCTAAAACTAACCACAGAATAATGTAGTCGACTTTTAGGAATATTTGTCGGAACATTTAAAATAGAGAAAAAAGTCTTTGATAAATACGAAATATGTTATTCATTCAAAAACATTGACAGTGACAGAAAAAGATGTACTCCAACAACTTCGTCGAATCTTAAATCTTTCGTTTCTTTAATCTAATAAGAGCTGAATTTTAGAAATTCAAATAGTTTGCTTAAGAGAATCAGATTGGGCGAAACTAAGCAGCTACTCAACTGGAGAGCTCTTTCAACAACTACTCGAGACTTATCGTCTGCTGATTCAGATGATGAAGCCAAAGTCAACAAATGCAATATGGCAACATGTGCAGGCGTAAGACAAACCGATTTCCATTTTGAAAGTCCTCAGCGGAACTGAAGGCACTCGGAAACCACCGAAGCAGATATGCCCAAGCCTGAGTAAAATGTTGTTGCCAACGACAAGGTTAAGCCTGCGTTAACCCAGAAGCAGCTGCACAGGACTTAAGGTGGCCCAAGAGCGGAAATAAGAAGGAGTGGAGTGCCTGAGGCAACTGGAACAGATTCTGAATCGCTTATGAGCATGTCACGGATAAGTTGGGGTCCCATATGGTTAGCCTGATGACTGAGGCGTTTAACTTGTTTGCCTGTCACGACAGGTGAGTAACATTGCTCCCCCAAATATCTTCCTTAGTGCAGGCAACGCATGTGTCGGGCATACAAAAGAGGTGAACAATTTGACGATGCGACTGGCCCCAAAAATAATAATAATAATAATAAAAATGTAAGCATGCACGAACAGCTTTAGTCAGTAAACAGAAGATAAGATACCCTGGTTGACAGGAGTTCTAATTGAATACAGAGTATTAACATCAAATACAATTTTTCTATTCGATATATTCGAATTTTTGCTATTGCTGAGTTTCGATAAAATATCTAGGCAATAAAATAGGTTTTTAATACAGAAACGTTCAACTTGAAAGTGAAAAATATGTATTGAAAACTAATAATTCTTTTCTATATGATATTTTTCCTTTTTCCTATGAACTATATTCATAGTCGACAAGATATCTCCGAAATCAAATAAGATTTTCATTGAAAAATCTTACACCTCACTTTAAATAATATGTTTTAAAAACGAATAGATTTTTCTTATGATATATTGATAGTATCCATGAGTTTCGGTAGAAACTTGTCTTGCAAGTCAAATAATTAATTCATACAAATTTCTTGTGCACTTCATGAGAAAATTATAATATCCTCTGCAAGGGTATACAAATAACCAACGACATTTTCATCATTTGATATGCGGCTGTGATGCCATCGGCATTCTGAGAGCTTCCGCTATTTTATCGGGGGCTCTCGTTACGTAGAGTGCTTACGTCTTGCGCTTCACGTCACAGTCAATTTACGTGGTACACGTTAATAACCAACATACACACACACACGCGCACACACACACACACACACACACAGACATGTGAGCTGAATTTGTTGTTGTTTTTGTATAATTTCAGTTATTATCAGCAGTAGCTGATGTGCAGGCTTCTCGCTTCCTGTCGTCCTTTAGATACTTTTCAATTAATCATGGACTCTTATGCCCCTATATGCTCATTTTTCCCTCTCCACCCTCTCTCTTTCTCTCTCTCTTTCTCTTCTTTTTTACTTATGGGTAATGAGTCTGTTGGTGAAGCATAATTAAAAACACGTTTACCACCTGAGTTGACCGAGTATAAATTGTTCAGTGTTACAAGTCAATGGGGGCATATTTAAACCTAGTTCCTCTGCTCGGAGTTAATAGCTCTTAACAGCTTAAAAGCTTATGAGACCTCACAAAATAATGAAAATAAATGCTATTAATATAATAGTAATACATATAGGAATTATTTTAGTATTCTAACGTATTTATTTGCTTATGTGGCTTTTTTTTTAATATTTATGGATATGAAATCCATTATTTTGGCAAGACGTCAGTCTTATACACTTATGAAAAATCAACTTGATAAATATTTAGCAAATAGTATTATATTTTAGAATTGTAAATTACTCAAATAATAAACCAACAAGTATTGGCAAATTGAATTAAAATCTCTGAAAGGGCATACCTTTGTACTCAGCTGGCAGCTCAATAACTAACAAAAGCAAATATTCAAAGGACTTGTTATTATATTCAGGCAATTGTTGACAACGCCGTCAAGATGAAAAATAAAATATAGCTAAGCAGATTGTGATATCGATTACATATACGCATCGAATTGGAAATATTTAAACCAGGGCATTGAAAGAATTCAGTTTGATAAATTTTTGCACTTTCTGTAATTCGGCATTTGACAGTGGCAAAGTGTAAAATAAAGCTGATTTATAGCTTGTTTTTGTTTGCCACCAAGTCAATGTCAGGCTGTCTGCATGTTGTTTGTATATGTGTGTGTGTGAGTGTGTGTGTGTGTAGAATGTCTCTGTGTCAAACTAATCCGCTTATGTGAGCAATTTGTACGACAACTGAATAATAACCTCGAATCGCGCCCCAAAAATTTACAGCAGCCAACACCAGCGTAATTTTCCAAAGAGCCCAACTTAGATTAGGCAAATGTTCATGGATTGCAAAGTTAACTGAATTGTGGCAGGAGGATAGAGTGGGTGGTTGGGGGGGGGGGGAGGGCTGCAACAGCTACCGATTGCAGTCGACTTATTAGATTTGAGTGGCTTTTAGCGAGTCGCCTAAAAGCAGGCAACACTTTCGGCCCATTTCAACACGCGCTGACTGAGCATTATTAGTGTAAGTCTATGTGTGCGTGTGTGTATGTGTGCGGGAATGTGATTGTGTGAGTGTTCAATAAAACCACAAATTTTGAACAGTGTGTTTAGCTGTCATAACAAGCAAAGTTAGTTGCGCTTGTTATTGGCATTGTGAACATCAAATGGGCATACGTCAAGCTCCATTGTCTTTTCGGCTTAAACAAACTTTGGCTTTCACCTCAGTGATATGTCTTGTTTTATCTCTGCGGCTTAATTGGAAAGCACACACACACACAGACACAGACTCACACACACATGCGTAACGTGTTGGTTATTACGGACGCACGCACGCCTACACAAACAATAACATTAAGCAAAAACAACATGGAGCAGCTCAGCAAGCGATTCCTAGCCAAATATTGGAAGGGAATTGAAGAAGTCGGCAGCTGGCGGTCGCCTGTGTGTCATTGCCAGCTGTGGCACGTAGTTTGTAGTTTGTAGCTGCCACAGGCTTCAGTTTATGGTAAGGCACTGGAGGCGTCTAATTTCTTGTAGCTCACATTGCTCAAGTGGCCCAGCAACTATTTATAGCGCCCCAAACAACAGAGATGGAAAATGGGAGATGGAGAATGACGGAGTGTGGAGGAGAAGAAGACGGAGTGGAAGAAGGAGAGGGATGGGGAAAGAGTCAGAGCCAGAACCTAAACTCAGCCGCACCCATCCACCTATTTAATGGGTATCTTCACATTGTTTCACTTTTTGTCACTTTTTGTTTGTTCATTTCAATACCCTGTCTTCATTAATGAAATATCAGAAACTTCTTACCATAAATATAATAATATTTATCTTAATAGGCAATTAATTTGTTTGTGAAAATATTTTTTATTAAACATATCTTTTTCAAATCAAAATCAGTTGGGCTTAGTTTTATTGGTACATTTATATTTTTAGTTTTAATTGTAATCTGAAAATGATCACAAAAATTATTCAATGAATTTATTATTATTAATAATTATACATATTTGGAAGCTACCTTACAGGATATTTGCAGCTCTATAGTTATCCGCCTTTCTGCATTCTGGAACATTAACATGAACGTGCGTGTTGCGATGAATACAAAGGAATGTGTTATGTAATCTATGCATTAATAATGACGCCATTTAACAAAATGTTGCCCAACTGAAGAACTTCCACTAAAAACAACAAACACCTAATATGAGCGTGCAGCTATTAATATAAATTATGCACTTAACCCAGATCAATAGGTTAGGCCTTCAAATGCATTATTAATGACAAGCATTTCATTTATCTAAATGCTTGATTTTGCACTACGTGTGTTGCCACAATCGAAATGTGAAAGTTGAGACAAAAATGCAAAAATATTTTTGCGAAAATAGCTTAGCCAAATTAAACCATATTCTGCTGTCAAAGTTAAGCAGACAATTAACAGTATAAATGTAATTAACAGTATAAATGAAATGTTAGCATAAACCCATAATTCTGATATTAGCCACATGCAAACAAAACCAGAAATTAATTAACTTGATTATATAGCAACCGACCAGTTAATGATAAGAGAGAGAGAGAGAGAGAGAGAGAGAGAGAGAGAGAGAGAGAGAGTTGGGAAACCGCTTTATTTTGTGCAAAGTCAAAGCGCATAGTCGATTGCATGTGTTTGACCAATAAATTGCGTGTGGCGAAGTGTCAGAGTTTGCATCCTTTCCAGCAAAGGTAAATTCGCTTGATTAAATGCAAATAGACAACAACAACAACCACACCGAGAACACCTACCAGCAATTACAGGTGCAATTAAATGAAGTGAGAGACGAATGTGTGAATTGGGAAACAGCTCATCGCTCAAGGGTGCTATTCAGATGTTAGGCAAAGCAACAACGCTCGACTTCAAGTCAAATCAATGTTGTGGTCCCCAACGGCCAAAGTCCTGCGTTGTTAAAAATTATGGTGCACATAAAAGTCAACAGCGATGAAAAATGAAGCTCTGCGTTTTGCATTCTGCATGCAGCAAAAACATGCAAAAATAAGTGAAAGCAAGAAAATATACAAAAATAAATAAAAGAAATAAATGACAAAACGCAAAAGGCAAAACAAAAATGCTCACTTTTTGCGCAGATTTCGTAGAAGCGGCAAACCGAAATCCGTGTTCCAATTGCCAACTGACAGAGATAAGCAACCGAACGAAAGGATAACAATGTCACCGACACACCCATCTGCAAATGACAAGCAGTACCATAAAAAAACACAAGTCAGAATGCTGCTGTAGGCGAGTCAGCTCGACTACGATATACTCTGGAACCCTGGAGAGGATGAGTGCAAGTGCTGTCAGTGGAAGTGCTCTCAAGAATATATACACTTTATGGAGTCAGAGATGCTTCCTTGTGCCTGTTACACACATTTGCATATAACCAATTTTCAATGTGTTCAGGGTATGAAAAAAAATTAAAATACACAAAACACACGACGGAAACGGATGGAAAATCTATATCGTACATATATTTTCTGAACAGTTAGCAACTAGCTGGGCGGGTCAGCTAGAAAAACAAAAGTGTAATCTGTTTTTTCCGCTTTAGCCATATTGAGTAAAAAAAAACGCGGAAACCTACTCGGAAAAAGAACAGATGCTCAACTTGTCAGACAGGTTGTCAATGCAGATTTGGAGTTGAGTGGAAGCGAATGAGTTGCATTGCAAATATTAGTACGGATTGTGGAAAAAGTTTAAGTAGAGCCGGAGAATTTGCACTTTGCTAGAGGGTAAAGGAACTTAATGAAATCAATTACCAGGTAACAAGTTCTTCGGCTTCTGCTGCGGCATCAGCATCAGTTGGCGTAGTAAATCAAATTAGTGGAACGGAACTGAACTTCTCGGCAGTTGAGTTGCCCAAGGGCCAAGCGAAGAAGAAGGAGTAAAAGGACTAAAAGCATTCGACAAATTGTTTTACTGTCCTGCAAGTATTTTATTGGCTTTCATTTGAGATTGAGTTTTTATTTTGTTGTCCTCTCCCATTTTTATCGTACCAAATTCAATTCGAGCAAATATTTGTTGTGCCTGCCTTTTATTTCACTAAGCATCAATTTCTTGTAAGTTCATTTCGAGGATATCCGCATCGAAAATGGCTTAAGCCAAGTTTGTAATAAAGTTGATAAGCATCCAGATTTTGAGCTGGCTTAATTTTATAAATAGATTAAAGTAAAATTAAGTATTTCGAGTTAAATAATCTTAAATTGATAACTAAGTTAGGAAGGAGTAAATAATCTAAAGTTGATAACTAAATTAGGTAGGCGTCTTGTCTTAAATTTGGATGGACTTAAGAAAACTTGGAATAAAGATATTTAAACTCTATAACTTAATTAGGTAGGTGATTTTATAATATAAACAATTTTGAGATTCTTTTTGTTAAACTGATAAAAAAATATATAAAACGCTTAGGCTTTTTTAGTCCCAGTAAGAAAAATTGAAACAGTTATATTTCATATAACTTTTTTCTCTCTCTCTTTCTCTTTCTCTCTCTAACTCTCCCTATTTCTCTTGCTAAGCTGAAATAAGAATACCTAAACGTGATAACTTAATTAAGAAAGAGTTCTCTTGGTAAGCTGATATAAAAATATTTCAAATGAGCTTAAGCTCTTATAACGTTCTAATTAAATATGAAAAGTTAAAAATCATATAACTTTTCTCCATCTCTCTCTTTCTCTGGCTCTTTCTAACTAATTGTGCTGATGTTTGCAAAAAAATAAATTTACATGTAATAAGCTTTGTAGTACAACAAACATTTAATGTATTTGCTTGCATACAAATCGAATTTATTATCTTCCAAATACCAGAGCATCTGTCTAAGCATGCAAGAAACAAAAGCAATTTAAACTTTCATTACTGTCAAACACTCGACGAGTGCTCTCTCTCTCTCTCTCACACACTCTCTCCCCTTTTTTCCGCTCTGAGAGCCGCTTGCCACTACACAAGTCACACATTTGGCCACTTAAACGACACTCATTCATAAAGTGTGTAGAGTAATTTTCCAGCTGCTTCACTTCCTTCATTTTGTGGCGACGCCTTCTAACTCTGCCGGAACGCACTTGTCCCTCAGCCCTTCTGCTCTCAGCTTGCTGCTTGCGGTTTGGGTTTCTGATGATGCTGCTGCTGCTGCTGCTGCTGCTTCAGTTTCTGTTACTTTTTGGTTTTGCGGTCTGCTGTCGTAATATAAATATATGTTGTAGTTGTAGTTGTAGTTGTAGCGAGCATCTCGTACTTAGCAGCAGCTGTGCTCGTCTCTCATCCTCCTCTCCTCTGCTCTCCTCTCCTCTCTCATTTATCATTATAGCTCATCATGCGTTTCTAATGAAGTCGTAAAAATTGAAAACTTTCAACGCATCCGACTTTGTGTGTGTGTGTGAGTGTGTTTTATCTTGCCACTCCAACTCACTCCTTCCACTTGTGTGGCTTATGTGTTGCTTTATTGCCTCGTTCCCTCGTTCGTCTTGGGCACGTCTGCTTTTAGCTTCACTGTGCTGCTATCCCGCAATCATTTTTATTCATTTGCCCATTTTGCTTGCTTCACTGCCGACATTCCTCTTTTTTATTATATATGTCTCTCCATTTGTGTGTGTGGGTGTAAGTTTTCAAATGGTTTTTTCTTTTTTTTTTGTATGTTTCGCACATTTTAATACTTTTATGTTGTTTTTGTATTCTTTCATTTTGGTTTGGCGCTCGCTGTGAAAATCAACTTTAAGCTTAGCCGCCAGCTTAAGCGCGATTTAAGTGCTTAACAAACTTTATACTCTACTACTCGAAAGCTAATTGTGATTTACAAAGTTTTGAGGTGTTAAGTAGCACAGTTCGCATCGCATTTTAAGATTCCTGTTTATTTCAACAACTATTTTTATAGCATACTTTTTGGGGCACGCAACAACAACAGTATCAAAATCCGGGTATGTCTGGTATTTATACTACTTTATACCTATAAAATGGCAAACATTATTATAATTGTAAGAACTTTGGACCTTTTTAAATTTACTAGCATTCACGAAACTTTAATATGAATCGGAATACTTGCATTGCTCGTTTTGATAAACATTGTAAATATTTACAATGAGTCCCATTCACATAAGAGCTAAATAGTCTGTCAATATCACCGACAAACTTAATTTGATAAATCTATCTCACATAGCAGCTCGAACTAGATTTATAATCGGTTGTGCATTTTTAGCTCAGCTCAAAAACAAAAAAAAAACAGTTTTTACCCTAACAACATTCACATTGATGCTAGACAAGCTGTTGCCAACGTTAATGGAACTCAGCCCACAACCCACACATCTATAAAATTTTAAAAATACATACAAATTCAAGCTTCATTTTATAGCTATTTAATGGCAGTTGACAAGTTTGTTTTTCGCTTCACTTGCTTGCATATATCGGTTTTGAGGGTTATTTGAATTTATAACGCAATTGCAGAAATCAAAAATCATAAATTTGCAGATATTTTAAATCGGTTTGTAATTTGATGAACTGTAAAATCGGTTAAAAAGTAAACTTCGTTTAAATGCGTTTCAATTTGTATATGCCAAAGAGAAAAATAACGATAAACCAAACGTTTTTTCAAAGGACTTTTAGCATGTAGCAAAATATATACATATGTATATTTTTATAAAATCTTTTTTATATTGGGAATATTTCGATTTAAAACGACTAAAATTGCTGCTATAAAAACAATTGTACTTGTTTTTTTGGAAAGAGTACAAAACATTTGGAAACCTACAAAAAACTCATTTATTTTACCCATCTAACTTTTTTATTGTGTCGTGAAACCATAAAAAAAACCATAAGAGTGTGTTGTTCCGTAGCCTATAGTAGGCAGTAGAAAACACCTTCAACCGTTTTAAGTATAAATATAGATATACGAGTATATTCTTGATTAGCATCAAAAGTCAAGTCGATCTAGAAATGTTCGTCTGTATGTACAATATGGAATGTAAGATCTCGTATATCATACACAGTTCAATTTGATATATAATTTAATCGATAACTTTTCTATATTGATATAAAACTATAAACATTATATTGATCATTTGTACAAGTGTCGCATTTTTCAGTGAGTTAGTTTAAATAAGACGTGTTCGACTAAAGGTTAGTTAAAGACTTGTGTTCAGGGTATATTCCAGTCGAGCTCTCTCGACTAGAGCATTCTAATTTATTTTTGTTTCATTTTGTTTTAGCTTTTTGTTTGTATTTTTGTAGCATGTTCGAAAGCTTCATTAAGTTACAGCTTTTTGAGGCAACGATATTTGCATTTTGCACCACAATTATTTTGCCATTACTCCACAATTCCGCTCATATTTTAACTCTCACTTTCCCCCTTCCCTCCTTTCACAGTAGCCGCCTGCCGACCAAATGTTTTATTGTCGCGACAATTTATGCTCGTATCTTTGTTGGCAGGTTATAAGAGACAGAAGGGCAGACATATATATATATATATATATATATATATATATATGTACTCGTAACTTCGATCCGGCGCATGATGTCACTACAATATCCGCCCACGCAATGTTGCAAAATTGCAAATGACAAAACAAAATTGTGAATATTTTGTTGCCACGGATATCCGCTCTATGAGGAAAAACGGATGTTGGCCTGCAACTGCAGCAAACTTCAACTGCCACCAATCATGCCACAGCACGATGGGGTGACACATGTGGTAAGCAAAGTCGGTTTAACTTTCACCCATTTTCTTTTTTCTATTTTGTGTGTGTGTGTGTGTGTGTTGCCCCCATGCTGACTGCAAGATCTTAATTTCGATATTGATGTCAAATTGTCGCTGGATTTAATTAAAAATACACGTACGAGTATTGCACCAAAATGGCGGTTGGCATTTTCTTCTTTTGTTCTCGTTGCCTTTTGGCATTGCATGTGTTATTTGTGTTGCATTTCTCTTTCTTCTTTTTGTGTGTTGTATTTTTGGCAGCATTTCGCATTTCCTCTCTGCACATTTTATTCATCTTGTTTTCATTTAGGTGTTGACTTTGCGAATTGAAAGCGACACGATTCAGATGTAAAAATTTAAAATGCATTTAATTGTTAAAACTGAAGTACAAACTAATTTTTGTATACTGAACATGCTTTAAACAATGAAATACAATTTATTTCGGCTTGGGCACTTTTAATATAGTCTTCTCAATTTCATTCGAAATTTTCAACACTTTAGCAACTGTCATAAGAGCGACTTCCGTTTTAAGCGCCACTTCCTCAAAGTGAAGTGAGTGAAAACGTGGTTGTCAATGTGTATGTATGAGTTAATAATGGCAATCATCATAGCATCATCAATGCCAACTCATCAGCAGCCACTTAAACGCCCACCCACCTTCCACCCACCCCTTACTTCCCCTACCTCCCCCTCCATGCGCTTAACATATTCTGTTGAGCGGGTAAAACCTTTAACGACGATTGCGCCTACCAAGTACAAAATACATTATTGATTTCAATTTAAAATTTACTTTTTTATTTTATTTTTTGTTTTGTTTTTCTTGTTGTTGTTGGCTCTCACAGTTGTTGTTGACGGCATCCTTTTGGGAATACAACTCGACGTTGTCAATACCAATTGGTTGCCTGGCAATGAAAAATGCAAAGCTTTCATTCGAATCTCATAAAATATGTATGAAATAATGCAAAACCCATCAACGGATGAGGCTAGAAGCTGCATGTTAGCATGTATGTATTGATATACAGATGTATATATATATATATATATATATATATATATATATATATATGTACATATATATATACGTGGATATATAAATGTACTGTAACTGCACGTGAGTATTATTTCAATGCAAATCTGAGTGAAAAATACCAGTTGTCAAACTTAGACGCTTCAACTAATACCGAGTTGAGATTTAAAAAAATATTTTTTGATCGAAGCTAACATTAAAATTGATGTATTTTATATAATGTATCATCCACTGAGTATTTTTCTTCTATTAGTCAATCTCACATGCAGTAAACCACCAAATAAGTTGTCAAACTATGCCAAAACTCAACCGATAGAAGAATATCATGCTTAGATTTAAAAGGACCATTTTTGTTCAGGCGTACTTTAAGACTCTTGTATTTTATTTGATTTATCTACTGAGTCATTTTCCTCTATTGGTAAATAAATGAATAAAAATACTCATAGACTATACAGTATTCCAAAATGGTTCTTCTCAAATACGTGTAACATTTTACCTCATCTTTTGCAAGTACAAAAAAACCAACCATGAAACCTTAATGTGCGCCTAAGGCAGAGTTTACTGTATATGCATTTGTAAGCTGGCCATAAAAAGAGCGCTGCAAATGGGCCAACAGCTCGTAAAGCGCTTGCCAATTTAATTTGTGTGAATGCCCGCGGCGCAAATTGAAACACAAAGTTAAGAGAGCGCCGCGGTCAAAACGGATTGAGAATTCGAGTTGGAGACAGCGAACAGGAAACGGAAAATGAAGTAAGTAAAGGAGAAAAGGAAGCCGGAACTGGAGTTGTGTAACAGATAACTTGCACCAGTAGCTGGCATAATGTTGCCTTTTGCTCATTTGAAGTTGTTGCTCTTTTGGTTGTTTGGCTCCTTCAGCTTCGACTGTGTCTGTATCTGTGTCTTCGCAACCTTGCAACGTTGCAGCTGCAGCTGGTGCAACAACGGCAATTACCAGCAGAAGTTGTTGCTGTTTTCGCATTTCATGTCGGCGAGCTTGCTTCTTCTTCTACTTCTTTTTCCCATGTTTTCTTTCGCTGTTTGACCAAGACTTTGGCCAAAAGTTTGGGCCAAGTTTTTAGCCTCAATTTTGCGCTGGCTTCATTAATCTAATATTTTTCAGCTAACACAATGAGAGTTATTAAGTTTTAAGTGCAAATGAATTTGCTTGAAAACTTTCCTGCAAGCTCATCAAACGAAAAGGATGCTTAGAGAAAACTTTAAAGGTGTTTCACGTAAAGAAAATGATTAAGTATGCCTTTGTAAATAATAGCATCAACTTTGCTTGTAAAAAAGATAAGTTTGATGGAATTTAGAATTAACAGTTTGCACGTAAAATTCTAAACTTAGAAAATAATTTGTGAGTGAGTAAAATTTTTAAAATATTCTATAATGTTTCAATCTAAAGAAACATAAATAAATCGCAAAAATTACAAATCAAAAAGAGAAATCGGATTGAGATAATTAAGTGCGACAAGGATGCATATTTCGCAAGTGTAGCAAATTTGGAACAAGAAGCGGCAGTTGCATAAATGTTGCACAACAACATACTGAAATTATACCCGAGGATTTGGCTGAATCTGAAACTGCCATACGAAGACTGAATGAACTGAACTTTTTCGTTTATTTATTCACTTGGATGATATGGAATTGTGGGTATTTTACCAGAATTTGGTTGCATGCGAATGTCGCTGAAACGTATGTGGCTGACATCGTTGATAAGCTGATTATATGCGAATTGAAAATGTTGTTTAACATTATAGCCCCATTGAAATTGAAAACGGTATTGTGCAGGAGGATTATCTTACTGCTCGACCTCTGCTCGGATGTATTTTATCCGATCAGTGAGCGACTTGTCCACAATCTGCTGCTCAATCCGTGCTATGTGTGTTTTTGAACCTTTTGTTTGCTATCCACGTGGAGGCGATAGAGCCAATGCAACCGCAAATAGTACCGCACCTCATTTATCCATGGCAACGGCCAATACGCCTTCGCTGATGAGATGCTTTATAAGGGTGTTTATTAAAAATGTAGCCTTTACCAGTCTGCTACCCATCCTTGATTTAATCGTATTCAGGAAGAAGCATCGCAACACCTACGACATTCTGACAAAGACCGGAACAAGATAAGATAATGTTGTAGATATTGTATAAACAACTTTATTATTTAAATATATATAGATCTTTACATTAATGATGCTCTGCATATACTATGTGAAGCTATGCCCAGTTATCGAATACGATTGCAATTGTTGAAAGTGTGGACTATTGATAGGATATCAACATTTTGAGTACTGAATCAATATTAATATAAGTGATGGAACTGCAATGGTTACATTAAGTATTAAGTGCAAGTTTATAATATTGAAATTCGTTAAACAACTCCCAAATAACAAACAACAAACAATAGAAAGACATTAATTTAGCTCTTCAAAAATTTGATGTGAAAATAGCATCTGTCATCTTGGCAAACACATCTGTGCACGTCTTTTCAACTATATTTGCTGAAAGGCTGGCAACCACATAAAGCACCACAATTTCTACATATATTACACTAAATCCAACCAACCAACCAGTTCAGCTATGCAACCCACCCACCCAACTGCAATTGTAATTGCGTGCACTTTGTGGCTCTTTATTTGCAATGGAAAAACCGTTCACATTTTCCTCCTCTTTTTTATAGAATTCTTATTTTTTCTTTCGTTTTCTATTTTTTTTTTTTTTAATTTGCGTGTGCTGCTGCTCATTTGCAAAACATGCAAGTTTTCATTATGCGGGGGCATCAGAAGCCAAAATGTGGCTACAATATTTAAACTTGTGTTGCATTATGCACAGTTCTGATGTCATTAACACTAACGACGTCATGAAATTCAATGCACAACCGCCACTGGAGCTGACTGCAACACTAGCCACACACACCCCCACACTAGCCACACACACACAAACACGTACTCACTTAGCTCCCACGCTGTAGGCAAAAGTCCAGGGAATTCTCGTGAATGCTAAATGTATTTTCTACAGCCTGATATTGGAAACTTTGTGCATGACGACCAGCCGAGGCATGTTCCATCTATTTTTATAACACTTGCTCTGCTCTTATCGCGGCTACTTTGATTCTATCATGGACTTTGCTGTCGATCGACTTATATTCTGAGAATTAGTCGGAAGTATTTTCCATTTAAGAGACTGTTCACAAATATCCCACAGCTATGATCATTTTTGAATCAGTTCCTAAATCATTATCCAATAATATATATCGGAAAACAACAAAGTAACATTATTCTATCATCATAAGAATCGAAGCAGAGAAACTATTCCACAATACCTTGCTTCCAGTATTTTCGAATTTTTCGCTTAAATACTACGCAATTGTATTTTATTTTATATAAAGCAACTTATGATCTAAATGTTTAAGCTAACTTAAATTAAAGAGCAGTAGAAGCTGGAGCTTCAACTTGTTGAGTGGTTCGCAATAATGTAAAAGTTTGCACATTTACATTACCAAAATGTTTACAATTTAATATTTTTTAATTTCCGAAGAAACTTGCTCGTAAGCGAGTTGCTCAAATGGAAACAATATAAAGTTTTTTGTCTTTGGTATTCGTACGTCAATTTTGAGGTTCCAGTAAAAAATAAATTCAGAGAGAAGGAGGCACAGATAGAAAGCACTAGAGATAAAACTATATATACACAAAATAATAACTGAGCTAAGCTCTGAAAGGGTACTTAAACTTGGACTTTTCACAGAAATATGTAAGGAATATAAGCACAAAACTGCTCAGAGCCAGAACTTAGTCAAAACTTATCAGATTTTGAAAAATACTGCTTTTGAACACGCTTTGATCTCCAGATTAAAACTGCATATAAATTTGAAAACGCGTCTAAAGATGGAAATCCAAGCTAAAATTATTGAAAGGGTACAACAAACATCAACTTTGCTTTGCTCATATATTGTGTGAGAAATATGAGCTGCATACTAGGATCACATACACCCACACACACACGCACACACACACATTCCAGCGTATCGTGACTTTGTCGTCCTGCTGCGTTGCGTTGCGGTTAACAAAAAAAAAAGTCAACAATATTTCAACTTTCGACTGTGTAGTTGAAAATTTGCATGGTCAGTCGGGATGTCAGCCAGCCAGTGCACCATATGATTTTAATGATATCTCCGTCAAAACTTTTTTTCTACAGATACCAGCAGTTATATGTATTCCTTTCTCTCCCTCCCCCACCCCTCTCTCTCTCTCTCTCTCTCTCTGACTTTGAGTTGAAAAACCGCAACCGAAAAGGTTAAAAGTCGAGAGCCTTGACATCATGCTCAAAACAATTGAAACTTTGTTATTGCGTAGACGCCAACAAAACCAATTGCTGAATGTGCTGCCAACTCGGGTGTGGATACCACACACAACCAATTCAAATGGCATCCAAAATTCAGTGCAGTGGCTTTTATTTCATATTCAAAGTCATGTTTTGTTTTTGGCAAAGGTTTTCTGATGCCCACAGCATAATGCAAGATGAAACTGGACGTGGAAGATAAGTGCAAAGAGTATAGAGATAAAGGGGGATGGAGGGATGCAGGGACTGGATCTAATTTATGTTTGACCATGTGAATCAATTGGAGGACATTCCCATATAGAGCAAACACAAAATGTATAAAACAATGCCAGCAGACCGATAGACAGATAGACCGGCATACAGACAGACAAAAGTACTGCCAGGACAATGGAGAGTATTTGGATAAAGAGCTCAAAGGGAATGCGCAGAGCAGAGTTGAAACAATACAAAGAGCTGGATAAAAGAATCGTCCATACGACAGTACAAAAGTTGCCATACTGAATGGAGTATGCACAATCGAAAAAACCGAATAACTGAAAGTCGTTTCGTATGGGGGAAGGGCACAAAGGAAAAGCTACTCAAAATATGGCAGAAGAGCAAAGTCAATTTATGAAAAATCATCAATCATTTCAATTTAGTTACTCAAGCTGAGTGTGGTCAAGGAATTTTAGGTTAGGCAACAATACAGTTTGCAGGGACTGGTCCAAACTCTTCAGCAACATAAATTTGTCAAAAACTTTGTACGGTTCGAAACCTTCTTGAGTACTACAAACAAAATCGAATGCAGATCGAAACCAACTTTCAAATTGTTATCTATCGGATTATCTAACAGATAACCCATCGATGAAGGGACACATTGAGAAACGGCAATGGAAATGCTGCAACTCAGACTCTAACTGTATATTCCCTTAGCATTGACACGAGCAGTTGCAAAATCCTTGTAATCCTTCGGTGCATGCACAAGTGTTTGGCAAAGACTATTAAAATCCGCTTAAGCCAAACAGAGTTTTGCGTGGTATGATGTTGGTTTTTTATTGTTATGATAGCTTAGTTTGTTGTTGTTTTTGTTGTTGTATGCTTCAGTTAGTATGCTTCACATTGGCATTGGCTGGTTTTCCCACTTGCTGCACCCTCCACTCAACTGCAAATTCCGCACGGCAGCAACATAGACAAACACACAAAGAAATTCTTGTGGAAAGAACGGGGGGAAGAAGGACATAAAACACATAGCTCAGGACTTATAAAACTTGTACATATGCCATTTATGCACATACACTCGCATATATGTTTTGGTCCCTGCCCAACGAGCGATGCAAAATGACACAACATAACTAGCAAAAGCTAACAAACGAGTTTTTGCAGCACATGTTAATCGACTTTGACTACCCTATAAACAAGCAGCGACAAAAGAAACAAAATTCTTGTTTTTTGATCAACAACAATGAATGCAAAAATTAAGCAGAAAGACTGAGATTTTCCTTATAGATCTTATAAAAATAAAAATATTTTGTGGAAGTTTTTTTATTTAACATATTATCTGGATTTCAGGATTTTCAATAAAACCTCTACACCAAATGTGTTGAAATAACAAAATCCTACTTTATGCCGTTTGAGAATTGTTTTCCTATCTTTGATCGTCCTGTAAAGTTTTTGATTTAGAAAAGACAATTAGTTATATGTCTTTTGAGCTTTAGACATGTTTCTATGTTTTTCTTTGCACTTTCTCAATTATTATCGAAGATTTTTAACTATTTACCATATTCATTATCATATTAATATGACCCACAACCGCGTATGCATGTATACAGGGTATACAGTGTGTAAGCGCCTGGCCTTAAGTTACAGCAATTTTACATTTATTTGAGTTGCCCGTTGGCTTTCCAGGTGTTAATCAAGTGGCCAACATGTCATGGCCATGATAAATGTCTAGAGTTACGATGAGCCTTGCGCCGTGAGCTCTGAACTCAGTGCGACCAGGTTGCGTAGTGTCAAAAAAGTAAAATGGAATTGTGCCACTCTATGTTGCAACATGCACAATTTTTGAATTTTTGCTGCTGCATTTAACGACCTACGGTAGCAGCCGCTGTTTATGCGCTCAAGTGTAAGCCTCGTGTGCAAGTAATTGTTGTACGTAAGGACAATGGCGTATTATTAGTTTCATGTGTCCTGTTATGTCCTGGCCATTTTGTCTGTCTGCCTGTGTGTCTGTGTGTATATGTGTGTGTATGTGTGAAACCCTGCCTTGCATAATAAATTAACCACATGGCTGGTTGGTTGGTCGTCGGCAGCGTGGCTCATTAAAGCGCATTTGTATTTAGTTGTGCATAAAACATAATGCGAAAATGGGCAACGTGACCGCAACGCGCAGCCAGCCAGAACTACAATACAATCGGCCACATGAAGTGTGTATGTAAGGATGTGTGTGTGTGTGTGTGTGTGTGTGTGTGTGTGTGTGTGTGTGTGTGTACCGTTGCCACTCGGTAACAGGCATCACGCGCAACACAGATTCAGCAACGAGTTATACCTTTCTTTTGCCAATGCCGCATCAATGTCAGCAGCTGTTCTCGCTCGATTTCCCCTAATTGAAATCGTTTCAATTGAATTCATATTTATAATTAGTTATGGCCTCATCATAATTGATCACGTATCATCATTGAGCTGAGTTCTGCGCTTAAAGAGCTAATTGCATTCATTCGGCACATCTGATGTAATTCAAAACGATTTCATTTAATTAACCCACTCAATTGCCTGAATCTTTAATGTAGCTTCAAGTGCGAAATTGCTTAATGAATAGATTGATTGATGGTCTAATTATTAAAGTGAGAACTTTAATATGCATTTTAACAAAATTAAGCCAGTGGAATAATGCAATCGAAAATGCATAATTTACCAATGGTAACTCATTATATTAAAACGCGAATTTCTCCAAACTTCTCAGAAAGACGTATTTTCAAGGATTGCTGCAAAAATAGCATATATAAAAGACATACTCAATGTTGAAAATAATTAGGAAATCGGATAATTTTTGACAAAGATATAACAGTTTGAATTTGAATTTTTATAAAAAAAAAAAAAAACTTTGAATTTCGGACATTTTTTTAAATGTCACGGAGACTTAACAATCTGCTTGTTACATCAGACAGAAGTTTAAATTTCGTTCAAACCGAGTTAAACTTGACATTTTAATATATTTTGTGACATTTGTAAAAACAAAAAACAAGAAAAAGAAATGCGAGCACATCCTGTGCCGCCTGCAGCATTTGATTTTCTTTGCATCCTTGACTTTGAAATTCAATACGCAATTTCAATAAACAGACTACAAATGAGACTTGGTTTTCTTTATTTTTCCATTTCCTTTTATTTGTAAGGAATGGCTGCCGGCAATGGTTCAGAATATATGGTAAAAATTGATCAGGTTTCAAGAGAACAAGAAAACAGTGAAGGATTGCAGAAGTGCGAAAATGCCAAAGGAAAAAAGCACAAGGCAAATATACAAATAAATATGTGATAATATTGGCAGGAAAAAAGAAAGCAAAAGAAAACGCATGTTTTAAAATTTTTCATTTGGCTTCTTTTTTTTGCATAACCAGTCTTGGCATTTCATCTTTCTCTCCCTTTCTCTGTCTGCCTCCTTGCCCATTCTGGTATGTTAGGTAATTGATATTTGATATACACAAGCACACACACAGACTCACACACACAGAACACTTTGCCAATTTGGTGTGGATGTGCTTTTGAGCCTGTGGCATATTTGTAGAGCATAAGGGTAGCTCGAAAGGATGACAGGCAACAAAGGCCCATAAAAGTGAAGTTCTTGCAAAAACAACAGAATTCAATTAAAAATTAGCAACCATGCTATAATCGGGAGAGAAAGCAAGACTAAGAGATACCCTGTATTGAATTTCTAATATGAAATGAATCGTAAAGCGTTCTATGTTAACCAATGAATTCTAGTGTCTAAATATATGCAATGATATAGCTTCTAAGGACGGGTCAAAACTCCTCAGACAAGTCGCGCACGTATTACATTTTAGAGGTTAAGTCAAACAAATGAGAGCAATGAGTAAGAAGCGAAAGCGAAAGCAATATTCTAGAAGATGTCTAAGAAATGTATTTATAGCTTGATTTTACCCCCGACTCAATTGTTATTGGCTTCTGGCATTCGTTTGGAGTGGTTTTTCCAAATAAGCCACAACCTTACCCACATCCTTTGAACATCCCCCACCTTATCATCTGCCAGATATTGCCCTGAATTAAATTATATTCTATTCACCAGTTATGTGTTTATAGCTAAGGATTACAATTAAAGCTAATCGCTACTTCCACACACATCCAATTCACAATTTTAAAAAACCCTTTTGTGTATTTAGTGAGTATGCCAGGGTAAAACCAAATTCGAACTAAAAACTCAACTGCAATAAAGGAATGCAACTTTGTGATACTTTTAGCTATAGATACAGCCACAATACTTAAAACTCTGTCCCTAAATGGAGTCCATGCTAAAGTTTTGCGATTGCACAACACAAGAGGGTTTCCACCACATAACACACGCACAAATCTACACACACACACACACACACATAGAGAATCATTTGGAAGAATATAACGTAATTAAAAAGTTATGCCACAACAAACGAGCTGCAAGACAACAACTTTTTATGAAGTGAATATGAATGGGTGACGGAATGCCTGAATGACAGAATACTGTGGATAAATAGTGACAAAAGCTAGTTGAGATGCAACAGCCTGGGTGGGTCAGCAGCTCCTTGTCCAGCAGCTGAATAATGCTGAAAGTGTTAGAAGCAACTATGAAAAAAAGAACCAATCTCTGATGGAAGTGTAAATCATAATAAATTATTTATGGACAGCAAGTGCCCATGGGGACGTGAGAAAATCAACTTACATTGTTAGCTTTATACTTGAGCTGCATTTCATTAAGCTGAGCACAGTTAGTAAATCCTATTATTAGGGGCGGTGCTTTAAAGCTGGCTAAAAGGTAACCTAATAAAATATATCTTAATTGATATGAAAATGTGCAACGAAACTTTTTTATATTCTTTGCTGACCTCTTTTAATGATTTAAATATGTCTTTTGCTGAGTCCAGAAAGAATTAAACTTAATTTAATGAAGAAACTTTTTTGCAACTACAACTAAAGAAACTTTAGCTCAACTAAAGAATGGTTAGTTTATGCTAACGAATTTAATAAATAAGAAACAAATATAAACTTTGAAAAAGACTTGCATTTCTAATTTACTTGCAGCATTCAATTATAATAACTATTATTTAAAATAAATTCAATTATAATGTTAGCTCAAAGTAAGCGTTTATCTTTCTTAAAATATCAGCTATTTTGTGTCATTCACAACAACATATCTGACATTCACAACATACCTTACGAATGTTGAATGTACAGAATGTTGTCCCGTATGGGAAAATGTACAGGGAACATATTTTACATATTGTTGACATTCTAGAATATAAGAATTTGAATAACAGTTGTGTAAAAAGTGTTGCCTACCTTTTGGAGTTGAAAGTGGGCTGATTTGTTGCAGCCAAGCTGACATGGAAAATCGAAAATTGTCTCTCCTGTTTCTTGTTGTTATTGTTAGTTGTTATACACTCAGCATTAAAAAAGCACTTTAGAATTTGGGAAAAAAAACTTTTGGTTTACTGCCTGACAGCTCGTTAAAGCTGTCACCCACTCTCTCTCCTTCTCTTTCTCTCTTTCATCTTGTATTCATATTTTAAAAAGTTTTCCATGTAAAACTAAAGCCATGAAAGCCTAATGACAACTGTACAAAATGGCTAAAATGAAGCTGAGTATTGAAAGATAACCAGGCGACAGGTGCTGTTGATGCTGCTGCTTTCTCAAGTTTTTCTTGGCCCACTTCAAACCACATCTGTTGGCCAAAATTAGCTAAGTGTGATTTTTTTTTATTTCTGGTGGTGGTATTCCTTTAAGAGTTGTCTTGTTTGGAGGACAACATTAATTAGATTGCCACGCCTACAAATCATTATAATGGCACCCAAGTGCTCTAGAGCCCAATATAAATGGCCATGTAGCAGCGTGAGAGGGGCGGAAGGAGATGGCAAGAGGCAAGGGCAAAGGGCGGGGCCATACTCTAGTCGTAACTGCTGTAAGCTCACACATTATTCACACGCCTCGCAACACACAATTTCGCGTAATATGCAAATTGCGCACCAAATCTGAGCTAAATCCGAGCCATCAACCCCCCTGCCCCAACCAACCCCCTGGAGTCAAACGAAGCGAAATAAAACTGTTTGGGGTGGAGTGAAGTGGCCAATACAACAAACAACAACAACAACACAAAACGAATCTGCCCAAAAATAAAATAAATAACAACAAATATACAATAACAACGCCCCGCAACAATTACAAAACTATAAGCCTCCAAAGGATTCGCCAGCAAATAAACCAAAAAACAGGGGAGGAACTACAACAAAACACAAATGAGAACATTACAGTCGGGCGTGACAGACTGCTGAATACTCTGTTACCAGCTGAAAACTGCAACAAAGAAACATGCAAATAGTTATTAATGTACTATTTGGTGACATAAGCTTAAAACTCCTGCCAGATATTGGAGAGGTAGCCAAGGAGTGCGCTCTTATCGATTTTCACTTATCGATGTCATCGATGTCATAGGAACTATATTTTTACACTTTGGTCGGTATATATAAATGTCCATCTCTCCAGGCTATCGACTACCTACCAGCTATCAATTCTCTAAATTTTGTAACTCTAGCTTTAAAATTGTGAGAGATATGTGCTTCTATCGATTTGCACTTATTGAAGTTATCGACTTCTTAGCAATCAATTTTAACACTTTCACATATATATCTCAAGCTTCAAGGTTGAAAAAAAGCTTGACAGTCGTGCCACAAACCCAATATTCTTCTTTACCTTCGATAACAGGGCATAAAAAGCCCCAGAATAAACAGAAGAACTGTACAAGTTAAACTTCGAACGGTTTCGTATACCCTGTAGCGATTTTGAAGTTTCGTACATTTTCCTTTTTAAATTCGATGAATAAAACCCAAGATAATGAAATACTTTGTGAAAATATTTTGTATGGACAAATTTAATACTTTTATAAAATCAACTTAGTTTTATAAAATAAATATAAAAACGTTCGCGAATGGATTGGAAATAGTTTTTAAAAAATAGTAAAGCTCAAAAAGCACATTGAAAATGTAAAAATAGCTGAATTGAACTTTTTACCTATCAATAACTAATATATTTAAATTTGCAGCTGTAACTGCTCAACTTGTAATATAACTTTATAAATCTTAACTCTTACAATTTTTTAGTTTAGCCTTCAAGCTTTTTTGGATACCTTTTACATATGGTATTTTCGAGGGTATTTCTCCATTAAATGTTGGAAAAGTGTGCTCGAAAAAAGTATACATATATGGAAAATGTTTGTAATCAGCAGAGGGACTTGCTCTGTTGGCGAACATTAAGTGGGGCCTAATTGGGTGGCCATGTGAGTGGCGAGTGTCGAGTGTCCCGAGGTCGCATGCAACAGCAAACAACAGCAACAACAATAGCAACAGCAAATCAGAGCGACGCATAATTAAACGAAACAAATTTCTATGAAAGACAACAACAAAAATTGAATGTGCCCAGCCCCCGAGGCACGCATGACTAATGACGAGGCGAGAAAAGCTAATGTTAATTAGAAATTAAGTATGTAGGACCAAAAAACAATCCCACTGTCTCATTAAAGAACAAATTGAACTACTTAAATGTTAGAAAAAACGTGAAAAACAACCAAAACAATAGAAATGCTACGGAATTTAATGATGAAGATTTCAGCTTTGCAAATTACTTAAGGGAAAGTGTAATAAATGCAATATTGTACAATAATTTGAAATGTTTTAAAGCTATATTTGACTAAAGAAATCACATTACTTCTGTTTCTTAAACATATGTTATCCAAACCGCCCAAAACAATTGCAACATAAAACACTAACTGAGATCCCTTTTACCACCACAGACTCTCTCCCTCTTTATCAGCCTCTCATTCTCTGTCTCTTACTCTGTTTGCCTCTCACTTAGCTTGGCTTATTGCTAAGCACTTTAAAGGATATATATATAAATATATATATATATATATATATATATATATATATATATATATATATATTTCACTTTCAGTCTAACACTTTACCCAGCCGAACACTTCAACACTTATTTTTTGTATTTGCTCCCGTCTCCCATCAACTTTCCTTTGTTTTGGCCGTTGCGCAGAATGCCTTAATCATGGCTCGTAAATCTTTGATGTTTCATTTGTGCCAAATACTAAACGATTTTTAAAATACCAACGAGGAGTGGGAAGGGAGTGTGAAAGGAAGCAGACCCCTTAAATATATTCCGAACCATAGAAATAACCACACCCACAGAGCACTGAGAAACAGCCTTCTCGTTATTCGATGCTCAACTGAGGCTCATTGAAAAAGGGCAAAATTTAAGTGGGTACAGTGAAGGGGTTTTGAGGGAGGGTAGGGTATTGTGAATGTGGTTGTACCGCGGCAATGGATTGTGTGTAGTGTTAAGAAGCGCCATAAATAATGGCATGAAGATAGGGCCGTAACAATCTGTGGGCAGCCTTATATTAGCCACAATGTGAATTGAGGTTAAGTTTGGCGCAGTCAGAAATTCTGCAGAAAGATAAAATAATAATAGAGTGTGTTGCTATTGTTGGCACCAAATGCTGCAATATACATACATATTTTTATATATATTATATATTTTTATTATACACATTTTTCAAATATTTTAAATATTATACTATTTATAAAGGAATTTTGAATTCGTTTGTTCATTTAGAGTTGCATATTTGTATTTATAAATGCTTTAAGCACAAAAATCTGATTTGCTTATACCACAAAGGACGTCTTATTTCGAACAACCTAAGAAAAAAAATCTTTGCTGACTTTTCACAAATCCAATGCAATTGCATTTCGATAGCAAAACATCAACAACAACAATAACAAGAAAATGCTCGTGTACAAATTTGACTGCAGTCAAAAGATTTTCCAGCTAAACGAAAAGGCCACAAAAGCCGGGTAACTAACTGCAGAGAGAGGCAGAGAGAAAGATTGAGAGAGAGAGAGAGAGAGAAACCCGGAAAATCGCAAACACAGCAGCAATCAAAGCCAAATTGAATATAAATACAAAATCAAATTGAATTTGTACGCCAAAGATTCAAAAGGAAAATGGTTAAGAATTATAAAATCAGCATTTAATTTTCTCTTTTCTCGTTTTCCGTTTGCGTAATTGGCAAGATGCAGTCAAAAAAGATTTAAGAACGAAGAGCGAAATTAAATCAGCAACCAAAATACTTGAACAATTTTTGCGCCAACAGTTTTAACAGCACTTGAAATGCATTCCAATTAACTGCGACTTTCAGCACAAAATCCCCACCACGACCCCTCTCACACCCTTGACCAGAGCTTAATGTTTTGCACGCAAGTGTCGCCAACTGTTAGACTTTTAGGGGGTTATTGGGGGTTGGCGGATTGGAAGTATTTTTGGTGAAAATTGTTTTACTGGCTTAGCTGCTGTCAAAGGCATTTGCCGTATTCGAGTTTAGTGCTGAAAGCCAGTTGGAATTGCGCCAGTTCCTTGATTCGGGAAAAGTAACGAAATTCTCTTCTCTTTTTGGACCGGAGTCTGCCGCAAAAGTTACAACTGCGCGATTGAAAACAACGTACGTCTCTCTCTCTCTTTATCTGTCCCTCTTCCGCTCACACTGGAATACACAAAAAGTTTCGCTGCTGGACGCTTTGAGTGATTAAACGGTCACATTGAACATTGTCAAATTGAGAACAGAAAGTTTTGCAAACAAAATGGATAAAAATATATATATATCTGTTGTTCGGAGTTTAGCTTGTGGTCGCAATTAAAAAAAAAATTAAAAAAATAAAAGGGTTCTGTTTGACGACAGCAAACATATCACCATTTTTTAATGCCCAAACTTTAAAACTACTGTTGTGGCACTGCTTGCATAAGCATCTTAAACGGTCACTTTGAAATTGTGCTCACTCAGCCAATCCGCTTTACTTGTTGCTCCAACGGTTTTATGGCCACTGTCAAGCACTCTTAAGCGCAGCTCATTTCAGCTGCAGTTGCAAAAGCACTATACACAGCTCTCTCTTCTGTGCTTTAAAGTTGCAGAAGCACTTGTCTAGTTTTAAGAGCGGCTTTAAAGCGATAATTATTGCAAACGCTTGATATTTAATCAAAGGTATGAATTTAGATGCATATTTTTTACAAGAGTGCAATAATAAATCAAATTTCCGGCTCCAAATTACTTGCCGTACAAACTGCTAGTTGTTTGGGGCAGCTACAATTTATATGCTGAAACATAAAAGTCTAATGTTTGGCACCCACAACCCCAAAAAAAATAAAAATAAAATAAAATCTGTTATAACTTTTGACAGGAGTAGTTTGGAATGCAACACTGGAAGTGGCACAATTCTCTCTATGTATGTGTGTGTGTGTGTGTGTGTATGTTAGCACTAAAAGTAACAGTAGTAAAAAGTAGTTTATTTAAGTAGATTGGGTACGGCGCGAAAGAGGTATTTTATAACACTGGTAAGTAAGTACACACTGTCGGGCAGCTTGACAGAAATGCCGTAAAGAATTTTATTTTCTTTCTGCCTTGCTCTTTCTCTCTCTTTTCTGCACACTCCACAATAAATATGTGTGTGCATACATGTGCGTGAGTGTGTGTGTGTGTAAGTGTGTGCATTTGCCGTCTGTTTGCTTATTTAAGTCGTTTTCAATTTCTGTTTTGCTTTTCTTTGCGTAGTCAACGCATAAAAAATAATGCGAAGCTGCAGCAAAACTACTATTTTCGTTCGTTTCCTCCCACTCGCTCTCGCTGTTTGAGTAATAGAACACATGCAAATTTTATTTCTTATTCTCTTGCATGGATTTTACAAGCTGTCCGCGAGTTGAATTTCTCTGTTTATTTTTATTTATTTTCTTAGCGTAAAAACTTTATTTTAGTATGTTTAAAGGCAACTTTTGCAATTACGAAACTTTCGTTTGCAAAAACAAATATGGGTGTTCTTCGAATTACCTAAACTACATGAGCAAGAAATCCAGTCAGAATGCCAAAACAACTACAGCTTTTTATTAAAATGCAATTATTATTTGTGTGTTTGAATATTTGTATATTACATTGTTCATTAAAAAATATAAAAACTATTATATTTTATTTCATATTTTACATTTTCATAAAATTAATCATTTTGTGTAAGCAAGACATAAGACTGTTCCACTTTAGGTACATTTGGCACGCTGCAGTTTCAAATGCACTTCTCTGTTAAGCCGTCTAAGCGGGTGAAGTGTAAAGAAGAAAAAATCAAGACAGTGAATTTAACAGTTTAAACTATCAACTCTGAAGCTCAAGTTGAGCATGCCTGGAAGCTATCGCAACATGTCTCTAAAGCTTTGTACTGCCAATCTGCTGCTATCTGCTAAGAAAAAAAGTTTGTGTCACTAGTGGACTAGTTGCTTGGGCCTGCGTGCAGTTTTTGGACCCGTCAAAATGCTATTTTTCACTCTATTCGACCGACAGAATGCGAAGCACGGCAAAAGCAGCCAGAACCGGATGTTTTAACGTGCTAACAGACAGACATACAGACAGACATCAACTGCAAGCGAGGACCAACAACAACTAAAAGCACCAGTAAACTAATCAAAAGTGCACGCTACAAAATACCTTGTCAAAGACTTTGCTGCACCTATAAAAAATAAGTCAAATCGATCATTAATTCAATTCAATGAAAATATATTATCTACATATATATACTATTAAATTATTATATTAAAATAAGTCATGATATATTTAAATAGTATAATATGAAAAAAGTAAAAAGTATTTCTACTTAAAATAGCCCAAATGGCAACACTGGCAGTGTATACCAAATGCAATGGAAACAGCGAAACGACAGCGACGCCGACGTTGATGGGAACGTGGACACTGACGCTGACGTCGCCGCACACAGCGACAAGAATTGTGCATTTGAATGTCGTTTGGGGAGGCAGTTTGCTGCTTTTGTATTCCCCACAAGGCAACTGCAGGCGAATATGAAATAAAAGCGAACTCAACTAGCATATGTACCACACACACACACACACACACATGCATGAAAGTAAAATAAAATGCCAGCACATTAGAATCCGCTGAACGAGTAACAACGCAGGGCGCCCGCTACCGTTGGAATTTTGCAGCGACTGGCTGGGAATGCCAGTCATTGCACCGCAAATGCATTCGACTGCAAATTCTTTCGCTTGCCCAGTCGAATGCTAAATTTTATAGTCAAGTTTAGAGGGCACTTTAGTAAGATGAATCTGGCTTAATAGAAAAAGATGTTAAGCGTGTCACTTGAGCATTTTGACGCTCACTTTAAATTTACTTATATTATTCAAGAAAACTATTAAATATAATAATAATATATTATATACATTGAAGTCATTTAAATTTCCTTTTAATTATATATTAATATTAAAAATTTACAATTTATATACACATTTCTATATGTTACTACTAATAGATTGAAAATCTCTTTCTTTACTTTGAAATGTGCATACCCAATTTCGTGATTTGGTTATAGGGTACAGCAACTAAAGTCAGTTTAAATTAAAGTGCACCTAAGTCAATAAATAAAGGCATCTTTTACACTGATTCAATAAAATAATTAAAAGCCATCAGATAAAAATAAAAAGAGACAGAGAGCGAGAGAGAGAGAGAAAGTTTATTTAAAAACAATTGAGAACGTATCAGTCGGGCGTTACCGACAGCGAAATACACTGATACCATGAGCAATACCATCTGATAACAGGTGTCACAGAACAGGGTGAGCCTAGCCAAGCAGTACCGATCTTTAAAGCAAACTACCCTCCTAGTTTAGTAACTTTAGCTCTTAAATTGAGAAATATTTAATCTTTTGAGAACTTCTGGTGCGGGAGTGGGGATTTGTTTGCCTTTTTAAGGGTGTTACTAGCAATGTACCCTTTCAAATTTAGTGGCTCCAGCTTTCAAATTGTGTGATATATATATTTATATATATATATATCTTTACACCATCAAGTATATCGCTTTTTGTTAGGCGTAGTATCAATCTTTACTTACTTTCTGAATTTGTTGACTGCAACTAACAAATTGTGGGGGCGGCGGGTGTAGGCGTGGTCTGTATATGCCAATCTTTGTAGAAAGCAATCTTCCAAGCGTGGAAAATATGCGGTTTTATCGATTAACACTTTCAGAACTATCGCCTTCGGCGATTATGGGCGCAAGAGCAGGTGTGCCCATAAAAAATTTTAGTCGATACTTAAAGGTTGTTACCAGTAATATAATAATAAAAGAAATAGCCATTCCCAATTTTTTGTTGAACACCCTCGATATCATAGTACAAAAACTGCAAGCAGAATCGAAGGTTTTAGCCTATTCAAAACTCGATGAGCTTTTCGTACATGTGCGACTGTGAAAATCTTTTGGCACGTAGCGTTTGCTAATTATGAAGACCAACACCTGACTGGGTCCAAGGACAATACCCTCTCCCCATCCCCCTCTTCCTATCCCAGGGGGTCAGGGCAAAAGCAACTGAAAGCTAGGCACGTAAAGCACATAAAGAACTGTGAAAGTTATTAAAAAAAAAACATACTGCCAGGGTGGCTAAAAACTACAAACAAAAAAAAGGTAAAAAGTGGAAAAGAGGAAATCCTTGCATTGTTTTTGGCTCGTGGCCAAATGCACAAATCGACGATGGTCATACAAACCTTTAGCATACGCCAACCGAGCATTTCCACAAACAGGAAGTGTAAAAGGAATCCGTCAAGGAATGAATTGGGAAGTTGACTATCAAATGCTGCTGCTGCTGCTTTTGCTTCAGGGCACAAGGCAAAAGGAAGCAAATGCAATTTGAGGGGTGCATTTCCTGTCGAACAAGCCAACGCCCAAACTTAAGCCGTGTACACCAATAAAAATTTAATGCAAACAAAGACATAAGACACATCTACACATCTAAAATACATTTTTATATATATTGTCATATTATACTATTTTATTTATTATAAACTATTACTAGAAAATATTTAACATAACCATTCTTGGAACTAGGAAATTATAATCTTTACATTAAGTTACATTCCAATTCCAATGAAATCGTTTCTGTTAAAAAAAAAACTTGCTTATACAAATAAGTGAATAACCATTTCTTACCATCTGACGCCACTTTTTTTTCCAAGTGTAGCATCACGTCATGCTCAACTTTGCCTGCCAAGTCATGTTTGCATGACGATGTTAAAGTTGGGGCCAACATAATTTAAGATGCTGCCAACGTGCCAGCAGCTGCTGCATCAGAATCTTTCACTGCATCTGAGCAATGCAGGGACGCCATCGAAATTGGTGCTAATCTGTGCAAGTTTTATGCCATTTCATGGATTTTGTTTATATTTGCTTTACTTGCTTTCATGTGGATGCATCTAAATGGATACGTTAAATCGAATGTTGGCATGTCCAATGGGGCGTATGCATAATTTTGAAGTATATCGATGATTTTCATTCGATTATAAGGATGTAGCTTGGCATTTGTTAATATTGAACTATGGCGTTAGATGTGTATGCCAAACTTACACTCAAAAAAAAAAATACTTCTACTTATATATATTATTTTATTACTTAGTTGCACTTAGTGCAACTTTTTGATAATGTCTTGAAATCTGAAACTGCTGAATGTCTGTAAAACATATAGAAATAATTCTAAATCATTATTTTGTTAAAATTAGAAACGAAATATTTTCAATTATTTAAAAGTAAATATTTATTATTTTTATTCAAAATTTCAGTCCATTTGTTTCTGAGTGTAAGCTTGAGAGATTATCCTTAAGACTAACAAACAACCGACTGGAACATGTTTTGAAGAAGAACTTCATGTGAACATCGATTAAGTAAATATTTTACCTGAGGCCGTTTAGCCAACATGAGTAAGCAATTCGATGCTGCCATTTGATGATTAGCTACAATTTTTGACAGGTAGCATGAGCTTAAACTCTTGCTCGTCAGCTAATTAGCTACATGCACATATATATATATATATATACATACTTATATAAACATAGGCAAAAGTCAGCATTGTGCTACTCTCTCAGTTTGCTAACAAAATTTGTCGATTTCCGCCCCCAGCTAAGTGGCTCTCAAACTGTAGCCGGCGTTAGTTTAACTTCTTCAAACTTGTGATTGCCAAGCGAAAATTATTTATCGTCTATGGAAAATGCACTGGCAAAATAATAGCTTTTAAGTTGGTAAGTGGAGAGGGAGATAAGTGGGAGTTACTTCAAAACTCCTACTTTATGCACCTACGGCAAAGATTTCAATCAACTTGCCTTTTATTTTCGCACTGTCTAAAGTTCGTTTAATCGGACTACCAAAAAAAATCTAAACTACAAAGAATGCCAAAAATTTAAATCGAAACTTGGCAACTAACTTTGCGACATTGACCAACAGCAAGCTGCCTGGCTGCAATGCACCTCTGCCCCCAACTTACGGCACACTCGACTGCATTAAGTTGGCTCTAAAATATGCGTGGGCCTTGTCTGTGGGCATTTTTAGTGTCGACTCCATAATGTTGCACCAGCTGACGTGACGCCCTGACAACGGCAAGGCCCAAATAAAACAAGTAAGAGCAGGCTGAATTAAAGAGAGAGGGAGAGACCGAGAGGGAGCAAGAGAGCTGCCAATCGACTGGAAGATACCCTGTAGTCAGAACTAATCTAAAATTTTAACATGAAATTCAAACTAAAATCAGATTTCCAATTTTAAATATAGTTTTAAGCTAGATTTCAAGCAATGATTTATAACTAATTATTTTTGAAATTTTGAACATTTTTATAATTTTTGACCCTTTGATAAAACTGATTTCAATCGCAAATTAACAATATTGTCGTCGCAATTTGGACTTATTTCCCTCAAGCCTTTTAACCACTTTGAATGTGTACGGGGTATAGTTAATAATGTACAGCAAAAAGGGGCTAACTGGCTCGCCATCGTGCATCGACAAGGTCCACGCAGACAACCCTTCAGCAACAGCATTAAACATATTGTCAATCCAGCAGTGACCAGAACTAACCCGAACCTTTTTCTGTCTTGGTATAACTCTCATGTGCCTAGCCAACAACATGGATAGGTGCCGGAAGAAGGGAGAAGGCAGGGAATATACGACTTTACATATGTCTTTGTCCAAGCTCCATTTCTCTTGGGCTCTTGCTCAAAGTTTGCTAATGGCTTAAATACCCTATCGGGGTCAAATGTTAAGACCCTTAATTCATTATACAGAGAAGTTTGAAGTTTCTATGTGAGTCCTAAAAATATCAAAAAGAATTATTTCTAAATTTATAATAAGTAAAAAATATGTAAAATAAATTAAATAGAGCATAACTCTTTACATATAAAAATTATAATTTTAAACAATATTACAAAAATATATATAAAAATGAGTTATTTATTAAAATTTTAAATTAAATTTAGTGTTAATAAATGCAATATTTTTAAAAATTCCTGGTCTATTTAATTATTAAACATTTTTTGGCCCAATTACTTTGGCTCTTAAATTAGGAGCATCGCTGATTGATTATTCTGTTGACATTCCCCAAAAAATGTTCTCATTCATTGCATTGAGCTATCGGCTTAACCTGTGTCAAAACAAAGCTCAAATGGGTGCGTGAACCGTTTTGACTCAATGAAACTTCACCCTCTGCTGCTCCGCCCATTCCCAAGCCACCTCAGCTTGACTCCCCTGCGATGTGGCAATGTGGCTGGCCAGGCACACAAAATTCATTCAATTTGCACAGAACACACACAACAGGCATCGAGTTAAGTCTGAGGTCAAAACGAACTAAGCAACGTCGTAGCCCCAAAAGCCAAGCTGTTCCTAGCGCTTTTTCATTTATGCCACAGACCAGCAGCTGCAACAGCAGCCAACAGCAGCAGCAGCAACAGGAACAAAATGTTTTAGGTTTCTTCTTTCATTTTTTGTTGCCTTGTTTTGCACAAGTCTTCAATCAAAATGCGTCGGCAAAGTTTTAATGCACCACCTAAAGTGGATGATGACCGTGTGGTGTATAGTGTAAGGGGCGTAAGAGGGCGTGGCCATGCTGCTGTACAGTTGTGATAAATGATGTGTCGAAAATAAATGATTGCGTCTCACACTTGGCCAAAAGCAAGTGCCAAAGTTTGGTTCTTGTGTGTTTCGTTTTTAATACTTCGATGTTTATACTTTTGACTAGCCGACTCGAGTATTGTGCGACTCCTAGACTAGGAGTAACGAAAGCAACAATGGCTTGAACCCATCTCCATTTTGGCATTGCCTCTTTCGACAATTACTAAGTGGATGCCAGGATGTTAGAGCTAAGTAATTGACTCTCAAAATGTTTCCAATATGAAACGATTTTTCGTTTTTGAATTTGTATACAGTGGGTACGCATGGAGGCAAAAGCCCCCCTTCCCCTCTACATCTCAAATTGGCACAAAATGGTTAAAAGTACAATTAGGCTCCTTCTCAAAAAACTAAGTACACTCTTGCTGTGAGCACATTAAGAATTTATAAAATAGGGATAAGCATGTTGTGCAAAAGTCTGTAACAGGTAGACTATTTTAGTTTATCGATAACACATCGACATAAAATAGCAATAAAATATGTAAGTAATCTTAAACACCTATACGAACACCAAACGGAAAATGACAGAAGGGTCCCCCCTTGTGTAAATTCCCAAAACACGAAAACGTGGATTTTCTGATTGCGAATCATTTCCCTTCGACCTGTGATCAAATTTGTATAAGACTTTGGGTTCTTAGATGACACCATGATCCTGGAATGCAGTGTTATAGTTTGTCCTTGCGATTCTAACGCAACATTTCCTTCGACATAATTATATATGTGCCAAACCAAAAACATGTCTTTCAACAACTGATTTTCTCATAGACCAGCTCTTTCTAAGTCTTACTTTTTTTAAGTTTCAATAATCCCAAAATAACTTACCAGATAAATACATTTGATATGTGCGAAACACTGATGATAATCCCAAAATGACCTACCAGAAATATTCATTTTGTATATGTGTTTCACCTTCGGGCTCAGAGTGCTTAAGTCAATTGAGTAGATTTCCTTGATGACTTTTCAGTTACTGCGGCCATTCTCAGTTGATTGCGTTGCTGTCCTTTGCATTGTGGCAGCTGCATAAAAATGTCATTAAGTGGCCAATTTATAGCAATTGTGCATTAATGAAATGGTATGTATGTCGCTGTGCGTGTGGTTGTGTGTATAAGTGTGAAATTGTTGTGCAATTGCCGTTGTTTCCGTCGCTTTTCCATAATTTCGCATATAAAAGTTAACTCAATGCGAAAGCAACTCAAACTGTGAAACACTTAGCAAGGCACAACACATGCCAAACTGTTGGAAAAAAAAAACCATTGTCTTAACTGTTTGAAGAATTTATAATTTAGCATACACGATAATTCGAATGTTTTGAACGAAACTACAATTAATTTGAACAGATTCGTTATGTAGATCTACACTTTAATCTGCCTGCCGTTCTTTGGGTTCGCTGGCTGGCTGTTTTGTTGGATTATCGCCGGAACCCTCGATGCCCACCAATGATGCTGAAGATCCGGGCCGCAGGACAACGCTGCTGTCGCTACTCTCGCTGCTCGAATCGCCCACACTCAGATCGGTGTTCAAAGCCTCCGCTGGCGGTGGTGGTGGCGCCACAATTGGCATCGGTGGCACCAGATTCCCTGTCGCCGGCATTGTTGCAATGCAAATGCGTTTCGAGGGCGGCGGCGCCGTTTGACCCAAACGAGCACCAGTTATCATTGTGCCCGCTGTAACCGGATCGAAAGACATTAGTTCGCCAAAGTAAACATGCTGGATAACGGGGAACTTGGACAGAATCTGGCAAAGATTAAGATAAAGATTGATTAAACATATGTATACATTATATATATAGGGGAGCAGAATACGCGCCTCTTTTTGATACATTTTAACCAGGCCCGAATTGATTTTGATCCAGGATGGCACGGCCGTAATGCTCCACAGCTGATTGGAGTGCTCGCCAAAGTGACCCGTCTTCACCTTGCAAATGTAATCGATGCAACTGATGAACATGAACTGATTCTTATAATCATTTATAATCTGCTCATCCACAAATTTGGCGGGATCAAAAGGACTCTTGACTGCGAAATCAAAATAGATATTAAATTAATGCACCACAAGAATAAAGATATGGAATACAATTACCCGCTAGCTGGGCACTGCCCCAAATGAAGGGCACAAACTGAAAGTCGTCCAGCGACCAGACGCCCTGACTCCCAGCGGGTTCCATGTTGTATGTGCGCTGCAATTGTCGCGCAAACTCCAAATAGCGCTGAAACAGGCGCAGTGCCGCACCCACTATGTCCTGGTCCTGCAATACTTCCGCCTTGAACAGGGCGCATAGAAAGAAGAGAAAGGAGAGCTCATGCCCAGTGCCATAATCGATGCGTGTCGCATTCCCAAATCCCTCCATCAGATACTGCATTAATTCGCCGAGATATTTGTGCTTGGACACGGGCAGCACCTGCCTCAGCAAGCCGGGCAACTGTTCATGCATGTCGCGCGACCAATCCCTATACGCTTTATTCCCGAATCGTTGCGGTTGCTCCAGCGGCGGATGCTCCTCGACCAAATGTTCCAGTGAATCGAATAAGCCGAGCAATTTGCGCAGCATATCCGACTCGTGTATTTCATCCGTCGTCTTAATGCCCTGTATGGCTGAGCTGGTGCCATTGATATAACCGATTAGATCATGATACGCACGCGATCTTTGCCACTGGGCCAAATGATGAATATTATGGACTCGCTTCTCAATAGCCGGCAATTTGCCTGCGGGAATCGGGTTGCGATTAAATGACGTGATTAAAATGTTAGATTTCAACTAATTGGTAATGTTTGAGGTTTCACCTTCTGTCATTGCATTGGCATCGGCCATGCTTTCAACTGCTGACTTGATTTTCTTTTCCTAATTCGTGTATTTGCTTGCAAGAATTACGTTTTGTTTTGAGAAATATACATGCGATTACATACAGTGTGACCGCGACTGCCAGCAGCTGTTTGTGCAATGTGACCGCTTGTTGCGAATATATCGCAAGAGTGTTGCATACTCCAGTTTATTTGAACCCACTCATTTTTGGATGCACTTTAACTGATTTCTTCTTTTTTTTTTTGAGGCAATGGAGTGCATTACATATATTTTCTTATTCCTCATTATTATTATTATTATTTAATCCAGTTAATATGCACGGTCTAATTCAAAATAAGCTATTGATGTGCAGCACGCATGCATCAATTTGATTCAAATTTTCTTAAATAAGTGTGGTTGATTATTAAGCTTATGTTCATACTCAGCAACTTTCTTTTGCAAAAATAACCACTTACATTAAGATCTATCTGACTTTTGTTTGGTTATCACATTTTAGTTATTAGGATCAAAAGCAGGTTCTGCTTACTCCTTATTCTCAGGAATTTTTTCTGTTAAATAATGTAATCCAAGATTCAACAAAACGAGGTACATATAAGAGTGACTAATACATAAGAATCATTATTTTCAAGAATTCGACTTAAAATGTTAAATATGCACAATAGCACCCGGAGCAACAATAAAATACAGTCTTAAAGCTTCACCACAATTTTGCCGCGCATATGACCGCATCTTAAGCGCTCGAAGGCTTTCGGCAAATCCTTGAAATCGAAGCTGCTGTCGATCTGCGGTATTAGCTGTAAGGAAGATATAGATGAGTAGATTTAGAATGGAATTAGAATGGAATTAAAGATTAGGCCCACCTTACGACGCTCGACAAGACGCTGCAGGAACTGAATGCCATGCGCCGCTGGTACGAAGTATCCCCATTTGACCAATCCTCCGCGCTGGCTAACTGCTCTCACATTTGTCCTTAGCAGGTCGGCGACGTTTTGCAGGGCACCCAAGCCCAATCCCTGCTTGTCAATGTTAGCCAGCAGCGGGGACGAGAATGTGATGTACTGCCGGAAATCGTAAGGCAAATCAGCCGCCTGTTGACCGCCCTGCCCGGCGCAATCCAAGACCATGTCGTATGGCGCATAGCTCGATAGCTGTTCCATGTCAACGGGATTCGAGTAGTCAACAACGCAATCGGCGCCCAGACAACGCACCATCTCCACAGCGTTCTCGCTGCACGTGGCCAGAACTTGGGCGCCCTGCGACTTGAGTATCTGGATGGCCAGCGTGCCAACGCCACCTGACCCTCCAAGAACCAGAACACGTTTATTTGCACCACCACCGACTGATGTTGTGGCGCCACAGGGACCACCCAAGCCGCCACTTATATATATGCCTGACCAGGCAGTCAATCCGGCATAGAGCACACTGGCTGCCTCGCTGTCATCCAGTTCCTTAGGAGCCGGACCGAGCTTAAGAAATACAAGTGAACTGATTCAAAATTGAACTGAGCACGATCAACGTTATGAAGACTTACACAGGACGCGGGCACCACAACGTATTCAGCATGGGCGCCATTGGCATTTGACAGTGGAACCACGCCCCACACTCGCGTGCCCAGCTTCAGTTTCCCCTTGCATGGACCCATGCCCATTTGAACCAGTTCGCCGCAAAATTCACGACCCAGCGTCAAGGGGAATTCAATATCATCGCAGGGATCGCAGCGCATTTTGTTCAGCAGCGTCGATCCATAGCCGCGTAGCATGGCTATATCGATGGGATTAACGGCCGTGGTGCGCACTCGCACCAGGCAATCATCGGAGCTGCGGATTTGGGGTAACTTCAGTTTTTCAGAGAGCTGCAACTCATCGATGTCGCCATAACTGTGCAGCTGCCAGCCGCTCATCTTAAGAGACGATTTGGAAGAAGTTGTTGGAATTTGTGTTGCTGTTGGCGCTTTTGGTTTAACAGCTTGTGTGGTTGCCGCATCTGTAAAGTTGCGTGTGGCGAGCAGACCACGACACAGCAACCCAAATCGTTGCAGCGGCACGCGTATATTTGCGCCGGCTGCCTGCATTTTAGAAACTCGTATTTTGCTTTTATGTTTACAGGCGTAACCTGCGCATACGTAACGCACTGGCGTATTTCAATTTTAACAGAGACGTAAGACGAAACATAGAATAACAGGGATAGTACGCTGGTCAGCAATTCTGATAGTTGGACAATTGACTTGATTTTATGTTCTTTTCGTGCTCTGCTATTTATTTTTAATGTGAATATATATATTTATATATATTTATTTTTCTAAATATTATTTAAAGCTTAGCAATTTTTATAACTTCGGTTAACTAGTCAGTTTTGCTTGCGATTAACATGCTCTGCATACTATGCTAAGATATCGATATCGACGACATTCAGATACTCTCATCACTACAAAAAATACTATTCGCCAACAAAAGCCGGCGAAAAATTGCATAGTTAGTGAATTGCAAAAAAAAAGTAAAGAATAGAAAAGAAAGATGGAGCCAACGCTAGACAACTACAAGATTAGCTGCGAGCTACTGGGTCACAGCCTGGATGTGCGTGCCGTGTCTGCCGGTGACAGGACACCAGACGGCGCCCAAATGATTTTGTCTGGTTCACGGGACCTAACCACAAAACTGTGGAAAGCAATTGGGTTCGTACACAAAGACAAAGAAACAGTATTTTGTCATCGCCAGTTTAAAAAAAAAAAATGGTTTATAAACAAATAGGAACGAGTACATTGAGAGCGTAACGCTGAAGGATCACAAGAACTTCATATCGTACATATACTTTCTGGAATCGGAGCAATGGATTTGCACTGCCAGCAATGATGCGACAATCTGTATTTATAATCAGGACGCCTTTGTGCCCCTATTGACGCTTAAGGGTCACGAATCGACGGTTTGCACCTTGGCCGCCGGCCTCAAATCGCGCAGTCTCATCAGCGGCAGCTGGGACAAGACCGCCCGTGTCTGGCTCATCAGCGAGGCGGGCGATGTGACCTTCACCGTTCTGCAAGGACACGAGGCTGCTGTTTGGGCGGTGGCCACGATTCCCGCCCAACAGAAATATGTGACTGGTGGCGCAGACAAGTGTATTTACTACTGGAATGCACAAGGCGAGAAATTGCGCCTGCTCAAAGGTCACACGGACTGTGTGCGTGCTCTGATCCCGTTGCCCGCCAATTCTCTATTGTCCTGCGGCAATGATGCAGTGCTGCGCTTCTGGAACGAGGATGGCGAATGTGTGCGTGAGATGAGCGGTCATACGAACTATATTTATGCCATGGCCGGCAATCCTGCACTAGGCGATCACATTGTGTTGTCCTGCGGCGAGGACAGCACCTTGCGCATGTGGAATGTGATAACGGGTGAACAGTTAGGCGATCCCATTGTCCATCCAGCAATATCGGTGTGGTCAGTTGCCTGTCTGCAGAATGGTGATATTGTCACTGGTTGCAGCGATGGCGTCGTTCGCGTCTTCACCAAGGATCAGTCGCGCCAGGCAAAAGAGAGTCTCTTGCGCGCGTTTGACATGGCAGTCGCCACACACAAGGCCCAGCTCAGCGAGGAAATTGGCGGTGTCAAGAAGACAGAGTTAGTAATGAAGAGATTTAAGGTTATTCTCTAATCCGAGATTAATAATTCAAATTCTATCCTAATAACAGTTTGGCCGGACCGGAGGCACTGTTGTCAAATGGCACGCGGGAGGGACAAACGAAGATGGTGCGTCACGTGGATGGATCGATCAAGTGTTATGTGTGGGAGTTGGGCAAGTGGAAACTGGTGGGCGATGTTACCGGCGCAACGGGCGGCACACAGGAGAACTCCGGCAAGAAATTGCACGAGGGCAAGGAATATGATTATGTGTTTAATGTGGACATATCCGATACGGAGCCGCCCATTAAGCTGCCCTATAATCGCGGCGAGGATCCCTGGCAGGCCGCCCAACAATTCATTCATCGCAATAATCTGCCTCAGGCCTATCTCGATCAGGTCGCGAACTTTATTATCAAGAATTCGGATAATGCGCAAACGGTGATCGCGCAACCTACAACGTATGTAGAAGTTGAGCTCAAGCGAAGATCAACAATAGATTTAAAATATTCCTAAAAATTTGTTTTGCAGCGGCTATCAGGATCCGTTTACTGGTGGCTCGCGCTATGTGCCCGGCTCCAGCAGCAGCAACGTGCAAGGCGCCGGCAACATGGACCCCTTCACAGGCGCCTCCAGCTACTCCACGGCCAGCAGCAATACGCAGTCCGGCACCAATGTGAACTTTGTGCGTGGCAGCGATAAACACTTCCCAGTTAGCACATATCGCACCTTCGACACATGCGATGCGAAGAAGGTGCTGGAGAAGATGAAGTGAGTTGGACCTAATCACATAAATGTTAGATTCAATGGCTGATTGCATATTGTCCATATAACTAGTCCTTTTTCTAGATTTGAACTGTTTCAAAAATCAGACGACGAATTAGAACTGTTGGCTATAATTATAACTATAACCCAAACTCTTAATTACACTTTAATTAACTAAAGTATATTTAAAAGGAGACGTAAATTTACTTTTCTTTCGTTCTATTTTTTTTTTAGAGAGTTTAACAACAAACTAACCTGCGAGGAAGGCAAAGTGGGCGATGAGATTTTACTTGCCGTCATTTGTCTGACGGAGAAGTCACCCGAATTTGATCCGACCGCATTGGAGGCGCTGATGATGCTACTTAAGTGGCCAGCTGGCATGCTCTTCCCGGTGCTGGATGTACTGCGTCTGGCTGTACGCCATGAGGTGGTCTACAGTCTACTGCACAATAGTCACAATGTATTGAATTTTGTGTTGCCCCAACTGGGCGGTGCGGCGGCCAATCAACTGATGGTTTGCCGCTGCCTGGCCAACGGGTTGACCCACCCGGAGGGGCGTAAACAGATTGAGGCGCAGCTGCCGCATATTGTGGAGCTGGTCAGCGGCATTCGTGCGGGCAGCGCCAATTTGCAAATAGCGATTGCAACATTCTATTTAAATGTGAGCATTTCGCAGACGCTGAACGTGGCACGGCCGGAGGTTTGCCATGCGACTACCTCAGGTATTGTGGAGCTGCTGAAGTGGGCCAGCGATCTTGAGGCCTGGTATCGCTCAATGCAGGCCATTGGCAATCTGACGACAACGCCAAGTGGCCAGGAGACGATCGCTCAAGTTGTCTCTGTCGACTATGTGATGGACAAATTGCGTGAGCTTACAAACACACAGCAAGATGAGAACTTCACCAAGGTCAATCTGGTGGGCCAGGCGCTGCTCGCCGTATTTTGAAGTCCTGCGTTGCATCATACATTAAGTTTTACAAATTTCTACATATTGGGAGTGTCGTTTTGAGAGTCTAATTTAATAATAATAAAAACAAAAACATTTTGCTTAGCTTATCAACTATAAATATATATATATATATCGTTATGTGTGTATATGCATTATTCAGTTTTTGTTGGCTGCTCAGCAGCTGCCTCTGCTTTGTCCGGTGTCCCCTTCCGCGTTTGGATGCGCTCCAGCAACTCGTGCTTCCAACGCTCCTCGGGAACACCCTTAGCCCAGTCCGGTATTGTCACGTTTGGCAATGTTATCTTCGACATGGCTTTGAGTATCTGCAGGACGAGCTTATTGATAAACCACATATATAGATTGCATTTATTCATTTTACTCACCTGCTCGGTGCGCATTTTGTCCAGTTCCATTTGAAGCTCCTGCGGTCGCGGCTCGTTCCACACTTGACGCTCGATTTCCGCATCGGCACTCTCAATTGCCGGCATATTGGGATCACCGTGTGTCACCTCGGCGGTCATCAAATCGATATCCCCATCATTATCCTCACAAGGATTCATAATCTCGTTTGGCAGAACGCTCGCATCGTCGGCATCTGTTGCCAGCGGCTGGTAGTCATCATAGGCATGCGAGTTGTCGCTATCATCGCTTTGATCGCCAATCTGTGGATGCTCCAATGCTGGCGCTTGAAAAGTGTGCTCCTCCCCGGGATCTGTTGGTAATTCGGGGCCGCCCATTTTAGCTGCTAGCAAGCAATGAAAATAAATAACAATCTTCGATTGTTCGATAACGATAGGCAATAATCGGTGCAGTGCTGTAAAATCACAGTAAACTCTATTTGAGCAGCCGTTACATCTGTTAACAGAATCAACATTCTCTACTTGAAATAAATAGATTTTAATTTTACAAAAATAATACGAGTATGTCATTTTATGACTTATTTAATTGATATTCAGAAATCGGTAAAAGTAAACTAGATGCTAGTACAAGTAACTCCCTGCTGAAGTCGGAGGAGCGGTAGACGATGTGCTATCGGCAGCACTTGCCTTCTGGAGTGGCACAATTGTTGATTTGATGTCACGATTTGATGTTTTGCGCAGCTCAGTTGCTGCATGTTGAAGCTGCAGCGTGCACTCGCTGCCAATGCCATTCAGTGTGAGCTGTGCGGTCTCCTTCTCGATTAAGAGCGCCAGCGCCTCGAGCAGCTCCACAAAGCCGAGGGCCAAAGCTGCGCGACGAATGCGATTCAATTCCTTGTAGAAATGCTGTGTTTTGTCGGGCATCTTCTTGGCATGCCGCAGCACTTTTTGTACATCCGATTGCAGACTGGCCTGCCGTATCCAGACGACACTGCTCTGCGAATATGAGCGCCGTTCGGAGCGCACTGGAAAGCTGGCACTCTCGCCAGGCGGCACATCTTCGGGAAAACCGAGCATTTCCAGGTCACCCAGCCAGGGTATGACATTGGAACCCGGTGGCAGTACGTTAAGCATAAAATTGGATTTCTTCTTGCTGTCGTTGTAGGCATACATGAAGCCATACCATCTCTCGCCGAGCAGCACCAGAGCAGCCATATTCTCCAGCTTGAGTGCACCATGGAGCAGCACGCACAGCGTGTCCTTTTGCTGCTCCGTTTGTGGGGTTGAGCTGTGCTTGAGGACGACACTCACATCGCCATCATCGCCACTCTCCTCGGCATCCTTGTTGTCCTTCATGTAAAAATCCCGTACATCCTGCTCGAGCTTCTCCAGCTCATAGTGCGGATTGCTGGCGTCCAGCGTCAGCTTGGCGGGCTTAGCAACTGCTGCCAGACCGCCGGAACGACGAGTCGGCTTCTCGCGGTCCACCTTCGCTAGGACCCAGTGGCGACTTAGCGTGGCCGGTGAGCCGATGTCCGACAGAGAGAGGAAGCCACACACATCAATCCGCTGCTCAATGTGTCGCACTATGGGTTCACCGCCGTACAGAGGCGCCTGCTCGTAGGGCACCGTGGGGGGCCACAGCAGCACTTGCCCCTCCATGCGGAAATAGTGGCCGCACTTCAGCGTTACCTCTGTTGACTTGTAACTGCTCTCGCACAGTCGCTCAATTATCTCGAATAACGCGGTGCGACCCAGTTCGCTCTTATGGCTACCACTAGTTGTGACGTCTCCCGCCTCCGCGCCCTTTGTCGGCTTCGTCATAAAAAGTTGTCCTAAAAGTCGGCAAGAAATTAGTAAATTCAACGAGAGTCGACTCATACAAATCCCAGATATCTGTAGAGATTCTAAAGGATTTACAAGTTGCATTCAAGACTCACCCTTTAGCGCGGCATTGTCCAGTAGCTGTTGATGCAATGTAACGCCTCGTGTGAAATATAAATCTCCATGCATGCCGAGACAGATGAAATTCAGATTGTAGGCGGCCAACAGTTTTAGCCAGGCATATTCCGGTTCCGCCTCCTTGCCGGCATAGCCCTCCAAGAAAGCAGCTAGCGATGTGCTGCCAAAGCCCGGACCACAGTCTGTGAACACAACCAGCTGGAGCAGATTCTGTGTGCCCCAGGTGGCCATAAGGCTGACCGAGGTTTTTAGCATCGTCATCAGGCATGCCTTGTCCAGAGGCTCGATTTTTTTAATCGCCTGACGTATTTGATCGTAATCCCGTGTAAAGTCTACTTTCAATTCACAAACTGTGGTGTAGACCACCAGAGCCAAATGCTCGAGTTTTCCTGAGGCCGTCAGATTGTCGAGCAGATGTTGAATGCCCTTAATCGCCAGCGATATATAGGTGTGTTCGTTGCGTCCCGGCACAGGGCGCAACATCGAAAGCGATGCATCCAAAGCAATGATTGTTGGCATTGTGTCCAACTTTAAGGAAATTAAAAAAAACCAAATGTGTTTACCAATATAAACAACAGCCGGCAACAACTGATAGGCAGGCATCGATTTTCGATATACATTCACACATAAATCTATCGAAAACGGTGAGTTTTGTAAATATGCCATTCGCACCGAGCATAAGCATTACACCAAAGAACGTTTGTTTGCCGGCGCCAATATATTATAGTTAATTTTTTACACCTTGCCTATCGGAAGCATCAATATATCGCCCTGCCGGCTAGTTATCGATTTAGATGGGGATCAACTCCGATATATTGGGCGCCAAGTCAACAATAATTCTTATTTCTTTCAGCGCGTGCAGCTCCACAAAGAATTTGGCCAGCTCCAAAAGTGCCGAGCAGCGCATTACTTCGCTGCAGGTGCAGCAGCGACTCGTCCGATTTGAGCTGTTGTAGGCCTTGATATGTATTCTGAACTTACGCACATAGCTGATTGCTTGCGTCAGTGCCGCATCCTATTGCGGGAAGGCTGATTCGCTATTCTGGTTAATGTTGTTGTTACTGCTGCTACTGTTGTTGTTGACTTGTGCTGCTGGTACGGTTGCCACTGTCGTGAGCTTGTAGCGTGAACATTGTGTTCACACTATTTATATATTTGTTACTTTAAGCAATTGCACATGTATAGTCGAGTTTTGCTGTTTTGTTTACAGCGCGGCTTTCTATTCGAACTTAGTTTGAAAACCAGCTCAATTGAACAGATGATCGCTGAACTAAAATTCGGATCGCGCTGGTTCATTTCGTTTTTTCTAGTCTTTACCGCCAGGTGGCGTGGATTGCTCTTCCCTTCCCACCGAAAGATGGTGCTAACATATCCATACTGAAGACCTATCGGTCTATTAGCCGACCATTACAAATTAGAATTGAAATGGCGTTAAAATTAAACATAAATTGCATTCTAAAGTTGAATATATATTTATTAGAATTTGATTGGCTTGATATTTGCCGCTGCATTAAGATTGCAATCACCCATATAATTAATATGCAGAATAGTTTTGTACTAAAACAAATTGAATTTTGATTCAATTGCGCTTTCTATGATACGCCGGTCGTTAGACTAGGGATGCGGGAAGCTATAAACTCGACTTGTTGCTCTTCTCGATGGCTCTGCTCTTTTAATTACATTTAATTAGAAACATCTGAGCATGATTGGGGCCTGATTTCTCTTACTCTGTTTAGCTGACGCTCTCTCTCTCTCGCTCGCTAACCGGCAGACGATTAGCAGACAGAATTCTTGGTGCTAAGCATCAGCATCTTATATTCATTCATTGTGCGCTGCTCGTGCAGTGAGGACGTTGTCTGCTCTAACCACAATTCAAGTAGTGTTGTTTATTATTTGTAGTTGAATATTAAGTGATAGACAGTGTAGTAATTAATATCGAAACCAATTCAGTGTTTGAGGTTTGAAAATTTGATTCGGTGTTTAGTAATCATTACTTAAAAATTAATCCCATGTGTGTGTGTGTGCGTGTGTGTGATAGTTTTTAAATAAGTATGCATTTTCTGTAAACTTAATATGATTAGTTTAATAACATTTGCCCTCGACTATACTATACTACATAATATACTCAGTGTCTATCTTAACATTCACAATTTATCAACCTTTAACCCAATTCAATTTTGCGATAAGGACATACATAGTATTTATTGTTCCATTTATTTGTGTATATTTGTTTTCTTTTTTAATAAAAATAATTGAAACGTTTTTTTTAAATCGGACTGTGCTCATTAAAGCATTTCACTTGCATATTTTTGACCCATTTTCCTTCTTTTTTTTGCTTGCATTTATTACCGACCAGAAAATGCATTAAATGGAAATTTAGCTCACGCTTAATGAAAGATCTGCGTCATTTGTTTATTGTTATAGCGCTCCGTTCACGCTAATATATGCAGAGCTCCACATATATTCAAATATTACAATTGCAACAAGGAAAACAAATGTCCATTTCAACATGCAGCTGCAATCAAATCGCCATGGCTTCTAGCTGCGATATGTAGTTTTATAAAAGCCAAACAAATAAACAAACGTTGAATCGATAAATTTCTGACGTCTCCATTGCAATGTTCAATTTACATACACGATAAATGTGTGTGTGTTCTTTCTATATTGATGCAGTTTCCTCCATCCACAGCACAGATCACGCACTTTGAATTCATTTGGATTTGCGTACAGCATCAGTGGCTAATTGAAGATCAGCGAAACGCACCAAAATGGCAACTGCAGCGCATCAATCAATTGCTTTAGTATTCCTAGCCCTAATTGGTCTGGGCCTATGGCAGACATCCGTCGAAGCATCAGTCACGTGAGTACAGATTATCCAAGTGGAAAATATGCAAAGACCTTTGGTCTATTTATACCATTGTAGAGGCTGTTATGATTTGCTCGGGAAGCTTGCAACGTCTTCATGGAGAAGTCTCCGACCTCATAAAGTATATTTTTTAATGATCAGCATCTCTAACCGAGTCGAGATACATCACATAGCTCTCATAAGCACGATCGGTCGCACATAAACTCTTGAATTCAAAACATTATTGCTTAATAATTTATCCTAATCAAACTCGCCAGGATTGCGTGCTATTATTTTTCTAACATTTAATCAAAATATCATCGAGATAGGAACAATACTGTGTGAAAAGCTTTTTTGGTTTTCGTTTTTATGCTCCACATCAGATTACTATATAATACAGCTTTAATAGAATCAATCTTTCGGATAGCCATTTTTTCTTGTTTTTATAAATTATTGATGATGTATCTATAATCCCTAAATGGGAATGCATTTTGCGTCAATTTTTAAAGCTCATTTTCTTATTCATCTAATATATTTAGAAATTCTCACAATTTTAAGAAATGCTTTGATTTGGGGCAAGTGAAGAAAACCTCTTAATGAAATGCTTATACATTTCAAGAAACAGAAACAATATAGACACAAAGTTCTTTTCTGAATTTAATGTAGACATACATCAAAGTTCTTTGCCAAATGTGAGCCTTAAAGATTTCTCAATAAAATGCTGTAATGTGCGAAACAAAAATATCGTAGCTCATTGAGATCTTTATTTGGTACACTCTTGATGTGCCATCATTATTCTTGGATTCGAAAAAAACAAACAAGTTTGACACATGTCAAACATTCGTTGGCACTTTGCTTTGGATTTCCACAAACGCATTTGAAATATAATGCACTAAAAATGTTTCTTTGCGAAATGTGCAAGACATCAAATGCGGCGCCAGGACGTCCCCAACTCCAAAACAAAAAACTCCCCCACATCCGACACCCAATTCGAAAAAGAAATAAACCCAAAGCCCCTAAGGCCCCAACCCCTGGCCACTTTACACCATATGCCGACACAGGGCAACGCCTTCATCCAGCAGCTAGCTTCTAGCCCCTAGACAGACTGACAGCCCTGCCAAAACTAATGACTATTGCCTTCAAAGAAACAGAGATGTTGGTCTGTCTGTTCCGACTGTGTGTATTTGTTTATTTTTGGCCCAGAGCATGTACACACTTCATGCAAATGGCCTGCGGAATAGATGATATGGGGATGGGAAATAGTAATGGGAATGGGGATGGAAATGGGAATGGGAATGGGAATGGGATCGGGTACGGGGAATAAGACTCTTAGAGAACAGCCAGCATACATATGGTATGCTCGGCACATGGATATTGGATGCGCTGCATATCTCTATCAACATCAGCAGAAGCATCAATGCATTTTACACAATACTCACATATGGCAACTAAAAGGGTTTCTGACCCTGAGACGGCACTGAGTTGTTGCACATACATACATCGATTATTAGCAGGCAGGCAGTTTACGAGAATTGATCTCGATCTTTACATGCCATTTATGATGACTGACTGTAGGCGGCCATCCCCAACCCTCTCAGCTGTCGATAGCTGAGCCATAAACGGGGCTGTGGTGGTCCAAAGTCACAGGCCCCTACCCACCGATGATTAATGAAATCATCTTGTTCTACAAATGATACTACATATGTGCACATGTGTTCGATTCGAATACGTTCAGTAAAAATAACAACGGGCACGATCATTACGAAATATACTTAAGTATTTATCAATATTTTCATTTATTATTTTTCAAATATTATCAAATTTTTCTGAGGAATAAAAACTTTATGAACCATTCAGCATCAGTATTGGATATCCAACAAGTTCAAATTATTATTATATTATTATCATTAGAAGGTATTTTTTTTTTAAATTGATTGAATATTCTTCAGATTTGTATTTGTAAATATATTATTTTTGAATAAATTTTATTCATGGAATCTCATATTTTTCTTATAGCTGTTTTTATTAATTTCAGATATATTTAAAATCTTAAATTAATATTCTAACCTATTCTAAATTTGTGCACATATTTTGAAAGTAATTTACTCTTTGCTTCTTTTTATATTTCTGATGCTGTTTTTTTATAAATATTTAAAAATTTTTCTTGTACAGATATTATTAAAAAAAGAGACTGTGAAATAGTTTTATATTTATTTGTGGTTTTTTAATATATTTTGCTCTTGCTATCCGTGCAGCAATGAAGACTTGAGCGGAACGCTTAAGTCGCTGATCTACTCGTACAATCAGCTGGACAACAAGCTGGAGCGGCACGAGCATCGGGAACGTGCCCTGGGCGAACTAATGAAGAAGGCGATGCAGGCCTTGCAGAAGGGCCAGAAGAGTTTAGAGCCCATAAATGGCATATTCGGGCGACTGGACGAACGTGTCAGTCAGATCGAGACAATGCTGATCACTGTAAGTAGTCCAACTGGTCCAATCACCAATCTGAAGCTGAAACTACAAATTTGCATCTCATCGCAGCAAGAGGAGAAATATAATGCACAGACGGACAAGATCAATCAGGTCATGGATCATATGTTCAAATGGATGCGTGAGAATGACGAGTGTTTCAAGCAGCCCAAGGCTATAGCAGCACCAGCTCCCACTGCAGCTCCCGCCCCCGCACTGCCCAATGCCTTTGTTCAGGAGCAGCAGCAGATCAACAAACAGCTGCTGGACGAGCTCAAGCAGCTATCGACGAGAGTCGCCAAGCTGCTCGATAGCAATAAGCAGTCCGCCCAACAGACCCAGGAGAACTTCGAGCGCATGCCCAAAGCTGATGTGCTGTTGACCCAAATCGAGAAAAAGCTTCAGGAGCACAGTGATGCTGCCGCTGCTGCCTCTGCCGCCGCTGCTGCTGCTGCGGCTGCTGCTGCTGCTGCCGTCACCACAACAGTTGCTCCGCCCAAGAACGATGAGTTCGAGCTGCAGCTAATGGAACGTCTCGGCGCGTTGAGCACCGATGTGGCACAGCTGCGTAATGCCCCACCAACGGCCCCACTAGAACGACTCGGTCTGAATGAGAAGGACAGAGCCTATTTCCAGGAACTCAATAACGAAACACTCAACGCACTGGCCGCACTCAAAACCGAATCCTTGTCGGCCCAGGAAACAGGTGAGCGAAAACGTATTTGATGGAAAATTTGAATCCATATGAGCACAAAGGCAAGAACTTTTAAAAGTGCCATCATTGTTATTTTTGACGTCTTATCGATTTGCCATAATATTATTATTATATATTTATTATCTTAGCCTTGCGCCAGACGACAGAGCATCTGCAGCAGACGGAAGCGAACGTCCAGGCTGATCTGAAGCTGCTGTCGGTAGATATCAGGTTGCTCAACCAGCTCTACAATGAGATCAATGCGAGCCACAGCAAACTGAATGACGGCTTCGATGCGCTGGGCACATTCAATGGCATCATGATGAACAACTCGGAAGCGGTGCAGGATACGCAGCGTAAGGTGGAGTTTGGCACGCTGCAGATTGTGCAGAAAGTGAGTCAGCTGCTGGAGCAGCAGGTGGCTGAGCTGACGGGCTTGGTGAAGACACGCTTCAACGAACTGGGCGATTTGGTGGTGACCACCCAGCAGGAGGACAATCGCAACATTAGCGGTTTGCTGGACACGGCCTTGGTTCAGGTGTGGCATCGCATCGATATAATGGCCAGCGAGATTCGTGAGAGTCGGGAAATGCTCGGTTTGATGGAGGCCGGACAAGTTGGCTATGTGAACAGCACGTTCAGCGCCATGCTCAGTTTGGGCAACAAAGTGGAGGAAACCAAGAAGCACATGATGGACATGGACGGTAATTTGAACTTCCTGCTGGGCAGGCTGTCGCTGATGTCCAGTGAATTTGCCAGCATTAAAAAGGGTCTCGCCGACTCACTAAATGATTTACGCAACTCCTTTCAAATGATACACGAGCGCATGCCGAGCAGGTCCGGTCCCAATAATGATAATATCGAGAAAAATAAGTATCTGACCGATGTGAATCTGTTGTCCAAGCGACACACACAGCCCGAGCGGGAATAGAGCATACAGCTGCCGCATATATACAGAAATGCAAAATACACACAGATATACAACCAAAAAAAAAGAAAGAAAATAAATAATAACTAATCCTAGAGGTTAAGCAAACGAACTTACAGTTAAAACCCATCAAATATTTATGCAAAACACAATTTGACATGATTCATGTGTAAATCTCGGCAAATACATTTCGTTTTTGAATAACAAACATTTGTGTATTGTGATGTTCTTTTCACTTTTCCTTATATTTGTAGCGCAGTTTGATTCGTTTTCTTGTCTATTACAATATTAAACTAAAATACAATATTATAATAACATTAAGTAACTACTTAGGACACTTTCACACTTAAAACACTATTTTCCCCATCGTTGTTCGCAGCGGGCATATTTATAAAGTATCTTAACAAAGGACTTGGCATTAAAATTGCATCCGCCGTGATGCGTGTGAAACTCGGTGAAGCGGACATGCCACGGCAGCAGACCATATGTGCATGTCTGCCTCGCGAACACAATGCCCAGCTCCGGTTCGGGCACTACAAAGCCCAGCCGCTTGCTCAGCATCGCATTAATGCCGTCGTGAAGCGTCTGTCGCTCCTTCAGCATGCCCTCCACCTGCGCCGATTTGCGAGTTTCGTACAGCTCGCGACAGACATCGGCGATGAGGGCATGGCCATCAGCGCTGCCAATTTGATAAACCTGCAAAAGTCAAAAGTTTCATGTTTGTAGTAGTGATAAGAAAATAATATTAAGTTCCGGCGTTCAAAAGTTCAGCAACAGATTGTACGCAAAGTATAGATAACAAATGGCTAGGAATACCTTGAGACTTGAGACAAATATTACAGCTTTAAGTGTAATTTAATTCATTGTTATTAATAATTGACTGTAACCAAGTCGAATTTGTTTCTAAAGTGGCCTATTTTGCAAGAGTAAACCAGCTTTAAAATACACTGCAGATAACTACAATCTGAAGAGCGTCTCCTATTGATTGAAATGCCTGACGTATAGTTTATGGTGCCTTAAACACATGCAACACTTGCGCTAGCTTATGATAAGCCCTTATCAATGACAACTAACCTGCAGCTGAGTGTAATGCGGACCTTTGCTCGCATAGCCATTGACTGTGCCATTTGTGACGACAGCCGTTTTACTACAACAACCATTTGAGTGCTGATGTTGTATTTGTTCCTTGATTTCTTTGGGCGGCCAGAGAAAGTGTCTGTCGTTGGTATCGCTGGCCATGGATTGACACAGTTGCGATAGGTGGACGTAACCAGTGCTGGGCGTACGCTTATCGTATACACTTAAATAGGGTATGCCAACAAATTGGGCATAGCCAAAAATGCGTTTGAGCAACACATCGTTCACATAGCAATCGTCTGGGGCGATGACGAGCACCAAGTGCTGCGGCAACTTCTGCAGTTTGTCCAGGGCGGCACGTATGAAAACGAACTCATGCTTATCATCACATTGCCAGTAGTCATATGACCTGGAGGCGAGCGCATGCAGTCGATAATACAGCTGCTGCAGCAGCTCATAAGCACCGATGCCCATCACCAGCAGTCGGCCAATCAATATGCATAGAATTTGCAACATTTTATTGCGTTTGGAATGCTTGCTGGTAATTTTAATTTGTGTTTCGATGTGCCGGGCAACGGGACTCCTGTTGCTTGTTTTGCTGGCGTCTTGCTACTGCGATTTCCACACATAACCTGTAATGTGATTAAAGTGCGCTGTTAACTTCTCTTCTTTGACCCATCCAAAACACTCACGTATGTCAAGCGGCAAATGGTCTAATTCCTCTGCTGGCTAGCAACATAACTTCGACTTTAATTTTTCATTGGCGTTGGGCGCACGAATATGCATATGGACACATACGTGTTCTCATTGAGTGAATGACAAATTATCGATTTGGCGATACATTTCCGAAAAATACCAGGAACCGTTATATCGATAACATTTATTCGTTTGAGCTTGACAATATCGTTTTATTGAATGTGGGATGGGGAATGCGGGAATTTTTAAAAATTGCGGGCAATTGAAATGTTAGCTACTAATAAAATTAAAATTTAACATGTGATTTAACAAGTTGAAACGTTGTAGTCGGGTGTAACCGACACAAGCGCATTAAAGAAAAAACATCTCTGGTGAGGACATTTATTGGGAATATCATAATCAAATATGTCAGTTTCTACAATAATTGTTAATTTTACGATTTCCCTTTCGGCCATGACCGACAACAGCGCAAATTAATATAAATTCTAGTGCAAAGTACTGGTCTGTGCCCGCGTCAGGTAGGTTATTGGCGATGTCCATCAAAGCCGCCAGGTCACCCGCCGGTAACCTAAAACACACACAAAAGTATGAAAAATATTCTTTTCCCACGATTAGTGTAATCAATCTGCTAACCAACCAGTTTAAATGGGTTGAAATGGCCTAAAAAATGTCATAAATATAACAGTGCCATTTTGAGTAAAGCAGAGTCTGAGCATTAACTTATTTGTTAAAAACAACACCAGACGCTCGAGGACTGTGGGACTAAGTGTATCAGCCGAATTGTCATTGCTAAGGTTGGATTTCAAATAATAAGGCAAATAGAGTAATTAAATAATTGATTTACATATAAACGTCGAACATCTTGAACCACAACCGTGTTTGTTTTGCGGCGATTGTTGTGTCGTTTGTGTTTGTGTGCGTGGTGTGTGCGCTTGTGGGCGTGATCTGCCCTGGCAGCTGTAAATCACAGTAAGCCTTTTGTGTACAAACCCAAGTTAATAAAGTAAATAACATTTTAACTAACATCAGCAGAGCACACGACGTAGATTCAATTGAAAATAGAATAGAAAAGCATTTGAGATATTCAAAGTGAAGTGCAACATTAAATCAACATCAGTGACACCTACAGGTGCAGGGGGGGTTAACCGTAAACCCTTAAAAGATGTCCACCGCATTTTTAACGCTCGTCGCCGTCATTGTGTGCATTTTATTTCGCATACTCAATGTGCACAGCCAGCCACTGAAGCCGAGCGTTTGGTGTCTCGATGAGCAGTTTCTCGATTGTTTGTACAAAATAGCGCCGGTGCTGCGTGAGCCGTAAGTAACACAATTTACAAAAATAAACGTATGAAAATACATACGTATGTATATATTGCCAATATCGAAATTCAGTCGCCATTCAATTTGTTTTTTTGTTTTGCTTCCCACACATTACTTTTCTATGCCGCAAGTGTGTGCTGTTTGTGTGTGTGTCTGCTCAGCTGTTACTTGTGCGCTGCATACACGTTACAGCCATGCCAAAATGTTAGTTAACAGCTGGACCTTCAATAAAATTGGCTAGAAAAGAAAATTGAACAAAAGATAAGAGTTGTATTTTATTTATTGGCTTACTATTTTATTCAGCTAGTGTCCTTTGATTTTTTCTTCTATAACTGCACGTTGCCGTGCCATTTTTTGTTATATTACAATCGAAACGCAATCGTTTATTGTTCACAGTATATAAAAATATACTTATATATATGTAAATACTTATATTACCTAAACATGCACAAAGCTCAAGTATTCGGCATGCAACAGCTGCTGCAAGCTCATGCATCATTAGTCGCAATTAGTGGCCTCCATTCAAAAGCGATCTTGGTTGCAGTTGTTGACCATAGCTTTAGTGATTATCAATATTTAAAGTGTTGTTTAATTAATAACCGAACTATCTGTAAAATCATTTAATTGGTATTTGCTCAATCTGTTGTCATGGCGCACTTTTAATTTAAGCAATTTTTTAATTATTTATAGTTGTCTTATCAATTTGCTTAACCTTCTTATCAGTTGCCTAGCCACAATTATATCAGAATTTTTTGCCTAAAACTAAAGTCGACATTGGCGTCAATGTGTAATACATTTGACAAAGATTTCTTATCATTGCGAAGAAGACTGACAATATTAACACATTCATGCACATATAGTACATATATTCGATTACGTATGTATCACCTTACACACCCTCGCACAATCATTCGTATTTGTTTGCAAAAGTAATGTATATATTTATATATATGTTATTAACAAATCGTAAATTTCGCTTCAACTCTAGAAACAATATAGGCCAAAGACGAACTTTTTTTTGTGACTGTAGACTGTATGGACGCGCCTGGAAAATTTTTACCCATTTTAATTGAAAAATCCATATGAATAGCCATACGTAAATATATATGTATTTTGTTCGACATTCGGTTTTTGCGCAAAGATTTGTCAACAATTTTGTAGCCAGCTTTGACTTCATTTTTAATTGTTGTCAGCTTTCGGTCAAACATTGATAAGGGAACGGTGCAAAGTGCAAACATAATTGCGCAGTTCTTTGAAATTAAAAAAAAAACAGTGAATAGCCGAGCAAGAATTGTTGTAAGAAATGGACTGCTTGAAAATAGCTTTTCTCTTCTATTTAATCTGTCAACTGCGCTTGATGTGCGATATACTAGAACCATACTAACACATACATGTTTGTATATATTTATGTATAATGTGTATCTCAATCTCTTAAGTATTAACAACATTCACATATGTTAGCCCATTTTCAGTCATATCTTGAACTCATTACCAAACGAAAAGCACCAAAAATGTTCCATGCTCTTTACACTTATATCAAATGCCGTTCTGGCTGCCGGCTGACTACCTGTTTGTGATTTTATTTTGACGCAGTGCCAAAAGGCCAGGCGGGTTGGCCGCTTTTGTTTGACAACAAAGATTACGTAAGCGAAATGAGCGCAAATCTACTTACTCATCAGCAGCAGCAAGCACAGCCACAACTTGTGGCTCTCTTCCTTCCACACCAGCTTAAGATTGTTATTGTTTTATCGCCCCTTTGTGGTTGAGGAATTAATACAGCAAAGGGGGGAGCAAACACTTATTAGATGAGTCATCTGCCTAAAAATGCACTCTTAGAGTGTATTTTATATATGTATGTATAATCTGCAGTGGTCACTAGAAAATGAACGATCATTTGTTTCCGAACTCTAATTGTAATTCATAAATAATGATGACATTCTACTTTTCATTACAATAAGCGATTAGTATTAAAATGTATATAACATATATTTGAAATGCAATGATTACTCAATATCTATATACATATATTTTAAAGTGTGTATCTAACAAATAAAATGGGATTTTTAACATTTATGATGTGTGGACAAGTTTTAATTCAACAGCAATCAATAATTATTTGTTAACTTGACATTTTTGTCGGTTTTCTTCACAAATATTGTTAATTGTTCACAATTGCATGTTGGGAATTGTTGCATGTGTTTTTTTTTTCTTGTGGTCAAACTTTTACAACAAAACCAGGCGGATTCAACTATTTGAATATTTAATTGATGTGGTATATATTAAAGCGACGTTCATAAATAATGTTTGAAGATTAGCAATTTATTTAGCATTTGTTAATATTCCCGCGATCCACAATAGGGAACGGAACACATTTGATTGATACTAATTGAAAAGGGGACTTTTGCTGACTAAGAGAGTTAACTGGACAGTTTCGGCACGTTTTTGCACGCCTGGCCACAATGGCGATGATTTTTATACCTCAATTGAGTTCAATTGATTCTACGAGATGCTTTGTTTGCCGGACAAAAGTTTGCCATTTGCCATTTCTACTGCAGCAATCGCAGTTTACAATTTACAATTGAAGCATTTAGGGATTTCAATTAAATTAAATATATCGGTCGTATTCATTTTTGGCACGCCACCGATTTTGTGGCCTTGTTTTGTATCAAGGTCGCAAAGCAAAATATGGAAAAATACAGAAAATAAAAAAAAAGTAGGTTGCATCGGCCGGGAATCGAACCCGGGCCGCCCGCGTGGCAGGCGAGCATTCTACCACTGAACCACCGATGCTTGTACTCCATCAACAGCGACCGACGTAGTTAACGTGTAAACGAGTAACAGCTGTTAGTGGCGCTGTTGAGATGCAACAGTTTGCAGCTGTTAGATTTTTACCTTCAACTTTATAAATAATTGATTGGATTGACTTTTGTAGGTAGTGATTAAGTTAGCCAGCTTGGCTGGCAGTTAACTGCACAGAGTAATTAACTGCACGCAACTCACATGTTTATCAACTGACCATCTCCATTTATTTTTTGCAGCTATATACCACCGCGACTGTGGGGATTCAGCGGACATGTTCAGACCGTATTGCATAGCATTGTGGGCCGTGTTCGATGCCCATGGCCTCTGGGCGAGCGTGTCTACCTCTCCCTGCCGGATGGCTCCACACTAACATATGATTTGTATCAGCCGCTCAAGGAGCAGGAGGGTAAGTTATCATCATCATCTTCTGGCCGACAACAACTTGTTTGCTCTCTGTATAACTAGTTTACTAACTCTAAAACATTCTTTAGATGACGTCACAGTCGCCATTTGTCCGGGCATTGCGAACAGTTCAGAATCGGTTTATATACGCACCTTTGTCCATTTGGCGCAGTGCAATGGTTATCGCTGTGCCGTAATGAATCACATTGGAGCCCTGCGAACCGTCCAGGTGACCTCGACACGGATATTCACCTATGGTCATACAGAGGATTTTGCTGCGATGGTCGAGCATCTGCATCAGAAGTATCAGCTGAGTCGCATGGTTGCCGTCGGCTTCAGCCTGGGTGGCAATCTCGTCACCAAGTACATGGGCGAAATGCAGAAGACGAAACCGAGTAGTGTCATTGGAGGTATATCCATTTGCCAGGGCTACAATGCTGTTGAGTAAGTCACTTTTCTTGCCTTCAAAATGTATATAATAATAATGTCTATCGGTTTGTGTATATCTGTACTTTTTAGGGGCACAAAATGGCTATTGAATTGGCAAAACTTCCGACGCTTCTATTTGTACATCATGACTGAGAATGTGAAGAGCATCATATTGCGTCATCGCCATGTGCTGCTCTCGGATGAGGTGAGGGCGCGTCACAATCTCAACGAGCGTGATATTATTGCTGCGGCAACATTGCCGGAACTGGATGAGGCTTATACGCGTCGCGTTTACAATTTCCCATCGACACAAGAGCTCTACAAGTGGAGCTCGTCTCTCTTCTATTTCGATAATATTGAGAAACCAATGATATTTATTAATGCCAAGGATGATCCGCTCGTTCCGTTAGATCTGCTGCTACCCATCAAGGAGTATGCCAGTAAGTTTTGAATTTTTGTTCAAATAGACATTTTTCATATTTTATTCTGCTAGTCTTTTAACATTATCATCATGTATCGTAAAATGTTATGTTGGCTTGCGTTATCGTAATATTTTACGTGATTCAGGAGTTGCGCTCTGTTAAGACAACATACGCTCGTCAACAGTAGCACAAGTGGGCACATTGCTGTAGTCAAGCCACAAGCAGCCGTGGCCGAGCGGTTAAGGCGTCTGACTAGAAATCAGATTCCCTTTGGGAGCGTAGGTTCGAATCCTACCGGCTGCGAAATGGAAAAGAATTTTTTTTATTTTTTATTTGTTAAAAACTTTTTATTTAAATATTCAACAACATTTCTTTTATCATTGCAGCCACTCGACAGAAATCAGCGTATGTGGAGGTGGCACACGGCGGCCACCTGGGATTCTATGAGGGCGGTTTCCTATATCCCAATCCAGTAACTTGGCTGGATCGCACGCTGGTTGCCATGGTCGGGTCCTTGGTCATGATGCATGCGGGCGGCAGCAAAGTGGGCGCATAGGAAGTCGGATCATTCTCAATATATATCAATAATGCCGCAGACCTAACAAAATCGTTTTGTATTTTTTAGCCAAAATTTCGTATTGCAGTCAAAATAATTAGAAAGTTAAACGCGAAATATTATCAAAAATATCAGATGATTTTTAGTGTAAATGAGGCTAATTAGGTCATTTAATTGATGTACACGTTCGAATGTGAATTTAAAACAGAGTATTGAAATTTATTGTATTACATTTACTTTTTGACAAGTTTTTGCAAAAGTTCAACTAACATATGAAAAGCGAAATGTTTTAGACGTAGACGTTAATTTATGTAATAGTTAGTAGCGCACATACCATGTACTTATTTGTAAGCAAATTCATATTAAATAGTTTTAAATTCAACTTAACCGCCTGCGTGAAACACAACCAAACCAACAATATCTGTCTGAGTGTTAAGTTAAGCAGTTAAGAAGAATTTATAAAAATAATTTTAAAAAAAAACTGAATTGTATGTCCTTGGCCGCAACGTAAAAACAAAAATTGCCTTATTGTAGATTTTTATATGTGTATATGATTTACAAGTCCCTTTTTATATAATTATATATAAATGTATTGTAGACTATTTACGACGAAGCATTTCAATATATCAAAGTATGAAACAAAACCAAATGTTTTTGTACTTGTAACTTTTCCGATGATTTTATATTCTATGAAATATCAATGAAATGTTGTATACCAAAATGATTGTTTATATGTGTATTTGTATGCATATATAATGCAGAACCATTTGTGTAGTTTATATGTGCTTAATTGTTCACGATGTGTTTATATTTGTAATGAATAAAAAAAATATACAAACGGTAATTTATTATTATTTTCTTTATTAATGAAACTCTATAACAATCTATTTGACGCTGTGCTTACACTTATTTAAATCATGCCACAGCCAGTTAAATGGAAATATTTTAATCCACACTTATTATTTGATAAGGGCAACGATTCTATTTCAAAGTTGTTTGCCAAAAATAATAGTGACAACTGAAGTGACTGCTAAGTTGCTTGTCCACTTGATTGAAAAGGACACTCGTGCGAACACAATGTACACACACACACACACACAGTCACACACACACACACACACATACATATATAAGAAAATAGTTGGAAAAACAACGCATGGAAAATGGGCAGAAAATCCCAGTGATGCGTGTTCAAATGTTTGACATTTATTCTTCCATGGCTGCTGGTCCGGCAAGTGTTTCGTGTTACTCAATATTGCTGAAGGCCCCTTTGCTCGTACTTTATTTATTTGTGGCACGCACCACGGCGTCCAATGAGCCTAGATGGGTGCCATTAAGGGTAGTGTAAACAACAAAATTCGTCCACTTTAAACATTTGCGAAACTACAAAGCAGAGCTTTTAACATTTTCTATTGCAAAATGTTTCTGTAAATTAAATGATCAGGAAGTTCTTTTAGATTATTAAAATCTATTTAGTTCATTGTTTTGTCAACAACAAATATTTGTATGCCGATTGTTGTATGAATAAAATCGCGGCATACTTTTAGGTGCACATATGCGATGAGTAAAAAAGCCGAAACTCGATTAAAACCATTCAGATTTTCAAATATTTTCGTTGTGATCTACTCTTTCGAAGTGTATTCAAGGGTTATGGGTTAATCTGGAAACTGTAAACACGATTTGGATTTCATTTGGCCTGTTGGTAGTCCTGGTAGTTTAACACAGGACTCGAGAAATTTTCTAATTTAAAAAAGTCCTCTTCTGTCAGCTGGTTCGTCCCATTTTTTCTTCATTCGAATCGGTCCTAAATGCATCCGGATAGTCCTTGAAATGGTCACTTTACGCTGTACTTTTAGATTTTTCTAATTTTTCTTAAAGGAGCTTAGCTTAAGCTTAAATACATATTAAATAGATCATCAAGTGCTGAAGCAACTAGAAATAATTTCCTTATAGATAGAATAATAATATGCATGTCATTGAGTATGAAAACTACTCAAATCAAATAGTTAGAAATCCCTTAAAGTGACTAGTTTTGCAATTGTCTCTAATATGGCTGGGCAGGGCCGATGGCCGATGGCCGATGGCCGATGGCCGATGGCCGATGGCAGGATGGAGTTCAAGTGCTGGCTAGATGGCCAAGGGGTTAGCGACATTTTAATAAAACAAGTTTAATAAAGTTGCAACACAAACTGGCGGCATGGCATGTATGTGCGTAGCATGTTGAGCGATTAAATGTGGCAGACACATCAAGCCGCATCGTGAGCCCATTAAAAAGTTACAATGTTGCATCGCGCCAGTTGGTCAACAAACGCGTGTGGTAGACACTTGCCACAAACTGCGCCATTCCGCGTCTACTTCTGGTTTTAAACTCATTCCTGTTTAACTTTGTGTGAATGATTTGTGTCCGGCGTTTACTTCACAACAGTGAAATCATTTTCTCATTGCTTGTTGAAGGATCAGAACAACATTAAATTGTTTTGCATACTCATTAATGTTCATGATTATTTTTTGTGTTGATTCGAAAACTATTTAAATCGAAATGTTTATCATCTCTAAATAAAGATAAAGAAGACGATGAAAAGATTCTGAACTCATTTTATTCAATATTATTAACAGCCAACTTAAATTCAACATTGAAACCTAAATCCAATTTTTTGAATGGAAAAACCCACTAGGTATATTATTTTTTAAATTAAGCTGTTAAATATGTTAATCACTTTTGTGTTAATTTAACTCAATTTAACTCTTCTCTTCTCCACTTACATTTGAATAAAACGTTCGCCATTTCTCATTTCGCTGCATACAAAATAGTTTTTGCACAATTTAATTGTTAGTCACCGCAGTTAAAAAAGACTTCCAGCGTTTATACAGAGCTTGGCCTATGTACCTCTCTTATGACCTATGACCTCTCGCACTTTGTGTGCCGTTTAGACTGGGGCTCGCAGTGCTTCCTATTTGTCATTCGTTTACACTGCTTTTTGTCATGTGCACATACCGCAAAAAAAAAAAATATATATATATATATACATATATCAACTTTCGGGTGGAGCTGACAGGCTGCAAGAGGATTTTAACTACTTTCTCCCCCGCAAAACAAAACACACGTGTCCTTGTTCCTGGCAGAGATGCTTTGCTTTGCTGTGTCCTGCAGCATTCATATGCTAAATGGAGTTTTAACACGATTTGCGTGTGTGTTTAACAAGACTGAAAAACTTAAGGTTTGCATTAATATATTATATATATTAATGTATTTATAATTGTAAAAAGTATCCATCAATAATTTGGATAATTTTAGACTTTTATCTGTGTGGGATTGGGAAGAAATTAAAGATTGTGCAAAAAGATATAATAGCATTTCTAGCTTGTTAATGTCTTCACATAAGCTTCGTTTTGCTTTGTATTTATATGAATATATATAATAATAATGTATTCATATAAAAATTTAAATATATATATATATAAATATATATATTATTTTTTTTTTTAATTTTTGCTTTGCACTTTATTTGATTGCCTCATTTGCAAAACTTAATCTTTCACAGTCGCTTAGCAGTTAATATTTCCCACAGCGCTTTTGAACAATTTAACTAGAGCTAAAAAACACACACACAGACACACACTCAGGCACACACACCGACAATATACACACACACAGGCGCTTTTTCTAGCCACTTGAAGTCGCTGCCAACCGCCCTGCATTCAAAGTTTTCAGGAATAAAAAAGAATGAGAAAAAGAAGAAAATACTAGAACATAAAGCAAACACTGAATAACCGGCGAGTGCCACTGACAAATGTGGAAAAATGTGATAAAAAGCTTGGAAAGTAGAAAGAAAAATTATAAAAGTGCGATAGAGAAAAGTAGAATTTCGACACGCAAGGGTTAGCTTAACAAAAGTTACTTACGCGCTCCGCCAACTTTTGTAGTTTGTTGCATATAGGAACAATAGGGCCAGCGCCCAACGCAAGATGGCGCAAGTGTCGATTTCATCGGCAACATGCGCATCCTTGAGGTGTTGCCAAAGGCCGCCATCCGCTTGAGAAACTGCAAGCAGAGCGTGGAAAGTGCCAAGCGGAAAGCGGTTGAAAGAGTTTTGGAGAACATGTAAAAAAAAAATAGATACTTTGTTTTGACTGCACAAGGTTCCAGTTGAGTTTATTGGATTTATTATAAATAAATAGATAAATCAATTGCATATGTGCAGGAGGTATTTTTACAACAGATAAATAACAATAATATCATAAGGCAAAAACTTCATGTTAAATAAAAATAACAAATTGTGTTGGGTAACAAAAACTGTGAGAACAGAAGGATGCACAGGTGAAGAGACCAAACTATAATTCAACTTAATTGTCTATTTAAACTAGCATGTTTGTTGAGAATATCATCATGAAGAATATGTAATTTGTTTGGAATTTATGTTTATCTGGGCACTGTTACGTATACTTAATATTAAACTGCTTATTCTTTTCTTTTTTTGCTTCATTTAAGTAACAAAACTGCAGACAAATTTTATATATACACTGGATTATCCGTGGGTTAAGTTTGTCAGAACTGGTTGTTATTGTTGTTGATGTTGTTCTGGTTATTCTGGTTGTTGTTGTTGTTGATGATGGCCGTAGGAGAAAGCAAAGTTGGCTTGGCCATTGACACTGCATACCGGAAGTTGGCATTACAAGCCAACTGGAGGATGCCCATTCACAACACTCGTTGGGAGCTGATGATAAGGCTGTTCTTGATGTTGTTGCTGTTATTGTTGTTGTTGATGATAATGATGAGTTTTCCGTTGCTTCCTTAGCCAGCTTATCAGTCTTTCGTCTTAGCTGCTGCTCTCGCTGATGAAGGTGCTCATTTAAGACGATTGCCCGCTTCAGCCATAAATGTTCATTTTGCTCCCTGCAATCGAATTGTTGACATGTCTCCTGCAATTTGCACCACTATAATCAAAAGGAAATACATAAATGAACTTACAAACATACATACATACATATATATATATATATATATAAATGTCTATGTATATGTACATATGTCTCTTTCTCTGTTCATATCAAATCGAAGAAAATAATCTTTATTTGGTTTTATTTGTGTTATTTGCTCCTTGTTTTGCGGGCGCTGTTCAATTTTACGTTTATCCTTGAGTGTGCGACTTTTATGTGTGTCATTTGCGCTGTGGCTGTTGCAATGCATTTTCATGGTGTCACATTTGACTCTTGAGTCGTGAGATAAGATTCCAATTAGGATGCCCCTTAGAAACCACAATCAATTACCACAGCTGTGTGAAGTTAAATAGCTTAGAAAAGATTTCAGCAAAGGTCAAACTGAATTTTAAGTGATTGCACATTGTTTATTGTACAATTTGGAAACTAATTCACATTTGAGTCGTTATTAAGGTATTAAGCATTGAGCACTTTAAAATAATTTCTTTAATTCAAAGTTTATTTCAACCATGAAATTTTCCATCGAAAACATTATAAAAATGTTGATTTTTAAAATTTTGTACAATATGGCAATTAAATAACAAAATATTAATATCGCTAAAATTCTTATAAACGAAAGTTTATTTATTAATCCTACATTATTTTGAATTGTGCAATTTGTAGTGGACTTATCAGTTGTAAAGAATACTCGTATAAACCTTGTTGCAGTTGCAAATATTTATTCAAATGTGGCACACCATTTACATGGTGACGTGTGTGAAAGTTACAATATTGCAACAGAAGCAGAAAACAGTTGCAAAAAGAAGAAAAGCCACAAAGAATATCGTTGTTTGCATTTGATTTCTAATCAGATATTTATATATTCTATAAATGTGTGTTTGCACGTGTTATATTCATATTTGCATTTTGTGTTGCCTACATTTTGGGGCTGGTCAAGAAACCGCATATCTTATGATAAGTGTCAGAATACACTTAAAACATATTGTGCAAAACTAACAAAGCAAAACAATTTCGAACAACTTCTTGTACAAGACCCATAATTTTAAAATACTTAAATATTATATATAATTGTAAATATAATAAAAATTATAAATATTAAATGAAACTATCTACAAAAATAATAATTATTATTCATTGCTGAAAAGGCATTTAATCATCCGCCTAACACAATCTGCACAAGCTGAAAATTCGCAGTGAACTAAAACTAAAATGTAAGCTGTGAAAATGTTGCGTGTTGTTGCAAGTGTTGGCTTAACAGCGCCAACATTTATAGCAGGATAATGGGAAATTTGCAACTGTTAGATAAAATGCTGTGTGTTCGCACTGGCATCTAGCATGTTAGCTGCAACATGCTGCAAGTCCAACCGAGGCGCAACCTTAAACCAATTCTTGTTTGAGGCTGCCAAGCATTCGCACAAGTTGTAACCGAACAAAATTCGATTTCAGTTGTTGGTTCTGGAGTATATAATTTGTTGTATTTTTATCTATTGCTGCACAGGGCTCAACGTGTTGCAATTTTAAACATAACGTTTTCAATGTACCCACATTTCTTGTGGCACTTCCAACATATCAACGTGCAACAGTGCTCGGCACGAGTGCAGTTGCTGCCACTCACCTTGCAGTTCTGCAGCAATTTCTCGCGATTGTACTGAAATTAAATGAACTTAATTTTAAAACTGCCATTGAAAATATTATCAATTGACATTATTTACATGTGTCAGGTTCTTCAAGGGGCTGATTACCAGTCTTTTTAGCTTATGTTGCTTGGTCTGCGTCATGAAAGGATATCTTTGCCATACCCTTTTTTGCCCTGAGCCACAACATTGACCAATTCCCAAGAGCAACAGTAGTAATAGGAAAATACTTACAAATGGCTGCATTTATTTATTTATTTACCAGTTGTACACTGACAACAAATCCAATTTTCTGCAGTCTTTTATTGTCGGTTCCCCAGAAATTGTTAGTTTTTCTTTCTGCTTAGTTTAAGTGCAGGAAAACACATGCGCTACAATTAATTATACACATTTTTATTAATTATTATTGGTTTTACTTTTAATGTAATGAATCAGCATCATTTTTTCCACTATCACAAAAGGTATTTATTTAGGTAAAATTTCAGCTTTATTATTTAGTCTTTTGTGTATCTTGCTGGTATCTTTTTTCTCTTAATATATGATAAAGAAACAATAACTTAAAAAAGATTGTTTAAGGTAGCATTGTTTATTGAATTTATTTATTATACAACAGTGCAGCTTTTGCGAAATTTTAATAAGAGTTCCGTAAAAAAGCAGCCTACAAATCAATTAGAACGTATAAAGAATCTTTTTGTTCAATCACACACTTTGCGGCAATTTTAATACATTTTTAAAAGCCTCACATCTGTTTTTATTTGTTGCAATTAACAAATTTTATGTAGAGCTGCCTATAAATGCTTGAGAATTTAATTATTTGCAGTCAGAAGAGAATTGGTAATCAATTGAGTTAAAAATGCAACAGATTTTAAGAATTATTTACTTGGTACTCAGCCTGTGGCTGGTGGCAATTGGAATCGGGAATAGTGCTCCTGGTGGAAAGTCAACCACAACGATGTCCCCTAAGACTCGGCTGCTGGAGCATGTACTTGTTAAGCCCTCGACCAATTTGACAGAGGTACTCAGTCTCGCAAAGAATATATCATATTATTATCCCTTCGATTATTAATATCAATCTTTCAACGCGCAGCGAGAGCAAAGGGAATTGTCGGACAACTGCAAGGCAATTGGCATGAAATGTCGGCGTGCCGAGGATTGTTGCACTCAACAATGTGTGAAGCATAGAAGACGATGTGTGTATTATGAATTGGATTTAATCGAGCACTGAATAAATAATCATTTCTCGCAATATACACATATTTAGAATGCTCTTCTATTTTTCATAATCCACCTTTAAAACCACTCCAAATCATAAATTAAAACGATTTCCCTTCAACCAACTACCTTCAAATACCACAGTTTGTTTCATTTAAATAACATTAACTTCCATCTATCAAAATATAATTATTACACTTAACTTCACCTCCAATAAATAAGTCACTCAAGCAAATAAATTATAATGGAGCGTGAAACCAGAAGCAATAATTCATAAAAGCTAATCATTCTCCAACTAGTTAGCAGTAATTATTATAATTGCATTGCATTTAAAATAGTTTAAAGATCTGTTTTATCGAACACAACTTCAAATCCAGATGTATGTGAGACATGTTCACATCTGCCTCGAAAATCATTAAATCATGTTTTAACTAAAGTCAGATCCAAAAATGTATTGGAAAACTTATTGGGGAGAACTGCTGCTCCCTTTGGAGATACACAAATGAAAAGATATCACTTGTCATCTTGTCGGATGAGCACATAGAATTATTACCTCTAAAAATAGCAATCTCACAGAATTTCGCAAAGGTACTCTAGGAATAAGTATACATAATTTCATTAAAATAGTCATTTAATTCAAGCTGCAAACTCTATTCGCCGAGGAATGCTGCTTAATGCAGTATTTGCACCTCTAGAATTGATTTCAATTAATTACTTGATTTCCTCTATTTTTTGCTTGTTACATTGTGTTCATTTTATTATTACCATCAACCACCAATATTCTACAACTTAACTTAAGAAACGCACTGTTATATATATTATAATTATTATTTATTATTATTATTAACTTATTGATTGTTGCTACATTAAAAATATATACATGTTTTGGTAGATTCCACGCACTTAAAAGTGCAACACTCCTCGGCTCTGGAGCATTTCTCGCCGATGGCCCTGCAATTGTCACTCATCCTCATGCGATCTGCCTGTGAGTATTGAGATGATGATAATAGATTTATTGGGATTACATGAGTAAGTCTATTATAGATAGAACCTGTGTCAAATTTGTAGAACGATTCATTATAGAATATTTAGTTGCCTTGTTTTTGGCCGCCAATTTGGAATTAGATTTCTGTATTTTTCTTCCAATTTGTCGAACATTTTCAGCACTTTTCCCAAATTCAAAAAGCACCAAAAGTGCTACAACAAAAATCAAAACTAGTTTCGAGATATGCATTTGAAGTTTGGCCAATTTCAGAATTCTCACTGACTGCAATTGTGACTTTCTGAAGCTTTTATAGCTAAGCGAAGCGAAACGCAGTCAATGCAATTAAAATAAATTTTTATTGATATTGTCCAAGTGGGAAATGATTAAGAGAATGAGTAAGTCTTCAAAGTAATTCGTCACTAAAGAAAAAATATGACAAAGTGCAGCAGAACAGCACTAAATCAAGTGAAAAGATTTTAGCTACCTTAATTTAATTATAGTATAGAAAGAAATAATACTATAATTTTGTATAAAACTGATATATGTGTTATGCATATTTGTTGTGAAATCGAGTGTGTAAAATGCTTATCTAAGCCATTTAGCTATGCTTATGAAACGAGTTTTCTATTTAAAGTCAGCCAACTTCAAGCAAAGATTCTCATTTCTCAAAAGTTGGCAACCAAATTCCAATTCGAATAATGTTCAAATCATTATTGCTACTTGGTAACTGACTTCTGATCTAAGGACTTAGGCGATATTTGTATAATAATAAACCATAATTTTAATAAAGGCTCACTAAGCTTGATCCTGCTCATAACTCAAGCCATTGAACCTGAAGATCCCAAAAGGCCCAACTGCTTTAGGCTGCAGAACGATACGTGTCCCAATTCGAATATCACATTTTGGCTGTATACGTAAGCATGAAGAACTCGATTTATTTTTAGTAGGCAACGCAATTGGCGAATTTCACGATCTCAATAGCAAAGAGGAGCCAGCTGGGCGTAAACTGAATGAGTTGGATTATCAAGGAGACACTTTCGATCTATCGAAGGAGGTAAAAGTACTTTTACACGGCTACAATGGCAATTCGGAAAGCACACCCAATGCTGAGGTGCGACCCGAATTGCTGAAGTTTCACAATCTCAACGTCATCTCCGTGGACTATGGGAATCTAATGCGCGAACCCTGCTATGCGGAATCGGTGGCCAATCTCCACTATGTGGGTCGTTGTGTGGCCGAGTTCTTGGGTAATCTCTTGTATAATCGACACCTGCTGCCGCAGAAACTGCATATTATTGGTTTTGATATTGGTGCCCATTTGGCTGCCTCTGTGTCAAATTTCTTGAGATATGTTAATTTGAAAATCGGTCACATAACGGGCCTTGATCCAGCTAAACCAATATTTCTAAAATCCAAATTGACGGATCGTCTGCATGCCATCTCTGCCGACTTTGTGGATGTCATACATACGGACGTCTTTCTCTATGGAATTATGCTGCCTATGGGCCATGCTGACTTTTATCCCAATCTGGGCATCGTGCAGCCCGGCTGTGGACCAATCGGCGAAAGTAAATAGTAAGTGTTGACTCATTAATCCTGCCTTAATCCTCGACCATTTTAGCGATTAGCCATAAATGCAATCATCAGCGGGCGGCCATTTACTATGCCGAGTCCATTTTCTCGAAGACGAACTTTTGGAGCTTCCGCTGTGGGAGACTCTATAATATAATTGTTGGCCAATGCCGGCCAACCAATGTTTTTGCGCTGCTCGGCTATCATGTGTCGCCTAGTGTACGTGGCAGCTACTTTCTGGGCACCAATGGGACGGCGCCATATGCCTTGGGCCGCCTTTTTGCCCCTATGATTTATAGGTCGCTTGGTAAAGCGTTTTTGTCTGATTTTCTAATTGCAAAATTCTTGGAATTGGGAAACGATATCAAAATTCATAGACTAACCATTGGATAAATCGCTAACAATAAGTAGCTTTTTGGTTGGCAAAGTAAATTCAATAAATCAATTTTATTATTTGTTCAATTGGTGCAAATAAATAAATTATTATTCCTATATAATAAAATATATGTTGAATTTAAAAAATAAATAAATAAATCCATAATCGAATAGCAAATTATTTTACCATATCTTTGATATACATTATATGAAATATGGTGTTTAACATTCACTATAAATTTCAAATAAATAATGAGTTTTTTCATGCAACTAAAAAATCCAACTGTTCTTAAAAGCTCGACGCTATGAAATCGCAGCCAGCGATAGTTCGCAATCAGGAGTTGCTTATCGATAAATTAGCTGTCAAACAAAGAAGTTGCAACTTGAACACTATCAATCGAAAAGTTTTTATTGCGCACACATACATATATTCCAATGGGCTGTGCAATTCTAATAAATACCAGAACGGCGAGGGGTGCTGTGTCCGTTGCGAGGGCGGCACTGTTAAACAAGTGGTTGCATTCCGTAACTAAGAAGCGCTCAAAAGTTTTCTATTTCAAATGCAAACAGACACATAAACATTCATTCAGTTGTACATGACTGGAAATCAAAGCAGGCGACGCAAAGTTTGATCGATAAAAAGTCAAGCGACTGTTCGAATGCGCCAAATGTTTTCGGCTTTATAGGAGCAACAGCAGCAGCAGCAGCAGCATAACCACACAGCGAGGCAAAGCGTACGCAATCTGTAAAGTGGTGCAACTGGCAAGTAGCAAGTAGCAAGTCATGGAGGAGCTGCAGGATAGCAGCATACACCATATGACTGCCAAAGTAATTGCGGCGATCAAGAGTGCCAAGTGCTATGAGCCCATCTATAAGGAATTGCAGCGACTGGTCGCCAGTCCCAATGTCGATAAGAACGATATGCGCAACACGCTCGAGGATGCCATCAAGGCGGCCGGCCTGGAGACTGAGATCCGTAATATGATATATAATCTGGTGCGCAGTCGCTTGAAACGACTCGATGTTGCCGATGGCAGACAAACAACTGTAAGTTGCAGTTCTCTTTAATTGAGAATGTTTTCAAAAGAAAAACCCCTTCTTATGCCTCGTAGAAATCAGCGCAGAGCGATCCGCTCGGATATTTGAAGCGTGCCGGTGTGCTGTGGGATCGGCGTGTCCGCAAGAGCCTCAATGCGATGTGCGGTGAGCTGAAGGTACCGTTACACGGCCAGCCGCGCATCAGCGCCGATCGCGAAGACTTTGTGGCCAAGTGGAATGAGCTGAGCAACTACAACATGGGTAAGTCACATCACTACGTATATCTAATCACAGTCAGGATTAAACTTAAAATCAATGTGACTTTAATTTTAATGGATTTTCTATTTTTCAGAGTAGTATTCCATTTCAAGAAATGTTTATTTTTATCTTTAAGTAAATAATCCAAGATTTGCACTTAAAATATTAATTGAATTGCTTTAAAAATGAAATCAATTAATTTTCTACGGCTTACACAAATCTAATAATTTAATCCCACAGATCTTGCCAATTATCGTCCAGTATATGCGCCCAAGGACTTGTTGGAGGTTCTACTCTCGCTTAAGGGTCCCACCAGGCCCACAGAGAAAATAGAGTATGTTCTATCCAACTGGATATCTTTTTCTTTTCTTTTTTTTAGTGATATTTCGATTGCAGTCAAATACCGCAATGGGAGTTTTCGCACATTGCGTTGCCCGTTAAAAATCTGTTCGAGCTGCGTACACATTATGCGGAACTGTTGCGCAGCGATCCATACAGTGTGCCCGATCTGGCGATGCAATGCCAGCGCATCCTGGACAGCCGACATGCGCCCATGTGCCAGCAGTACTTGAAGAAGGGCTGCACTCCGGCGCCGTATCGCGGTGCCCTTTGGGCCTCGGTGCTGGACAGCAAGCTGCATGATTATGTGAATGGATTTATTTTATTATCATAATAATCAAAAGCAATATTAACTAATTGATTCTTACTTAATCCCCACAGGACATTGATAATTGGCAGAAGTTGCGCAACAGTGTTTGGACCACCGATCACATTGTGGACAAGCTCGTCTTTAAGGATATACAGCTGACGGCCTCCAATGATGATCAGTATTTTGTGTTCGAGGATGTGCTCTACCAGGTGCTGTTGTGCTTCTCACGCGACACGGACATTGCCAACTGTGTGGAATACGAAACGTTTCCCGTCAAGGGCAAAACCTATGAGGGACCACCGTCGGGTGTGGTGCCCTTTCACGGCATCTGCATGTTTGCAGCGCCCTTTTGCTATCTGTACGATTCGCCTGTGTGTCTCTATTATACATTCCGGGCCTTCTATATACGCTATTGCCACCGATTGACCACAATTAATACGCATCCACAGGGCATTGTCAGCCTGTGTCTGCTCTTCGAGAAGCTACTTCAAACATACGAGCCGCAGTTGTGGTCCCATTTTCGTGAACTACAAATACAGCCGTAAGTTCACATTACAAACTATTATTGAATAATATTTTAAACTTTTATGTAAATATATTTACATAGCTTACGTGTGGTTTTCAAATGGCTAATGCGCGGTTTCTCTGGCCATTTGCCACCGGATCAGTTGCTAGTGCTGTGGGACTTGGTAAGCGCATCTATTTCAATTGTTAAACATCTTAGTTAATTAATTTGTCACATTTGCAGATACTCGGCTTTGATAGCTTGGAGATATTGCCGCTATTTGCCATCATTATATTGAGTTTTCGTAAGGACAGCATAATGCAGGTGTCATCACTCGATAGCATTGAAGCCATTTTGGCCGACCTATCGTCGATTAAGGTGCTGCCATTGGTGCAATTGGCCTTAAGTCGCGATTAGATCTGTGCCCTTCTACCTATCAAATTTATAGTATGAACTTGTTGTTAAAAATAAAATAGAAATTGTACTTGTTCCGTTCAATTGTTGAATATATAGAAAATGTTAAAAAATGCAATTGTAATGAAAAGTAAGGTTTTGTGAAATGACTAAACTGACACATCTGATTATATATATGTTTGTATATCTGCATAATATATCTGTTGAGTATGCAATCACTTCAAATGTCAAACGGTAGTTGCATTAAAAAAGTAGATTATATCAACTATTACTAAACTCCATCTGAGCACGATTCGAATCCAAACTTGGGCAATGCAATAACATTCATATATATATATATATATTTACTACTGTACAGTTAGTCGGGTAAACGTTGACAGTCGAGACAAGTAATATAAATCCAGGTTGGGAAAAGACAACCAAATGCATTTTGCGTAAAACGGAATACCCATTTTGCGCTCCGGTCAGTTGGCTCATGACAGCTGAAAGCCAAACGAGTAGTTGGATTCAAAATTCACTGTCCCAACTGTCGGCAGGTGAATCAAAACACTGTTCACATTAAATACGCTTTTCCGAGGATATTGCCTTGATTTTTATGCTTGTTTTTAGAAATAACTTGTAAACATACGTAAAAAATGTCTTCGAATTAGAAGAACTTAGTTTCTATTTCTTAAAACTATATTTCTTGTAAATAGAAAATATTTCTAAAAAATAGAAATGCAAATCATCAATTATAAATAGAAAAATCCTTTCCGAGCGGTTTGTACAGCTGTTCTCTGCTAAAGTTTCAAATGAAATTATATAAATTTATAAACTATCTAAGCTAAACTATAACTAAATTGAAATACTAATATTAAATTCACTTTCTGAATAATCCATTGCTGATTTTCCTCTGAGTGTATAAGCCGACAATGGCTTTGCATTTTGGCCTGGCCAAGATGTGGATGTCCCTTACGACTAAACGGTATTAACATTTATAAATGTTGAATTTATGGCTTTGTTGCTACATCTGGAACTAGCCTATCCAAAACTAATAAGTGCTCACCTGACCGACCCATAAGCAATGGTTCTGCTTTCTGTGCAGCTGGCAACGAGGCAAGCGTTTGCCTAATGAGCACATTTTGACTAAACATACACACACAAACACAACACACACACACACTCACAACACACACACACACTCACAACACACACACACACACACACACATACACATATGAATATAGTATCTGTAAATTAGGCAAATGCTAGGCAAAGATACAATCTGGAAGCCAGTTTAAATTGTATTAGCTTGGTGTCTCTGCCAAATTCCAAATTCCTTGGGCAACTGTGCAGTTTTAGCCAAGTTGCTCGACATGGTTAACAAGTGGAGATTAATTGAATTATTTTCATGCAACTGGAAGTGGAAATTCGTTAAGTGCTCTCATTTAGCATATTTGTTTTATTCCAGTACAGCAAATTGAAGTCTAAATTGCTATTCAAATATTTACACTCTTAAAAGTGCAATTGTTCTGTGTTTTGTTTGTGTTTTCTTAATAGCTTTGAACTTGAATGTGAATTGTTATTAATCAATTAATGCACATGTCCCACAATCATAACAAAACACTTTGAAAGCCACAAAGAACCTCAACACACCGCAGCTTAAATACCCTTGGCGAATAATCGAAGATAAAACTAAGCGACGAGATTGCATTTAAAAATTCGGCAGATCAAGACAATATATATAGAGTTAATCGCTGTTGGAGACAAACTCGTTTAATGCGTTACAGAGCTCAACACAGAATTTGAATACCCTTTGGAAATGGTATTAAAAATGCCGCACGCGCTACGCCTTTGTCCGGATCGAGCCACGCCCCCTTCATTGAGACTGTCTGCAGATAACTCGACAATTGAACTCATTTGAGCTGAGCATTTGACTATCAATTGGGAGATTTCTCAGCGCTGTTTTTTCTTCAATTGATTAAATAATTTGCTTGCGCGCATTCAAGCTGCAATCGATTGGATCATGATCAATATCAGGCATCAGCAACAGGCATCAGCAACAGGCATCAGCAACAGGCATCAGCAACAGGCATCAGGCATCTGCATCCGCATCTGGTTGCAGCTTGCCACACACAGCAGATTTAAAGCCTTATCAAAGTAGTTTCTTTATTTAACAAATACAAAAAAATACAAAAATATTCAATTGAAAATAAAGTTCAATATTTAATTTAAATTAAGAAAATACGAAATATTTATACGATTTCGAGGGATATTTAAACGCAAAACAGTCCAACATTTATTGTCTTCAAATGCGCTTGCCACTCAATTTGTTTGGTGTTACAGGGTATCTGCAAGTTGAGCTCTTTAGCTCTTCACACAACTCTTGTTGTCTGTTTTTGAAACGACGTCAACAACTAGTTCATGGGCTGGACTTTAGTAAATAGTCCGATCGGTGCGTCAGCAGTCATCACAAATAAATACAGATTCCAAGCTATATTGTGGAACAAAATTAACAAATGATCACAAGTGGCATTTTGCACGAGGCAGTTGCTATTTTCTCTCACAATGCGAAATTCTCATCTGGTACGTAATTTTCCAATCAGTTTACATTCCAATGTTATTCCAATTTGATTGATAGGGTTTTCTAGATTATACATTGCATTATTATTTATGTGGAAAGCTTATAAAACCCCTAGTAATGATGAAATATGAGTTAAATACACTGAAATATTATATTATATTATACCTTATGAATTATATCAAATGTTAATTTTAATATCAGTGTTATTTATTGCTACATTTATTCCGTAAGATGCCTTCTTGAATAAAAAAGACTCCAAATACTTTATATGATCTTTATTTTATCTTACTTTCCTTCTTAATAATGCATCGCTTATTTTATTATTTTTGATGTGTTGGCAAAAGTTAACAACAAAAAATAGCCGCTTCCATTTGAATTTTGAGACGTATAAAAGCCTCTATATCTCTGTATATATATATAGACATATATATGTATATATAGACACACACAGCATTAGGGGGCCCGGCTATATTTCTACGCGTTTCTCGTGACGCAAAGCAACGACGACAAATAAAATCAAGTAGCAAAATAAAATGAGAAAAAAACACACAAACTGAGAACTCGTGCGTTTTTGATACATACAAACAGACATATATATCAGCTGAAAATAGACAGTCGGCCAGCCGCATGTATAGCTGCTATACACATGAGCAAATAATGATATTTGAATATATGAAAAGGTGAATATATATTTACAAATTCTACAAATTCTACAAAAAAAAGTGATGTGGCAATAAAATGTAATTGTGTCAATTGCACTGGAGCAAAAAATAATAATAGCGGCATATATTTCACAATCATTTTAATATGTGTAGGTAATAATTGATGGCAAAGTGAGCTTATTAGAAATAACGCTTAACAATTGCTGACAATAATAATAAATTAAATTCCATTTTGTTGCGTCTATAAAAAGCCATTTCAATAACAAAAAACATGCGATAAATCATAGAAAAACAAATTGTAGAAAACAAATACAAAGCAAACCAAATTTTTAAATACAAATAACAAAGTCGTTGGACAGACAGCCTTGGATGAGTAATGCGCATATCAAAGCAGAAGGATGTTCCAATTTATAAAGTTTTTATAGGAATTTTTGCTGCAGATTCCATTCATTTTCCCTATCCCATTTGCATATGTGCTTTAATTGCCAGTAACAAGCAAAGCGCAAATAATCATAAAAAAAATGCATAAGGACAGCCTCAAAGACATGGCCTTAAAGAATTACAGCCAACATTGCATTTGCTGCCATCAATTAAATTTCTTGGCATCATAATCAAAGCAGCTGCTACTCCATCTCAGTCTGACTCAATGTAACTACTAAAAACATAGGATTCAAAAAGTTTTACACTCACTTAGATACAACACTCAAAGCTGCAGCTTCACTCATTGCTGCTCTTCTCTCTCAGTCACACACTTTGCCTTGGAAGTGACTCAATGTAACTACTAAAAGAGAGATGACATTAACGAAGTTTCACACTCACGCAGAAGCACTCAAAGCTGCTCGCAGCTTCATCACTTGCTCTGCTCTTATAACTCAATGTCGCGAAAGCTTCGCTGCTCAAAGCTGAACAATAACAAGAAGCAATCAAAACTCAAAACATGCGCATGCATGTGATGGCCACTTGGGAGCAGCAGCAAAGCAAACAGCGAAGGAGGCTCGTCGCATGACGATGCTGCTCAGCTGACTGCGCAGTCAGCTTTATGCTGCTGGTCAAACAATGTGAAATCGTGACCGAAGTGGCCTCCTCAAGTGGCTGACGCCGTCGTTGTCGCTGTCGCTGTCTGCGTCGCTGTCGCTGTTGCTGTTGACCGTTGAGCAAACACACACACACACACACTTGTGCATTGGAATTTTTGCGCTTTATACGTTAACAATTTATTTGCATTTTTAATTTTCATGTTGCCTTGCATATACATATGTATGTGTGTGCGTGTGTACAGAGATTCAGTTCGAGATTCCTCGTGGCTTCTATTTTAGGTCTAACTTGTTGCATGGCCAAGTTGGCCAACAGTTGACCAGCAACAGCAGTTGTTGTTGTAATTCAAGCTAGCTACAAAAATAGAATCTTAATTTATTGTTGCTGCTGACGCGTCGCTTTGCCTCGCTTGCTGCCCTTACATGGACATATCATTTTCATTTTTCATCGTTGTTGTTGTTGTTGTTGCTGTTACTGCGCTGTTGTCTATAGTTATTGCTGTCCCCCTACCCACGTCCCCTTTGTCCACACCTCTATTACAGCGTTAAAAAAAAAAACGTTTACAAGCTCCTCTTTTTTAAACGAAAGTGAAATGTATTTTTGTTGCGGCATTCTAGTTAAGTACAGTAGACAGTCGTTGGGGTGAACACAAAATATATATAAATATTTATTATTATCTAATTCAAGTTCAACTAGCTTCCTAAATTTGAGTAAATCTTGTTACATAAACTAGAAAAATAATAAATATCTAAAATTTATGCTTGTGGCTTTCTAAGTTTTAGGATTGATTTTTAGAGCAAAAATGCCAAATTTCCAGAGTGTGGTTTCCTATGAGAAGAATTCTTATATTAGTTTTCTTTTGTATCTTATTATATTATTATTAATAAACACCAGTATTCTTAAACTTGACGTATGCACAAACATTTTACACGGTGTATAAAAAACATATAATTTTATTTGAAAAAACTTACGATTTCACGGAGATTCGAAACCAGCGAGCAAGGCAGACAACAGCTTAACTCTAATATAGAAGTCAAGATAGTAAATTGAATAATTTTTTTCTGAATTTTAGATATAATTTTTTGCATTTATATTTTTTAATATTTACAAATATTTCAATAACTTAAAAAAAAATTATATTTCAATGAAGCTTTAAAGTTTAGCAAACGAATTCTTCTGCTAAGCTGAGTCCAACAATTCGAGGTGCCATCATTGTTAAGCGCTTGGGTCGACAGACTGGAACTGGAAGTGGGACTGCAACTGCAACTGGAACTGGAACTGGAAGTGGAACTGCGATTGCTGGGGCTGTTAATTATGGAGCCGATGTCTGCCAGACAGACGAACGTCTGCTGTTAGCATGATCCATGTAATTTACAAGTCGGCTGACTGAGAAATGATATACATATAATGTACAACTTATGCATTCTCGAAGTACAGTACGTAATTGATGGTTGAGCAAATTAATTGCTTAGTTCCCCAATGGCAATTCTTAATTAACAAAACAGACTCTTCAAATATATTTACAATATTCCACTTTCAGTTATTGGGCAAGGTGTGTGTGTGTGTGTGTGTGTATGAGCGTGTGTGTGTGTGTGTGTTTTCAATGCTTCACGCGAATTCGCTGCGAATAATTTACAGTCACATGTTAATGAGCAGACAGAACACATTTGCTTAACTCAAGTGGTTGATAAAGACAAAACGGAATTGACAAAAAAAAAAAACATATTTAAGTAAATTCCAAACGTGTTTTGAAAAAAATAACCCGCAAAATGAGCGTCACGTGAGATTTTAAATTGTTATGAGTTTTTTATTTTATTTTCTGATGACTCACGGCAAGTCAGTTGCCCCAAGTGATCAGAGACCGTAAACAGCTAAAAGCAAACTCGAATTCAAAATAAAAATAAAAACAAAAACAAAAACAAAAACAAAAAGGCGATGCCCTTGACCATGTTTTGACAGATACGCACATACATAAATACATATAGACAAGACCGTTAACACAGCTAAATGGCCGAAACGAACTAAATTATGGATTCTACCTGGGCATAAACTCACTTTTTCGGTACAGCAATCCAATGATTGACAGTGGTGCAGATGGGCAGATGTTTAGTATTTGTCTTCTCATATTTTTTGACAAAGTGTCACAGTTCTTACGTGAATGGATTTTGGCTAAGCCCGGGAATTCGACCCGGCTTTGGCTAAGCCTAGCTAAAAAAAAATATATATATATATATTATATATATATATATATAATTTTGTGCCAGTTGCATTCAGAGTTTTGCTAGTTTAAAGCCGTTTTTTAACTGTTGTTTACGAAACTGCGCACAAAGCATAGCAGCCAATAAGTAGGAAGACTAGAGACGATGGCGCTAAGGCTTGATTATGGGATACCCTGTATCTATTTATTTAATGTCAAATAAAAAGATATTCAAAAGCTAATAAATAGATGAAATAATATTAAAAATAAAATCTAAAAATTTAATTTACATTTCAAAATATGAAATATTTATAAGATTAACCAGAATTCTCAATATCATTATCAATAATTAATTAATTAAGAAGTTAAAATTGTTATCTAAAAAGTGTTTCAAATAATACACAATGCATACATTAAATAATAATTATTCTATGTAAGTATTAAAAAATCGTTAGGATTATAGAAGAGTTTTAAGTTTTTAGAAATTGCTAAATTTATTTGAAATGTTCACTTTTCGCATCTCTGTTTAAATATTTTACGTTTTTCAAATAATACTACAAAATATTTACATACTAACAGGGTCAATATGAAGCATAATATGATATTCTTAACTGTTTGCCACCCATCAATTCTAGTAAATCCGTAAGTAGCAAACACAGTTTATTGCAGATTGCTATGTTCTAGCAGTCAGTTAGATGGCATAACGAAATTTCGAGTTTGTTGAGTTAATACACACTACATTATTCACAAATACATGTACTTTATACTTTTAGATTTATATATAGAAATATAATGCCCTATCTGTATGGGATTGCGGACACCAAGTTTCGGGTGTCGAAGACGGTCATTAAGAAAAAGTCCGCTGATTATCCGCCAGTTAAATTTCGAAAAAATGCCGTGCTCGAAGGTCCCCTGAAATTCGATCACAATGCGTGGCCAATTCAGTTTCGGGTCTCGCCCGCATCCCTCGTCGAGCAGTGTTGCAATGTTGTCGACAAGCTGCCCCTGCCGAGTATCTATGAGTGGACTGACATGGACATAAGGCGCTGGATTTGCCGCTATGGCTATCCGCAGTACATGGTGAGTTTGCCACATCATATAGGGGCTATTTTATTGGAATTTCTATTCTAATTTACACAAATATCAATGCAACATCAGGCAAATAAGTGAACCACTATTTTGAGCGTTGTGTTTAATTACCCGGGAAAAAAATTGGCCCATCCAAAAATTTAGATATGCAATATATATGTATATTTTTTTTATAAATGTAGTTATATTTATTACCAGTTACTTGTTATAATTGCCACCACAAAACCCACAGAACACCTTTCGGGTGAATATGATCTGGGGCAAGAAATTGCTGCTGCTCGATGCCGATGCGCTGTCGGCGATGAATATCACGGACTTTGAGCACATCAAGCACATCACATACGGCATTCGAATGCTGTTCCACTTTGAGTTGATGCGTTTCTCGCGCAACATGTCCTTGCCGGATGAGAAGCCGAACGAGCTATATTTGCTGTGGCACACTCAGTCCGGCGTCAACTATGATGCAGTGCGTCGCTCCGATCTCTACAGACGTATGCAGTTGATACGCGAACGTGAACTCAACTTGGATCACTGGGATATGCTGGATGTGTGGCTGCATCGTGAGCTAGATCGCAAGTACAAGGAGCTAATTGCATTTGTGCCACGTCACAATATGTATCGCTGCCCCGCCGAACCCTTGAGCCTGATGGTGAGTGATGAAGTACCGAGTATGGAGGATCAGATATGCCACATGTGCATACCGCCGTGCGAGTGCAATTGGACCGAACGCGATAAGAGTCTGCCGTGGCGCCTCAGCTACCTGCAACAGAGTGTGTCACAAATGAACAGCAAGTGGATGGCCAGCGAGAATTTGTGTGCCGAGTGCATACCACCATGCGAGTGCCGCTGGCCATCCCGTTACTATCTCACCGGCACCGTCTTTCGCTGCCTGCAACACAAATTTCCCGAGAAGTTTGCCCCGATTTTCGATGAGCGCATCACGACGGTTATCCGTCCCAGTCTGGTGGAGCGTTGGACACGTTTCTCAATATAGCCTACACACACACACACATACATATACATATATATATATATATATATATATATATAAGTATGCATGTATTCATAATATACATATATGCATATATCTAGTCTATGATTTTCATTTGATTTCCCCCACTAGATAAGCGGAAGTTATAACAAAAACAAAAAACACAAAAAAAAACATTTTAATTGGATACCATTTTAGTATTATCGATTGTATCTGGATAATTGATGCTAAAAATCAAATGAATATCGCTCTACACGTGCTCTATCCGAAAGTTTAGAAATACAAATCAACAAAGTAGGCAGGGGCACGCAGTGCGACTATGAAATACCCTGTTTAAAAGAAAAATTATTACGAAGACTTCACATTTATAAGAATTTTATGTTTAAGTTAAATATCAAAGCATTATTTGTTAACATTTTGCTTAGAATATAAAATATATTAATTTAGGACAGCAAAAAAAACCCATTCAAGAAAAAAACACAAATAAAAACTTTACAAAAGATACTGATAAAAATATGAATTAATAGCAATCGCACCTATATCTGTTAATATATTTATGTTTATTAGGCATTTGCTAATTGTTGCTCATCCAAAAATAGATGATAGCATATTTAGACACAAAGCATGTTGCATGTCCTGAACTCCTAATTATTCATTAATATTATATCTATAATAAATTGATGCTAATTAATTGAATTGAATTAAATATTTTTGATTGAAAATTAGAAAATTATTAAATGTCATTATCAGATCTGTTGATCGAACTTTACAGCACACATCTGTTTCTCTCTCTCTCTCTTCCTCTCTCTCACACACACACTTTCTCTCTCTCTCCCTCACCCCCTGCACAATCGGGGCAACAGAAAAAGGTACAGTACAAAAATAAAACAAACAGCACAAAAATTTGAATTCTGCATCCCACGACGACGATGAGAGCAGCAGCAGCAGCAGCAGCAACAGCAAACACAACAACGGCATCGGCAGCGACATCGTCGTCAACACTAATACCTACACACACGATCCATTGTAAAAACGGCCCCATTGAACCGAGCGCCAATGCTATCAACGTTGCCGTCAGCGCCGGCGTCGACGTCAACGTCGCTGGCGCTGGCAACGTCGCATGCTCGTGAGCCAAGAAAAAGCGGCTGTCGTGCAGGCAACATTTTCAGTTCAGTTCCAACAATCGGAGTGTCATCAAGCAGCTGCCAAAGATACAGGCAAAAATAAAACGGCACCAGGCAGAAAAGCAAAAGACAGAAGGCAAAGAGCCACAGGCGCAACTCGAAAATTGTTTTGGGTTGAATTCGAGAAATCAGCTGAATACAATTTTGTACAACGCATGCGCTGCTCTCGAAAAGTGCTTCTTTCAACGCCGACAACACAGCTGCCTCAGAAATTTTCCAAAAATAAATAATTAAAAACAAAGACTAAGCTAAAGAAACGCAAAGATAAATGAAATGAAAAACGACAACAACATACACAAATTCACTGTTATGTACATTTAATTAGTGTAATACAAACGCGTGGGTCTCTTTCACTCTCTCTCTCCCTCTGTGTGTGTGTGTGTTTTGGTGTTTTTAATACATAAGTTGTACATAATATTTAGATATATATGTGACAGTGACATCGAAATATAACTGTAAATTCTTGTTTCAAAACAATCACAATCAAATCGCGAGCATTTTTGTCGTCGTAATTGATGTTAAACACTTTACAAATTGCTAATCAGCGTTTTTGAGCTAATTTCATCTTTTGCTGTATTCTCATTTTAGACAACCTCAAGTTCAGGGTGAGTTTCAAATAAGTTGTTTACACAAAATCTCAAGTTTTCCAGCACATTAAAGGTCGGTTTGAAAACTTGTAAATTCTTAGAAATTTGTAATTAACCTGCCTAACCTCATTTTTTGACGGGTGTTCGTTAAAAATGGAATTTGTCTCATGTAAATTTCTTAAATTTTATTTATTTTCAATTAAAAAATAAAAAAAAAAGTTTCCGTACTCAGTACTCAGTAAAAGAAATGGAACACAAAATGGTTGAGTTTATTTTTATAAGTGCTTAGATAAAATATTTTCAATTATAAATGCATTTTTTTTTAAAGAGATTAAGATAATAATCTTGAACCGTTAGAAGCTTATAATTTAATTGATTAGTTCTATATATATATAATTTAATATTAAATAAATTTAATATTAAATATTTAATAGCTGCGTAGTGCTTAAATTAAATATTTCAGCAGCTGAGATAAGATTAAGTTTGCAAAAACTTAAGCACAAATTTAATAAAATTAAATTTTTAGTTAAAGTGCAATTCGGGTTTAATGAAGTTTTTGTTATTAAGTAAATTTCTGTGATTAATTGTTTAGTTTTATAATACGTCATTTATATTAAAATAAAGGCAAGCAAAGTTTGTAATACTTTCGCCTATCTCCAGACACATTTTGATAAATGCATATTTATAAAGAGACGAAGGCGCGTTTTGTCTGCTTGGCCAGCAAATGACGTACGCTTAGATAAATTGGCGTGTGAATGTATATTTGGTAAATAGACACACATATATCGTGTATATACAAACATATGTCGTATATAGCCAATGGCCAAGGCACACAGTCAAACAAATTTAATTATAAATATATATTGGCCGGCAATACGGCTAATAACATGGCAACACGCAGTGGTCTAATCATCCTAAACAAGGACAGTTACAATGCTTACAGTGCTTAGAAATACATATCATATATATATATATATATAAGATATATATATATGAGTATATTTTATGAATCACCCCCACACATTGGCAATTTGAGCTTAGTCTGTTTGCCAAATATTTGCACAGTATTCAAATTTACTTAATGTGTGGTGCTCTAGTGGTCTTTATAATGGCCCATTCACTGTCGTTGTTGATAGTAAAATAGTACATATGTTTACTGTTGGGTGCGCTTTGGTTGCTAGGTTGCCTAGAACTTGACACTGATTATTATGCAGTCTGAGGCTGAACATGTGTTGCAGTTTACAAATTTACATACTGCACTCAGCGAAAAAAGCGTTAGTAGACAAATCTAGCAGCAGATCTTGAAATATTTCACACTTGCAAGAAATATATATAATATAATTCAAAATTTGTATTTTGGAAAGAACACCTGACAATTACTCAGCTACTTCAGCTTTGTAATATTATTGTAATCTTTTACTTTACAATATTTTATCGCTGGTTCGACTGTCAGCGTTATCATTTTGATCAGTTATAGTTATCTCTGGGGCCAGAAATAGTTTTCTTTGACTTTGATATGAAGCGACACTTTATTTTTATTTCACATGCCTACTTGAACAGATAACAAATGTTTATATAGTACATATGGGATGAAGGAAAGAATAGTACTTGAATTGGATATTTGGCGGCAGTGTTTAAAGGGGCGGAAAAGACAAATCATTGACGATAAGCAGCTCAGTGTCTTGGACTATAGACCAAAAACTGCGATTGTTGGGAGTTCATTCATATCTTAATATATTTGGCTATGAATGGGTCCAAACTATCATGTGCTTACTTATCTTCGAACTTCCTTTTTCGGGTCTGAGTCATGTGCAGCGCAGCCTTTCTTTTTTTTTCTTTTTTGTCTTTTCACGCTATTGTTATCAGGTTAATTTAAATATGGTATCACTCATGAAAAGTGCGCACGTTTCGGTCTCAGCTCGAAGGCACGAGACGATCTGATAAGATAAGATATGGTTTTCATTATAAGTAACTGTAATTATTGACTTATTTACATATCACGCAATTGCATATCACATGATATATCTGATATAAATATTTCTTTTCATTTCTAGTTGAAAACCGGCGATATGTCGAACACAGAGAAGCGGGGCCTACAAAGAGTACGAAGTAAGTAAATTAACAAAACAACAACAGCAGATATTCTATTTAAATATGCGACAACTGTACGAGTAGAAGAGGCCAACCCCTATATAAGACGAGCCCCTTTTTTGTTGTTGTATGTGTGTTCTACTTTAATTGTTCCCGTTGTTCAATTGAGACTACAAATAATACACGCACTGGAAATTCAGTTATAATGAAATTGATTGGGTTGACCGGACCTCGATATCGTTTATAGCAGCATATGCTGTTGACAGTTTTCGAATGGTGTCAATGGGACAAGTTTAATTTACGTTACAATTCAATTCGAAGGTTGCCCATGAATGAACCGAATAATTCAAAGGGTATTCGAGTGTGCAAGCTGTAATCAATTTGCAAACTAAATTGTTGCAGCTTTTCTGCTAAAATTTTAATGAATTTTAAATGTTTTGTTTATTCACAAGCAATTAAATAAGTGAATAAATCGGCGTTTATTACATCTTCAATTCAAATTTGTAAGGAGTGCAATGCAAGCAGTGCAAAGCATAACAATTCAAGCAGTGGAAATGAGTTCAAATTAAAGCAGTTTTGTTGTATTTTAAGGTTTTTTTTTTTTAAAGGGTTTATCAAAAAAATTGTCCAATTTATAATATTTGTACTAAAGCTTTAAATCGTTAGCTCAGCGTCAGTCGCCGGCAATTATTCAATATTAGCTATGACGTCACCAAGTTTCATTCATTAGCTCGGGCGTTGTTGTCATAACGGAGACAATAACGTTTCGAAGTGTCCAGTTGGCCCTTATGACGCCATTGCAGTGACATTCTGGAGGATTACTCATAAATACCATACACTATGCAAACAAATTATCACAGTCACGCCAGTTGAGCACGTCGCTTGACTAAGTCAACTCAATTTACATCCAGCAACTGTTTTGTGGTTGGGCTTGTCCAGGGACTCAAGTCTTACATTGTAGCCGACCAATTACAGTGGGCTTAACTAACATTTTTGTCTTGTGGAAAATTTAATTTTAAATTTATTAGAAATAAAGTTTATTCTCACTTAAAACACTTTGCTGACCTTCTTTTTAAAACCTCAAAAGTAAAATGCAATTTGAAGAAATTCTCCAAAAATTGTATAATCCAAATCTTTTTTCTTTTACACTTGCCTAGTTTTTTTTGTGACTTTTTGCTCCACGGTATAGCGTTGCAATTAGAGTCACTGTTTGTTATTATTATTGTCGTAGACGTATGACGCAGAACTGCGCGATAGAATGAAATTAAAAATAAATAAAAAGAAAAACACTAATTGCCAAATCAGCGTTGCACATTTCAGCATTTTAGCTATTTAGCACTTTTGACCACAGACACTGACAGACACACAGGCAGATATTGCAGACAAACTCGTGAGACTGCACAAGTGCACATGATATGGTAGTTAGAGATACATATCTCTTTCCAATTCGATTGACCGGATGTGCTAACCAAATAGTAACAAAAGCCGTCAATTAGCACAAGCTCAAATAATCAAGGACGGATGTAGAGAAGAGGGAAGAGGGAAGGGGGAGGTGGGAGTGGCACGACTTAAGTCACACGAGTTGGTGACACATATACGGCAAATGTCCTTCAATGTCAATAACACAATGCAAAACGCAATTTAATTATGTTAATTTTTTACACTCTCTAGCAAAAAAGCAAAAGAAAAAAAAAACTGACAATAACTTGTTGCAATGCAGTTCATTGTTTATTGCTATTCGCATTGCATTTTACACCCACGCCAATCAATCAAATCAAAATTCACCACGTAGTGCAACATAAGCACTTGATTATTCCCTATCCATGCACTTGACTAACTGCCCCGAAGGTAGCGAAAAAAATAAAAATAATTAAATACAATACAATATAATAAATAAATGTTAATGTGCAATACAAAAAAAAACCGCATTGCAGCTACAACAACAGGCGAAGGTAAGCTGCGATTCATGTTATTTAATATGTGGAAATAAAAGACAGAGCATGTCTAGAAAATAAATTAAATACACGTTTTAGTCATGTAAATAGGTGTTATATATCACAAGCTCACTCGCGAATTGCAAAATCATTCACCAGCTGGTCACAGAGATAATCAGAGGGACTTGATAAAAAATAATCCATATTTCTATAGTGTTTGTGCATCTGCGTAACAAATTATTTATAATAAAATGCCACGATTTTATAACCTGATTCCATAGATCATTTGTAGAACGGGCAATAGTGCGAGAGTATGTAACACACAGAAGATGGCAGCTCCGATCACATAAAGTATATATACTCTTGATATATTCTTGACCTGAAAAAAGGGTTTGTAAGAATGTTATCAAGATTGTTTTAGAAACACGGAAGAAAATCGTATTTTCATATTATCAAATTACCCAGCAGCAAGCAAGAAATAATCATTTCTTATTTACATACATACATACTGTACATACTTATGATAGACAGAGACTTGGGTTCAGGGTATCTCCCCGTCGAACGAGAGCAGCATTACATGTTTGTTCTACAAACGCATGTCAATCCAATCGAGCCCTGATAAGGTCTCCCGTCTTAGCAACAGTCGCAGCTGTTGGGAAACCACATTTGAAACAAGTGCTTGAAACTTACACTGCATAATTTGTGGCTATCCGCTGATGAATCAAATTGAGCTAAGCCTATGAGTAATGTCAACTTCATATCACATTTACAGCGTTATTATCAATTCAATTATAAAAGCCAGGCGAAGCTCTGTGGTTTTATTTGTATTATCAGCTACACAATTACCACTTAAAATTGGCATTGTTCATTTTGAAATTTAGTGGAGTTATTTTCTGTCTATTTATTTCTTTATTATTTTTTTTTTTTTAATACGCATCAATTAATTTCATTCGAGTTTTGGTTGCATGCAAGTTGCAAGCACGTCGCAGAAAATTAACAATCTTTTTTTTTTTTAATGGGATTTCTTGGAAATTGAGCACGTTATTGTGTCGATTTAATTAATCTGTTATTATTTTCAAATTTTTTGTTACAACCACATAATTAAAACGTAAATCGATAACGAAAACCTGTCAGTATTCACCACACACATATTGTTAGCTTGTTCCGCTCCATGGCACACTTTTAACCCAATAACACAAAGTAAAAAACTAATGCTACTCAAAGTTCAAGAATGTCACTGGTCACTGATCGTTTAATTTAATCAAATCAAGTGAATGAAAATTAAAACTAAACAAAATTGAAAAAAGTGCTGCGCATGCAAATAGCCAATGCCGACTTTGAAACGATTCTGATTTTAATGTCTCTATAGCTGTCGTCTCTGTCACCGTCCCTATCACTGTCCCTGCTCCGGCGGACACATGTCTGACTTGTCTGATAAGCCAGCCACATTAACGAATTCTGTTTATATAAATTATTTGAAATAGATTTTTCTAGCATGCTCCGGATTGGCCTTAGCACAGATCATTCACACTGTAATTTGAACATCGTCTAATATTATACAGCTGACAAAGCTACTCAGAGTCGACGGCACATTTGTAATGTTTCATCTTTTAAAGACTGTTTAAGTACACAAAATAAACCAAAAAAAAAAAAAAATAAACTCATCAATTTATTTTAGCAACGTCTACAGGGTATCTGAAGGTCAATCCATCTCCTTCCTCTCTATCTTTATCACGTGTTTCATTCAATATTCTGTACTTGTTACCATGAGTAGGACTATAAAATTCCCCAAAAAAATCATAAATCATAATTGCTATTCTTTAATGAGCTTATATAAATATATTTTATTCAGGAGTGGAAAAATATGAAATCATCGGATTCGTTTCCATTCCAGTTTGTAATCGCAAATTCTATTTATAAATAGTCGGCATTAAATTGTCTGTTTGTTTACTCATTATATTTGCCAGGCAGGCAGGCGCTGTAATCTTTGAGTTTAGCTGTTTGTGGGACGAGCCCCCTATTCCGAGACAATTTGTATAATAAGCACAAATAAATGACAGGGCAATAAAACCGGCACGCGTTTCGAGCTGTAGTTGTATCTGTGAGATACAAATCGAAAAGTATCTTTTAACGAGCCGATTAGAATAGCAATTAAAGTTGCTTAGTTGAGATTAAAATAATATTTATTTAAAATAAAAAACCCTGAAAAGATTAACAAAATATTATTAACAGCTGACTTTGTTGTGGAATGTTAAATGCTCGTGTCTTATCAGCTGCGCATATATATATATTTATATGTATATATATATAAGGGCCATAAATCAGATGTGATTTGTAGTCATCGACAAATTTTCCCTTCTGCACTTTGCACTCAAGCGCAACAAGTGCAACACTTGAGAATCCAATCTGTAAGAAATTTTCCATGGACGTCATGGAATTTTCCCCGGCAGGAACGAAACTAGGACAATGTTAAAGGCAAACAAAATACGTGGTTCTTTCAGTCCCCGAACAATTGCAATTAATTCTAGTATCAGCATAAAATATATATGTAAAATAAATAAAAACACAATCAGACAATTAAGCCCACAATCCACATTCCATGGATAAATACAAATTGAGTTATTGTATGAAATGAATTTAAAAACTTTTGTGCAACAATTGCCTGAGAACTGCATTGAAGTAAATTAAATGCATGCAACTTTTCAACACAACCAGTTATTATATTATGATGAAAAGCTATATATTTGTATAGATGGCATAAACAATAAATGGCGATAAACAATTTTGTAAACAAGGCCAGTTCCGTAAAATTGTGCATTGGAAATCAGTTAGCAACGGAAATGTATCCACAAGTTAAGTTCAACACTGACAGAAGCGAGCTAATAATTGTATTTAGAAGGCAACAACAATGTCGAGTCAACAATGCCAATTGTTGTCAGATTGTCAGACACTCGGACAGACACTGACAAACTGCGGCAGTAAGAAATTGTCGAGTGTGCAAACAAGCCCCATTACAAAACGACTTATTTAGCAAACAAAACTGTAACTGAATGAATGAATATATATATATATATATATATACATATATACCAGATTGGTATTATATACCTGGAAAAGTGAGCTCGTGACTTGGGAGCGCCTGCTATAAACATAGCAACAACAACAACACATATATAAGTAGATATATATATATGTATATATCAAAATGTATTGGCAAGTTGACAAAATAATAGAAACGCGTATGACGTCGATATATTGGGTTGGGGGACAAATTTCCCATTTGGAAAATAACAGATCACATGGTTCTTTGGATAATTGCCACACGTTTTTATATACATTTAAAATGAAAATAATAAATAATAAAATACAGTTAAACAAGCGGCGTCCCATTGTCGGTCGAGGCTATATAATACCTAATCCATCTCTATATATATATATCTATATATATATATAGATCCATCTCTTTGCCAATTTGAAGGTCAGTAAACGCGCATGCAAAAATAGAAAATATTTCTTCAAAGTTCACAATTTTTATAAAGGAGTATCTATGCAACAATGGGTTTACGAGCTCATGCTCACTGTTCCTCAAAATAGATGGCAAAATTGTGAAAATATCAGAATGTTCAATAGAATAATATGCACAATTTTTCAAGTGCGTCAATTCATTATGTATTATATAAAGCCGGAAATGCGTCTTTGCTCAATCCGTTGTATATTATAATTATTACAAACTTGTACCTCGGCCAAACAAGTGCAAAAACATTGGCAAGTGTTTATATTTTATATTTATATATATATATATATATATATATATATGTATGTAAATAAATTATTTATCACCTCAACGAGCTCTCTTTTGAATGACTCAAAGCTGAGATCAAATATTGAACATTGCATGCGCATAAATATATTTTGGGCTCATGTTGCTGCTGCAGCTGAAATTAGCATTTCATTTTAGTATCACGTTTGCCCCAAAAACATTATTTGCATTTCTTCAACTTGTTATTGTCTTCGAGTATTTTTGTTGTGTCCGTTTCTTAATGAGCTTCACTTTCGTGGCTATTTTTAAGCATCCGTTTTTTTATGATCGTTTTATGCTCGAATACTTTTCGGTTAAGATTTAAAACTTGTTTACCTCTTTAGCTGCTTAAGTAAGCAAATTCAATTGTTTCAATATTCAGTCAGGCTTAAAAGCGAAAGCTAATAAATGCTAAAGTGCAGATCCTCGGTTTATTTGCAAACCGAAAATAAAACAACATTTTATCCAGCGTTTAATTGCTGACTGCCTTTTGACTAAGTTAACAAAGCTTTAAATTGTATTTGCATTATTATTACTATGACTTTTATGGCTTAATTTCAATTTCTTTCACTCTTCTCATTGTAAAAACACAGAATTCAACCTTCTTCAATTATTTTGCAAACGCATATCAAAAAAAAGAGTTTACTTCTGACCGGTATGGATCTCGTTTCCATCTGCATACGAAACACAGAATCGTTTCCAACCACAATTAATCAAAAATAAAAATAAACTTGCTCAGAGGCAAGCCACATTCAGAATTCTTGGAAGGCATTAAGATTTCTGTGGATGAGTCAAGGCTGTCAACACAGCTGTCAGTACTACAGAGTTCAACAGAGGACAATCATTTATTCTTTACGTAATTTTGAAAAAAATAAAAAAATACTTTCATTGTAAATATCTTAAAATAACAATTTAACTTAAGTTATTTCTTGGCAGGATAGAAAAAGATGCAATAAATATTGTTATTAACTAATAATACAGCTAAATTTCAATCATTTTTATTTCTTACTTTTGTTTGTTTAGTTCAGCTCTGCTATCATTGCATTACATCACTTCAGTCTGTCATTTCCGGTCTAGTCTATATAGACTTGTAATAAAAATGCGATTTCAAATAATATTTATAGCAATTCTCAATTGTCAATGCTCTTCAAGCTGCTATAAATAAACATTGGTCGCTGAATCGTGCTCTTATCAGACATCTGCCAACCAACAATTTTGAGACAACACGTTCACTTAGCATTGATTTAAGAGTGTCATGATTAATACTTATAAAGTAGACGTTCTGAATACTATAATTTATATTTGTCGTGCTATTCATCCAAAGTTTTCCATGACGTTCAGCCAACCCCAAAAAAAAAAAATTGCAAAAAATGATGCATGGGCTTTCAATTAAAGCCCAAGTCCAGAACATATTCAAAATTTCCCAAAATTATATTGCTCCTAAGTCAAAAAACTGATTGTGAAGGTCGTCGGGGACCAGCATTATGATTCGTCTAAAAAATGCCTGTGATCATTAGCACATGACATTATTTTATTATGATGTTTTTTCTTTTTAATTATTTCGTTGCACGTTTTTCTGGTTTTCCTTCTTTTTTTCAAATTCTAGAAACTACAAAAAGCCGCTAGACAGTCAAGGCATTCACAGTTGGGATTAAGATTGGTTGTTTTAATTTTTGCTGTTGTTGTTGGGGGGAGGGGGGGGGGGGGGGTTAACTTATTTGAATGTCAAGTGGAAATGGTTGTTTTATTTTTGGTGTTGTGTCTTTGAGATACAAGCGTACCTGAATGCGTTTGCATATGATTAGCATTAAATAAAGCCACAGTAGACTGCCGCCAGACGAGCACTCTGATAAGCCACACCTGTCTGGCCCGGCTATGTGGGGAAGAGGGGGGTAATCGTACTTCGTACTTCCCATTGATAGAGACGCGACTGTTAAGCCATTATATATTTTATTATTATTATTATTATTTTTATTTTGCAAGCCGCTTTCTCGGCACCACTTCGATTTGCTTGATTGCGGCTAAAACTGGCTTTTGCTGCCGGCTCCTATTAATATAACAACAACAACAACAACAACAGCAACAACAAAAACAAAAACAAATTTTACAATTTATGCACACGCGCAACTGTCGCAAATTTAAAGGGGTTCAATGCCATCATCCCGATTGAGTGCAGTTTTTTTTTTATTATTGCAGTGTACCCTTTTATGTGCAGTATATTTTTTTGTTGTTGCTGTCGACATGTGACTGTAATTAATTCGGCTTTTGAAAACATTTTGTTTTTCTGAGTGATACAGCCGTCCTTTCCCACATAGTAAGGGTATTCAAAGCTCGATGCCATAATAAACATGTCGGTTAATTCTTGTTTATTACAAGCACAATGCACTTTTGCACTTTATTAGCTAATAACTAACGAAGACAACAGCCAAGTTTTTAAGAAGAAATCAACTTAAGCGTTTAACGACCAAATTGATGCAAACAATAATAATTAATAACAATAAAATCGGCGTTGAATCATCGCTTGTAACTGGATAACTTTGATGTACAATTTTATGTTTATTGTCGTTGATAAACAAACATTTATGGTATCTGGGTCAAATATTGACAGTTAGTTTTGCTTGTTAAAGAGTTAATGAGTTTTATCGTATCGTTAATTAAGTTAATAAATGCGCTTATCGCGCCTCATGTAATAAAAACAAATTATTACATCAGTCATATTCACAGCACTCGTTAGTTCCAGGTAGATGTTTCTGAATTCCTCGTTCAAAACTGATACATCTTGTATATATATATATATATATATATGTACTAATCCGGTTCGAGTTGGTTCGACGCGTGATTGGAACTTCTGATCCAAGAGCCGTTTCTTATCAGCCGTTTCCTTTTGCCCTCTAGAAATATTCCACACGAGCCATCCAAGAAACCTATTAAACCTAATCATTCGTTGTCTACTTTTGATAGCAATCAAAAAACACAATAATGAATAGTCTTGGCAGTCAATAGATCACATTTCTGGACTCAAGAAAGTCTTTTGTACAATTTGTATTCATTCAGTAAATATTCATATTAAAATATGGTTTTCCTGCACATCAAAAAGAATGTCACAATTTCAATTCAGAAAGCAACGCATTCTTATAAATAATAATGGATTATTATTTCGAAACTTTGTCGATAAGTTGGAAATTATAAAAAATATATATAGTTCTTTTAATGTATATTATTTGACTAATCCAGCAACTTCTTTGCACTATTTACAGACTTCCTATCATGTCGTCAAGTATTGAATCTGCTGACAATGCTCGGCTTTATGTTGAACTATGCGCTGCGAGGTAAGTGCCTGAAATATGGGAACATCTTCAACCAACTTGACACATCTAATATTGCCATATCTCCTGCAGTAAACTTAACCATTGCCATTGTGGACATGGTTATGCCAAATGTGACAAATACAGTTGCCAATAGTACTCTAAAGGTGAACAGCAGTCTAGATCTGTCTGGGAATAATCCCGTCTCGAGCAACTCCAATGGCATCTTGAGCAACATCACCTCGGTGGATGGTGTGGATGTGCTTGAGGAACGCTTTCCCTGGGACACATACCAGACCAACTTTGTGCTGGGCTGCTTCTTCTGGGGCTATGTCCTTACAGAGCTGCCAGGCGGTCGTCTTGCTGAATTGATTGGCGGTCGTCGCGTCTTCGGACATTCCATGTTGTGGGCCAGTTTGTTAACATTGGTAACACCCCTGGCGGCCCACATGAGCTACGTGATGTTGATCATTGTCCGTGTCGCACTCGGATTCATGCTGGGTGCATCCTGGCCAGCCATACATCCTGTGGCAGCTGTCTGGATACCGCCAATGGATCGTTCCAAATTTATGTCCAACATGATGGGTGAGTACTCGAGAATTGTTATTTTATAAATAAATATAACACATAGAAAAGGATGAATCAGTATCATTTTAAAAGTAGTTTTATTCTATGAGTTGTAATTATTTCCATACTCAAAAAAGCATTGCTTTTAGAAATCGGCTACACATTTTATTTTATTTTGTATTTTATCGTGTCTTAAGACTTCATCAAAATCTTTTTAAATCATCGAAATATATGCGACACAATTTGAATTGATTTTCACAACTTTGAAGCATTTGATTCCATTTATTTTTGATATTTTAACATATTTTTTAACTCCATTTTCATTTCGCACATTTGTAATTTTTAGCCTCTTCCTTGGGTGCTGCGATAACGATGCCCGTTTCTGGTTATCTAATCTCGGTTTGTGGCTGGGCGAGTGTCTTCTATCTGACGGGAGCGATTGGATTGCTATGGTCCTTGTGCTGGTTCACCTTTGTCTATGAGACCCCAGCGACGCATCCTCGCATTACGGCCGAGGAGAGGCGTGAAATTGAGGAGGCCATTGGCACATCCACCTCAAAGAAGCGACCCAGTTATGTGCCCTGGAGTGAACTGCTCTGCTCCCCTGCCGTTTGGGCCATCATCGTCACACACGGCCTTTCCGTCTTTGGTTTCTTCACGGTGATCAATCAACTGCCGACATTTATGTCCAAGATATTGCATTTCGACATCAAGAAGGTGAGTTTCAAGTTGTATCCTTAAATATTTTGAATGGTTATTTAAAGTGGATTTTTTATTTACTTTGCAGAATGGTTTGTTCTCATCGCTGCCTTATCTGGGCAAGTATGTGATGGCCGTCGCCTCCTCCTATCTGGCCGATCATCTGCGACATAAGGGCACATTGAGCACAACGGCAACTCGCAAGATCTTCACCACATTCGGTAGGTTTATCATTTGAAAATGCAATGTATAATTATATTAAATAAATAATTAATAAATAAATTCTTGCTTGCAGCACTTGTTACTCCCGGATTGCTGATGATAGCTCAGGTATTTCTGGGCATGGATGCTACCTGGTCTGTGACGATATTCACACTGGCACTCTTCGCACATGGAGCAGTTACTGCTGGATATTTGGGCAATGGCTTGGATATTGCGCCCAACTTTAGCGGCACCATTTTTGGCATGGCCAATTCTCTGTCATCCTTCGGAGGATTCCTGTCCACGTGGATGGTTGGTGCATTGACCTTCGAGGATGTGAGTAAACCATTCCAATCACCTTTAGAGCAACAATATATAGTTTGTTTCTATTTTCGATTAGCCCTCGTTCCATCAATGGCAAATTGTCTTCTGGATCCTGGCGGGCACCTATATTTCGGCAGCTGTTGTTTTCGTCATCATTGGCACTGGTGAGCTGCAGTCGTGGAATAATCCACCCGAGCGCAAGAAGATCAGTGATGTGGCTCAAGAGGAGGGTGTTCCCCTCAAGAACGAGAAGTAATCGAAGGGACGACAAAAAAGTAAAAAGATAACCCACCACATCCGCACAAGCTAAAGTAGTTTCTAGCTGCACAATTGAGATTCTGATAAGCATAATTTATACTTGATTGTCTGCAAGTACACTTAGAGAAAATAACACATAATGGAAGACACTAGTTTTAGGAAAGCTGTAAAGTTTCTATATATATAAACACACATATATCCATATATACATTAACAAAATCATATAATGAACAATGACTTTGTAGCCAGAACAAGTAATATTTACTTTAGACTTCTTAAGCTGCTTTGTATTTTTAGGCGTGGCGAGATAGCAATTTTTGCTTTTGCTGTTTGGCCCGCATATATTATTTTACATTTCATTTATAATCTAAAATCTAAATAAATGTATATAGTTTAATTGATGTCCGTTTGTATGTTCATCGACTGCACAGAAGAAATTTGTACAAAAGAAATATGGTAGATAAATTTTGTTGTTTTTTGTGCATGAAAATGTTCTGTTAAATTAGTTAAGTAGACTCCCCCTGTACTCGTATTAGCTAATTTTATAAATGCATACCTAAGTTAAGTCGAATAAATCATGTATACTTTATTATTTATGCAATTATCAATAGTTTTCTTTTCTAACTTCATAATAAAGCCTATCAAATACAAGAGTGGTTATCTAATCTATCTTTTTGGTCTGTGGCTGGGCGAGTGTCTTCTATCTGGCGATAGCGCTTGGATTGCTATAATCCCACACATCCTCGCAAGTTAAGAGAAGAAAGAAATTGAATGGAATTGAAAGCGTGGTGGGATGGCAAACAATATAACAAAACATACTTTATTTCTTACACAAAAGATAAATGGTAAAATGTTTTTGTTAATTAGTTAAATTGAATAATTCATTTATATTTTTTTATTAGTTATTCAATTTACTTACACTTTACTTTTCTTAATCTATAATAAAGCTTATCACAGAACTATGTAAGTTTTTATAATTTGAATACTGATTTCGTCGCGCCAAGCAAACATCGATATATCGCTTACTAATGCACATTGCAACAAAACTATCGATACATTGCGTTCCATATTGACGTCACTCTTGCCCTGCTCAGCTCGGCGTACTGAACAGAAATTTGAGCAGCAAAACAACGCTTAAAATTGAATGAAATGTTATTCTCTTTTAGTATTTTGTACAATTGCTTGATTTATTTATTATAAGATTGCTTAAGCATTCATATATTTAAAAATAAGCAATGCACATACAAATCTGACCTGAAAACTGATCTGAACGTGCTTAAAAGCTCATTGCTACGAAAACGTATCTCTTGATCAAGCTTCCCATATTTCCAATATCGGGGTCACTAATGACGTCATAAACATCATTCGCTATGTCTCTTTCGCCCCGTTCCATTGTCGCTCAGCTGGTTTGACAGCCCCCTCTCTCGCACTCACCCACACTTGCCGCTAGCCGGACTCTTGCTTTTCGTTTTGGACAACATTCATATCAGACCACAAATTCGAGCCAATTGAAAAGCAATTCAAACTTTAACGATGAAGGGATGACGTGCATTCCAAAAACAAAAGCAGGTATGTTAAATTAATATTTATAGTAAAATTTAATAGAAAGCCACGCTGTCTGTCTGTGTGTTGGTGTGGGTGCAGCGCCAAGCGCCAAACGCGTCGCAACTTGACATTGAAAAGTTAATTGCATTAGATGTCTGGAGAAAGGTTTATTGGGTTGCGTTTTATGCAAGCCACGCACAAGCAACAACAACACACAAACCAGCACTCAGCGAGAGAGAGACAGATAGAGAGAGAGAGAGAGAGAGAGAGAGCGGCGTGAGAGTAAAAGCAGAGCCAGCATCCCAGACCTGAGCGCAGCTGGATTTGTAGTTGGCGTAAAAGCGCTTACAACAGCAACAATTACACACACATCAAGCTCTCACACTTGGCTTTTGTAGTGTGTGTCTGTGTGCGTGTGTGTGTGTAGGCACGTTCTCTCATGGCCTGTGTCTCTCTTTCCCTCTTCATTAGAGTTGAGCACGTGCCGCGATTGCAAAATAATTAGATCTCTCGTGCTTAGCGGGATCTAAAGCCCCAACGATAATTTCAAATTATTACAACCGCTTGCTGTAGAAAATTGCATTTGTAGAAAATGCCAATTAAGACGGCAAAGCAGAAATTATTACACAAACGAAATTGTTAAAAACTATACAAAAATTAAATTCTAAAAATATTATTTAGTCTATGGTATGTTATGGTAGTGTACAAAATTAAATACAATAAATTATATTTTGTCGGCGGTACTAATCTAATCTAATCTTATCTATCTATCGCTTAAATGAAACAAATCTGTTAAGAAAAAAATGTTTAATTGAATTAAAATAAATGTTATTAAGTCCTTGGTATGCAATGGTAATGCACAAATTATATAAATCAAGTGTTGTTTAGTCTGGGGCACATTTTCGTGTCATGCTGCAAAAAAGTGTGACACGCGAGCATCCCTAGTTTCTATCGCTTGCGCTTGTTTTGTCAATTCTCCAAAAGCGCGTCGCGTGCTCCAACAAACACACCCCAACCAACCCAACAAGCGCTTGTCGCCTCAGCTGCTGTTGGCGTCGCCGTCGCTGTCGCTGTCATCGTCGTCGTCCAGTGCTGGTGAATTGTAGTAGAGAGTAGCAGCAGTAGCAGCAGCAGCAGCAGCCCCATTCATCGTTCAACACTCGCTGCTGCTGCTGCTTGCTGTTTGGTTGCTTGCCCCAAGTCCAAAGCATACAACATAGTTTTGATTCGCATTTGTTGCAAGTGTGTTGCTGCACACACTCACACACACTTCAACCTGTCCACATTTTGCATAATTGTGTATCAAACAAAAATCCAGATAGAAAAGTAAGTAAGCAAAAAAGTCAAGTTGTACAAATTTTGTTGCATTTGCCAAACAAAATTTTTGCGTGCAGCACGCATCTCTCTTCGTGTGCGTGTGTGTGAAAACGAAAAAGTGTAAAAAAAAAAAAAATCCTTGCGAAGTTGCAAGCCAAGTGCTAAATTTAGACCTGAAACCAAGAAGGCTGCAACACGCAGTCGCTGTTACTGCTGCTGCTGCTGCTTCTGGTGCCTGACCCCCCACAGCACCAACAAACACCCACACCACAAAGTGTATGCATTGCACATATATGCATACGTCAGACGCTCTCGCTCGCTCTCTCTCTCTCTCGCGCTCTCTCCTCTCGTTCTGCCGCTCTCTATGTTGGTGTTGCGCTCTGCATTACTGCATGCGTATGCACGTAAGAGTTTGATTTTGTATGTGTGTGTGTGTGTGTGTATCGTATGAATGGAACAAAAGTGCTTGGCGACGCAACAACATCAATGCGGAATCGATAGTCAGACGTCGACGTGTTTGAGCGATGGGTGGATGAGTGGAGGGAGTGAATGCGAGTGCAAGTGAGAAGCACAAAGAGAGAGAGAGAGGAGTTTTGCTCCGTACAATTTACTGTACTCTCTCTCTCTCGCTCGCTCTCTTTACATTCTTTGTAACTGTGCCTGTGTCTGTGTGTAAGCTCGTGGGGCACGTAGACATTGTAGTATTTTCCGCGTAAATTGGAAGCAAACTGAATGTGTGATTGATACAAAAAAGAAAAGCAAAAGGCAAAAGCAAAATCAAACATGTCAAAAATATTTGTGTTTGGTTGCCAATCTCTATTTGGTTTTATCGTGTTACCACATTTTTCTTAGCTTTTTCTTTCTTGTAACTTAAATCTTATTTTTTAACATATCGTTTTTTTCTTCTCTTGCTTAATTTTTGTTGCACTGCTCCTCGTCGGCTCCCATTACTATCGCTGCTGCTGCTACTGCTGCTTCTTCTTCTGTCCATAAAAATACTATGTACTACGAGCACACGCTGTTAACTCGTTGCATTTCCACAAGCCGAAGCCCAGACGAAGTCTCACGAATTAACCCGAGCTGTGCGCGCATGTTTGCCCCCACACACTCCACACGCTCCTCACCCCTTCTGCCCTATTCACACAAGCACACACACAGACAGATCAACCCAGTCAGTCAACCAGTGCAAAATGCTCCCACACACACACACACACACAAATACACGCACACAGAAATTGCAAGTGAGAGAGGAGAGCAGCAAGCGAAAAGCAAAGCAGTAGCAACAGCAGCAGAGCTCCAGCGCCAGCGCAGAGATTTGTTGGTCATCATTTTTCAGTTTGAGCGCAGCGCTAGCCGGTGACGGGTGATGATAGTAATACGTAGTAGTAATAAGTCGGCGAGCCGAAAAGTCTGCCATAATCGAGAGAGAAGTGCAACAACCAACTAAAAAAAAAAAATAGTGCAACTGTAAATTGCAATTGTTTTGCAAAACAATAGAAAATTAAGCAAAACCGAAATATGTAAATTCATATGTAAAAATCAATCAATGCAGCGAAATTAGCGTTGCGTGTGTGTGTTTTTTTTTGTCGTTTCTACAAAACTCCTGCCATGTCTGCCATGGATGGGTCGTCCTGTTGAAGAAGAACTTTTTGCTTCCGCAGTACGAAACCGAAAATCGATAAATTCGTGCTGTATAAGTTACGGCAAAAGGTGCGCGCTCGTCTCGTCTCGGTTCGGCTCGGGTCGCTTTGGTTCGGGCTTGGGCAACCGTCTTCTCTTCTTCTTGTTGTTGTTGCTGCTGCTGTGGGTCGGTGCAGATTACAACAACAATAACAAGAAAAACAACAAGAAAAAAAAACGCCGCGCATGAAACGTGATTGAAATTATTGCAAAAAGAAAACGGCGCTTACACGCGCCAAACAGGCGCGCGTAGGCGGCAAACAGTGAAAGAGAGACAGCGAACGAGAGAGAGAGCGAGAGCTAGTGAGTGAGTGAGCGCGCATTGAGCCTCTCGAGTAAATCAGGAAGCAAAGTAAAGGCAAAAAAAAATAAACAAAAATACATACACTGACTGGCGAATAAATAGAAACCGAAAACACGAGTGTAAAACGTAACAGCACAAAAAGTACTAGCATGTAGTAATGTAGTAGTAGAAGCAAGGAAACAGAGCGAGAGCTGAGAGCGACGAGAGCGTGAGGACGACCCCACGGACACTCAACAGCCACACATACATACATACAAACACACTCGCACATAAAGACATACAAAAAACGTGGGCGTCGCAGCCGCCGTCGCAGCTGACGTCGACTTTGTCGTAGTAAGTTTTTCTGTGTTGTGGGTGCAGTGTCGTCGCGTAAATACGAACGTGTGTGTCTCTGTGTGTGTGTGTGTGTGCCTGTGTGCGTGCGTGCGTTTGGAATGTGTAATAAATAAAACAAAAGCACACAGCGAAAAATCATGATAAAGTTTGTCAGGCACAAAAATCGTGAGAATTCATTAAAGGCATCGAAAAATTTTCTGCGAAAAAAGGTGGGCAACCGACGAAGACCAAAACCAATCAAATTAAATGAACTAGAATCCAAAATCAAATGTATTAAGACCAAATCACTTACAAATTTTGTGTTGCGCTTCTTTTTTTGCAGCGTGAATCGAATGACTCTGGCACCGAATCTGATGGTGAACTCCTCGATGTGGAAAACAAACGTCACTTAGACGTGGATATGGAAACTAGTAAGTAACTGTAAATGTAATCTACGTATACTTGATATCGATAACTCCAATTGATGACAAGTGAAAGAGAGCATCTGATTCGATTTACGTCTGCTCTTGATTCTAATTGGCACATAAATCTTACATCTCAAAGTAATATTCTTGTACGAAATGGGTTTTTATTATTTAATGTCGACACATAAATAAAAAACAAAAATACAAAAGTTAAAAATAGATTCAATTAAATTAAAAATAAGATATAATATTACATTTAAATTAAAAACATAAGAAATATTTATAGGATTTGTGCGTATATTTAATAAAAAACAGAAAAGACGCCAATCAGACCAAAAAATTATTATTAAAAATGATTAAAACTAAATTTTTAATGAGGGAATTAGAGGACTTAATTGCAGTTCTTCTCGAAAGTATTTAGTAGCAATAAGAAAAGAAGAAACAAAAAAATAGTTGGAATATGAAAACGAATACTAATTGGGAATGTGTGTTTATTTTGAAACAGGTTTGAGTTCCTGTACGGATGCAAATTCACCAACAACTGATACTGCATGCTCATCGGAGTCTTCGGCGCATGCTGCTGCTGCTGTTGCCGCTGTTGCTGCAACAACAATGATGTGTCACCATCAGACAACGTCGTCGTCCTCGTCATCCTGCGCCCATCTCATGTACGACCAGCATAGCTCCGAGGAGGAGCTCGAGGTCATCAATGGGCCATCAGCGGTGGCAGCTGCAGCAGCAGCAGCAGCAGCAGCGGCGGCGGCTGCGGCGGGATCGTTGCATACACCGCCAAAAGCGACAAACAGCAGCTGCACAGCAGCCGCGGCATCATCATCGTCCTGTGTGTCGCGTCTATCGAATCGGGGTTGCACCTCATCCCTGGACACAGAGGCGCCGCCATCATCATCGAACTCGAAGCGTTCCAGCTCAACGCTAATGGTTGAGAATCGCAAGCGTTCGCTGGCCCACAGCTCCGATGATGAGGTGAGATTAATAATATCAATATCAATAATTAACAATATAAATTAATTAAATTATCCCATAATCCAATACAATCCGATTAAATAGTTGCGCAACTCGCTGGAGCCGATATTGACGCCCGTGAATTTTCGCACATCGCCGCCATTGGAGGCATTTAAGCCAAATCGTAGCCATATGATGTTCCGCTCCACAACGCCACTGATATTATCGGAGGCCAGATGTGGCATCGAAAATATTAAATTATGTGATAATAGTGTAAATGACGAGGAGAACGGTGACGCCACCAACACCAACAACAGCAACACCAGCAACAATGGCAACAACAGTAACAGCAACATCAACAACAAATGCGCCAAACTTGGTGGCCAAGTTGGCAACGAGAACGAGCCGAGTGTTATTAAGGCGTGCAGCAGCTCGCTGAAGATGAGCAACAGCTCCCATCACATTTACCAGCCGCAGCCCAAATATAGTTTCCATTACAATAGCTCCAGGAGCAGTCCGGCCTCCACAACCGGATTGGATATGGAGGTGCGTTCGGTTAGTCCGCCAGCGAAATTATTTCATTGCGCCATTTCGCCGCGTCGACGTCCAAGCAACAATGTTGCAGGCGGAGCAGCAGCAGCAGCAGCAGTGACAAATGTAGCTGGAGATGCTGCGGCTGCAGCAGCTGCAACAAATAATGCTGGCGTTACCGTTACACAGAGACTGCAACGGCCGCATCGGCCGTGTTTAGATTTTGATAAGATGCAGCAGGTGAGTCTCTAATGCAGAGCCCGCTAACAGCGAAAATGAAAGATGAGCAGTGGAGAAATGGAGAGAAGGAGAAATGGGAAATGGAGAAAGCAAAGGCAAATCAAAGACTTTTTATACACAACAACAACAACAACAACAAAACAAAAACATCCACATCCACAACAACAACCAACAACTGCAAACTGTAAAAGTACCTAAAAGCAGCCAGTGTTGTTGAACAGCACTGTTTCCATACAGCACTGGTCAAACAACTAGGCGCACACTACACGATCAAACTGAAGTACGTGTCAGGCAAACATAAAAAATAAACAAAAAAACAGCAGGCAAACAAAAAAAAAAAAAAAACAAAACAAAACAAAAAACCAGCAACAAACAGCAGCAACAAAAACATCATCAAATCAAATTATGTAAAGCTAAAAGTAATTCAAATTTTAAAAACAGAAAATACGCTATAAACAACAAAAGGTAACAACTAACAATAGAAGCAGCTATTTTTTCACAATTTTAAACCAAAAATGCAAGAAAAAAAAAAACATAAAAAACAGGCAAATTTGGAAAGTTTGGCAGCAACTAGCAGATCGATGTTTAGATATATATATATATATATATATATATAGGAGTATATCTATATATATATATAAATGTATGTAGGAAGTACAGAACTGTAAATATTGTATTTGTGTGCGTTTTGGAAAATTGGCAAAAAGCTAAATTGTTAGCGAGTATTTTAATTTTTTTAAAAAACATCGTTTGCGACCAGTCAGTCAAACGAGAAAAGTAAAATATATTATAATTAAAAATTACAACAAAAGACGAAGAAGAAGAAGACGAAGAAAACAAAAGAGAAGAAAAACAAAAGAATTGTGGTGTGATGTAGAACGAAGACTCGAAAACTTTAAAGAGCAAAATTATATTTCTATAAATTGTGTAAAAATTATGCAAAGCAGTAAAAAAAAGCAGCAGGCGAAGGAGGAGGATAGCAAAGCAAAAGTAAAAGTGGAAGCAGAAGCAGAAGCAGAAGCAGAAAGAAAGAAAAGCAGCAGGAAATTGCTTAGCAAACACTGGGGACAACAAACACAAACAAGATGGCAACAGGCAACAGGCAACAATAGCAAACAACAAACAAGTAAAAATCACAACAATTTACACAATAATAACAAGTTGGGAATTCAAAAAATAGACACCAGATTAATATGTTGAATGTACAAGAATTAAAAGTGAGCTATTTTATAAACAATATTCACAAATTTATTCACACAAAGCTGCCATCAACCAAAACAAAAACAAACATTCATAAATCCCTTTGTTGAAACATGATTGGATGCGATTGATTGATTGATTGATGAAATGCAAAACACAACAAAAAAAATATTTATATAAAAAATATAATTGGCAAACATTTTGCAGGCATATAATATGTGTATAATAAGTAAAGCAGAATTAAATTTTCTTTGTCAACCTAAGTATATAAAAACAAAAACACATGCAACAAAACAAAAGCGAAAGAAAAACCCAAAAAACAAAAAAAATCCAACCAACCAATAATAAACCCATATTAAATTTAAAGCAAAAACACAACCAAGCGAAACGAGAAACCAAAACAAAAACAAAAGCAAAAGCAAAAAACAATGAAATAACAGTAACAGTTGTGTGCAACAACCATAGCAAGAAGCAGAACATGCAACATACATTTTTAAGTACATATATATTAAAAACGATATTCAAAATAATGCTAATTTTAAATCATATTTAATGTGCGATCGAGCAAAAGCAACAACACAAACATTTTTCTGTTGACTCCAAAAAGTAGTTGAACAATTTCAATAAAACCATACCCAAATAAAATTACACACACACACACACACAACCACATTCACACACACACACCACCTAACAAAAAAAAAAAAAAAAAACAAACAGAAACAAAAACAAAAAAACAGTATAATCCACACCACCAGAAACAAAAAATAATAACGAACGAAATCCATCAAAGATCAGGCAAAAGATAAGCAAGAATTGCGAGCGAGAAACTAGGCATGAAGTTTTCATAATTTTTAATGAATTAACAACCAGATAAGGATGAAGAAGAGAAATCACAAGAAATTATATTATATAGTATATATATATAAATATATATATACACACATTAAATGGAGAATGGAGGATATCATGGACTGAGCGTATGTTAGAGAGAGAGAGCAAAGTGAAGCAACCGATACTAGGTTCTAGTTTTTAAGTTGAAACGTGAAAAAAGGCAAATTGTGAAAATGGCCACAAAAAAGGCTACAAGAAAAACAAAAAGAAAAACAAAAAATAAAAAATAAATAAATAAAAAAGCGCACGACACACAAATCAAGAAGTCGATGAAGAGGAATTTATGTTGAATATTTTTGAGACACACAAAGCAAAAAAAGCGAATACAAAGAAGGAAGAAGAAGAAGCATATGATGAAAGTAAGATGAATGAAACAAGTTAAGTTGTAAACAAAATACAAAGATTTCATTGAAGTTTTGGGTCTGTCCCAAAACACATGTGTTGTACATAGTTACATTTATAATTACGATATATATTTAATATATATATATATATATATATGTATATATATATATATATGTATAAATATATATATATGTATAATTACTCATTAACAAAATGAACGGAAAAAAAACAACAAACCTAAGAGTTAAGTCGATGAACGGTACAAGTGCAAAAAGAGAAAGAATTATTCAAAGAGAAAACAACAAAAAGATAAAAAATAAAATAAAATAAAAACCAAAAAACAAAAACAAAATGATATAATAAAGAAATGCTCTGCAATAGAAAAAAAGAACAAACAAAAACTACTTTCTTCAATCCAGCTTGCAAGACAATTAATTAATGGCAATTCGATTGATTTCAATTTTGATGTTTATATATTTTCAACTTTATTTTACATAATTTATTCAGTTAAATTATAATTTGTGTATAATATTTAATATAAACAGTTGCTTCTTGATTTGCTTGGTTTTTGGTCACTTTGCAATTCCAAATTGATGACATACTTTTTTGCTTCTAGATCTACTTATATTAATTACACAAGCATTGATTTCTCTTTACACTATTGAGTACAGATCGATCCTAGGAGGGGTTTAGTGGCTAGTCGTGTGTTAATACTAGAGTTGTGCAGAAACCTTGGCACATCTGGCTAACTAACAGCCCAAAATTTCCTGTTCACTTTCGCCACAAACGGCATCAGACTTAATCATCGGCTCCTCCTCGTCGTCCACCTCATCCTCGATTTGCTTCCAGCGCTTGGTGCGCTGCGTCAGTCGCGACGGATCGTGAATACGCGAGTGTCGCTTCAGATCACCATTCACCCGGAATTTCTTGTCGCAAACGGAGCACGAATAGGGCTTCTCACCCGTATGCACCTTGATGTGGGTCATCAGATAGGAGCTGGCCCGAAATGTCTTCTTACAGAACAGGCACGCGTAATTCTTTTCGCTCGTGTGGATTCGACGGTGCACAACCAGCGAGTATTTCCGGGAGAAACTCTTGCCACAGTATTCGCACATGTGCGCCTTTATCTCGCTGTGCCGCGAGATGATGTGCAACTTGAGATCGCCCCATTGTCGAAACTTGAAATCGCACTGTTCGCACTTAAACGGCCGGATGCCGGAGTCTGAGATAAAGAAACAAACAGAAATATTATAATTAAAATTGCAAATTAAGAGCATAATAGAATATGGCATAGCTGCGAGGATACTTAATCTTTGGCAACTTATTTCTAGTGGTAATTGACTCATTCTCAGTATGTTATTAGATTAGATCTCATCCGAGTTTCTTCTTGGCTTACTCACGTGTGCGTTCGTGTTGTTTGAGGGAACTGGGCGTGTAGAAGGAAGCCTGGCAGGTGGCACATTGATATGCACGCTCCTTGCTATGTGTGTGCTGATGATATTTGAGGGCGTTGTATGAATTGAAATCCCTGGCGCACTTATCGCAATGGAATTTTCGCTTTGTCGCCCCGTTGTTGTTGCTGGGATCATCGCTGGTGGACTTGTTGTCCAGCTCCAACAGATAGCTATCGGCATTGTCCTCATCTTCGATGACTGTGGCTGCTGGCGAGCTGGATGCAATGCTGCCCGCTGGCACACTGCTCTCCACATCCTCCAGCTTGAACGATTCGCTAATGATTAGCGGCGAGCGCTGCAGTTGCTCAATGGCCGAGCCCGAGTTGGGCGATGATGATGATGCATGCTCCGGCGAGGTAATCAATAGCGTCTGTTCATTGCCATTGCAATTGGATTGGATGGCATTGAATGCCGCGGCCGCAATATAGTTCTTCTTGTGTCCCATTTCCAGTTTGGGATGCGCCACCGATTGCTGCTGCTGCTGCTGCTGCCCATCCGGCTTATTGAGAAAACTGAGCGTCATTTGTTGCTCCGGTTGCGTTTTGAGCAGCGGATCCACTTCTGTGCTTACTGTTGATGTGGTTGTCGCTGATTGCGGTGGTTGTGGTTGTGCTGGTGTTGGTGGTTCACCTGGCAGCAGCAGACCGGAGAATCCAATATCACTGAAATTGTTATTAAACCAAGGCGCACGCATGCCACTTGTGGTCAGCTCCAGATCGACCAGCTCATCGCAGGTATCCTCTATGGAGACCTTATCGACCACATCGCGCATACCACCGAGCATATCCTCGGGATCACTGAACTCAACATCGTCCACAGCAACGGCCACATCATGCGAGGCGGAGACAGTTGACGCATTTGGGGCAACTACTGGCGTCAGTTTGCCATCGCTGGCTTTGTTGTGCATGGACATCGCATCCGAATGTATGACCATATTGACGCTTACATCATTCACAACATCATCATCGTCATCGTCATCATGCACATGATGATGGCTGATGTTGTGAAAGTTCTCAAAGTTTAGCTGCACATCGTGAAAGACCTGTTACAATAAAATACATAATTCAATTATATTTTTCTATTTAAATGAGATGAAATTAATGTTGGATGAGTAAATTATTGTATTTTTATATTTAAATTAAAGCAAATGAACAAATTATATTATTGTTTTACTTTATTATATTTTGTTAATTTATTTGATTTTATAGTTTTCCATTTAATTATGCCTGGCTTACCTTGTCCTGTGTTGATAAGCCGCACATATCCAGTGGCTCCTTTTGATGCTGCTGCTGTTGTTGATGCTGCTGCTGCTGTTGTTGCTGCTGTTGCTGTTGTTGTGGCACATCGAGACGCTGCTCGAGATCATGCACGGGATCATAGTGCTGCTTGAGATGTGCATAAAATTCGATTTGTGTTTGAACCGCATAGCCGCAGATTTCGCAGCTATAGTTGGCCACCTGCTGCACCGTTGGCTGCACCACCTGTTGTTGCACCTGATGCACATGATGCTTGTGCTGCTGATTTTGCTCCAAGTCCGCCGTGTCCATGCTGCACATCGAACCCTTCAGTTTGCGCGAGATGCGCTTCTTGTGCGGCAACACTTTGCGGGCATTGATTGTGCACGCATTGTGCGCATAGAGAAAATCCTCATCCTCCAGCGCATTGGACACATCGATGGGCACCGTTGGCTCAATCGCCAATGCCGGAAATGCTGGTTGTGGCACCTGCTGCTGTCCTTGCTGTGCCACCACATCGCCGGCGCTGCCCGTTTCGCCCGTTGTCCTCTCTGTTCCACGATCGAGGAAGCTGCTGTTGATAGTGAGAAATTCCACATCCGTTTCCTTGTCAGACACCTTTGGTCCGCCGCCTACCTCCTCCTCCTCGTCCACGCCGCCGCCGACAACGTGTTTGTTGACAAACTGAAAAATTGTATTGGTGAAATTGAGTTCCGGCGGCGAGCCAGCTGTGGCGCCATGTCCGCTTGTGCTGAGATTGGTGGGTCCTTCGGCTTTGGGAAATACGCCAGTGTGATCCATTAGATCCATCATAAAGTTATTGTGCATCAGCTCCGTCGCCAGCAGCGTCTGCAATTGATATGTTATTATTGCCATGCCATGCCGTTTACAGTTGTTACATTCGCTTACGTGGTCGATGTACTGTTCGGCGTCCACTTCTTTGCGCTCCATTTTGTTCGATTCACACACAAATTCATTAAAAATAAAAAGCAACTTTGAACTTGGGCAAAGAAAATCTAAATTGCAGAAATTTAACAGCTGTTCCAGAATATTGATTAGAGATGAGCGCGTGTCGTAAAACGATAGATCAAACTCGATAGTATTGCAAGTACAATTCTTACTTATCGATAGCTATAAATTTTAACTTGGCAGCACTTTTTGGGAGCGCAATTTAAATGTGTATGGCTGTAACTGAAAAAATATTATGATTTCAATGCTGGATTAGCGACATAAAAGGAAAAACTAGAATTAATTTAAAGTACAATTTATTTGGCACCGCTTGAAAAAGTAAGAAGAATTATTTTATATATTAATACGGAACACAGAAAGCGGGTTCATTTACAGATGATTTTAAGTCAATAATAATAATACGTAAATTACCTAAAAAATAAAAATATAATGGTTCATAATAGCTATGTATAATTTACAGTAGTTTTCTCGAAATTGTACGTAAAAAATGTTTTGAAATTTTAATTTTACATACATAGCAATTGGTTGAGGATTAAACAGTATTTGAAATTTAATGATTATTAAAAGTAAGGTTAAAAGTACAAATATTACTCTACGAAAATTATAAAGACTTTCTGTCCTTATATCCAATTTGCTTAAAACTATCCAACTACACTGAAGAAACCACAGAGAAAACCACTTCAGAAACGAGCGCACATTAAGCCAATTGGTGGCAACATAAAAATCAAACAACAAACATAACAATAAACATTCCAATTCATTTACAAATTAACACTTCATATATTTTACACGCTAAAAGTGTCAGCGTCAGCATATTGTTTATATGCATTATGAGGGAGCACCCCTCATCCCCCGCTTCCCCCTCATCCCTCAGCCTGCCCCGCTTGCTCCTCGTACAGCTGCCAAACTCCATATGGTTGCAAACAGGAAGCTAATCCTGCGCTGTGATATATCAACATATTTATGGTAAATGGATCAGAGGGCTTAGCTCACAAATTGAGCTCAGTGGTTGCTTGCCATATGGTTGGTATTTTTAGATGGGGCGAACCGATTAAGTTTTATGTACTTTTCGTATTTTTTTCTTTTTTCTTGAGACTTTATGTGACGGCAGCGGCTGTTTAATATTTGGCATAAGTCTTTAATGTTTAATAAACAATTATTAGACAATATACATACATTTATGTGGGTGCTGTGGTGTAAATCTTTTGATCTGCTTCGCCCATATACAGCTGGAGGATGGGGCATGGGGCATGGGGCATGGTGCATACAAATAAATAAAATACACGGCGCGACGCGGCATCTTGTTTGGATGAAAAAAGCATCGAGAACTGAGTGCCGAGAATGGAAATTACTATGTATTGAATAGAATGTTGTGCCAAGCAATTACGCATCTGAATTCATACGAATCATAACAATAACAGATCCAAATCCATCATTCTCACCAACTCGGAACGCCTCCAAAACTGTTTGACATGCAATTCCGGGCAACAATTCAAGTGGCAGATACTATTTTCTTTCTCTTTTTTTTTTTTGTATATATTTATGGATATCGGTTCGGTATTATCGCCTTTGATGTGCATTAAGTTGATGCCGCTGCTGACTGAGCAATGACTTTTGCATTAAGTAGTCATTTAAAGGTGTCAGAATTCTTAAATAATGCCTCAATCGAGTCCTAGCCGAATCCAATAACAATTACAAATCAATTCTGCTAAAAATTTGATTTTTTGAATCTAAAAATTGTTGTTTTTTGCAATTGTATTATTTAATAATTGATTTGAAAATATATTCATAAATATATTATTTACATTTCATTTGTTTGCAAACATTTTTTTTTCTGTTTACCTCAATAAATTGGGGAGCTAAAATTTAGTTTATTGCTCATAAACTATTTTTTGACTATCTTTTCGCATTTCTATAATTAAAAATTGGTCTGAAAATGTATTCATAAATATTATTTACATTTTCTGTTTACTTCAACAAATTTTATGATTTCGATTATTATACACAAACTGTTTATGGTTATTTTTCTAGCTATCCAATTAGTTAATCCAATAATTCGCAGATGTTTTGCTGTTTATTTTTATTATTCTTCTTTTTTTTTTGGTTGCTTTTCAGTCTTTCAACATTTTTCAATATTATCTTTTCATTAGAGTAATGCAAATAGATATTGGAAATTAGTAAACGCCTTACCAAAAATTGCTACCTGATCAACTGAAAACCTTCGAGCAGCTCTCCGATTTTCAGTTTGTTTATTTTGCTTGGGTTTCGGACATTTTTGTTTTGTGGTCTGCCAAAAAAAAAAAAAAAAAACGAAGAAGGTGTTTGCCAGCGAGTTGAGTTTGTTTTTGGTTTGGCTCAATGGGAATCTATATAAATAAATAATATGAATACAAATATTTTCAACAAATATGTAAAGTCAATATTTATGATAGAGCTTCCCTATTTTGGTCTGAGCAAATTTACAAAATTAAACAGCCAGGGATAAAATGATTTTTCCTATTTGTGATATTCCTTTATGGACCACCTGCACTTCCTTATAGAGAATGTAGAAATGTATTCAAACGAATAATGATTGAATAGAGTTGGCCTCACTATAATAAAAACTCAGCAGAAATCGACTTAAACTTTCATTTGCAATTAAAGCCTAAGTTTGCTGTTATGCCAAATAAAAACAATAAATTCGTTACGCTGAAGAGGGTTGCTTGCTTTCGATTGGCAACCTAACTTAGCCAACTAGGCGAAAACTACAAGTTTCATTTGTTATTTTTTTGTTTCACACACATTTACCAAATTTGCTGTACAATTTCCGTCTGCTCGTTAGAAAGTTAGCACAATAAAACATATTAAGAAAGGAAAAAAAAACAAAAGAAAACTGTGGCTGGCAACTTTTTGTATATGTTTTTTTATGCTTTCGCTTTGGCTGCAGACAATACATAATGACATTATTATTATAAGCGTGCTTTTTTGTGGATGCAACAAGAGCAGCATGTAGCGAATAAAAAACGAAAAACAACAAATTAAACAAGAAAATATAATAGAGAATAGATGGCATAGGGGTGGCAGGTGGCAGGACTTGCGGAGCGGACCGCCAAAGAAGCGTGTGGCAGGAAGCAGCAGTGGAAGTGTTGCAAGTGCCTTCTTTTGTTCTTCGTCACGTTCTGCGGTGCCAAGTAAAATCCACCAGCGAACATACATTCACTATATAGTCCTATATAGTGCTGCTATCGATGCGCCTCAAAGAGGAAACGGAAACAGTCACAATAACAACAACCAGTGGGGGTAGCTGGTGGGTTGGCTGCCTTCAAGAGCTATTCGATCCGTTGGAGAGTTTATTCTAAAATTTTTGCTTTTGCCCCACTCGAGTTGCTTGGCTTGCGGGCACAAATTACAAAACAAAAGCTGTAAAATTTGCAACAAAAATGCAAAAACAAACAAGCAACAAAAATATGACGGGGAGTGGGGGGAGGGCGGCGTTGCTGTTGGTGCTGCTGCTGCATAAATATTGTCAACAACAACAGCTTTGCCTCCCTTTTTCGATGTATATATTTTTTTGTTTTTAGCCCTTGGGCTGTGCTTCAGCATCGTTTTTGTGGCACACGTTTTTTATTTGCTGCTCTTCTGTTTCATAATTTTGTGCGCATCTCAGCGAAAAATCTGTTGACGCAATTGTCACGTGCTGTGTTGTTTTTTCTTCCTTTTTATTGTTGTTGTTTTCCTCTCAGCTTTCGTCCTGGCAAAGGATGTGCTGGCGGGCAAGGCACGCGCGCTGTTCGCATAGTTTCTCCCTCTTCCTTACTCTCTCTCTCTCTCTCTCTCTCTCTGTCTCCATCCCTCTCTCTCTCTCTCCCACACTCTCTGTCAGTTGCACCATGTCTCGTGCCACAAGTGCCACTCGTAAGTGTCGGTCGCATTGCGACGGCAAACCAAGTGGCGTCTCTACTTTCCCTAATCAGATCTAACCAGAACATATATGGCTTGGAAAAGCGCATTTTGTGTTTGGAGTACAGTTTTGAAGTATGCTGGCGAACAGCTAAGAGGAACTAGTAATCCATAATAATTATGCCTGAAAAGATAATACAACATCAGTCCGCACTTTGTACTTAATCATCAATAAAGCTTTTTAAGGCTGTGTGGAGCACTTTTTCCATATATGTTTGGGAACAGCTAAAGAAATCCATAATCCATAATATATATGATATGACAAGATAATATCCTATACCACAAGATCAGACTGCATCTTGTGCTTTTTTTTTCCACTGCGAGTTGTTTATATTTTTCTTCTAGTTAAAGCTTTACAGTTCCTAGAAATCCGCTTACAACACTTCAATATCCAACAACTTTGTCAAAGTAATAAGCAAAGAATGCAAGATACTCTTTACTTTGATCATTCTGTGAAGCGGAATTTTTTGAAATATTTGGAGTGTGTATAAAGCTTTTGAGATCTTAGAAATTAGCTTTCAATACTTTAATATCCTACAAGTTTGTTAAATTATTAAGAAGACTTCAAGTCTCCAGTTTTGTGAAGAAAAAATTGATTTTTAAATATTTTCTTCGCAATCATTTTTTGATTATTATTTTAAAACCTAGAATAATATTACATTTTAATTTTACATCTTGAGCTAACATATTTAAATATTTTTATCAATATATTTTATATATTTGAGACAGATTCTTGTTAGAAAAGTAATTGCTTAATTTCAATATTCGTTTAATGCATTTGTTTATTGTTGGTTTCACAAAATATTTTAGCACTTGGCAATTAAATGGGACTGGAATATCTCAACGGATATTTGGGATCATTAAACTCGGTTCCACCCTGCTCACTCCCTGATAAGTCAAAGTCTATGAGCACACGCCCTTGCAGCTCCACCTTTTTGCCAATCTATCAAATACAAAAGTATATTTCAACATTTGTTGACTCACGCGAAGGCCAAACACCCCAATTCGAATCGGATCGAAACGAATGAAAGGCAATGCAATATTATATGTATATAAATATATATATATATAGTCTAGTGATTTCCGTTTGCCGACTTTGATATAACTGATTTGCGAGCGATAGTTTTCACATGTTTTTGTTCGAGCATTAATTCCATTTAAATGATTTCCACTTTATTTGGCTGCCTGGCTGTGGTGCACACATTCGAGCATTGCACGTAATCAAGTGGAAATGAATTTGACCAACACAAGAGGTTTTATTATTTCTTTTTGTATTTACTTTTTTTTTTTTGAATACCCTGTTACCTGTATAGGTGTTGTGTTGTTTAATACGTGGGTATTTTGATGATGGGCACGAGTATGTAACGTGCAGAAGAAGTCATTAAAAGTTTCTAGAAGAATGTGAAATACATTCCAAGCTATGAATATTCCACAAAGTATTTGATATTTTTAAAAGTAATATATTACAAATAAAAGCTAGGCAAATAAATGTATGAATATGAATATGTTTTTGTTATATCAAAGCTTTACTTTTGGAGCAACCATTTTATTGTAGATAAGCATTAACAATCGGTATTTTCTATCCTAATCCGCTCTTGGTTTCCTTGAATAACTATGTCTATAAGAGCTACAGATATATGCTATACATACATAGTATATTTTCATACTTAATAATTAAATGGTTTTAATACTTAAAAGAACTCCACTTCAAGTCTAGATCAAAGGAAATTATAGATTTAAAATTAAAATAACTTGACTGCCTATAACTATTTTCTGTATAGGGTAACTTCTAGTCGAACACTCGTAAATATAGCATTCCTATGTCATTTTTTATTTCAATATTTGCATTGGTTTTTTGTGCCGAGTGCGATTCTTTTTTTGCGGTGCCCCATTAAAAACTGATTTGCCCAGGGCCACTGAGCTGTGAAAACCCCGACAGCATTTTTACTACGACCACAGTTGATAGAGCCCCTAAAGCTGCTGCTGCTGCTGATGCTGATGCTGATCAGATGATGACTGTGACCAAACAACGCGACAGGATCCGCAGCGTGCAGTTTTCAGTTTTCAGTTTTCTGTTTTCTGTTTTGGGCAAGGTCAAATGCTGGCCACAAATCGCGGGGCAAGAACTCAATGTCAAACTTTTAAAATTGGGCGCTAAATGCAATTGGGATTAATGGTTAACCCACAACGGCCAAAATATGCCATTTACGTTGGCCACATCGATTGGCCCGTCAAGGACACTACTTGACTTGTTGCAGTCAGCACAGGGCTCAAGGACGAATCAGTTGCAAGCCAGCAGCTGAATTTTAGTCGTGTCCTGTTTTGGCCTGCTGACTGTCGTCAACAGCGTTTCCACAGCGGGCGCAATGTCCTTTCACGACTCATCAGCATCCTGCCGCGTGCGTCTCTTGCTGTGGATCTATTCTGGCTGGTCGTCCTTTCGTCGTCTCTGTCTCATCCTGCCTCCCTCTGGTGCGCTGCTGGTGCAAATCGTTGCCATTTAACACAAACCTTCTGTTGCTGTTGCCAGCATTGCTGCTGCTGTTGTTGTCCTGCCAGCAGCCAAAACAATACACCAACTTTCTGATTTCCAATTCAAATATGTAGTTGCCAAAAACTAAACACCTGAGGCTAAACACACACACACACACACACACACACACACATTTGGTCCTTGGCTCTAACAAACTTAATTTCCAACACAGTTTGAAGCAATTTCAATTCATGCAACAAGTTTCCCAACTTCTACACTCAAAATATTCAATGCCACTGAAATGAAATAAAAGATTTCAGCTACTGGAAAAAATGTATCTTACGTTTGGAATTTACTTAGATTAAGGAGATTATTTAAGATACTTTTATTAAAATGAAGTGCTTTGAGACACATATAAATAAAAGAGAGAATTAATAAAATATAATTGTTATAAATGTTGTTAATCATTTCTTGTCTTAAATATTTTTTAAAATTAGCAAAATCAATGCTTAAAAGTGTAGTGTTCTTAAAGTACTCTTTGTTAGATACACTTTTTTTTTGAGTGTACTCAAACTGTCTTTGATCTATTGTCGGCATTTGTAATTCGAGTGAGTCGCTTGTGTTCTGGCAGCGCAACGCAACCACAAAGTTGGAGACGTCTCAAGTGCTTGGGTGTTTTGTAATTAACCGACATTCGAACACATCTTCGCACACACAACTTCAGGTTGCATACTCAATCCCAAAACCCAATCCAAATACCAAATACCAAATCCCATTTCGCGTTCCACTCCACGCCTAAACACTTCACTTGTCGCATGTGTTTCGTCTCCGGCTGCTGGTGTCGGATTTCCAACATTAGCTACAAACTGGCAGGCGGCGCCGTTGTCCCCCTCTCTCTCTATATCTTTCTCCCTCTCTCTCGTATCGTTTTGCTTGTGAGTGGAGCACACGGAACCGCCCCCTTGCCGCAGTCTCCTGGCGTTAATGAGAAAGTGTCACTGATTTGACATCTGTCGTCAGCGCCTGCGCCGGCTAAAGACCAAAAAGATTCTTTCAACTTGTCATTATGTCAGCGCGGATGGGGTGGCGAGGTGTGATCCCAGTGATCCCAACAACCAAAAGGATTGAACTACTTCTTTTCGCTTCTTTGATGATAAATTGAATGTTGGCACACAACACTCAAATGGCTGACACAGTTTTTGATAACATCGGAAATGGGCGTGTTATTTTAAGAGACAGTAATTATATTGATGAAACTCTTTCTGTATTTAATTATTTTTTGTTAATCCTTATTTATCCAATCCAATTAAAATTTCACTATTAGAAAAACATCTTGAGTTTTATATAAATTCAAACTGATTCAAGTATTTTGTTGTCCCAGAATCAAGTGCATTTCACAGCTTAAGTTACAATGAATGACAGGATCTCCCAATACCAATACAATCGGATTGCCATGATTTCCATGACAAAATCCCATCTGCCGAATTCAGCTAGAAAGAAATCCACCAACTATAAAGTGACAATTTAAGCTTTGAAAGACCCGTCAGCTATTAGCCCAATGAGATACTTTTCATTGTTTGTGGATTGGGCATCGCGTGATTTTCGTCTAATCTAGTGATTTGTAGAGAAATTGACAACATTATCGGGCATTAGCAGGCGGCAAAGATGACAACCGCCGCACAGTGAGACTAGGACAGCATAAAGGACATCGAACACGAGATCGATGCATTGTTGCCAACGTGCCGAAAGATGAGACAAAGCTGTTAGCGCAATAAAAGCAAAAATGTCACCTGAAAAATGCAGCCGTTCCCAAAAAAAAAAAAAAACAAAACAGAAAAAAGACAACAAGAGAGCAAATGGTGGAAAAGGACCTCAAAGAAAAGAAGCCACATTTGCCAGATCGGTTGACTTTGAAGGCATTGTTTTTAGAAAACACGTTATCACATTGTCGGCACAAGAAAGCAGCCGCAAGCCGAACATCTCAATTAAAACGTGGAGGAGAGAAGTCTCCCTCTCCCCTATTATGCTGCCCTCTCTCCCTCTCTCTCGTCCTCGCTCTCTCTCTCTCGCTCTCTCTTTCTCTATAGAGACATCAAGCTGAGGATCTGGCGATGACTAACGCAAATGAAAACCGTATTGTGCACGTTGCGCACCGCAGCGGGTGTCCTTGATTTATGCATTGCTCTGATCCTTGATCCTGGCGCGCCCAGCACACGCAATCAAAAACAAGAAAGCAGAGAATTATGAAGCACACCGAAGATTATATGTCCTTGAATTATTTCTTCTATTTATATAAATGATATACCTAATATAAAATATGGTTGTCCGATGAGAACAACTTCCAATAAATCTGATGAATTTTGCTAAGATATTTTAGAGAAATATCGTGTAAATTTACTATTGTTTATAAAGTAGAGTAATCCGAAAGACTTTGATCTATATATAATATATGATATATAATCCATGTCAAGTTTTATTCAGATAGATAAGTAAATAGTTTGGATAGACGAACTATGCTTTTTATATAAACAACTTAAGGATTCAAAATTGTTACACACTGCACAACAAAATTAGCTTACCCGCAGCGAGGGCATCAAAAAGACAGAAACGAGAGAGAGAGAGAGAGAGAGAGAGAGAGAGGGAGAGAGAGAGAGGGAAACCAGAGAAATCAATACAAATCACAACAGCGCGTGCAAAATGTTTGAGCACAGGATCAAAGAGCTATGCAGCGAGGGGGAAGCAGGGGATATAATATTAAAAACTGGCCTGATCGACGGACTTGATCCATAAGCCAACAACAAACGAGCTCCGCCAAGAACAATAACAACAACACTAACAAAAACACAACCCAAATAAAGAAGAAGAAGAAGAAGCATAAGCGGATTGTTAGCAACGTTTTCGGGTTTCTGCTTTTTATTTTAATAGTCTTAAAGAATTTTCGGTTTTTGGCCTTATTGAAATGAGCAACGTGGCTTGTTATTGTTGTTCACTCTGTGTGTGTGTGTGTGTAATTGTGTGTGCGTGTGTGTGTGTGTGTGGACGTGTTAACACAGCAATTAACTTTAACAGTCAATTTATGCATCAACAGGATGTGGCAGGACAACTGAAGCAACAGCTGCTCCGATTGTTGTATGCAGTAATCAGCAGGTTTTATGAAGGTTTACAGAGGCTGCCAAACAGATCAAGGCCAAACTGTGTTCGATGCTGTTTAGCCAAACAAAAGATCATTTGCATAGGCATTGTAAATAAAGATAATTTTTTGTGTGCAAACTGAGCATGGCAAATATATCAATTCGAAAATGCGAACGAATGATAAAATATATACAAAATGAAAAATCAGTGGAATTAGAGAATGAGAATGAAAAACTGCAAAATTAGTGAAAAATTCATTTTCTATATTTAAAAGTAGTTTGGAAAAGTGGTCTACAATCATTTTTCAATATTTTTTAAAACTGCATAAAATTTACTTATTTAGTTTATGACAGATTCAAAGTTGTTATCAGTCGTATAAAGATTAGAACTAATGCGAAAGAATAATGTCTAAGAATAATAATAAAGAGGTTTTCTCTTCTTTCAGTTGTTCAAAAATTGGTTATATTTTAGTAACAAAAATGAATTGAAGATTGAACTAGGAAACTATATAAGCTAGCAATATGCTTCTTTTTTTATGAACTGCACTCGCTTTAAGTAGTTATGTGCGGTATTTGAGGGAGAGCAGCTGCATGGCCATGCCTAACTATGTAGTTCGAACTGTGACACATAAACCACTCAGTAAGGACTTTATGGCTGCTGGAACAATGCTGGCTAACAACCGCATTAGGGTGGCCCATAAAATGCAAGACAGCGCGCATAAGCGTTCCAGCCATAAAACTGACAACACCCACTGTAACTGATCGCGCTACCACTGAAAAAGAAAAAAAACCAATAACAAAAATCAAAAAAAAAAATTGCAGTGCAACTTATTGATTAAGTTGTACAAGGATAACATATGCCAGACAGGATGCAGGAGCGCGTTGATCGAATTATAATGGCAACTGGTTGCCGGTTGTTGGTTGTCGGTTTTTCTCGCCGGCTGACTGACTATCTGAGTTAAATTGATTCGTCACACAGATTTCGATACATTAAATGCAATCATTTGACAACAGGACGAAAATATTTTCATCCATTGTGTCCCAACAATGCAGCAAAAACAACAACGCACAAAATGTCTGTTGCTCTGCTCGGGTTCGATTTCAGTTTACTGTTCACTTCTCTCGACTCCCCCCCAAAGCGTAACAAATTCCACTGATGAGGATATATACACGCTGACTCCTTATTCTCTTCGCTCTCTCTCTCTCTCATTGCATCCCTTTGTGTGCGTATTGTCTATGGGTGACTCTGTGTGCAGGGTATAACGCCTGGGAGCCGGCGATAATTGCTCGTTAGTAGCAAACATTTCCATTACGATCTGCTGCGTATGGAGTAAGATGTCTGCCTGAAGATCTGTTAATCTGAGAAATAAATTAAATGTGCTTGGTTTGAAACTGCAAATTGTGTAAATTTCCCCTTTGATTCTTAGTTACAAGAGAAGTTGAAAAACAAAGCAAAGCTACATAAAAAGATGGTTCTATATTAAAGATAAAATAGAAAAATTGTTAATTATGATCATGAATAATTATATGCATTTTTAAATGAGTTGTTGTAGCTTATTGTTTTATTCTGATTTATCACCACATTTAAAATATTTAGTTTAGGTAAATTGCGGATTTTTAGTCCTGACATAAATATCGTTATACAAATCAGGGTTTCATTTAAAGTATCTTTTGTTGATTAACAGCCTTGGAGCAAACCGGTGTCTTAGTTTAATCTGGTTTCTTGGGTAGATAAGCATAATTTGTATGATGAAATTTAAGCTTTTCTTTTTCGCACTCGTAAGTAAGATACAGTTAGTTAGTTATCGGATTTTCCATATGTGATTGCATGGCATGTTGAAAAACTTAACAAAAATCAACTGCTGAACACATGCAGCTCATGTGGAGTAGCCGTCCAAGTAGCATTTCAACGAGATCAAACGAAGCGAGAAACTACCAAAAACAAAAGCCAAGATGTCGAACAAAAGACAACAACAACAATAATAAAAACAGTGAAATACTTGGACAAGTGGCCTTTGTTTGGAGGCACTTGCTCGACAAATCAAATTTGAGCATGCTACACACATATATATATATATATATAGATATATTTATATGTATATGAGTATATTTTAGATGTTGTTTTATGGCATTTGTTTTTGCAGGAACAATTGAGAAAATAAATCGACCGAAAGTCAAGTAGAGACAATGAAGACGTCAGCGCTGTGGGTTATTAGAGAGAGTGAGAGAGAGCGAGAGAGAGAGGACGTCTTCATCTTCAGCTGGTTCTTCGTCTTCTGCGTGCCGCAGTCGGCAAAGCACTTTGATATCTAAGACAACTTGACAAAACAATCAAAGCAACGCCAGCAGCACGCACAAACCAACAACCAGCAACAACCAACAACCAACAACCAACAACAACAAGAACAACAACAACAGCACATGTTCAAATGACTGTCGATTAATTTGCGCCATAGTTTACAACTACTGTTATTGTACTTGTTGTACTTGTAGTTGTACTTGTTGTCTTTTTTGCCCAAAATATTGTGTACGTGTACAGCAACAATAGAGCGGAGAGTTTGATGAACAAATATTTAGAAGGAACTGCCATGGATAGCCCGAAGTTAGAATACCCTTTGCTGCTAGCTAAATTCTGATCATTATTGATACTTTTCATTTTAAATATTGAGTTTGATTTAATTTAATTGTTCGATATTTATCAGTTATGTATTTCCCTTAAGCACATCGATTTAATTTCTTCTTTTTTTATGTTTACCATTAAGAAGAGTTTTTAAATTTTGAGGAAGTTGTCTTGGGATTATTATATTTATATTATATTATATTTATATTTAGACCACACTATATGTCTAACAAACTATTAGGAGTATTAAATGAATATAATTTGTAAATACAAACTCTATGGCTTCAGGGATGTCAAAAATGACACACTTGACAGCAGAATGAGAATACCCTTTGCTAGGGCATGAAGATGAGAGAAGAAGAAGCTGAATAAGGAAAAAGTAGGCAGCGCACTTTGACGCAGTAGTCCAATTGCCGATGATAATGATGCACTCAGTCGGCAAACTTGAAAAGAGCGGAGTGAAAGAAACCAAACCAAAACCTAAAAGACTCGTCCCCGACGCTCATCGGCTGTGGCGGAGGAGGCTGAGGGATAAATGTAGATTTGAACGCCTCGAATTTTCATTTCTCTTTTGTGGCCAAAGCGGCTTCTCTTTTTTTTTTTTTTTTTTTTGTTCTTGTTGTTGTTGTTGTTTTTCATCCACAATTTCTTTTCTTTGATTTTTTACTCGGCGTGGGCAGAGTTCAACTAATTGAGTTGGGAATTTTTCGCAAAATGCCATGACCAGCGGTCGTTGGTCTTCAAAAGACTGTGCCGCTGGCTGCCAACTGCAACTGCCACAGAAAAACTGCAGCTAAGCATGTTGCAACCATGACTATTCGACTTTAACCTCCAGAGTCAAACTGTGGGCGATGGCTCCTTCTATGTTCTCTGTTCTATGTCTAGTGTATGTGTGTGTGTGTGCATCCTGATCCTGGCGCATTTTGACAGCCGCGACAAAACTAATTGATTTCAAAACAGCATAAAGCCGACAGCATCCTCAAAATGCTCGCCCACACAAGCAAATGCATCAGCTGCAGCCAAAAAAGATCTCACTGCGAAAACTGTATTAGAAGTATTTTTTGCAATGAAAGACTAATTTGAGATTATTAATTCTTTAACTATTTTTTATATCTTACTCTAACAGTCAATTCTTTTTGGTTATGGAAAATATAATTCATTTTTGAATGTAAGTCTCTTAAATTGTATATTAATCCTTATATTGTTTCTGACAAATACTTATTTTATTTAATGATATATAATCAATATTTTAATCTTTTAAATTGTATATCCTTTCTTACTAAATTTGAATCAGTAAGTTCTTGGATTGAATACTCTTTCGTCAGTAAATTGTTGCCGCCTCATCTAGTGTTAATTCAGGAATATTATTTATTCTGTATTTATATTTGTCCTCGACAGTTTATCTGGCCTCTTTTAAGCTTGAAATCAAACTTTTTATAATATTTTTTCAACATTTTTTTCTATATTTTCGTAACAACAACATCTTGCAAATATTTGAAAAAGTTCTCAACAATATGTCGAGCATAAGAGTCCGTTAAATTTCAGTAATCAGCACTTCACAGCACATTTTTACAACCTGGTGAGAATGGGCGACATAGTTGAGATTTGCATGGTTAGTTATCAAGGCGTAACTGTTCGTTGTTTAGTTGGGTCTTTGACGTCGGAGTCAGTTACAGTTACTGATTGGTGATCAGCGTTTGCTCCACGCTGACAGGACATGATGCGGCCGCCTGTTGGGTGACATTATGGTTTCATTGCCAGACCACACTTAGGCGATAGCTTCACGCCTGAGATGCATTTACAATGCATCGAGAGCGGAAGAGACATTGACCAAATTCCACGTAGATATATGCAAACAATATGCATGTCATTTTCAATTAACGCCACAAGATTCGCTCGGGGGGGAGACTTCGTCCCCCTTTCGTTACGCCGCTGGAGTTCATTGAGGCTCATAATTGATCGTAATGTGCGAGGGCCTGTCAACAGTCTTCTTGCCCGTCAACAGCAGGACACACAGAGGACTCTCTCGCTCTCTCTATCTCTCTGTCTCTGCGTGTCCTCTGATAAAGCAGGACATTTTACATTTGTCGCGCTCGCACTTCGTGTGCCTTTTTGTCCCACTGTGCCTGCGAAAAGGAAGAAGCAGAACACAATGCACATGATCGATCGCTGGTGTGTGGGCCAGCCTGGCCAGGACCTTTTTTAATTCGGTATGCATCGCGTGCAAAGATCCTTACCCCTGCAGCAATATATATATATATATATATATATATATATATATATATATATATGTGTGTATTTTATATATCACCCGTTGTCGGCCATAGCCCCGCAAATCTATTTGCTTTATTGATAAATCGCTAGATTTGAATGAATCCTGGTCTTAACTTCTAGGTATATCGGCAGCTTTATGGCCTGGCTTTATGACCCGGCTTTTATAGTACAAGTTTATAGCAAGTAGGTAGCTCTTTTCAATTTGTGACATTTCCTGTTCACACATTTTTGACAGCTTCTAACTTGACAAGCAACAAGTCGCTGAATCTTATCTATTTCATATGAAGATTGCACTTTATTGTTATTATTTTTATTTATTTATTTATAGGATTTAATTGTACTCATTATCGCTGAGATATGTTAAGCTAAAATAGTTTTCTATCCATGTAAATCATTATTTAAATCATGAAAAACGTTTTTATTAATCATTTATTGCTACAATAAAAGACAACAAAATAGTAAAGTGAAGTCAAAGTTTAAAATTTCTTCATTTATTGACTAGCTCATCTAACAATTATATTCTTTGGCTCTCAATATATTGATTTCAAAATAAAACTATAAGTATGATTAGTTTTTTTAATTTATCCAAGATAAAACTTAAACTTAAGGAAATTATTATATCGTCAATATTACTGTATTATTTGTATCTCCTTGGATCTTAATTCAACAATCCCAAATATTTATGTAATCCATGCACTCTTCCAAATACTTAGTTGTGTTATTATTATTACAGTCTTCAATTAGAACTCCTCTCTCAAAGCCCTTCTCAAATCTTACAAACGTCAGAAAGTAAAACCAGACTGAGCTTACTTTTAAGTAAGTTTTGTGGCATGGCAACTGTTTACTTGGATCCATTCGGCATATCAAATATGAAACTCAATTCCTGGCTCCGGCCCATCGCGAATTCCCGAGAAGCGCGCGATTTACAAAATCTGCTGCGAAAGTGAACTAAATCCGTGGCTGGGCATGCTTAACCCTTTAGTTGCAAGCGGGCCGGATTACCTGCCACTTGAGCTCCATTGAGCTGTTGCAAATCAGCGCAAATCAGCCAAAAATTGTTAAGCCAATGTGGATTGTCAAGTAATCCTGGAGAGCGACATCGAAAATCCCAGCAACTGAAACTGAAACTGAACTAATTGCTCGAGTGGATTAAGCAAATCATATTCCACGAATTTCTTCTATTTTTGATTAAAGCGTTGTTCGCTTCTGTTGTTGTTGTCGCTGTTATTTTGTAGTTTGCACCAATTAACTGGGCAATATGCCACATCAAAACAAGGAGCTAGGGGGGGAGAGAGAGAGAGAGAGAGAGAGAGTGAGAGAGAGAGAGAGAGAGTGATATGAATCAACAGTAAAACGCCTATAAGGGGCGAGTGGCGCACAACCCCTGTTTGGATTGGATGTAATGGATATTTTGACGCCGATGCATGCAAAGGGCTGCAAATAAACATCCACAAGTTCCAAAACACGCGCAACGCCAACAAAAACAAACAGAGACTGTGTGTGTGTGTGTGTGTGTGGATGGCAAGTGGAACAAAATGGTCAAATGCCAAACCCGTTTCGAGCGAGAGGCGGAGTCTCTATGCGAGCTGCCTGCGTCTACCTAAACGAACGACGTATGCTCGCCCTCTCGCTCTCTCTCGCCCTCTCGCTCTCTCTCGCTCGTTCGCTCGCTCGTTCGCTCTCTCGCAATGGGGGTTAGTTGTCGTTGTGTGTGTGTGTGCGCGCTCTCAGCAGTGAGACGCGTGCGTATAAATAGCTCGCCTCGCTGCTGTGGAGAGTCAGTATTGAGTTACGCTTCGCAACGTGCACAGCTAAAACAGTTATTCAGTCGTGTATCTGTTTCAATTCAATTAAAAAAGAAAGACTTTTGCAAAAATGGTGAAAAGTGTCTGCGAAATGGAATTCAAAAGCAATTTCTCCATCGATGCCATCTTGGCAAAGAAACCAACAGCGCCCGCCATCAAGCATGAACCACAAATCAATCACCCCTATCCATATCCATATGCCAACAACTCGGATGGTGAACTGTCTGCATCCGAAGATTTCGATAGTCCGTCGAGAACGAGTACGCCGATGAGCAGCGCTGCTGAATCGCTATCGTCGCAGCACAACGATAAACTGGATGTGGAGGAATTCGACGATGAGGACATTGAGCTGGATGAGGAGGATAGCGATGCAAGTGAGCAGTGCAACAGCAACAATCCCAGCAAGAAACAGAAGATCAACAGCGCCGGCAGCAGTGATACAAAAAAGCCACCGTACAGCTACAATGCCCTCATCATGATGGCCATCCAGGACAGTGCCGAACAGAGATTGACCCTAAATGGCATCTATCAGTATCTGATCAATCGCTTCCCCTACTTCAAGGCGAACAAGCGCGGCTGGCAGAATTCCATTCGCCACAATCTGAGTTTGAACAAATGCTTTACGAAGATTCCGCGCAGCTATGATGATCCCGGCAAGGGCAACTACTGGATTCTGGACCCCTCGGCGGAGGAGGTGTTCATTGGTGAGACGACGGGCAAGTTGCGCCGCAAAAATCCCGGCGCCAGTCGCACTCGTCTCGCCGCCTATCGTCAGGCCATCTTCAATCCGATGCTTGCCGCCGGTGGCTATGGTGCACCACCTCCAGGTGCTGGTTATGGTTATCCGGGCATGCCATTTGTTGCCGCCGCCGCTCTGTATCAGCGCATGAATCCCGCTGCCTATCAGGCTGCGGCTGCTGCAGCTGCTGCTATGGCTGGCTATGGCCAGCCACAGATGCAGTATCAGGCGGCAGCAGCACCACTCGGCGGTGCACATTCGCAGCTCCAGGCGGGTAGTTATCCCGGTGGTGCGCACATGAATGCGGAATTGTTCCAGCGCATGCAGTTCTTTGGCAAGTTTCCGGCCAGTTAAGCGCCTCCGAAGGCGTTCGCCACGCCCAGCGTTTTGGTTTTGATGGGACAAGGCTTTGGTTGAGCCGCCGCCGCCCCTGCCACAAGGAGTCGCCGCATAAGGAGCCGCGCACAAGAAACTCACCCCCCACTTTTGACTTCTAAATGTTGCATTTAGTAAAAACAAAACAAAAATATACAAAAAAGAAAAAAAAACCATCGAATGCCGCCTCCGGCCTGGAAAGCCGGTTAGCTTTTGGCTCCTGGCTAGGATTTGGGCAGCTGCAGCAGCACTCGAGGCAAATACATGCAACTTGCAGCTGCCACCTGTCTCCGGCCTCGCGTCGCCTCGCATCCCAGAAAGGCGGCTTGTAGTTTGGCTACTTTTGCAAATATGTACATAAATTTATCAGACGATTATTATACGAATAAAAAACACATTTCAAAAATGAAAAACAAATATTTTTGTCATTTTTTTACGCACTATTAAATTTTAGCAAGTTTTTTTCTTATTTTTAAATATTTACAATTCTAGCTATTTTAGTTATTTTTCTTATATCGGATTGTAGCTATTTCTAGCCAAGTTTATTTAACATTTAGCTGCTTTTCAATTCTGACTTTGGCTTCTTTGGCTGTTTTTCTTGGGCTATTAGCAACCTTCTTTTTTTCAGCTTCTTTTAACTGCCTGATGACTTAATTAGGCGGCAAACATGAACGTTTGTTTGAAGAAAGAAAAGGGCGATCGTCTCCATTGTTGTTGTTGTTATTAGTTGTTGTTGCTGCTGTTATTGCTTGTTGTTTGCTGTGATGTTGTCTCAATTTCTCTGGCTCTTTACATGCCCAGTGACAACTCCAGCTGTGCCCCGCGCCGCAGGCAGGTAACCCAACTGTGTGATCCCTGCTCGGCCTCCGACTCGGACTCCTTGCCGGGGTCCAGTTCCAGCCAGGCCATTGTCTGAGCAGCACACTTCTATTTGCCTACACACACACACACACACACACATACATGTGTGTGTGTGTGTAAATACAGCAATTTTTCTTAACTTTTGTTATACAATTTTTCAACTAATATGCTTTGGGTAAAAGTGAAAGATGAGAACCCTAGAAAAAAAGGGCACCGACAACACAGAAAGATCACACTTAGAAAAAAGAATATGCACTGGAATTTTGGAAATTGCTTGACTCATTTTACAGCAAGTGAAAAAACAGGACTATCATTTTTAAATCAACTTTTGATTAACTTATAAATATTTGTTATAAATTTCAGGTCTTTAAATCTGCATCTATATTTCATAAAGAAAGATTTGAAGACTTTTTTTACTTTTTGGAAATATGTCAGTTAAAAGTATTAAGTATTACCAAAAAGTATATATATATTTGTATAAGACTTCTAGTTCATATATTTTGTTGAGTGTAGGGTCACTTCTTTCTCTATCAGAGGCGTTGTTGAAATTTTTCAAACTGTTTTGTGTGTTCGGAACCTAATGTTGATGTCTTCATTTTGGTTATATATTTGAAAATGTGGAGGTGCCGGCAGTTGCTTTGATCTTAAGTGCGCATTTGAGTGAAACATGTGAGAAAAACGGAGCATCAACATCCTCAACATCATAATGATCATCATCCTCATCGCGTCCATCGGTGGCATCAACAAGTTCTTCTTTTTGTTGCCTCCCCTCCCCCCAGCATAACAAGACCTGCTCATATCATAAATACAGCGCTTTTCTCTCTTTCCCTCTCGGGCGCTCTACTCCTTTTCTACATCGATTTGTAAACGAAAATGATAATTAATATCATCGTTAGATCTGATGGGGAAAAACGACATGAGTGAACGACGGGATCGGTAGCAATTATCATACTCGTATTTTCATCTCTTTTCCATTTCCATTTCCATTTTACCCATTTTCAATAATTGTAAATTATTGTCCGTCTGGTTCTATTTTTTTTCTCTTTTTGTTGGGTGTTGTATTGTTGTGTTTTGGTGTTGGTAAATCATGTTATTGAAACGATTAGCTGGCAGTTTTATAGGGTGCCAAGCAGCATTCGAAATAGTTGGCGGGGGGAGGAGGAGGAGCAACCGTAGCGGAGGGATTAAGTGGATCAGTTGTGTAATGCTTAAAGTCGGAAGTTAAATTGACAGCTTATGATGTGTGAACCTTAAGATTCTCAAAAGGTACCGATTTTTGGATTACTTGTGATCTTTATTACGTTTCAGGAAACTTGGGAATTTTAAAATAGTAGTAATAGATGCTGTTGCTTCTTAAAAACTAAACTCAATAGCTAAAAAATAGATGCAGAAATAAGTTTCTCTTTTTATATGGGGAAATCACTCGGGAAACTGTTCCCTATATATTATAGAGGAGTTTATTATTCGTCAGTTCCTCAAACACATGATTCTCAGTGAATTATAAACATTAAATATACTTTTTTCTATTCTAATTAAAATATCATATTCATTTTTTTTATTTAATTTCATTATCGGGCAGATCTCTCTTACAATTTTGAAATATATACTTTCTCAGATTCTTTTTAGCATTTATTTCTTGTAGCAACGATTGTTTTATAACTGAATATATTCAATTGACAATTACATTTTCTGAATTCAAATGATAGTTTTTTTTTTTAAGATGATCCTTTCTCGCATAGCTTACATTAACCATTTGTTTGTCTTAAGCCAATCCTTTGCTCATTTGAGCTTGTTACTTGTTTTCCCTGCCGATTGGCCTGTTGGCCAATTGTTTGGTGTGATATGTGTGGATATTTGGGGTTTAAGTGCGGCTTAAGCAATTGCAAGAGTTAAATCGGGTTGCGGGCCCACACATAAATCCCATATGCTATCCAATATTTTGCATATACAAACTATGCTTAGCCGGCGACTTAAGATACTGAAACTTTGTGTACGATTGAACAAAAGGCTTTCCCGTGGGACGGGAATTGCAATGGGATGAGTATGGATATATGGATATATGGAGTACGGCGACGGGTCATTGTTTGATTGCGTTTCTGGTGCTGGTAGTTGCCCAGCTTAAGTAGCTGCTTGTTATTGAAATAGTTTGTGGATGAGCGCATTATATACTTAACACATTTTCCACAATTTATCCAGGGCACGGGATTTGCTGAATTGGAATGCGGCTTGAATTTAGCAATCCACTTACCTAAGCCCAAGGAACAGCCTTAAGGATCGACAGATCCCTAGCGTCTAAGTCGCTAAAGCAGTTTGCTCTCAAAGACGGCTGCGGGTTGATTGTGTTGATTGTGTCGATTGTTTGAGGCTCGAGGCTCGCATTGTCGAATTATTGGATCGTATACATAGGGATTTGCTTAACTGTATCACCGACTCGGACTCGGACTCAGACTCAGACTGAGACTCGAACGGTAGAGTAGCACGCGTAGAGTAGTTGTTGCTCCTTAACCAGTTTGCGAATTGGCTTAAGTGCTCGACATGCAATTTACAAAGATAACAAGCAGCGAGAAGCGGCCGAGGAACGGATCTGGCTTACTTATCTTATTACCCGGGTTAAGTGCAGGGATTACGCTGTCGAAAGAGCAGCAGCAGCAGCAGCAGCAGCACCAGCAGCAGCAGAAGCAGCCAGGACACCGACACAAAAGCCAGTCCTGGCGAGAGTCCAGATGCACAAGCTGATTACCTTCTACTTACCTTCCACGGCACAGCATGCCGCATGCAACGTGTGCCGTTTGTTACACTTTTTGCTACATTTAGACTGCCCCAGGATGAGAAACAAAAAAAGAGGACACACACACACGCACAGAAGGAACTCATCGTTGGCTTGTCTACTGTAATCTAAGCCCAGTTTCATTAATGATTCAAGCCCATCGTCGGGGGTTCTGAGACTATCTCTTCTCTCTCTCTGTTTTACTTGTGGCATAAATATTTTATACACATATTGTATATAGATCGCTGCTGCTGCTGTCTGCCGGTTTAACCCAAACGCGTTTTGGTCTTAGTCGCTTTTGTGTTTCGCAAGGATTGAGTTCTTGAGGTGCTCTGCTGCACAGAGATTGTTGGATAGGCAGTTGCCATATTGGCATTGGTTTTTAACAATTGCACTTATCATGGACTAGACCAGTTTGTTATGCTTTAGTTTGGTAGACGTGTTGAAAAGAAACCGTAATGTGTTAGGTAGTTGGGAGAGGGGAGGGGATGCAAAAACAAGAATTTTAAAGATATTTTTCCATTTATCTGATAAACATAGCTGAAGAAATCTGAAAGAAATCTAAATTTTTTAAAGTTAAAATGGGGATATAGATTTAATAGCATACAATAACTACAGATCAGGCAGAAACTTTAAGTATATAATTTACTCTATTGAAAAAAATGTTGTTAAAAGCCTACAATTCAAATTTGTTCTTACATCTACTCAAATACAAATAAATTATTATTGTGTTATGCTTTTATCTTAAACTAAAATTCACACACATTTAACTTATTTTTATAATTTGTATTTTTATATTTATATAATGCGGATATAGATTTATTTATATACCGACATACATTTCCCTAACAGTTGTTCAGTATGAATATTAATTTTAATATTCGACAACCTGTCAAAGCATTTAAGCATTTAATTTGTTCAAGGCTGTTTTACAGTAGTCAAACGACACATAAATATAATTATTGATTTACGTCTGCTGGGGCGACCTACTTGCCAGACACTAAGTATTTGAATTACGTGATTAGATTTGCCGACACTATTGATCGACAGCCGTAGTTACAGATTGAAGCCTTGCAAACGTCTTTGCACGGGTGTGTCACCTATGTGTGTAGATCCACTTACCATTCCCCCCTGGTCGCACTGTCTCCGTCGCTGGTCATGTCTGTCTCCATTTGAGGCGACCACACAGTGACCACAAAATGTGTTTTTAATTGAATGCAATGTGTGTGTGGCGGCTGCCCAGTTTGGTCATAGCTGAAAGCAATGGTTCAGATGAGGGCAATACATTCAAATGTTTATTAATAAAATAATTGTTAACCCATGGACGCACAAATACTAATCAAATAATGGCAATACAAACAGTAGCAGCAGCAACAACACCAATGAAAACCTCATGAAATTGTTGCTGCCCAGCGATGAAAATATTTGAAAAATATTTAAGCGACACACAACAAAAACCGCCAGCATGTGGGTTGTTTTGCCACTGCACTGAGTACACTCAGAAAAATGGAGAGTAGATATTTCTATTACACACTAAACTGTATACCCAGAAATTATAGAAGAGTCTTTAGGATTAAAATCGATTTACACTCATGATTTTTCTTAGGTATACAAAATATCCTTCAATTTATTAATTTTTGATAGTTCTTACAATTGATTGAGATATAAGGTTTCGTAGGAATAAAATAATAATACTGAAATTTAATAATTAATTTTAGAAATTTATTCTTAAAGAGATTTTACACTAAGAACAAAAATTGTATAGTTTTACAATCAAGATGCAAAGTAGTTTGCAATTTATAAAGAAAATAAATATTTTTTTTGAGTGTAGTTTGGTAGGTGGATCTATAGTCTATGCGACGGACGAGAGTTGCTCTCTAATTAGTTTCTTTCATTATCTTGGCCTCTCTGTTGACCCGAATTTCAATTAAGTTAATTTACGCGCCACACATCGACGGCAGCATCAGGGGGCAGGCAGCATCAGTCTGAACTGGGACTCGTACTCGGACTCGGACTCGGACTCTGACACTGGGTGCGACCTCTCAACGGAACCAATTCAGAATAATAATAAATACACACACATATATGACGGACTGTGCGATATGAATGAATCGTAGAAATTTAGCTCTGCTGGCCAATTGTTAGCGTAGTAATATATATATATATATAATTCTGAGATGAGACAGGCCACAAAAAAGAAATACAACTGCAAATACGCGCACAATTAAAAGAAATTATGAATGAGTAAGAATAATGAATGCACTTGAAGTACAAAAAAGATGATGACTGGACCCGCTCGCCCAGTTCAAACCGTTGATTGACTAAGGCAACCCGCCGTACCGAGTAACCCCAAAACGGAAGTGAGTTCAGGCGGGTCTTGACAACCAAGACTTGGGCAAATATGCCTGACAACTTGGCATCTGTACTCTGTTGTGGGACATCTCGAGCATGTTTGCAGATGTTACAGCTACCAGTTGCGAGTCTCAAGTGTGCCACACACGATTTTTAATAAATGTCCTATCGAGCTCTTGGGTTCATATGACAAAAATATTCCCTAAATTCATTGAGTAAGGTGACATATCTAAAATACTTATTGCCTCTGTGATTGGAAACATCTTCTTTGTTATATATTCACAGTTTTTCAATCACCAATTTTGTTTTAGTTTTATATTATATAATACAATCTTTATAATCTATGAACTTCAGATTTTGTATAACTTTTTTCAACTTGCATTTACTTTTTGTATAATTTGACATCAGTTTTCGTTAAGTGATAACAGTTGATTTGAGTTCTTGTTGTAGTTTTAATAAAATATTATAAAGAGCTCCAATGGAGTACTTCCAGTATTAACTGTCTGTCAAAAGAAGTTTCTTTTTTTTTTTTTGCTGTAACTTAAATACTGGCAACTAATTGCATTTTAGCTACTTGCCATTGTCTCCAGCCAATTGCTCTTTGGTAACCCCACTTCCTTTGGCAGATCTTAAAGATAGATAGAGCCCATGTCAGTTGACAGATTTCACACTGATATTGGACTGGCGGAGCGAAGCAGTCAGTTGAGCAACCATTGACTGCCAACACATTGGACAAATTAAGCCGGGTTAAGGGGCCAACACAGAGCTGGACCTCAATTAAATTGATTTGGATCAGCGCGGTGGCTTGGTGGAACCAAAAGTGACCAGCCACCAGCATAATCAAGCAAACACACACACTTCTCTAACTTGCTGTCTCTCTCATTCTCCTTTCTCTCTCTCTCTCTCTCTTTCTCTCTCTCGCTCTCTCGCTCTTTGTTGTCCGATTATGTAGCAATAAATCCGCAAATGAACCCGCAGCAGTTCCAGTTCAAGTTGTGGAATCGGAATTGGAAGTGTGGCCGCTGACTTTTAAGTTGAGCCACATTAGCAGCAGCCTTGTTATACCCTGTAATCATTTGAAACTGCTAGCAAGGGTTGTTGTGAAGTTGAGCGTGTTTTTGCAACAGGCTGTTATCTTTGATCTTATGAAATATTTTGTATTTATATAATAAATGTTTGCTGCTCCTTCATGCCAATAAATCGATAAGAGCTAAACAAGAGGAACTCGAACTAGAAATGTGTATATATCGTAGCTTTCAAAGATTCAACATATTTCACTAATAGATACCCTTACCAAAAGAAGGAAGGTATAATTTGTAATTCAACACAGAACTACTTTTCAGAATGTCGATCAGAGAGATTAAAAAAGTACCTCGATGCAAGCAGCAAGTGTATTTTGTTTCAAGATACCCTTAGCAGTTCCTAGATGATAAAGCTTTGAGTTTTAATAGAAAACACATAAATTCTCTGAAGTAGAAGTTTCAATAGAAGTCAGCTGTTTCCCAAAACTGAACTATGCAGAAATATAAAAGTTCATAATTAAGAACAGAGTTTTTCTACAAGTGGATAGATCTCTTGCATTGGCTGGTTACAGGGTATCTTCCAGTCAACTAAGGCAATGTTTAGTTGTTGTTGTTGTTGCTGATGTTGTTGCTGATGTTGCGCTTTATTTGTGCTCGTTGTTGCTGTTAATTGTTACGCAGTTCATTAACACACACCACACACACCGCACACACAAATCATGCTTGCCCCTTTAAGTTGCCACCCTCGCGTGGCACACGCGACCAGTTCCCAGTTCCCAGTTGCCAGTTGCCCCTTCCCCTTTCCATTCTCCAGCTCCCGTTCGCATTTCCCTTTCCCATCAGCAGCAGCAGCAGCAACATCAGCTAACGATGACATCTAAGCGGTTGACGCTAACGATGTTGTTGCTTGTAGCTGTTGTTGTTGTTGCTTGTAGCTGTTGTTGTTGTTGTTGCTTGTAGTTGTTGTTGCTGTTGGTGTTGGTGTTGGCGCTGCGTGAGTTTTGGCAGTGTTTCTTTTCGTTAAATGCGTGTAAATCAGTTTATAACACATTGTCAACAATTATCAAGTGTTGGGCAAAAAGGGGTGCCTTACATTTGGCTGTGTGTGCGTGTGTGTGTGTGTGCGAGTGTGCAAGTGTGTGTGTTGTGGGGTAAAGCAGGCTTTTTTTTAAGATACTACATACAAATGGAGTTGATGTGCTGATTGATCAGCAAAGTTAGATGATTTTGTAAGCACTGTTTATAATAATTCTAGTTACTTTATAAACATTTTGTGTGTTGTATAAATTTGCTTGATTCAAATCTAAAATGATTAATTAAAGTCGCATATTATGAGTTGGCTTTAAATAAAATGAAATTTGTATTATTTTTGCACAGATTTCTTTTAATTATCTCCAGCGCAGCCACGTCAAAAGTGAACCAATTTTAATTTATGATTTGAATTCTGGAATAAAAGTGCATTTTAACTGAAACATTTGTTTTTCACTCTAATTGTAGCTTTTTTTTTTATTGTGTTAGGGTATTCAGCAGGCAACCAAGCAATGCCATTGTTGGCCTCTAAGCTCAGTTGGTGCTGCCGTCAACCACCCGTCGTTAACCATACGCCAGGTCACACCCAAAATGTGAACACCCAAACCCCCTGTTGCACCCTTAGCCTTAACCCTACCTCCCCCAACAGCTGCCCCCCTCCAGCAATTGTGCTTGTAGCACACTCGTTTGGCTGTTTATTTGCACAACGAAACATACGATAATAATAACAATAACAAGTGGCAGGAGGAGGGTAAGAGATGCCAGTGTCCAGGAGCTGTCCTGTGTTGTCCTGCGTCGAATGGAAAAGCTGCTGCGCGTGATTTCAACAAAATTTGGCCAATTTGTCAGCCCATAATGGGGGAGAGGGGTGCGGGGGAGCAACCCCATAGGGGGGAGCTGCCCCATGGTAACCAGGGCATAAAGTAATTGTAACTGTAACTGTAACTGTAACAGTTCTTAACTGTTTGCAACGGAATACGCTAAATGAAATCAGATGTCAGGGCAGGGCGAAGAGAGAAAAAAGAGGTTTAACCTAAACCTTAACCTTAACCCGTTGACCCTTAACCCTTTGGCTTTAATCGAGACAAATCCCGCGCGCTGATTTTGGAAAATATTTGTATGGCTAAGCGACGGCGATTAGGCTGAAAAATACGACTCCAAAAACAGCGACACGGTGTTCAAGTCCCACGAAATATCAGATTAATACGCGCTAAGCTAAGTCCGCAAATCCCCAGAGAGAAAGAGAGAAAGAGCGAAAGAGAGAGTGAGAGAGAGAGACAAGATCTAATCCTTGCTTAACTCTTTCGGCGTGGCCAAAGGACGAGGCTGAGGTCCTGGGCGTAGGTAAGATCAATTTGCGACAAATTTTTGGCTACTGTGCTGAGTCTCAAAGTGCTCAATATGTAAATAGACAATATAAACAACGGAAGCGCACAATGCCTCATCTATGTGTGTGTGTGTGTGTCTATCTCGATGTGTGTGTGTGTGTGTGTGAACGGATACTTAACCCGTTAGCCAGCTCCCTTTAGGTAGTCAATCCGCCCGCGCTTAGGTAGCCGCGCCAGCCTCTGTTTGCATGCATCGCACTGATCCGTTGGACAAACAAGCTAATCCTGCGGTTAAACTGCCATTGAGTTGATCAAAATAAATGCGAGGACCCGTCAACAGCTACCCGGAAGGACATCGCGATCCGGCAATCTGCAGTGGGCGTACCAACCTTACCGACCGAGACGCGAACGGGCTGAGAACCGGCTGAGCAAGGCCATACAGCCATAGAGCCTTAGAGCCTGGCCCAAAAGGGTTAACAATGCTCACGGATTTATTTCGGCTGCTCAAATATCGAATATCGACACAAAACCAACAAAACTAAATGCCAGCTATAAATCTGGCTGATTAGTAAAGTACTCTCGCCCCCTTTGAAAGTACGCTGCCCAAATATTCTCAAATATTGATTCTCTGTGCCATTTTGTGCTCTGCTCGTGACGGTTTATCATATTTGATTTGCAGCTCTCAAGTATTTCAGAACTTTATAGGTTTTATCAATGAAAAATTGTCTCTTTTTTTTAGGTTTGTTGCTTGTCGCATCATTTTATGACTTACAGTTTCCGGATTGAATAAAATTAAGGTTATATTAAATTGCATCTAAACTTAGAATCAGCAAGTAAACATTTTTATATACTTAAACTACATATCCTGGATGCTGGATTTCTGTGAATGATTTGTAAATATTATTATAGATGCTAGACTGTTTCGATAGCAATATCCTTAAAAACTGACCCACATAGATGTATTTCAGTCCTAAATTGATCAATTTATATTATCTAAGGTTGTAGAACTTTTGAGAAACTCACCGATTTCAAACATTTTTGGAGTTTCCATGCTGGATTTTCCGAGGTGCTTTCCCTACATGCAAATAAAATAACTTTAGTTAAAATTGCTGCTCATTTGCAGCATTTATTTCTGCTAACAAACAGATATGTGACTAACGACCTTTTGGGTGTCTGTCCACGTAAATGTTCTTTCTGTAAGCCATCTGATGCAGCGGATATTTGGGAATTAGATACTCCATTCTCTGATGTCGTCGCAGAGCGCACTCCATATACTGACGCCATTGGACAAATTTGGGAGTGTGGCATTCCTCGCTGTTGCCCAGCCTAAAGATCTGATGTCTGAGACTTGTCCAAATTGGCCGATGTGGACGGACACCGTCATAGATCATTTTCTTCAGCCATCCCTTCTTCTTGGGCACATTGTAGATGGTACTGCGACCAATGCACACCGTGTCCACATCACCGGAATATCTGATTTGTACGATGATTTTTAGCACATGTTTGGCTTAAACTAAGTACGTACTTTGGAAAGTAATTGACTTGGGCCTCACTATCGATCACCATGCGATTAAGGGTCATCCGTCCACCGGCATTGAAGCGTGTATCTTGCCACATATTGCCATAGGTGCGGCCCCAAGCGTACTCCCAGTCTCCATTTTGTTTCGTCTTGAATGGCGGCAGGGATATTGTTAGTTCTTTGACATTACTTGCATTATTTTTTTTATTCTTTTCCTTCTTAATATTAATTTTATCCTTATTTTGATTTATTTGCTCATCTTCGTTCTTGTCGAAAAAGTTTAGTCTGTGTTTTATGTCTACACGGGTAGGTTTTCTGCGCATTGGAAATAGCTGCAATTTCTGTTTCCATCGGTTTAACGGATTTTCAGCTAACGCAATTGACTCGTTTATCACGGTTGGTTCAGCTTCAGACACTTCTAGCGTTATTAACTGAAAATGTAATTATGAAAATAACTGAGTGGAAGCACATAGAATATAATATTGTTGTGACGTACAAAAATCAATTGGCCGATGGCCAAAAATATCATCGAATTTCTTATAAGCATTTCAAAAACTTTTACTAGGATTTCGTCTGACTTATATTCAAAATTTTTTAGATTCGAATATCGATTGACAACTGACTGAAGTGTGAAAAACAACTGATTTTGAAAGAGGTATTCATTAGATTAATAGAACATCTCGGAATTATTACTGATAATTATCAATCGCTGCATGTATATAGCCAAGAATTATATTTATCATAATTTATTTCACACTCTCAGAAATCTTGGTTGAGTTTAAAAGTGTAAATTCTCAATAGTAGTCGCAAACAATTTACTAAAAAAATACACCCTACGCGCGTAATATGCAAAGCAGGGTATACAATTATCAGCTTACCAAACTGTTACGCAAGTAACCAAAACAATTACAAAACAATGGTAATCATATATATGGTGTGTGTGCACATATTCAATTGAAAAACGAGTACACACACAACACACACGCAGCTGCCTATTTTGTGCAGCCCAGCAATTAAAATGCCGTTGCAGGCGCCATTTTGTTTTGACCTGCGGCCCCCATTGAGCACAGAGAGTGAGAGACAGAGAGTTAGAGTGGGAGAGCATGCATATATTGGTGTGTGAGAGTGTGGAGCTTGTGAAGCTTTTGCGCGCATGTCTCCACTCTACACGCGAGCCGCACGTCCAATAATTTTTCGCCTCACACACACACACATACACATACACAAGCAAGCAAACCGCATTCCGTTGTGTTGATCACAACAACAGCTACAATCCACAAAAAACAAAAACAACTGGTTAAACATGGCGTCGCTTGTTGTTGTTGTTGTTGCTCTTGTTGCCGGATGCATTTTTATATTGTTTGTTTTGCGTTTAGGTTTATTTATATCGTGTTTTAGTGACAGGTAGTGAAACGTGTTTCACCTTTTGCAGCTGTCTACTTCTTGGCTCCAATCAGAGCGCTTCGTCCTTAACACACACGCACACGCACACACATACACACATGGAGGAAAGCAACGCCCCCAAGAAACGAAAACAATTATTATGATTACAAAATGATTTTTGTTATTGTCGTTGCGGCGTTTTGTGGCATTTGCCTCCTGCGAATTGCAGCAGCTGTTGCCATTTTCAAAAATGATTCCACGAAAAATTACATTTGATTGCAGCAAATTGCATTAAATTGGTTTGTGGGCATTTTGTCATTTGTTATTTACGAACTCGCCAATTTTTGCAGCTTGAAGGTAAACTAAATTTTACATATCAAATTGGCCTTTGAAAGTAACTTTGAACATTTAAAAAATATCGTATCCCATTTTTATTGATGAAATGTTACTCGCGAATATATCAATTATTGAAGCCTTAAGCAAATCAAATTGCCTCAAATTGGTCTTCTTTATATAGTTTTATACATCGAAAATATTAAATATAATTATGATATTGAAGATGCTAAGAAATTAAAATTAAAGTTACATTTTTTAAGATATGAATATCGAGAAAATAAATATGTATCCTTAAATATTATGTATATTTTTAAAAATATTTCTATTAAGTAAATAATATTGATAAATGTTGTAGAAAAGTAAAAGATATAAAAAAGTTGTCGTATTTATTTATGCTGCTGTTTTATACAAATAAAATTGAAGACAATTGCAAATGGTCTTTTTAAATTGTAAATTGTGGCAGAGCTTAAAGGGGCAAATACAGCAAATGCAGGACAACAATTAACAATGACAACTGTGTGTGTGTGTGAGAGAGAGAATTTGTGTGTGTGTGAAAACAAGAAAACCATTAAACAGGGACCCACAACAACAACAATAACAATATGTGTAACAAAAGCAGCAGCTGTTCAAAAAGAGCAAAGTAATCAAAAAAAACCTGGCGTATCAAAATGCAACCCACAAGCCATGCTGAGAGTGTGTGTGTGCCCTCTCGCTCTCTGTGTGTCTACCCCACACCCGAAAGCAACCCACTCCACACTCAGCATAAACGATAAAAGCAAAAACAATGCTTCGTCGTCTGGCGTTCGTGTCATGTCAGCAGCAATTAGCAACGAATCGGTAAAAATCTGTACACGAGCGAGCGAGCGAGCGAGCGAGCTATAGCCGCCGACAGAGAGCGCAAGCGAATGCGGTCCACAGCTGCCATTGGCTGTTCCGCTTGTCGGCTGCGACTGAGCCATAGCCAAAGGAAGCAGCACAAACTGGATTGTGTGATTTTTAACGAATTCTTGTTATTTAGTCTACACAAAACGCCACAGCGCAGCGGACGTGTGTGAATTAAACGGCAAATGTTCAGCGAGTGCCCAATTTGAATACGTGTGCGTTACGTATGTGTGTATTTGTGTGGGTGGCATTTGTGATATCAATTTAATTATAACAATAAACATAAAATAAATAAACATGCAATAACAATTAGGCAGGCGAATAAGAATTTCAAGTGCAAAAATGGTGAAAATCGTTGACGAGCTCAATGCACATCAACCACATCAACAGCATCAACATCAGCATCAACATCAGCATCAACATCAACTGCATCAATTGCATCATCATCACCATCATCATCAGCATCCACACACACACCATCCACAGCCAGCAAACACCGTCGGCGCATTGAATCTGAATTTGAATCTGACGCCGGCAACGCTGCTGATGAAAATGGCGCGAACGCCGCATCTGAAATCCAGTTTCTCAATAAATGCTATATTGCCCGAAACGCTGGAGCAGGATGAGGAGCAGCAGCAGCGCGACGACGACGACGAGGAGCACCAGCAGCAGCAGCAGCAGCGGGAACAACATCAAAAATTTAAAAATAACAACAACAACAACAATAATAATAGTTCACCACTGATCTCGGAGCCGGATAGCGATGTGGAATCGGACTTGGATGTGACTTCGATGTCGCCAGCGCCACCTGTCGACGAAGCCGAAGATGAGGATGCAGATGCCGATGCGGATGCGGATGTGGATGCGGATGCCGACGCTGATCCCGATGACGATGTGGAATGTGATAACGATGGTGATTCGGAAACAAAGTCAACGGATGGCAAACCCATCAAGGATAAGAAGGGCAACGAGAAGCCGCCGTACAGTTACAATGCGCTCATCATGATGGCCATCCGGCAGAGCCAGGAGAAGCGCCTGACCCTCAACGGGATCTACGAGTACATCATGACCAATCATCCGTATTATCGGGACAACAAGCAGGGCTGGCAGAACTCCATCCGGCACAATCTCAGTCTGAACAAGTGTTTTGTGAAGGTGCCGCGACACTATGATGATCCCGGCAAGGGTAACTACTGGATGCTGGATCCATCGGCGGAGGATGTCTTCATTGGTGGCTCCACGGGGAAGCTGCGACGACGCACCACCGCCGCCAGTCGCTCCCGATTGGCGGCATTCAAGCGTTCGCTAATCGGACCGATGTTTCCCGGCCTGGCAGCTTATCCACAATTCGGACAGTTCCTCACCTATCCACAGGCGGCGCCCAGTTTGCTGGCGAGCATGTATCAGCGCTACAATCCCTTTGCGCCAAAGAGCCCGGTGTCCATGGTGGGTCATCCGGCTGCAGCGGCAGCAGCTGCCCCGCCTCCTCCGTTTGTCAGTCCGGCGAGCAGTCAGGAGCTCTATCAGCGTTTGCAGTATCAGCAACTGTTGCATCAACATGCTGCCGCGGCGGCATTAGCCGCACACCAGCGGCAACTGAGTGCGGCGGCTGCGATGCCAACGGCGCCGGCGCCACAACCACATATGACCCACCTGGGACAGCCGCCCTCATCGCCGCCCAATCTTCACCATCAGCTCGAGCAGCAGCAGCAGGCGCACAGTGAGGCAAATTCGCGTTCGCCCGTCACAGTGCTCACACGCAATAGCTGAAGGAGCGCTCCTCTGCATGCAGTGTAGTTAGTGTATAAGTATTCGTTGTACATAGGAACAGCCGCGACTGAGGCGCCTAGACGCTTGTAAATAGACAGAGATAGAGAGAGATACATACATAGAGAGAAAGAGAGAGCGATAGTTCTAATTGTAACTTCGGCTAGCCGATGCTTAAATACCCTTGCAGCAGTCGGAATTAAAATTTAATCGATTTCATTATATAAAGAGAAATATTGTTAACATTTTCATCATTTTTATATGCACAAAATACATAAATTTGTGAAAACAAGTTCAATTATGTATGGCATATTATAAATATTTATTCACATCTGGCAATATTTCAATTTCAATATTACAAACTCTAACAAGTATTTCTGACTTTAAATTTATTACAATTTGAATTTCAACAACAATTCTAAAAACAAATTCGTTCAAATCACTATAAACCTTGATGCAACATTTCTTTAACAATTTTTAATATAGCATTTTCCAAATTCCCAGATCTCATTGAATTAAAATCAAAAGATTTACTTAAGATGAGTATTTTATGTGTATAAAAGAATGGATTCTAAAACCGCAAACGTTATTATTTAAAAAAAAAACATATAAATTTCTTAAAGTCTCCTTAATTGAGATAACTTTGAATGGAAGTCAAGGAATATTGCTGGATGCCCAAAAAATGTGTTCTAAGTTCCTCTTGCAGCATTCAAGCCGGCAATTCTCAGAAGGCTCTCAGCTTCATGCAATCATGCTCAAGGTCCAAGTTCATCTTTTATGTTTTAATTTGCAATATCTTCACAAAGGAAGGTTGCTGCTTTAAAAAATTAAATGCTTTTGTGTAATTTGCAACAATTATTCGACAATTTGGAATGAATATTAAATGAACTGTTTAATTAATTTCATTCAATATTGCCAAGATGCTTGCAAGGGTATTTTGTGTAACTGATGGTTCTGAGTGTTTCGATAACGATAACGATAACGATACTTAAGCTCAGCAGGCAATTGAAACTAAGCACCATTTAATTTATATTATTTTTATGATTATTATTATGATTATTATTATGTACTTTAGAAGGCAGACACAATATAAATTGAAGTTCTACTGAAATAAAAGAGAAATTGCGAAACATAAATCGACTTTTCACTGGCTAAATTGAACTGCAGTGCGTTCAATTAATCTGTTGTCGCGACAAAAAGATGCTGACGCTCCCCAACAGGAAGTCCTTAATAAGTTGCACACACACACACACACACACATAGACACATACGAGTACACATGCCCACACATACACTGGCAATCTGTCGCTTGAAAGCGCTGTAAAAATTGAGCGCTAAAAGCCACCGTTAAGTGTCAAATCAAATAAAATTTTAGCGCATGTCCCACACACGCCACAAACAACAACAACAACAACAACAACACCAAATGCGAGGGGCAACTGAAGCGTGCGGAACTCGGTGGCTGCTGCTGCTGCTGTTGATCAAATTGTTTTTACTGACTTGCTAGTCATTATGTTGTTGCCGTTGTTATGGTTGCACGTCTCCAATATGTTGTCGGGAATGGAAATGGGAATTGAATTTCCTATAGCGACGCTGAAGAAATGCGGGCTCGACGAACAGACAAACAGACGGCCAGCGTTGGCGTTGATCTGTGAAGATGTGCAGCCAAATGGAATGAATTGTGATTTGAATTACTTGCGTGCTGTTCCTGGCAAGCATTTGCAAATTGCAAATAGTTTCTACAGTTCAAGATTAGAAAGGCTCCTCTACGATTTCCAGACATGCACAGGCAACAACTAATGTTTGACAAAAATATATAATTTTAGTGATAATATAAATTGGCTTGATTGGCAGATATGTTTATAGACCACTTTAACATTTCGAATAAATGAAAAAAATATATTGAAATCAATTTTAGCTGTGAATTTATTTATATTTAGAATATTTGATTTGAACTTAATTGAATTCGTAACTAAAATTCGAATCCTCAACTAAAAATCTTTATCTTTGTGCCCTTCTTTTATTAGTCGAATTATTAGTTGGAATTCCTTAATTTTGTTTATTGAAAATAGCTTGTGAATATCGTCTAAAATCAAATTTATTTTTATTCGAAGAGTTTGGCTAATATATTTTTGGAAAAATAAAATATTGATCACCTACATTACTTATTAGAAGAACTGAAATTGGTTTGACTATAATATGCTTATTCTATTCCATTGTCATTAAATGTAATATTTAGTTCAACTCTCAGTTGAGCAATACAACAAATTGCTTAAGCTTTCAACACACATCATAGTTCCTCAGTATGCTGTATGCTGTGAAGAAAGAAGAATGGGAAGCTGTGGAGATAGCAGGAGATAGTGCTGTCAACACTCAATAACCCACATAAGTCAACCCAAGTTAATCAGTTGAGTTCCGCGCACACACACCACACCAGTTTGAGGCGATGAATCTTCATTACAACTGCTGGCAGCAGTTTATAAATCACAACAAAGTTAAACCAGAAAAACTGGCGCCAGTTTCAATCTAAGAAAAGTTTCTTGAACTTGCTGGTGCCGAACGGAGATCCAAGACCCGAACCGAAACCCGATTCAATCCGAATCGGAGTCATGCACTCAGATCTTCATCCATGTGAACGCATTCAGCTTAACTGGCAATTGAGGCAACTAGAAGTGACATCATATATAGGATAATTCACTCGAAATGTTTATACAGCACATAATCCGTCGCATAAGGCGAATAAATTGAAAGAAAAATGTTCTCGGCTGGAATGATGATGTTGATGATTATGGAGCCTGGTTCGTCAGAGTTTACGTGGAAATGAGACAAACAAATAAATTTACTTTGATTGAATAATGGTCGCATAATTGGCAACTTGAATGGAATTGAGTAGCAGGCAAAACAGATGCTACAAACTCAATTGAAATTGTTACAACAGACAACAGACAACACAACACAACACAGCCAACGATGTTGCAATAAGATAAGACGCTTCATCCATAAGCACATAAACAGACATATCGTCCGTCTATATAGCGTATATATACAGTGCTATAATTCTATGTATTCGCGCGCATTAACTAACTGAATTGGATAATCTCATTCTGATTCTCATTCTCAGCAATTGAGTCAACGGCATAGCAAGTTACCGACTCAAGATACCCCGTAACTAGTATTTAAGACTGCAGTTTGTTGTCATTTTTAGAAAGAAGTATAGAAAATCGACTTTGGTTTCTATATATATATATTCTATATTTACGAGTGTATAACATTTATCACACTTTAGTTGTGAATATAACCCAATAAAACACTATGAAAGGGACAGGGTATTGAAAATAATGTCTGAACCAACTGGCAACTGGCAACTGGCAACTGGCGTCGCATTGTCGCCAATTGTTGTCTAAGATTTGGTTTAAATTGAAATGTGCAACTGTGAAATGTCAGGCGACAATTGTCAGCTAGATGGATGCGATATATGTTCCACATACGCCCCGTTCGCCATGCCGCACAGCGGCAGGAGACTGAAGAGAGTTGGGCCTGTGTCGTGAGCTGCAGTTTATTAACCTGAAAGCGACTGCAAGTGATTCATGCAGCTGGGCAAGTGAATAAGATTAAAAGATGCAACAACAAGAAGGAGAAAACCAGTAGCTGGAGTCATGCAAGGGCTTTCCAGGGAGTAGCAATGGGGGGCGGGGCAGAGGGGAGAGACCTATGTCTACACAATACTTGAGAATTGGAAAGCTGTTGAACTTGCTGGCTGGCTGGCTGGCTGGCTGGCATCTTGTTCTTGCAACACCTTTCTAATGTGCTAAGCCCCATTAATGGTGCACGCCACAGATTTGTAATAGCAATGCCAGAATATGTTGTAAATATTATTTTTTATTATATTGCATTTTATAGAGTTTTCATAATAAAAATGGAACGAAGTCATATGCGATCGTAAGACATGTTAAAAGACATATAGATGAAAACCGGACTAAATCCTATTCATTTCTAAATCATGATATATATTTATATGCTAGGATCTATAGTACAATGTAAAATAAAGCCTTGATTGCTAACGTGAATCTTGTTAGAACTGGATGCAGTTCTAAATATCCATCTAAATATCTAGCTACATTTTTCTGCTACGTTTTTACAAACATCTACTTTAATAATTACCTAAGAGTTTGTTTTCAGGGATTGCCATTTATTGGTGATATGCACAATAACAACAAGATATCGCACCCAATAGGCCTGGATTTTAGTTGAATGACATGCAACGAAAAAGAAACTATGCCTCAAGGCTTTTGTGAGCTTGCAACTTGTGTGTGTAATATGTAAATAGATTGTTGCCAGCGGTGTAGTAGCTGCTGCAATTAGATGGAAAGAAGTGCACAAGAAACATTATATATACGTAGTTGATGTGGGGAATGTTATTACTGAAAGGCTGCACGCTTAACAACCAAGTCACGCCCTCTGCGACGGGGGCCACACCCACAGCAAATTGTTCGTCATCGTCATCGTCATCGGTTGCAAGTCTCTGTTTTTTTTTTCTGTTTTTTTTTTTTTTGGGTTAGAGTTGCAGAGTTGTCATGGAACCCCAAGCAAGCAACCAACCAGCCAACCACATGAAAAGGCAGCGAGCCGACGAGCGTTGAGCATTTTGAGGCTGTCATGAATAACAATGTTTAAAATCGCTCATTAGGAGCGAAATTTTGTAAACTGAACAAGCGATAAAGATCGCTCGTAACTGAAGAATGGCTGAGCTCCCCACGCCGCACAAATGGCGCCCCCCGGCGGACAGAGGCGGACGGACGGACGGACGGACGGACCAATGGTAAAAAGCGCACGGCTCGGAACAATGGAACAGCAAAAGCGTGTGGAAATAATTTGGTTACAATTAAATAACAAAAGAATTTGTTTGGCAACTCTGGTGCGCATTTTGGCCAACAACTGTAGCCGCAAGTCGCAAGTGGCAGTTGCCGCAGGTGGCAAGTCTGAGACGGCAGACGTTCAACTTGGCGGCATTACAAAGCGTACACTCAAAAAAGCGAACAACTTTCAAACAATTGCAAAAGGAGTTTTTTTTTTAAGCGTAATATTTTTTTCAGAAAATTCTTCATTTTTTTTAACTTAAATATTTAGCTTTATTTGACCAACTTTTCTCTTCAGATTTAGAAAAAAAAATAAGTAAGTCTGGCTTACAAATTTAACTTCGTATTTTGGCATTGATGTGTAATTTTTCTATAGTAAAGTGCATATGTTTTTGTCTGAGTGTACATTGGGCCCTCCACCCCCGTCACTCTACTGGCCTTTAGTCATTGTCCATTGTCCAGCTGCCTGCTCGCTCCAGATTAAGTCTCCGTCGCCATGCGGCGTTTATAATTAAGCAGCGGTCAGCTGCTGCTGTTGCTGACTGAATAACTGTCTGTTTACCATAACAATGAGGGGCACACACCAGGGAAAAACACCTTTCCAGCAAACGTCACACTACCTCACCCTCCCCCCATCCATCGCGCAAAGAGTGTGCCCTGCCCCCCCGCCTTGAGATCAGGTGTTAATGTCTGTGTTTATGGCCTAAGTGAATAGCCAGACAGGTTAACCCAAAAAAAAAAAAAGCGTTGCCGACTTATATGAGGTGCGCAATTATCGTCATTAGTCGACGTCGCTGCATCTCTACCTAACCGTACTCCGCACCCCGCATCCCACTCCATGCAACCCAACCCCTACCACTGCCGTAGCCTGTTGCCTTTGGCATTGTTCGTTTGCCGCTTTAGTTGCGGCTTGTTGTGTATCGATGTGCATGTTATAATTTTGAAAGAAAAAAAATGAAAAAATGATTTCTTCATGCCAGTCACAGTCACAGCGACGCGTCACACTCATCATAATACATAATACATAATACATAATCATCATCGTCATCATCATCATCATCATCATCATAATTATTATTATCATCAATGCTTGCCTCGGCTCATCCAATTATTACAGTTTAGCCAGGCCACAAGTCAAACAAAAGATATCCACGCTCTGCAAACTCCCCACTGGGGCATTTGCACCGTTAACATGCAGTTTTTTGTATCTTACAAGTTTTAATTATACTATGTAGATACATATTTGTGGAATGCATTTCAAATGGGCTTGATCATAAAATGACTTAATTAATGTTAGGCATTAAATATATCTTTCCCACTGCCAAAACTTTGTCAAAACTGAACAAATTTTCACAAGCAATATCCTTTTGATCTGAATTTAGCCTCCATAATTTGACTACGTTTCAAATTGTAAACACAATTTTTAGTCGAAATTTATATTTATATAATTCCATTCATGGTTTTAAATTTTCGATTCAAGTTTATAAAAAAGTCTGGCAAAAAATCACTTTCAAAGTTAAACCAATTTTCATTAGAAACAGACATAAAGAAAATATTTAATAATCATAAAATCAATTTCTGTAGATTATTATATCTACAATTTCAAAGTCTGGAAATTCAATCTAGAGAAAAAATATCAGATATTCATATTAATTACAATCAGCAGCATTATAATTAAAGCCTTTTCTTAACTTATACTTGATATTTTAATTTGCCTCTGCTTTGTGGGGCACGTGTTAAATAACAGCTGTTATCATTCTATTTTCACCAAATATCCGTTGATCTTGTGGTCTGATTTTCTGCTTAGGGACCAGAAATCCTTTTGTAGTACACAGAATGTTACCCCAACCATTTGGTAAGTAGTTCAACTTCTCCTTTGTCTGTGCATAAAGTGCCATATCATTTATCGTATAACATTCAATGAACTACTTATGGACAGCATCCTTTACCGCACAATGCGGAGCCGAAAACGCATTAAAGGATAACTCACTCCTTGGCCAGCCACAACTGGCCAACAGATTAAGGCCAATAGAAAAATGGCAATACACACACAAAAATTGCAAAAGGTTTTTGTTTTTTTTTGTTGTTTTTTTTTTTGCTGCATTCTACTCGTTGCTCAATATCCTGCAACTTAGCTGAACATGTTGCAACACAAAAGGTCAAGGGATCTGTGGCCATTGGATACTATCTGTGAAGCGGCTTAAGATTGTCTTTCACCCGAGCAGCTGTGTCCGCAATGTCCATTTTGATTCTTTTACTTTTTGGTAATATGAGCAATAATATTTTCCTAGACTAAATTGGCTTAAGATTTGGCAAACATATTTTGGTGTTCTTTTCTTGTGGGGTTGGGAATTCTGATTGTCTGGGAAATATATTCACTTGCAGCTGTTTTTGTATAATTTTCTGGGAAAGCTTTTCAATTTGTCAGACCAAAACACTTGAGCACTTAAAAAGGCGCATGAATATGAGCCCAGGACTCGCAGCTGACTTCCTATCCTGACTTCCTGCTCGCTGCGTCTCCACTTCTTGCGGCTTATGTGTATGTGTCAGTTTGTGTGTGTGTGTGTGTGTGTGTGTGTGTGAACAGTTTGATGTGTGCGGCAAACAAACTGATTGTTTCAATGCGCTGCTTGCATCGTTTTGTATTGTTGGGAAACAGTCGAAATGAACTCATTGATTCCAATTGACTGATTTCCATTGCAGTTAAGTGTCTGACGCGGCCAAATGCCAAAATGCCGCGCGTCCTGCCACACAGGACACACAGGACACAGCGTTGAGCCTCGAACGCCGTTGCCTTGTTGACTTTTTGGTCGGCGCTGGCAGCTGAACGTTGATCGGGGAGTCTTTTTTCTATGTTGGTCTCTATTGCCCTGGCAGAGGGTATTTAAAATTTGTTAAGCATTGTGTAACTTACTGAAAAATGTTATCCCTACATTTATTACATATATAAATATATAGTCAGATCAATCTTATTGGTCCAAGGGAATTTCTACTTATACGTAAATATATAAATATGTTCCTCACTCGAACTGCATTTTATTCAGCTACTAAAGACTAAACTTAGATCTTAAAGACTAGTTAAAATTTTAGATTTTTCCTTATGCATATTCTCAAATATTTACCATAAATTGATTTATTTTCATAATAAATGTGAAGAGTATTCAGTTGTTTGTGATGTTTTAGCTAGCTGTTGCTTATTAGTTTCAAAATTGGGGGTGATTGGAGAGCCCGAGGTGTATGGGTTCAAGTTTTCAAGTGGAGTGCCTTGTTAGCTGCCGTCGAATGTGCCACACAAGTGGCTCACATCAGCGGGGGCAAACAACTTAACCAACGGCGCTTCCCAAGAAATCGCAGAATGTGCTACTAGTCCAAGTCCAATTGCAACAGCAAGTCCAAGTTTGAGTTGAAGTCGAAGTCGATGTCAGCAGGCAAAGTTCAAAGTTGCTGACGTCGTCGTCGTCGTCGTCGTCGTCGTCGTTGTCGCTTCCGTTCAATTGACAATTGAACTCCTGGAGCTGATGCTGCTGATGCTGCCGCCAGCTGCTGTTCAAGTCTCTCTGTTTCTCTCTTGATTCAGTTGCAAGTCGGTGTACTTAATTTCCCGTTTAAAACGCCATTCATTCAATTAAGCCAATGAATTTGAGGCTGCCCCCAGAATTGTGAGGCAGAGGGGCAGGTTGGACAGGGGACAGATCTTCAAGTTGTCGTTCTCCACTTTGACTAATCAGACGCGGGTCAAAATATTTACCACTTGACCCGATTGATTTAATTAAATAGTTGCAAGACATTCAACCATTTGTTGTCGCACAAACCAGAAAGCTACAAAACTCGAGAGAGACTTCTGAATCGCTCTCTCTCTCTCTCTCTCTCTCTCTCTCTCTCTCTCTCTCGCTCAGTGTGTCTCTCGCTATCTCTCTGTCGGAGCTATCTGTTTGCGTTACTCACGTTCGTTGCACGATCTTCGACGATCTTCGTCATCGGCTGTCAACACAGATTTCACATTGCTGCCCCAACTAAAGACGTGTTAATTAACGAGAGTTAACTAATTGTTGTTAGCAAAATACTTTCGTAATTTGATACTAAATTAATGTTACGCTCAACTGGCTCGATCTGCGCTTTTGTGTATCGCTCCAGTCCAACGCACAGTGGCACAAGAACAAAGAGTTGCCCAAGACAAAAGACAGCTAATGAAGTACGCCATTTGCTTTGGCGATTATGTTAATTTCTTAGCCATTCTTTTTTCAACGTTTCCATAAACATTCCGTTACATTGTTTATTGAAAATTTTTCGCTTAATTTGCCAAGGAAAGGAATATGTTTTAGCATTATTTTTAATGAGCTTTATAATTTGCCATTTATAATTTTAAAAAACTCTTAATATTATTCAAAGTTAGTTGATCTTAGCTTTACTGCGGGTATTTTTTGTGGGAATTACCTTATTAATTGCAAATTTAAAACAAAAATTGTATACCAAAAAAGTTGTTCGTTTTGTTATCGACTAATTACGAAAGAATTGGAAGCGTTTAAGATATTTTCTTGAAGGTGATTTAAAACTTCTATCTTATAGATGTTCTATTGTTTTTATAAAGTGCAGGATTTTTTTTGTAAATTCTTAATTGAGAAACTAAGTTAATTGATACAAACTTCACTCTTATATATATATTTTTTTTTGAGAATTTCCTTTCTTGATGGTTGTATTATTGACTATAAGTAAAAGTGCTGGAAGCCCTTAAGAAATTTTATTAAAGCACATGCGTAAAATAAATATCTGAAGCTATTTTCTTGAAAGTATATACATTTAAATGATATACTGCTTCATATACTTATTATTTTATATTAGTAATTATACTTATAAATCAGTTGCGAGTACTCTTGCACCACTGTGCCTCCAAAGTGCCGACTCCAAGCCACCAATCTGCGTTGTTTTTGTTGTTGTTGTGGTTGTCGCTGCTCATGTCGTGGAATTGGGAATCGGATACCTGAGCGTTGTCCAATGGCCACAGAAATCTTGTGTTGTGTGTTGTGTCTTGTTTGCGTTGTGTTGTGTTGTGTTTTGCAATTCGCGCGCGCCTGCCTCATGGACTTAAAACCCCTGGTCCCCAATCGGGGGGCATGGGGCATGTGGGAAGGCAGAGAAGACAGCAATGAATCGGTTGGGCAACGCCTTAAATGTTTTATTGTTTTAAAGGTTCGTAAACGAGCGACGGCGCTTGGAAAAGACGGAGACAGAGAGAGAGAGAGAGAGAGACAGACTGAGTTATATAAAAAGAGAGTGAGGGATCTGAGATCTGTTTGAGACAGCAGCAGCATAAGTACCATAAATCAAAATCTATAACGTTTAAATATTCATGAGCAACGTGTGAACAAGAAGAGGCCAACAGGCAAGCAAATGGTAGGCAGGCAGGACTGTAAAGCAAACGACGTAATGTATTAATTTCATTTATTGCCATATTTATTCACATGACAAGAGGACACAGGATGTCGCATGGCGAGTGAGAGTGTGTTAGAGAGAGTGAGAGAGAGAGAGAGAGAGAGAGAGAGAGAGAGGGGTGGAGCGAGGAGGGTGCGGGGTGCAGTGTTGTGCGCGCAATTTAACGGCATGGCTGGCAAAACGGGAGCAGACATTGCGACATATAAATGACAAGGACACACCCATATTTAGCACGTTTTAACAGCCACGCACAATGGCAACTGTGGCCAGGACATTATTCGGTGGTGCCTGGTAGTCCTGACTGCCCGACTGCCTGACTGCCTGCCTGCCTGGTGGTGCTCTTGGTGGTAGTTCATCCTGTGGCACCCTAAAAATCACAATCACTGCGCGCGCGGGTTAAATGAAATGGAGAATGCCATTCCTAATTAATGTGATGTGTGTGCTTCTCTCCCTCTCCCTCTCCCTCTCTCTCTCTCTCTCTATCTCTCTCTGTCTCTCTCTCTCTCTCTGTCACTCTATTATCCTGGGCACCCTTTTATATTGTTGCCGCATTTAGCTTGGCCTGTCGTCGCAGCCATTGTTGCTGCCCAGCCACAGGATGAAAGATTTCGTATTATATATTTTTATTTTTTTTTTTTTCTGTTTTCAAATCTGGAATTTTCTGTTGCCATTCGCGCATCCTGCCCAGAATGCCAGCCGCTTTTATTTATTTGTGTTTATAATACAACAAAATCAGCTACGCTTGCACCCGGCACCAGGCACCCTGTGTACCCCCTGCCCCTGTCCCTGCCCCATGCCCCTGCCCCGCATCACAATCCTTATCCCTCCTGCTCGGACTTTGACATGGCCGCTGCCTCAACATCAAACTGGTTGCCTACCAGTCGCTACCACAACCACTCTCCCCTCGCATCCTCTCTGGCACAGCACCACCCAACTCCCAACTCCCAGTTCGTCTCGGTTGTTCGCCGTGTTGTTGGTTTTGACTGCAATGTCGACGTGATGTTTACATTTATGGATTATTGTTTCCGTATGTCCTGGGTCCTTGCTGGCTGCTTGCTGCTTGCTCACCGCCACATAAGTTCCGCACAATCATGCTCATCAGCATTTCTTTCATTTTTTTTTTTTTTTTTGTTATTTGCGTGCCATGCTTCACTAGAGCCACAAGATTTACAGTGGGACGAGTTGTTCTAATACTTGTGGCTGCCCTAAGTGCGGGTAAATGAGCCTGAGGTGTTTGCTGGAAAGCACTTGAAAAATTCACAACTTTTAAAACTTTTGGCAGAGTTTTCAATTTTGTTAAAGTTATGTTATGCAGCAGGACTAATTATGATAAAGTTTTTAGCCATCAAATTCAAATTCAGCATGATTTGTGAGCTCCTTTTGAGACTACTAAAAGTTCTGTAAATTTCTCTCTATATTACCACATATAAAGACCTCTTTATATGCTTCTCAAATCTGTACATTAATCTAAATACAGTTTTATATCTATGCATTAATAAAATAAATTAATAACTTAAAGTGAAACATGTCGCAGTTTAAATTAAATTATATTATAAAAAATTCAATTATAAAAAAGAGAGCAGCAAACAATAAACAACTAAGCAAATAATCGAAACACTTCAGATCTGTTTATGCTTTTCTCCTTTTTGTACTTCTATTAAAATCACTTTACATCGCTTGTGGATCGCATTCGACAAACTCAAGCTAACACACTTTTATTGGCATACTTTGGCCCCACTGTGCGCACTGCAATTGCCAAGAATCGATGCCTTATTGAGCTGCTCCACCTTTTGGCTTTGCGTTTTCCACTTGAGTTGCATTCGATTTGCTTGCGTTTTGTTTTTTGCTGCCCGACGGCTGCTTCGAAAGTTTTCTTTGATTTTACACACACTTACACACACACATACACACTTACACACACACATACACTCACACACACGCACTCACTTTTGTTTCAGTTTGCTGAAGTCGCATTGAGATTCAAATAAATAAAATAATATTTGGAATTTCGCACCCTAAATACTGAGGCGAGTTTCCGTTGCAAGCTAGCCATTATCCTCACCTTACCCCTAACCCTACCCCTGCCACCAATTTACGCTTTCGCTGGCATTAGTTCGGCTTTATAACTGTTAAAGAGACGTTGACGTTGAGGTAGTTGTTAATATTTTTCTTTATTTTCATTTTCATATTTTTTTTTGTTCATGATTGTTGTTGCTGTTGTGATTCGCTACGACATTACACACATATACATATGTGTGTGTGTGTGTGTGTGTGTGTGTGTGTGTATGTTTGCACATATCTGTATGTGTGTGTATATATTTCTATTTGAAATTCTGGCCCTGCTGCGCTGAGGTCTTAATCTGACCAGAAGTGTAAACCAGCCAAGCAACCCCGAGGGGGGTTTTCTCTGTTTCTCTGTTTTCAGGGCATATGCGAGTAGACAAGAAACAACGCATATGCTATGTTGCAGCAACCCCCCACCCCCTGCCTCACTCTCACTCTCTCTCTCTCCCTCTATCTATCTGCCTGTCTCAGTCACTCTCTTTGCGTATTACACGGATTTATATTACGCTCTATTGACTTTTGCCTGCTGCCTCATCCAAGTGGCCTTTTTGGGTAACGAGTGGGCTTAGTCGGGAATTTGGGATTTGGGATTCGTATATCACGCTTATATATACACATGTATGTGTGTGTTCGTGTGTAGGGTATCTCACTTTTGGGGTGTTTGCCATAAACGCAGATTAAGACATTAATTTAATTGCCTGACATTGCGAGGTGTGAATTATAAACTGATAGTTTCGCAAAAATCTCGCTTGTTATTTGCACATTTGATTAGCGGCTCCTGTCACAGTGTCAACAGCGGCAGTGGGGAAAATCTCCGTTTGATTTATGTACTGTTAGTAAATGTTGATTTTTCCCATGGTCACAACGACTGACAACAGAAATCCGGAAAGTGGACGACTCTTGATTTGCTCAGCTGGAAGCAGGTTTTTCTTTGAATGGAATACATTAAATTATTCATTCATTAAGGTTCTTCGGATATTGTATATGTATCTATTAGAAAGATAAATGTGACTTGAAATCTAAAAGCTCAAATAGTTTTTGATTATGTCTCAAACACTTGCTCAAACATGGGTTAAATGCTACCTTAAAATAATCGATCGATTACCTTTCTAAATCAAAGCAAGTTTCCAAATCGAATTTACCATTCAGAATGCCACTGATGCTTTTTACTGATATTTACTGTTTTTGCAGCAGCATATGCAAAGAGACAACAAATTGAGACATTTAGTTGGCACTTGGCTTAAATGCCAATGCTATTCGCAACTGTTAGTTGGCCACACCGTCCCCCATTCCCGCCCCCGCCCTACCCACATACATCTGTGCTGCACTCGAGAAGATCAGTTAAGTGCCTGGCAACAAAAATATTATCAATAATAATTTTCACAATATTCAACTGGAAATTTCACACAGAGTCAGGCTGTGGCAATGGCCTAAGTCTGAGTATGTTGTCTCGTGAGACTTGGCTAAGCAGCAAAGTTGGCCAACTGTCCAACTGTTGGTCGGCAACTGCTTCTCGTAAATCGCGCTGTGATGCCAACAACAACAACAACAACAAAAACATTTGAGCCACAAACTGGCGAACGCTTTTTGCTGGCTGGGCAAAAAATGTTAATTAACTTTTCAATCCTTAAATAATGAATGATCAACGCATCCGCGGCGACACGCTGAGTTCCTTTTTATCACTGAGCCTCGGCGAGTGTGCCTCCCGACTCCGCCGGAGCCTGACTTTGAGCCTGAGCCTGAGCCGCCCCTCACCGTCCCCAACAAAATGAGCCGCCGCCAAACAAAAACACCAGCAACAACAAGAGAAAACATCTTGATAATATATATGCCTGCAACTGAATACCCTATATATCGAATATTTATTCCACACAAAGATGTTTGCCTTAATTTTAATTGAATCCAGATCAATTATCATATGTAATTTTATACTTTTATGATATTTTAGAAGCAAATAAGTATTACATTCATATCCTACTTAAGTTAGTTTTTCCGATCGATTCTCAGTTTTTAAATAATATATTTTATTGGTTTCTTATAAATATTTATTGCAATGAGTTTCCTTTTTTAAATATTAGTCATGGTAAACTTTATGATATTTTAAATCACAAACAAATAAGTATTATATTTTTTCAGAACCAACAATATTCTTCCAATTGATTTTGCTATTTTTACATCTGTTTCAACTTGTTTCCAAGATTGCTTCAGCAATATGACATAAATTTAGAAAACTTATGCATTTGTAAAATGTGTGCTTCAAAGCATTTTAAATAATTAGAATAGCTTCAGCAAGAGTGTTGCAAGTGAGACAAATACAGTCATATTCCCTCTTGCTCTTCCCCTTGCTGGGTGTATATTTGTGTATATGTTGTTGCTCTGGTGATCTGGTGATATTGCCTTGTATATAATTTATATGCAATACGATAAATTTATGCGCTGTGCGCGCGCATGCGCCTGCAAAACAGCGACTACCGTCGGAGTCGGACTTGAAGTCGGACTCAGAGTCGGGGGGAGGTGGGAGTGGCAGCTTGGAGTTGGAGTCAGAGTTGGAGTAGCTGCTGTTGCCGTCTAGTTGCCGGCACGAATCGCATTCAAATGGGTAAAAGGGAACGTCTCTACTATGGCCAAATGTCAGCGGGTGAGCCGAGTGTTTACACGCAAATTTACACTCTCATTTGTTGGCAACGAAATTGTGTTGTTGCAAATCCGCAAATCGGTGGCTGATGTGGCTGATGTTGCTGATGTTGCTGTTGCTGTTGCTGCTGCTGCTGCTGCTGTTGCTGCTGTTGCGAGTTGTCTCGGCCACCGCTTGCAATAAATAAAGTTTTGTATTATGCGCACTCGCATTTGGCAGCGCATCCCACAACAGCAAAGCAGCACCACTGCTGTTGCACCACACACTGCACCACTCTCTGCCACACTCGTAAGTAGTTTGGGGCACGGCAATTATCGCTCACTGTGCTGAGAAATTGGTTTTTGCCACTTCGCACTTTCATGATTTTCAATCACGTTCAATTTTAATTGAAAATATTTTCAAATGTTACGCAAAACGAAAAAATATACAAAAAAAAAATGATAATAGTGCAAATAAATAATTGCAACATTGTGTGCTTGCAACATGGCGACGGCAAGCAATTGCTGAAGATGCATAGAAGAGCATTCAAGGTGTTCAATGTTGCCGCACCTCTGTGCAACATTAAAGGATGCAATTTACGCAATCTTTTATATTTTTCACATGTTCGAGTGTGCAAGTTATGACAACTTTTATTTAAATAAATAGAATTTTCTGTACGAGTAATTAATCTATGTAAATATGCTTATAATGTACTTTAATTTATATAAATTAGAAGTGGATTTATTGTTTGATTTTGGCTGATGTGATCCCAATTTGAATACGTTTTGAGAGCAGACATATTGTTTTGTGTAATCTCTCTCTATCTCTCTCTATATATATATGTAACTCTCTCCCTCCCTTCTCTATCTCTGTCTCTCTCTCTCTCTCTCTCTCGCTACTCGCTTATCCCTTTTATCAGCTAATTTGCATAGTTTTGCCTACAACAATTAAATAGCTGACCACATTTTGCCAGGCACGCCTCACAATAGACCATATCATGGCCGTTCTAGTGCCAAGTATATTTAAGAACTTCCTTATACACTCCCTCCCTCCCTCCCTCCCTCGGCAGCCCTCTCTTTTGGATATGACGATTATAAAACATAATACTCGTCGGATTTCGCTCGGGTATTCAAAGTCGGAGATATGAGTTATTCGTCGTCACTCAAGCGACCCTCTCTGATAGGGCTCCCAAGTTGCACAACTTGAATGTAGGTATGCATGTAAAAATGTATCGAGTTACGATCTCTGATAAGCTGCTGGGCAAATACGTGTATAATATTTATACGCAAACTTGCTCAAACAACTAGCGACGACGACGACTGACAAACAGACAGACAAATGTTTGCTGCGTTATCTGAAATAAAGGAAAAACAAATAAATACAATTTGTGGAATGGGGCACTGCAAATTTGTAACGATTTTCTAATATTCAACAAACAACAAGCCACCCCAAAAAAGAAATTGTTAAATCGAATGCCAAATCTGATGTAGTTGTTAGTGTTGTTGTTGTTGTTGTTGTTGTTGTTGTTGTTGTATCTGGCTCATATCTGTTGAAATCGCTACAACAAACAGAGCAGCAAACACGACAAACAATGAAACGAGAGAAGAAATCTCAACAAATGTAACAAAATGCGGATTATTCGACTGATTGTACGTATGTATACCGAGTCCTGATTTCTGAGTCCTGAGTACTGAGTCCTGAGTCCGACTGCTGACTGTCGAGTCCTGTCGCCTGTGCACACATTAATGAGAATATTGTTAAATTAGTAGGCTTTGAAATGTGATACGCCCAACCACAGGCACAGAGGGTCCTGCGACTGCTTTTGACTTTGCCAAAACGAGCAGCTGTGTGTGTGTGTGTGTGTGTGTGTGTGTGTGTGCGTCACCAGGACAGAGAGAGAGAGGTTGGAGGGGAGGAATAGCATTTCATTTGCACTCTTGATTGTAAATGTCATAAAAATGGGTTATTTCTATAGCTTCACAAGCAAAAAGAGAAATAAAATAAACCCAATAATTCTCCCTCTCTCTCTCTCTGTCTCTCTCTCTCTTTCTCTCTCTTTCGCCCTTTCTATTCTAACTGGTAAGAGCAGGGAGAACTTTTGGCCTAAAGCTCCCTTAATAGGCTTATGATAAACATGACACTTGACTTTTGTGTCGCTGCTGCTGTTGCCCGTGCAGCCCAAATTGCCAGTTGACACTCAATTTGACACATGAGACCCCGCCGCAAACTGCCGTCTTCTGTCTTCTTGGCTAAAGGCCGCGTCCTCCTTTAGACTGAACTTCATGTGCTGCATGTGGCAACCTCAAGTGTGTGTGTGCTCCATGGTTACTCGCCTTGGCTAATGATGCGCCCCATCGCCCGTTGCCCGTTGCCCGTTGCCCGTTGCTTTCGGTTACGGCTTACGGCTTACTGATTACTGCTTACGACTTACGGACTAACGGGCACACGTCTACGGTTTCAGTTCAGACATATGAATAGCTAAACATTCATCATTATGGCACCAAACTCAACAGCAGTTACGATTACAATTACAATTGCAACAACCAACAACTTGACTACAACTCTCGGTTAGGTTAGCTCAAACTTATGTCTTTGAGTGTCTGGATGAGCACACTTCATCTGGCGGCGGAGGTGAATGGAACGACAGGATAGGACTGAAATACATAGCATAAGATACGATATAGAATGCCAAACAAATATAAATACAATTATATTGTATTAAAATCAACTGTAGGTGTAGGAAAATAAAAATCATAAAATCATTACGGTTCAATCTTTCGACATTATTTTGTATTTTATTTAAATTTTATTTCAGACTTCTTCCGATATAGCATACATATGGCATCCATAGCATAAAGCATCAAAATTAAAAGAAAATCTTTTTAATTTAGAGAAAAACCTCTAAAATAGCAATGTTTCAGATGAAGTTTTAGAAAATTTTGTTTATTAAATTACTAATTTCATCAGCGATTGTTTATAAATATTAGTCAAGGTAATAGTAAAAATGTTGACAAAGTTCTTTAAGTTAGCAGTAATCGCTTTTGTTCTGAATTTAACAACAGTAGAACTATTTTGTATAGCTTGAACTTAGTTCCCAGCAACTGACTAACATCTTCACAGAACAACTGCATTTGGAATCTTCGCTCTATTGTAATAGTTCACGCATAGCTATTACCATTGTGCTCCATAGAAAATCGTATGTTTTATGAGTAACCATTTAGGCTTGAAGGGGCTGTCGTCACCCGATGAAAACGATCCACATTGGGCATCGGAATCACCAAAACTAAGCGGCACCTCATCAACACATCAGCATTATCATCAGCATCATATATTCATATATATATATATATATATATATAGATGTATATATATATATATGTATTTTAGTCGCATGCACATGGGTCCCTAGCATAATAATAGCTATAATAATAATAAAAGATTTCAAACCTTTGGGCATTTGTGGCATTCAAAGTCGTCGCGGGGCATTGGAGGCACAAAAATATTTATGATTATGAGAAATACACGGCAGGCTTATTATAAAATATACAACAACTTTTCCAAAATCAAAAGAAAAATCCAGTCAAGCCGACGCACAAAGACCGATCCGGACTTTATTTAAATATGTATGTTTGTGTCCCAGGTCGCTTAAGTAGCCTTCAAACCGTTCGCCTTTCGGCCATATCGACAGGTAGCCCAAATATTTATAGTGTTCAATAATTGAGATACACATTAATGAGTCTGGAGCTGGTGCTCTGCTGTGATTGGAGGGAGATTGGAGTTGGGGCTCGCCTTTCAAGCTTGAATTGGAGTTTGAGTCAGAGTCCCAGTCAGAATCGTAGTAGCGCCCATTATTTCATTTTGAATAGAGCGGGCATTACTCTATAATCGTCAATTATCGACTAACACAACAATCTCTTGCCTTTGGTGACGCTTGGATAGACTTTGTACATATCATGTGAATCAGAAAATCAGGTTCTATTCCAAAATATATGATATACAATATTTATAAGTGTATACATATGCAGTAAAATCTATGCAAATTCCATTAATATATGTGTTTTTGGTTACAGTTTCCAGAAAACGAAGGAATCAAGATGATGTACTTTATTAGACGTCAATATATACATATTTAATAGAATAATAATATGTATATAAAGAGTTCTTTGAGTTAGACATAATACTGAGAAACATTGCACATATTAGAACGTTCAGGTATATCTAATTTGTATTCCTCTAAGCTGTCTGTAGAGTATTTTCCATTCGTAGTGCTGCTTGCCTGCGTATAATTTGTTTTGTGTTTCAGTTCGAATTCGGTTGTCTGTTGTTGTCATTGTCATTGTTAATTTAAATAATAATTTTTTGTTGTATTTTACAAGCAGCTCTTTTGGCTGCTTTTCTCACGTGGGCTTTTGGTAACTAGGCAACGGCACGATTCAATATATCTGCATCTGTATCTTTTGAGGCTCTATCTGAATGCGGTGTCTTTTGTCGGCTTGCATTCGCTTTGATTGCGCTGCAACTTATTAGTTGTTGTTATTTGTTTGACTAGACACAGTCATATAGTAGTATAGTATCTCTGTATTATTATAATGTTGTCGATTCGTTCGTTGAGGGAAGTTGCCGGTTGCCGCTTGCCGATTGCCGCTTGCCGCTTGCCGCTTGCCGCTTGCCAGTTGCCAGTTGCCAGTTGGAAGCTGCCGCTGTCTGTGGTGATAATGGGACAAATGTCGAGAGAGAAATAACCGGGCTTAATCTTCAGGTGTCTCTCTCTGTCTGTCTGTGTGTGTGTGTATTTGTATGGGTGTGTGTGTAATCATTTGTGCCCTTTTCTTTGCCGTTGTCAACATAGCTGGCTTATATGTGAGTCAGAATTATGTGACGATCGTTCGCTCGCCTCTCAGTCGGCCTTTTTGAGGTTGCACAGTCGGCGGACTGTTGCCACATGTTGTTGCTGGCTTTAATAAAGACATCAGCCGCGTATAATTATGGATTTGTAGTAGCTGTCCCCAGTTCCCAAGTTACCAGTTGCTACACTCACAAAAACAATATATATCTCTAAGCGCAGCTTAAGTTCTAATTTATTTATTTTTTTTAGATTATATATTAAGGGTTGCTATTTCTACTTTTAAGATATTAACTTCTTATACTTCGTAAATTTATAAATTATTTTTTGTGCGAAATACACATTTTCTGCAGAGATTTTTGTAATGTTTGTGGCACATTTTCTCGGAGTGCAACTTCTGTGGCAGTTCTTTAGTACTTTGGTTCTTTGGTTCTCTCGTTCTCTGAACTCTCCACAAATGCAATTCGTTCAGCATCGTTTTTCAGCCTTCTTTCATAAGTCGTAGATTGGCATTATTGTCATGAGTTTGGCTCGGGTTGTTTTTTTCTGGATGCCTCTGGATGCAGCTACCTCCAGCTTCGGTTATCATTTAATTCTATTGCATATCACCGCATTCCATTTCCATTTGCAGTCGTTTTGGATTTCTTGACCAGCTTCGTAGCGATCCAATGCAAATGAGCTCTATTAAATTTATATCAAATTTTAGCTACTGCGTGACTCTTTTGTAGTCCCCATTTTGGGGAGCAGTTAAGTGCAGTTAGTTCTTTTGCTTTTAAAAACGAATAAAATGTGTTGTTTTCAGTTACTGTTAAAACATGTTTTCTACTATTTGAATGCTTCAGATAAAAGTCCATTTTGTGAGTTAAGTTGTCTATATAAACTTGTGATTAATAGAAAAACTGAGACTTCAAAAATGTAGTTGGATATGTGATGCAGGTCTTTAGTTTGACATTATTTTATTTATTTATTCTTGTTATGTAAGCCAAACCAATATTAAATCGTTATATTAATGTATGAAATCTTTGCACATTTTAAATGATATTTTAACAAAAAATTGTCTAATAATAATTAATTGCAGGCAAATCTAAAGATTTAGTTTGCAAACGTTAGTTTTAAATCACAATTGAAAATCCTTCCAACAGTAGAAGAAAGCAAACTAAGCGAAATTCACTCAAGATCAGCTCCAAGCTGTGTTGTTTTATTCCTTAAAGCTTTAATCCATTTGCTCTTCTCATGACTCTGCCTCGCTAGCTAGCGATCTTCCCATGGAAGCCAAGCCATCCAGCTGTTTTGGGGGAACTCAGACTCTTTTTATTTTTGTATTTTTTGTATTTATAATAATCCCACACAGCCGTTGACAAGCTGCGTTGATATGGCTGTCATAAATATCGTACATAGATGGCTATAATCTTGCATCTAATAGCCGACACATAAGCAGCAAACACCTCTTATCTGCGACACCCCCAAAGAGGCGACGGGAATAAGAGGGAAGGGGGCAAGAACAGAGTTTGTGCAACGATGTTGAAACATATTAAAATTAACAAATGTGTTTTAATCTCCGACAACAAATTTGAATTGTATTCTGTGTGAGTTGGAATGTGTTTTTTGTATTTTGTTTTTTATTTAGGCGAAATTCGTTTGGCTGCTTTTGGTTCGATCACCCGCTGCTCGTCAGGTAAACCTTTGGGAATCAGGGACCAGAGAGTTGCCTCTGCTGCGTTTTGTGTGCTACCCGGTTAAATGCTGACCCGCTATGCGAGTTGTTCATGTTGCTGGCATTGTTGAACAGGTCGATCGATCTATGACAGATGAGATCATGTTGACTTGGCACAAAAGCACCAAGCACCAAGCACAACAACAACAGCTGCAGCAGCAGCAGCAGCAGCAACAACAGCAGCAGCAGCAGCAACCCAGAGAGTCGAAGCTGCTGGCGTTTCAATTCCACGACGAGTCCTGTTGCTTTTCGATGATGTATCGTTTTGGAGTTGGGTCCTCTCACTCACTCACTTATTCACTTATTCACTTATTCACTCTCACATTGGGCTGGGTAGATCTGTTTGAGTTCACGCTATGCTGCGTTCCTCATCTCAGCGCGCAAATTCTCATTCGAAGTGACATTTATGCCATGCTCTACACATTCCAGACGATATCATTTGTCTGACTCAAACCCTATATATATATATGAATATGCATGTATATATATATATGTATATACATTCTGCATGGTTGGGTTCTTGCGGTGGCACAATGAATGTTTATTGTTTCTGATTTGTGTCTTATTTGTTGACAGTTTATTTGGCTTATCAATTGCATTGAGCCCTTTTGTCAAGGGTGTGCATTCATTTTAGCCTTAAGCCTACTGTTCTTCTTTCTAGAAATTAGCATTGCATTGCACTGAGAACAATTCGCAAGTGACAATTAAAGTGATTTTAGCTAATGTGTGCCATCAACTGTGCTTCAATAGTTAAACACTTAATTATTTTAATTATTTTACATATAAATATATAGTTTTATTTCAATAGAATATAATTATATATATCAATATGGCAAATATTGTATGAATCAATATTTTATGCAAATACTTTTTTAAATTAAATCACTTTCTTTTATTTTTTAGCAAGCTTTTTTTAAAGCACAATTCTTTAACTTAATTGCTCACATAAATTGTACTTGAAGCGATTAAGCAATAAATAAATCATTAACGCTTGAGCCTTTGGCTTATAACTATTATAAAAAATATTTCCTGATCATTCTTTACTAAAATTAACACTTAGAGACTCTCATAAATCAGGGCAACCTTATTTCTCTCAGTGCTCACACACAATTTGCATGTAGATTACCAGTTGCCAATTCACACACAGACGGCATACACACATACATACACCTATATATATATATATATATATACATATATATATATATATATATATAATGCACAATTGAGCTCAGAGTGTGGACATTTCTCGTGCTGCGTTTAGTGGACATTGCCTTCTGGGTCTGCCATCCATTGTTGCTTCCGTTGCAGCAGCAGCAGCAGCAACTGAACCTTCTTCCAGTTCTTCTTCTTTTTTTGGTTGGCCTGGTTCATGTGCATGTCCAGCTGACATTTTTGTTGTTTTCCTGCTGCTGTTGTTGCTGTGCTCGTTTATATCAGCAGCTCCGCCTTTTTCTGTTCAGCTCTTTTGGCCTGTTTCTTTCTTCCCTTTTTTTTTTGCAACTGTTGTGGAAATGGCTGCAATTGTGGGCCAATTTTTGACGTATGCGCATTTCTTGTGTTCTGTTTGTTTTCCAAATCGTGTTGACAGCATGTAGAAGCTGCAGCAGCAACAATAACAAGAACAACAACAGCAACAACAACAGCAGCACTGGCAATCAATCAAGTTGGCCAGGAGAGTGAAACACACGCTTGGCACTGTTCCACATAACTGGGATGACTTTTGGGTAAAAGCCCCATGGGGGAGTTTCAAAGGGCGTGCAGTTTTTGTGTCCCTCTCTTATTTTTGGTCACAGTCACAGTCATCTGGAGTAGTAACCGCATTCGGCGTAATCAATTGTTGTTGCTACCAGAATTCCATAGGGGGCAACGCGTGGCAGACAATAGATTCTAACGGTTAACAGCTGCTGCATAATATTGTTTGTTCTTGTTGTTGCTGTTGTTGTTTTGTCTTGTGGCTGGTCAAGCCTAGGCCCCAACATTTTTATGTAGTCTCCACACACAGCGCCATGAGTAATTACAATTTAATACAAAAAACAATTCGGCAACAACAACAATTTAACCATACAAAAGTACAACTCATACTCACACACACACACACACACACACACACACTCGTAGTCATAGCGAGTACTCAGACTTATATTCATACACTCATACGAGTATCATTTGGCGCGCGAAGCCGCTTTGATCACAACAACAATGCTTGCCACAACAAAACAACTTCTTTGGCTTTGTGTGTTGTTGTCTGCCTGCTATTTGGCCAGAGGGATGGGGCGAGCGGCAAGCTACAAGCGGCAGGGGCACAACTTGTAGTAGAAGAAATGTGTGGAAAATGAGAAAAGAAATCCATCTTCGCGACCGTTTCACACTGATCACCACCACAGGCCCAAAATCGGTCTATAGCTGTGTGTGTGTGTGTGTGTGTGTGTGTGTGAGTGTGTGAGTGTGTGTGTGTAGCTCCATTTAGTCACACAATGGCCGCCGCTGCTATGGCCAGCCGTTATTATACCCCTTGCATTTAGATGGGAAGGGTATGATTTACTCAAAGGTTGTGCAAATTTTTATATGTGAAGATTGGCGTGCATATTAATAATAAAGGATTTGCATAAGGCAGATATCGAAAGACAGAAACTGTTATTTCTAGTGTTTATACCGGAGAACAGTTATATATTTCTATTTATTTTTTCAAGAGCCGCTTGACGTTCGATTATATGTTTTTAAGAAGGTGAATATTTATTATTAATAAAAGTAATCATTTATTTGACACAGGGTATCCTAAATTCGCGCTCTCTTCAATAATTATCCATTACTTGTTTTATTATTTTTTGGTAGTAGCTCGCGCCGAATGGTAAAACATTTCGGACTACTTGAATCAAGCATTTGTAAACAAATACGGCCATGCAGCAGTACCACCCCCCCCCCCCCTCACACAAACACACATAGGCACCCATCTACCCCAAAACTTTGCTCTCAAACTATTCGTCGTTTGGTTTACAACTACAACTGCAACTACAACAAGAGCAGAGAGCAGATGATTGTAGTTGTATTCGTATAGTGCCACAAGTGTGTGGCGTTTCAGGCATCCTAATGATAATGGATGGCACATTCATGCCACATACCACATACCATACATACTAGTCCTCTTGGGCACAGTGGGGCCAACCAAATTGGCATTTTGTTTGTTTTAAAGCGACAAATTTGATAGAACCATTTTATTTATAGTTAATCGAATTAAATATATTTGAATTAATTATTTGTAATTACAATTCAAATAAAGTTTCAACTTATTACATAACAAGTTCACTTAAACTTTAGTTTATAACCATCTTCCAATTATCGATAGGTTTAATGTCTTGATTAGTGCACAGTATATATTTTATTCATATATAAATTTTGTGTGTGCGTTTTACTCACATTATTTAAAGCACTTCAGCGTGACTCGATTATTATTCAATGCTTGGCACACTGTGGCGCAAACATTGGTTTCCAAGTGCTTTGGCCCAAACAATTCAATAATACAATAACAACAATCATAATAATAACACAAAACACACCAGCGAGCACTGCAACAGCAACAGCAACAGCAACAACAATAACAATAACAACTGCTTGAAAGTTAAAAAGCGCAACCACATCAATACTCGAATACTCGAATACAAGTAGACACCCCCACAAGCGGACACAATGCGTACACACTGAAGGGGTGGAGTGTGTGTGTGGGGGGGAGGTGGGGTTGGTGTTTCATATAAACATATACATCATAACGCACCGACGCCGACTGACAGTCAGTCAGACTGACGACGACGGCGAAACGACCTTATTCCACTCACAATCAGTCAAAATTGAAAATTTATTGAATAACGAACTGAAAATACAACAAAAAACAACTAAAACGTCTTGCCGTGATCTGGCTGTGTGTGTATGTGTGTGTGTGTGTGTGTGTGTGTGTATTGGTATTGGTATGTGTTTGTGTTAAGATCAACAAAGGATTTCTTACCAAAATAGCTCGTGTCAAAAGACTTTGATCCATTAATCAATATGCCGCAGCCGCCGTGTGTGCGAAGGTTTTGCCAGCTTGCTAACCCCTCTATCCCTACCACACCCCCCCCCCATCACCCCACCGTTCCCCACTCTAGTGTTTGTTGTAAGTTTGTTTGATGATGAGTCCAGAGACACACAGACCCCCAACTTCAGTTCCAGTACCCCAGTCGTCAGTTGCGATACAAAAGCAAGTATTTACCTTTATTTTTTTTTGTTGGCGGGTCAAGATGATGATGAGGCTGTTATTTGTTGTACTCGGTCGAATATTTTGGTTGCCCGAGACACTCGGTAGGTATTCACAATGATGACGTTGAGGAGGATTGTGGGGGGGAACCCCATTGCCATTGCTATTGCCCCAGCCTGACGCCCATTGTTACACGTAATGCTCGAAGAGCATGTGACATGTGTAAGTGATAGCGTTAATGCTGCTCTTAAGTAGTAATTACTACTACAATTGGGGCCTTTACCTTGATGGGTGCTGGAGGATGGGGTGGGGGAACGTCGCTCACTAGAAAACTATAGAGAAAAAAACCGTTGGCTGTATATTTTCTAGGTTAATTACAACTTGCGATGAGCTGCCTGAAGTTTGACCATTTCAAATATATCATATATGTATAGCAAGAGTTTCTCAGCATATTCAAATTGTTAATCGATTTTTATGAGGTTTTATAAAGTTAAGTGCCTAAGACGGATATGGAACACCTTTTATTTAAAATTAATTTTGAGCGAAAATCGTATTACCAAAATTTCAATTGTCGATTTTTAGTTATTTTTCCATATTTCTTTGACGTTTATGTTTTGTCAATTTATGTTTTTCTCTGAATAAGGGATAATATTTCGATTGGATTTTATTTATTATTCAAATATTAAACTAACTTAATTGTCGAAATTGCTTTTGTGTGATCCATCATTAAATGCATTTTAAATATTTAATCATTCCAAATCCAGAGATGGTTTCTCACAAACCCACCTGCAAATTATTTTCCCATTTTGTTTGGACTTACATCTTTAAAATTTGGAATTCCAAGTAAGGACATTCTATACCGGCGCTTAGTGGGCAAACTTCAGTTCCATGTCAATAGTCTTCTCTCAACAATTGTTGTTGTTGTTGTTGTTGTTGTGGCTGCTGCTGCTCAGTCAAAACTGGAAACCAAAACAAAACCCAAACTCCAATTCCGTGTGAAGCAATAATTGCCCCCTAATCTCTGAGAGATGTATCCGAGTCCAATGAAAGCCTCGATGCGGCTTTTGTTTTTGTTGTTTTTTTTTTACGAGGCGAGCAACGAGTGCTAAATTAAGCTCTTTTGGTTGTTGTTGTTCTTGTTGTTGCTGTTGCTGTTGCTTTTATTGTTGTCATAATTATTGTTTAGTGGCGCAGGATGCGCTGCCAGCCAACTTGTGTCCTGGCCGGATGCCCCCCTACCCCCTACTCCCTACCCCTTTACCCTTTCGCGTTCCCGCCTGCCTGCTAAAATACAAATGTAGTACATAAATCGCGCACACAAACGAATGGCTGGCGATTGGGATGCGGGATTAAAGAGCAAAGATATCGAATTACACACCTGACGACAGGGTCTCTACACTCAGAAAAACTCAATACGATGTAAAATCCACAAGATCGGCATACTTCTGACAGCCTTCGGATTGTTTAAGCTTGTTCAACATTTTTCAACTGAACCAAACTATTTTTCTTAAATATGAAAATAATTTTTTAAATATAAGGTTAAATTTTTTAGTGTTGTCTAAAGTTAGTTTTTATGGTTTTTTCTTGTTAAGCCAAAAGCTATTTCGATTTTTTCCAAGTGCACAGGGAGAAAAAAATGAGAAGCGGGCACACAGAGGGCTGAGGGATGCAGACAAAAGCTAAGCCATCGTATTTTATTGTGAACTTTCATTTGGGGATTTTGCAAGTGGCTGTTGCTGCTCGGAATTGTTGGCCAGAACGCAGCTTCCAACATTTGCCAAGTGTCAAAGTCAGCTGGCTGGTTGGCTGGCTGGCTGGCTGGCTGGCTTGGAGCAGCTAATAACCAAGGCACTGCTGGCACTGCTGCAGTGCATCCTCTCAGCCACAGCATACTTTATGGGCATTAAAAATTCAAGTGGCAGCAATTTTTCGTTGGCAACTTCAAATGGAAAAAAGCCGCCGCCTCGAAAACAGTGCCTTCCGTCCTGGGAGCTCTCCTTGGGGCCACCAATTTAATGTGTCGGCGTGTTTATCGGCTAATGAAGTTGACAACACGCGGATTAGCGCATTTAGTTGCCAACTGCCGGCTCTGACTGCCAGTCTCCTCCATTCCACAGTCAACAGACTCCAGCCTACAGTCAACAGTCTCCAGTCTGCAGTCTCTCGACTCTCGACTCTCACCTCTCTCGTCTCGCCTCACTCCTCTCGTGACTCTTGACTCTTGGGCATTAGCACAAAACAACATAAGTTATTAACGATAACGATGAATATTATTTTTATGCACAAATTGCGGTACCTGGCAATAGTACGGAGCTCCGTCTGCAATCATTCTGTCCATCCTTCCACCTCTCTCTCTCTCTCTCTCTCTCTCTCTCTCTCTCTCTCTCTCTCTCTCTTTCTCTCCTCTCTCTCTTTCTCTATCGCGCACTCTCTCTATGTCTTTCTTTCTTCCCAGCCTAGCGGTATTCAAATATGTAGCTGCTGTGAGAGCTTAGGCCTACTACAAGCTGCATCCCATTAGCTATTTATACCCTGTACTCATATCATTTAGCAGAACGGGTATTTTAAGCCAATAAGAGCCAGAAAGGGTCATCAATATTATAACGATTATAAATAAAAAATTGAGTTCTACTTATAAAAATAGGAATTTATCATTTTTCGCATATTATGTATATTTATTCAAAGAACCAGGCTAAAATCTTATCGGTCTACGGCGTTGAATTAATTTTATTATGTTTATATTTTTTTTACCCTTGGCAACAGGGAATCCCCCAGTTAGACACTTTCCTGCTTGTTTTATATATCTGCTATTCATAGCGAATGTAATTTGTTGTCTTTCATGTTTTCGTACGCGGCTCTATTTGGATTGAATCTGGTTTCCAGTCAGCGGCTGTGGTGACACCGCAAGTTATACGATGTGATAAGACAATAAATAGTTTTACCATTTACAGTTCAATTATGAATTCGTTGGCCATATAAGCCACATAAATTTGTCAAAGCAACGGCTCTCGCCACAAACCAGCTACCAGTCTAGACTAGACTCTGAGCCCAAGTCTCAAAAATCTAGAGTACCGTCGCCAAATCAACTTTGTGGACTTGTCTTGTCGGCTTACCATTTTCATTTTCATTTTTGTGTTTATTTGATTTCATTTCTAACTGAAACACAAAGAGAGTTTGATTGGTTGCGTGGGTTTAATTGGGATGACAATCGAATGGGTTTCTTATAATCATAATCATCATAATCTTAGAATAGTAATTAAATCAAATTCAGATTTCTCAACTCTGCTCTTTGGAATGCGCTCAACAAATTGTTGCAGTGTATGATTCATTTCAAATTCTGAAGAGACTTGTTTTGTTTGCAAATAAAATTTGGGACTATTAAAAACAATAATAATAAAGAGTATTTTTATAATTATTAAATAACAAAGTAAATAAATAACATTTGCATATAAATTTAGTTTTGACATGTTAATGGGAGCTATTATAAGGCAACAACAAATAACAAGGAAATTATATATATATGAGTCATCTGATGCGATGTGAATGGAATCGAAATTCAATATTCCGTCAAGCTCTATTAAAATGCACATTCCGATTGAAATGAATTTGGCGTCAGCTGCGAATGACAAATGCAAAACTCCGTTGAATGACAAATATTTATAATAATTATACACAACAATGCTGCTGAACTGGTGCATCCGAACCACAAATGAAATCATTTCGAAGCGGACCATAAACCATAAAAGAAATGAAGGATAATGTTTATAGAAAGGAAATACTCGCAATTTGTGTACAAACATGCGACAATGAAAACTAACTTTGTGGAAAACAAATCGTGCTGTTCGAACCACAATCAAATGCCAACCCGTAATTACAAAGCAACGCAAAGCTCCCCTAAAAATGCCAAGGATGAGCGTCATGTGTTAAAGACGCTACCAAAGCGGACGTGGCTGGTGAAAGGCGGGAGGTGGGAGGTGGGCTGTGTGTGGGTGTTTGGTGTGGGAGTATGTGCTTCATAATTCATGGTTTCTAAACCTGACATTAACTTAAATTGCTCGGAAAACGCACAAGCGGACAGCAGCAAGTGGGTGGTGCGTCTGTGGGTGCGAGGCGGTGCGAGGCGGTGCGAGGTGGTGCGGGGTGCTGCTGTTGCTGAACGGCATGTAATTTAAACCAAGTTTTAAATGGTTTACTACCTTGGCTAACTGTGCGTGTGAATATGTGTGTAATAGAGCGTCACTCAGCGCCCAGCTGGCTGCGTTCACAATGCGCCCCAGTTATATAATTTGTTGACGAGCCCAAAGCCCAAAAGCAGCAACAACAGAACCCAACACAAACCCTCGAATTCAAATCACGGCACACACAACACCAACAACAGCAACAACAGCAACAACAGCAACAACAGCAGCAACAACAACAACAACAATGCCGTCACGTGGCTTTTTTTTAGTTAACTGTTAGTTGCCTTGACGTTCATCGATTGCGTCTGCAAGTCTGCATCATCTGCGAGCAAATTAATTCCCAGTTCCATAGCCCAGCACACAATGCTGTCAAAATATTGAATTCTTATATACCATATGTATATCTATGTGCGTATAATTTCGCCAAATTATCAACGTCAGACGAGCTGCCAGACGGGAAGCACACGCGGAGGTGCAAAAGTAGAAATAACAAAAAAAAACAACAACAAAAATTAATATGTATAACTCTTTTTGGCAAGTCGAAAATTAGATGCCCTTTGCACATTCATATTAATAATCGCATCTAAATGAATATTAAAAAAGTGTTTAGTCTGTGAGTTTGGTAAAAATTCAAGAGTTTATATTTAATTTATACACTTTATGGGGTTGAAAATATCGCCATTTATTTGTTCGTTTTGGTTTTTAAATATAGTTTTGCTATCTTCAGTTCAAGTGATTTATTTCTTATGTCCTCCAATATATTTCTAAGCAGGTATTTAGGAGGATATGCACAGCATCCGCTTAGTCAGCTGTGGAGTTTGAAAGTTTTTAATGACTGAATTAAAATACCTTTTGGCAAAAGTGTATAACACAAAAAATTCGCGACGTTTGTTGTCATCGTCAAAATTGCCTCATCAACAGCTTCTTTGGGCGTTTTTAAATTCGCAGAAGCTAAAGGTAGTCCCAGCTGACAGCCCCTTTGCAGACAGAACCAGAGAGAGAGAGAGAGAGAGAGAAAGAGACAGAGAGAGAGAGAGAGTGAGAGCTACCCCGTTTTTTGGTTTTATTTTTTATTAAATTTTTTTGATGCCTCACCCATAACGACTGTAAATTTCCAATTTTATTTAACCGCCGTCACAGTGAAATACCAGAGAGAGGGTAGAGCTTATGGTCTTTTTATATGGACAGCATGAAAACAAAATAAGCTATTAAATTAATCGTCAACTTAGCTGCCGATTAAGTTTATACGACTCTCGTGGACAGCATCCATTTTGTGTGTTGTTGTTGTTGTGTTTGGTTGTGTTGTTTGGTGAATGCTTTCAACTCAAAGTGGTAACTAAAATCTAATCATCAATTTTGGCTGGCGCTGGAGACGCGACAACGACTTTTCTCTATATTCTCTATATGGTTGGCTTTTAGGCGTTGCTTGAAATGAATTGGAAATCTCAACGAATTTGTATCAATTTGTTTTATGTCTTTTAAATGAACTTATTTACTTAAAACTTTATTTCATCTTTTGTGAGATGTTTTCGCTGAATTAATAATATATAGGTCCGGTTTAGAGTAGCAGGTTGCGATCTGATATTATTCATGATGTGATATGTTTGCCAGAGTTTACCGTGTTTTCCATAACATTCAAGATTATGTCTTATTATGTTTTTTTTTTTGTAATAAATGGATCGTTTATAATTACTCATTTATATTTTTATATGTTTTCAAAATAGTTTGATACACATCTCATCAATACTTTACAACTCCTTTTACTCTTTTGCGAGCATCTGCTTTTCTCCGTGTGCATCCGATTAAGTAAAAGATATGCCCAATTTTACACCTTTTTTGCACGCAAAACCCGAAGAATAAATAATGCTGAATGGCTATAGATATGATCGCAGGCATGGGTTGGGTTGTGTTCACCTGGCAAAATGCCTCTCCATTACGTAACACGCAACCGATTAGATCGAAACCATATGTGAGTGAGTGTAAGGAGCAGGGGAGAGGAGTAGGGGGGATGGATGCTACAAATCAGCCATATAGATTTATGAGTACCCCTTTGTAATTGAATAATGGCAAAGTGAGTCAGCTCAGTTTCGTCTTAAGCACACCTTGAACTGAACGCTGTAAATTGATCTATAATCAGTGTGCGAGGATCAAAAGGAGCGTACGAATCCTTTTCAAGCATCTCGGGTTTACCAAAAGGTGCCGAAACTAGCAAAAGGCTTATGAATACAGAACCAGGACCCAAAGCACACACATGTCCCCGGTTCCCTGTCCCCGGTTCCCCTGTCTATTGGCATCCAATGAATAGAACCGAATTAGTTATATAAATATGGCCAAGGCACATGGAATACAAAGTGCATTGTGCAAATTAATTGCATTTTACGTTTGAAACTCGATATTTTCTAGAATGCGTGCCGCCTACACAAAGAAAATGAAGCCAAAGGGAACCTGAAATTCTAAACTTGAGCAGCAAGAGGTAAGACTCCTCCTCCTCCTCCTCCTCCCGTTTGTTGATATGCCATTAATTATCAACATTATGGCTTAATTAATAATATTTAACAAACAAATCTTCACGCTGTGAGAGCCAAGAATATAAAGAAAAGACCTAGAGAATTGTGACAAGAGTTTGCAAATATTTGAAAAATATTTACGATTTGCTTTTGTTTCTTTTGTTACAATCAGAAAGAGTTTTTCATATGCAAAACTCAGCTGTTAAGTAAATATTTTTTGCTTTTTCATGTAAACAACCAGTAAGCATTGAGCATCAGATATAATTTCAAGTGCCTAAAGTCGCAAGCAACAAATTCTAAGCTACTGTGAAGAGGAGAAACTTGAGACTTGTTGATATGCCGTTAATTGTGAGCATTATTTGTGGTAATTAATAATATTTAATAAACAAGCAGCGCGCTTATCGCACACAAAGCCAAAACATCAAATATGATGAGAGAGTGGAGTGGAGTGGAGTGGTTAACTATGAGCTGGATTGCCAGATTGCCAAATTGTCGGATTGGTCGCTTGTCAAAGGCCTCACACACACACACACAGAGAGAGAGAGAGAGAGAGAGAGCGAGTAAGACAGAGAGAGAGAGAGAGAGAGAGAGAGAGATGGGAGAGGGGAGCTGGAGCAGCTACTGGATTAGGCACATGGTCATATCTACATCTGCCATCCGTCCAGCCACTGCACCGCAAAATGTCAGTCAGACAGACACGCAGACGGACGGACAGTTTGACAGACGGAATGTGCACACACACAGAAGAACACGTTAAACAATTTTCGAGATGAAGATAAGTTCAGCATCGAAGCCAGTTGTTGGACAGGCTGGTTTCTCCTCTGGGTCGGGGTCTGGGTCTTGGCCCGGGTGTTGACGTTTTCGTAGGCGGTGCCTTGAGTGCCGTTTAAACGCTCATAAAGCCGCCGTCGCAGCCACAACTTATCGACAGATTCCTATCGTCTTCTCTCTACTTCACCGTGTCTCTCTCTCTCTGTGTTTCTGTGTCTGTTTGCCGCACAGGCAGCCGGTTCTGTTGCAGTGCTTTTGAGTTTGAGCGTTTTTGCCGCAGGATCTGCGATAAATCACTTTGTAACTCAGCATCAGAATCAATAAAAAAACAAACAAAGAATAACAACAAAAATAAGCAACTGAAGGTGCACAAATTGAAACGCTGATGTCTTCATCAACAATATGAGGCGGCATTTGATCTGAGCATTCGTTACACTCATGTAGGTCGGACCGCCATGTGTGTGTACGTCTGTTTGTGTGTGTGTGTGTGTATGTATTTTTGTGGGTCCACAGTTAGTGGTATCTTGGGTCAATTCTAGTTTGATTTATGTGCTTGGAACTTAAAACAGTACTTATTGCTCATCAACTTGACACATAAGCGACGACCAACTAATGAATTGATTTTTGCTTCTAATTTTGTGGTAATTTGAAGTTGAACTTGAATATTTCCATCCTTCTTCTTGCGAAGATTTTTAATTTGAATTCGAGCTCAATATCTTGGGGTTTTCGGCTATTCTTGATGCTCGGTGACACTGTTTTTGATTGATCACACTTGTAAACTTTGCTGATATGCTTAAATCCTTGTTTAAATAGTTTCCGATTGCTAGGCAGCTTTTTATGTTGCTTGGCCTGAACCTTTATATGTGTTGAACAGGTTAGCATCCTGATGGCCTTTAATTTGATTTAAGACAATTAAATAAGTAATGAACATTAATAAACTTAATTTGCTCTTCATCTTCACTATTTGTATAGACTACTTTTAGCTTGGTTACAAGTATTTTAAATTGAAATGCGCGCCTTGTCAGCCGTGTTAGCTTGGTAACACTTGCTGCTTAGCACTACTGCATGATTGGCCACACTGTTCCTATCATATGTTTAGTATTTTTGTATCGGCATTTTTTGTTGATTATCGTTCTTTTGACGCTCGGTCACTTTAGGTTTTGTTTTGTTGTTGTCTTTAGTGTTTATTGTTTGAAAATAATGAAAAAAATATTTGTATTTAATCTAGTAATCTAAAAACTAAACTCACAGAAACATTTTTCGGTTTGTTTGCTTTGCTATATTAACAAAATTATTTGTGCACGTATTAATGTAAAAGGTGAGTCTAGCCGTGTGTGTCTGTCCGTGATTTACTCTAACTACAAAAAACAGCGCCACGCCGGGTGCGCAAGGCCAACAATCACAATAACAACAACAACAAACAGCAGCAGCAACAACAAAATTTACGCGGGCTGCAATCAAAGCATTTTGAAAAGGTGCAAGTCTTATTTTTTTGGCAGTTTTTTGTGAGCATTTAGTTGGCCAACGCCCAGCGATCTTGATTCCATTGATACGAATACTAATTCAATAGTCGATTATCGAGACCAGCAGACGACGGATAGATAGAGAGAGAAAGAGAGAGTGAGTGGGGAATGGGGGAAAGAGCGGGGCGTTGATCTTGGTGCTGTGCCATGTCGAAAATAGCAGCCATTGACAACATGCAACTGCAACTGCAACAGCATGATCAGCAGCAGCAACAGCGGCACACATCCCCCAAAAATATCGAGCAGAAGTAATATGGCGCGCATTAATCACATAATCGAAACAAATACAAAAGCAGAAAACAACTGTTTGCATTATCGCTTTTCTAAATTCCAAATTCATCCCTTTTGCAGTAGTCCAAATTAACTGTGGAATATATCCCCCCATATGGCTCAGATAACAACCGAAAAACGGACAACGGGAACAACGATGCGACCAATACATCATGCGACACCATCGGGTGCTTCGACAGTCATCGCTGCGAGTGCCTCGGCCTTGGCCACAAAGGAGAATTCGCGGCATCAGGCAACGTCGCGTGGCGGCGGCAAGGGCATCGAGATCTTGGACTTTCACGAATCCTGGCTGGAGGAGGTCGAACTGTACAAGAGCAAGCTTGTCATGGGCAAGCAGCTGTCGCAGCACAATCATCAATCGTCCCATCAATCAGCCCATAATTATACCAATTCCAATTCCAATGGCCCCAAGCGTTACTCCACACAGCTACGAAACTCCGCTGGCCATTCAACCACAACAACAACAACACCAACAAGATCATCACAAAAAGCCAACCAACAACAACAACAGCAGAAATCTCCAACGTCGCCAAGACGCCAGAAGCATTCGGATGCTTCAGCTGCGAACATTGCCACCAATGCAACGCCTGCCGCGAAGACTTCCCCGCCACGTCTAACAACCAAGTTAAACTCGGTGCCAGCGCCCGTTGTTGGCGTTCTCCAGTCGGAGCCATATAAAAAGGTTCAGGTGCGTATTCATTGGAAAAGTCTAAAACAAAATGTGTAGCATCGACTCATATACAAATTATTAATGTTAATCAACTGATTTGTCTGCACTAATTTAAATCGAAGATTCCTTTAAGCGAATCTCTCAAAATGTTGCATTTAATTAAAGTCTGTCTAATGTTGTCGCTCTAATAATTTAAACTACTAATTTCTGTTGAGCCAAAAAAAAGTGCTTGTTTATTGTTTGTGTTGTATATCAATATACTTTCCAGCTATTCCATTTGGATATTCCTTGAAAAAGAAATCACTTGTTGATTGTTGAAGTTGATTTTGATATACTTTCCAACTATGCCATTTTAAAATTCCTCAAGTTTTAATTTATTCACAAATATCTGTTCTAAAACTTACTGCTCCTTACATTAATTTGGGGCTGTTTTCTGTTTTTGAATTTTCCCATTTTTGCCTGTTTACCTGCTAATAATGTCACCTGTTATCTAACTGTGTTACCTGTTTCGTGGTTTTGCTTGTTGTTTGCTTGTGCTTTTGGCTTTGGATGCTAACATGCAGATGCTTTTAAAGCGTGCACGTGAGGATGTGCTTGCCAAAAATGCCACGAATAGCAACGGCAATTGCTATAAGCGTCCCAGCATCAGCACGGCCGGCACAAGTCCACCACGAAGTGGATTGGCACGCAGCCCGAGTGCGACTACGATTAAGGCGGCCAGCAAGATTGTTGTTAACACTTTCCACGGCAGCAGCATGCTGAGTGGACAGCAGCACGACGAGAAGAGCAAGATACTAACACAAAATGGTCTAACCAAATCAGCAGCCACAGCCCTGGAGACATCGCTGTATGCCTCGCTGTACGCACAGCCCTCCCAACTGCCATTCCAAAGCATGAGCACGCGTGTCGCCTCCGGAGAGCATAGTGGCAACAACTATATGGGCGTCTCCCTGAACAAGTCTGTCAATCATGATTGTCAACACAGCGACGATGATCCCTGCGGTGGTAAGTTATAGGCATTATCAGCAAATGCCCCTAAATATACATATATAAATCTATACCTTTATCAAAGATAATAATATGGCAATTCTTCCGACAGCTATTGACGAAATCACTAGCTATGATGACTCGGATTCGGATTCGGATTATGTTGGCACACCATTCTATCTGGATGAGGACAACGAAGAGACTAACCAGAGTCGTCACATTCGCTTAAAACTGGATAAGGTGGCGTCAAAGACATCGGTGGCAACGACGAATACCACAGACTCTGAAGCATCTGTGTACTTTAAGCCCGAGACAATATTGTCACCCAGTCTGTTCCCGAATGTGCCACCATATTTGAATTTCACCTCGCATGCAGACAAGGGACCGCCAATGCCAGCCGTTCTGCACCGTGTGCTCAAATGGAAGCTCAGTCCAGTTATGCCAAAGATTGTGAAACGTGTTGTCCTCAATTCAGGATTTCGCATTATCAGAAGTGAGCAGATGCAAAACCAATCGAATCTACGCGTATAGCATATTATTTAATCCAATTTTTTCCAAACAGATACCACTGACTGGATGGCCGTGTGGGAGAAGCACATGAAGAGTCCTGGCTTTCGTACGATACGCTCGCACCAGAAGTACAATCATATGCCCGGCTCATTTCGTATTGGACGCAAGGACACCATGTGGCGGAGTATTGCTAACAATATGAAGAAATTCGGCAAAAAGGATTTTGGCATTATGCAAAAGTCAGTTGCAATCCACACAAAAAGTACTCTTAATTTGATTTATATACTTATGTTCTATTTGCAGATCTTACATAATGCCCGATGATTTGGAGGACCTGCGTCAGGTGTGGCCAAAGAATGCATCGAAACTGACCAAATGGATTGTGAAGCCGCCGGCAAGTGCCCGCGGCACAGGAATTCGGATTGTGAACAAATGGAGTCAATTTCCCAAGGATCGGCCGTTGGTGGTGCAAAAGTATATCGAACGTCCGCTGCTTATCAATGATAATAAATTTGATATGCGTATTTATGTGTTGCTAACCTCCGTGAATCCGTTGCGCATCTACATGTTCAAGGATGGCCTTGCGCGATTCGCGTCGGTCAAATATAGCTCGGAGCTGGGCAATCTGGATGAGCGATGTATGCATCTGACCAACTATAGCATCAATAAGTTTTCACAGAACTATGCGAAGAACGAGGATTTCAATGCGTGCCAGGGACACAAGTGGACACTGCAATCGCTGTGGTCCTGCTTGGAAAATCGTGGCGTCAACACCAAACGTCTGTGGGCCACGCTGCGCAATCTGGTCATCCGGGGCATTGTGAGCGGTGAATCGGGTCTGAATCGTATGTACCGACAGAATGTCAATTTCCGTTACAATTGTTATGAGCTCTTCGGCTTCGATGTGCTGCTCGACGAGAATCTAGTGCCTTGGCTGTTGGAGATCAACATATCGCCATCATTACACTCCGAACTGCCTCTTGATTTGCATGTGAAGGGTCCACTGATCCAGGCCGTACTCAACACGGCCCTCTATCAGGTGCCACCCAAGCTGAACGAGCGACAGCAGCAGGAGGTGCTCGACGAGCTGGAGATGCAGGGCCCGCTGGTCCATGATAAGCGCATCTTCACCACTTGCCTAACTGCGGAGGAGGTGCGCAAGCACAATCATTTCACTAGTCGTGCCATTGAGTATCGGGAGGAGTATGTGGATACCATACTGGATAATCTGCTGCCCGATGATGTCCGCTGCCTGATCGTGTCCGAGGATGAGCTGGCCCGCTGTAAGCCCCTGGAGCGCATCTTTCCCACTCCCAACAGCCATACTTTTCTGCCCTACTTTGAGAATGCGCGCTACTACAATCGACTCCTAGATGCTTGGGAGACCAAGTACGCCAAGAATCGTGAGATGGGTATCGCATTATTGACGCGCTTTTGTCAGGATAAATATCATTTGCAGGTCTCCGAAGCTGCCATGGAAAAGGTAAGCATTCCCTACGTATTTTACACAATTCTATTAATTTAATTTTTATCATTTATTATTATTAATATTTTTTGTAAATTATTATTAACAGGAACCGAATGTGGCGCTCACAGAGATTGATATGCTGCATGTGAAAAAGGATGAAATTTTAGATAATCCAACTAACCTGCCGCCTAATAAAGCCGTAGAGACCAATGATGCTGCGTTGCTATCGGCCAGTGACTATATACCGAGAAGTCCAGAATCGGCAACAATTAACTAAAAAACAAACAATATATCACAAATCTTAAGACTGACTGTAAAATTGAATTGAGCAACTTGGCGACAACATATCCACTTTCTGTTTGTTGTTTCATGTGAGTGCGACATGAGAGCAGTTTAAGCAATAACTCCAGTCTTATTTTAAATTCACGTTGAATTTCCCACAAAAAATAAAGTTCAAACATTTCTGGTTAATATTTTCTACATACACAAATTAAATATATTTGAATTTTTTGAATTCAACGGCAGCTGCTTAGCAAATGAGGCACAGTATCGATACTATTGACGGTTTATTAATATATCATTGTAAGTACAGACAATATTTTAAGCAAACAATCCAAATCAAAGATGGTTAAGTCGTTAAAAATTATTGCCAGCATTATTATAAATTGCATAGTAATAAATGGTTCTCCGCAAATTTATATTCAACGTTTTTCTGACGATAATCGACGATTCTCGATATATCGGTTAACAATCGGCGTGATTATTGCACGCCGAGTGCCCATTGTGCATGGCGAGCGATGGTGCGACAACCCTAAATTATCGGCAAGGCAAACAATGAATGCACGACGTACGACGACGTTTCGTTCTAGAACGAAAAAGCGAAATTGTTATTAAAAAGTGAACAGGCATTAAATTACGAGCAATAATCCGGTCACCACTACCAATGCAAACGTCAAGTGAACGACAAACGAGCAGCAGCAACAAATTGCGCGTGAGAATTAGATAGCTTCCTGAGTAGCGTCACGTAGACGGCAAAGCGACTTGCAAATCGATATTCACACTCACACATACACACACACACGCATACGCATACACATACAAACACCCACCAGTACAAACATTATGGAAAACACATTAGAAGAAGGCGGCGGTGGCGGAGCCGAGGAAAGTGCTGTCCATAGTGAAAATACACCGGTTACCATGTGCCAGGATAACGAATGCATCACTAGCAACACACTCCCAGCGACGGCTGTTGCAGCTGCGAAGCAAGCGGTAAGTATCGCAATCTGCCGCCCAATATTTTTTGCGCCTAATACTCATTTTTTTTCTTTGTTTTTCGCATCCATGCACACCTGCAGCCAATGATATGCAGCGAAATTGCTGCCTCTTCATCGACATCGACATCAACAATCGCAAAGAGCAAGTCGCAATTGGAGAAAGAAGAAGAGGTCAGCACGTTGGCCACGGATCACCACAATAATAAAAACAATAACAATAACAACAGCAACAATAACAATAACGAAAGCAGCACTAAAACTATGCAGCAACAACAAGAACATGAAGAAGAAAAAGAGCAGCTGTCAGGCGATGGCAATGCAAATACCACAGTACCAACAAAAACTAAAGCAATAACAGCAACAATAACAACGAATTGTGTCAAAGTGACGGAAGCAGCGACGGCGACGACGACGACGACGTCAACTGCGTCCACCGAAACAGCAGACAGCAAGAAAACGGGTAAGGCTGAAAAATGCCAAAAGCTCTTTCATTTTTACCTTCTGTTTGTCTCTCTTTGTGTTTGTTGTACTTGATGCACGAACCAATTCTTTTCTATCTTCTGGTTTTTCTTTTGTTTCTTTTAGCAGAGCGCAATCATAAGAAGAAGAAAAAAGATAAGGAACGTGAGCGAGATGAAGATAAGCGATACAACAACAACAACAATAATAGCAGCAGTAGCGGCAGCAACAGTGGCAAGGATCGCGAAAGCAACAGCCTCAAAAACAATAGTGGCAGCACTGGCAGTGGCAGCACTGGCAGCAGCAGCGCCAGCAAATCCTATTCAAATCGTCATAGCAACAGCAGCGATTACAAGTCAAGTTCCAGTTCCTCAGCTTCGACCAGCTCGCGCAGCAAAGACAAAAAGCAGCATCGCAGCGACCGCGACAGAGAAAGAGAGCGGGAAAGAGAAAAGGTAAGTGAATTGAAAAAAGAGAGAAAAGCGTTGAACAAATACTTAACTTATTGCAACCTAATGTCAACATTAAAATAACAAACAGTTTTCGCAACTTTTAATTAAACATATTCTGATTTACTACCTAATTTTTGCTCGAATATTAATTCATAATTAATTAATCGAGTTGATATAATAATATTATATTACAACAATTAAATGCAAATTAAATCTATAATAATAGTCCTGCTATAACTACGCCAGAAAGTAATTATTTCCTTTGTGTTTATTCGAAGACCTACAAATAAATACGTGACTCGTCAATGAAATGTCAGCTTCTAGTAACTCAATACAAACATTTGCTCAACTTCTTAAAGTAGTGTTTGCTCAACAACTCAACAACTAATGAGAATATTTCAAACATTTTACAATAGATACCATCGTCATCGTCCAGCTGCTCATCGAATTCGCATCGCCGTCGCAGCTCGGACAGCAGTCGCAGCAGCAGCAATACAAGTTCCAGCAAGCTGAATGTGATCAAAGAGGAGATGAAGGAGAAAGACAAGGAGAAGGGAATCAAAACGGAGGCGAGTGAGCAGAAAGAGGCGCCGTCTGGTGCATTAACGGTACTTAACCACAACAGCAGCAAAGATATCAAATCGGAAGCAGACATCAAAAAGGAACCAATCGAAACGAAGCCACTGCTAAATGGCGATGCAATCAAACCATTGATTAAGACACGCGACGAAGTCACGCGACAGCTGAACTTCGTTGCGGCTTCAGATGCGGCAAAGATAAAGGAGAACAACACCAGCAGCAGCAGCAGCAGCAGCAATAATTCCTCTTCCCTTTTAATGCCTTCGCCTGCACCCAAAACAATCAATAACAGCAGCAACAGCAGCGGCAATCATCATTCCTCATCCAGTTGCAGTGCGCGTAAAACCTCCTCCTCCTCCTCAAGTTCCTCCGCCAGCAGCAGTCATCACAAGACTTCCTCCTCCACCTCATCCTCCTCGTCACGCCATTCGTCATCCTTTTCCTCATCGCGTGATTGTTCCAAATGTTACAAGCGCTCCAAAATACGTCAGAGCAGCGTTGGAGTTCAGAGCATTCAGCATGCGCCCATTGCTGGTGCCTGGACAACGGTTCCCAGTTTGCCGAAGCCAGCGTCAGATCGCAAAGAGACGCTCACCGGCCTCGAAAATCTGAAATACGGTCGTTACTTTCAAGTGGAACAGTATCCGAATGGTGGCGCATCCGTAGTGCATCTTTATCAGCACGATATCGATGCACTGCCGCCGGATGAAATGGAACAACTCGTCGATGAGTTCTTCAGCGTATGCTTTGCCGAGGATGAGCAAGGCTATGCACATCATGTGATGGGCATCGTTCATGACGCCGCCCGCTATATACCAGATCTTCTCGAGCATATGGCCGAGAATTATTCAACGCTCACAGTGAAGGCTGGAGTGCTCGGACGCAACTCGGACATTGATACGTGCACCATGGCACAGTACAATGAACAGGTGAGATTTAATAGAATTTGTAATGCAAACGGTAAAATAACGGTTTTATCATGTTTTTATTATGCTCATTAAATTGATTAATGATTTACCGAGCATTAAATAAAAACTTGTAAAAAAAAACATGGCAATTATTTGTGACTAATATTGACATGATAATTGAATCTTGCTTTGCTTTGCAGGTGGTGCGTAATTATTGCCAGGGCACATTCCGCTATGGACCGCTGCACCAGATCAGCTTGGTGGGCAAAGTGCACGAGGAAGTCGGCGGTTATTTTCCGGATCTGCTTGGACGCATCGAACAGAATCCATTTCTGCGCAAGGCAAGTCCTCATCTCCAAAAACACCATAATAACTACTCGAACTAACTAAAATTAAACCAATCCTCCTTTAGACAATGCCCTGGGCTGTTAATTCAATACTACAAACGGATCCACGACAATCAAACGATGGACCAATTCTGTGGATACGTGCCGGTGAGCAGCTGGTACCCACAGCGGAGCTCAACAGCAAGACGCCACTCAAGCGACAGCGGTAAGTGCATATATTTCTAGATTCCCAATTTACTAGCTACAACAATAATTTCTTAATCTCTAAAATACTGAATTAAATATGTTTGATGCCAATCATAAATATATAATAGAAATAAATATAAATAATATTTTAGTGAACTTTTAATTAATGATTGCATACATTTTACTTTGCAGCACTCGCATTAATGAGCTGCGCAACTTGCAGTATCTGCCGCGTCTGTCGGAGGCACGCGAAACGATGATCGAAGATCGGACCAAGGCGCATGCCGATCATGTGGGCCATGGACACGAACGCATCACCACCGCCGCAGTTGGTGAGCTATAATGCATCTTAAATGCTTACCTCGAACACACTTTTCATCAAAGTATTTTTGTTTTATTTGCTTTGCATACTATTTTCTTCAGATTAGTTTTTCTCTACTCTACTTCTGTGGTTCTCTTCTACGGCATGTTATCGCTTTCTTCGCATTCGAGAACATTTCTAAATTGCAATGAATGCAGTCAATTTGTCTTTTTATTTTATTTTCCATTTTCCATTGCTTATTTCTCCATATCCTTCATTTATTTGCTTCAAATTTCTCACCACTGGCGCAATATATGTTTATAATCATTGTCTGATTATGTCCTTTGTAGGTATTTTAAAGGCGGTGCACTGTGGACAATCCTATGATCAAAATCGCATCACCAAAGATGTGGTTGCCTTTGCCGCTCAGGACTTTAATACGCTGGTGGAGATGCTGCAATTGGATCTCCACGAGCCACCCATCTCACAGTGCGTGCAGTGGATCGAGGATGCCAAGTTGAATCAGTTGCGACGCGATGGCATTCGCTATGCTCGCATCCAGCTGTGCGACAACGATATCTATTTTCTGCCGCGCAACATCATTCACCAGTTCCGCACCGTGACCGCTGTGACGAGCATAGGTGAGTGAAGAGGATACCTTTTAACAGACCGCAACTCAGAATGAATTGCCCATTATTTAATTATTTATTTTTTAGCTTGGCATCTGCGTTTGCGCCAGTATTATCCCGGCCAGGAGGTAATCAATGAGAAGAACAATCCCGTGTTGGCTGAGACACCGCACTACAAGGAGAAGCAAACCATATTGCCCAATCCGATTGGTCACGATGAACCGGCCAAGAAGACACCCTCGAAGCGCACACACGATGGCAAGCCGAAGCGCAAGATCATCGATTTGGATGGCAAGGAGCGTCGATCCAGCGAGAGCAGCCAGGACGATCATTCGTCATCGGCTGGCGCATCGCCCAAGAGCAATAACGGTAGCGGCAGCAGCAACAGCAGCAGCACACCCAGAAAGAAACCGAACAAAGATGACTCCAAAATCGATATGCGCAAAATGGTTCTCGAGCACAACAAATATAAGCTGACCAAGGCGGCAGCGGCCACGGACGCGGGCACAGCGCTCGACAAGGATCGCAAGCCAGTTGTCAAAAAGGACAACAACGAAAAGTCCACACGTGATAAAGATAAAGACAAAGATAAGGATAAGGAAAAGGAGCGCATCATCAAAAAAGAGACGAAAACGGAGCATTCAGCAACGCCAGTGAAAATGCCGCGACTGGCAGCTAACGAAGCCAGCATATCAACTAATGTGTCAACTCATCCTAACCCTAATCCTGTTCCAATTGCCGCAGTGCCATTGTTGCCACTGCTGCCCCTCGTGCATCCGAAGCCCTTCATGCATCGCGATGCGTATGTGAATAGCTTGAATCAAAAGGAGCCCGAAATCAAAATCCAACTTAAGATGGTATCCGATGAACCCAGCAAAACGGAAGCCATCGCCACCAATTGCATGGCAAACCCGAAATCCCCTTTCGAAACAATTGTGCCCGATCCCGTTGAGGATGTGGGCAATGAGCTTATTGTGGAGAGCACGCCACAGCTGGTGGTGGATCACGAGGAGGAGGTTATCGAGCTGTGCGAGGAAGTGATTCCATTAGATATACCAGTGCCAGCTCACACAGTTCCACTAGCTCCTGCTCCAACTCCCGCTTCCACAGTTACAGCCACACCCATACCCTTGCCAATGATGCGCATCACACAGCCACCATTAACCGGAACGACTGTTGTTGCTGCAGTTGCGCCAGCAGCATCAGCACCACCACAGGTTGTGAAAGTCGTTTTGCCCGGTGTGGTGGGTCGCTTGTCCGCTGTGGTGCTGACGCCACCATTGCCGCCGATGCCATTGCCACCACCGCCGCCACCGCCACCACCACTACCAACAGCTGGAGCTGGAGCTGGAGCGGCAGCAACCATACCGACGACAGTGATCAGAACCGGCAGCAATCCGAAAACAATGACAACGACAACCACCTACAAAACGTTCAATTTGCCCACGCACAAGATTATACTCGCCGGCAGCAGAGCTGTTGCAAAGGCAGCAACCGTAACCCCAGTCGATCTGCTTGGCTCCATCATGGCCAGCATGGACAATAAGAACAGTATCAGCACCAACAACACCAGCAGCTCGAGCAGCGCTTCTACAACAGCAGCCACAGCTGCAACAACAGTGCCTTCCAGCAGTAGCAGCATCAGCAGCAACAGCAGCAGCACGACAACCAGCACAACAAACAATAACGCTTCGCTGTCTTCCTATGCCGCCAACTCGTCCTCCACTAACAACAGCTACTGATGAGTCAGCGACGGCAGCCACAGCAAAGAGGCTTCTCCAATCCAATCATTATTGCAAAATTGTTGCAACTTGTTTTTTTTTGTAAATTGTGTTTTCGATGCGGCAACTCTGAAAGCTGTGCAACGCTTTAGCGTCTAACGCAAGCGAGCCCTCTTTCGAGTTGGTCCCCCAACAAATCGTTTACTGTACATAAGAAAAGGGGTGGTGTTTTCGTTCTCACGTTCGCCACCCCGGAAACATATATATTATATTTGATAACAGTAGTGAATTAAGCTCAAAAATGCTAATTACTTTTTAGTCATGTAGTTTTTTAATTTATTATCGCATGCACTTTAAGATACACACACAAACACATTGGCAACTGATAGACAAAAGTTTGATATGCAAATATATATAGATATATATATATATATATTTATATACATATATATGTATATATATTTAGATCGGTATAATAAAATAATGTGCGCGCACATTGGCAGAGTATTTTTTTACGTGTCAACTAAAGTGCAAAGGGCGCCCAATTTATTGGCTTATTTTTTGTGTTTTACCTAACGACATTTTAGAAGTGTTTTGCACACACACACACACATATATATATGTATATATATATATCAATAATTATGATATATTCATATATATATATATATATATATATTTATATATATATATACAACACATATAATTGTAGTTTTAAAGCCAATGCACGTTGATGAAACAATAAAGATTCGGATCGTACACATCTATAATCGTTTATTGTGAGTTTTCAACTTTATGTCTACGAATATAAAAAGAAACAAATATTTTAATAGCTAAAAGTAATACAATACAATATCATATATATATTTATATATAAAAATCCATTTAGACAACGGTTTTAAAAACAGCCCAAACCGGAAATAATTGCAAAATGCCAAGGGAATGCTTTAGGCATTTAGAGTTTGGAGCGCAGCTCCTCGATGCGACCCTGCGCAGAGCGCTGAAGATCCATCAGTTTCATGGCGAAGCCCATGTTGCCCTGGATTTTAATCTTGCCTTGGAAGAAGGCCTTCTGCGGCGGCAGCTTGCCCGTCAGCAGTTCAAACACATCATCGTCGCTGATTATAAAGGTAACATCGCATTTCTCTGCGCAGATAAAACGATTAGTTAATTATTTGATATTAGATTTTAGGTAAGAAGACTCCACTTACGTGTGCCATTGAAGGTAATCTTGCCCCTGCCCTGCTTGGCATCGATCACCCAGAAGCCAGTCTTTCCCTGGGGACCATTGTTCACCTTGAAGCCGTACACGGCGCGCACCTTTTCAATCAGATTATCCTTGTCCTCCTGCATGGCCTGCTCGAGCACCCTCAGCAGCGGCGACACCTTGAAGCCCTCCTCACTGGTAGCCATTTGTACGGCCGCAGTTAAATTGTGTTTGATTCCGCTGGATGCCGGAAAACCCAACCGATAGAGACCAACCACGACGGCACCACCCAATCCCAAATTGTGCTGCAGAGCCAACTTGACACCATTCACTTGCCGCTTCTCGGCCAGGCCACGCAGCTGCCAGCACAGCTCAGCACACTGAGCCAAGCCAGTGGCTCCAAGTGGATGACCCTTGGAGATGAGGCCTCCGCTCGGATTGACCACAAATTTACCGCCGTATGTGTTGTCACCGCGATCGATGAACTCTCCAGCCTTGCCCTCGCCACAGAGACCCAAGGCTTCGTAGGTGACTAGTTCGTTGGCCGAGAAGCAGTCGTGCAGCTCCACGACCTGCACATCCTGCGGCTTATATCCGCTCTTGGCGAACAGCCGCTCCGTAGCCAGACGGGTCATATCATAGCCAGCAATCTTTATCAAACTCTTATCAGCGAAGGTGGATTCTGGATCACTGGCCATTTCCATGCCGACAATTTCCACAGCCTGCTTCTCCAGTCCATGACGACGCACAAACTGTTCAGAGGCCAGAATGGCAGCACCAGAGCCATCAGATGTGGGGCAGCACTGCAGCTTCGTCAGCACTCCCTCGACCACCTGCGGCGACTTCATAATCTGCTCCAGCGTATATTCATCACGAAACTGTGAGTAACTAAACAACATAATAAAAAAGATTAGATTAGTAAGTGCAAAACATTTACACTTTAAGATCGTTAGTACTTACGGATTGTTGACCGAGTGCTTGTGGTTCTTCCACGCAATCTTGCCAAAGTGTTCCGGTTTTGTGCCATACTTCTTCATGTGCTCCTTGCCAGCGTTGCCAAAGATCTGTGCTGCCATTGGCCCAGCCCCAATTTCAGTCAGTTCGCCCATTTCAGTGATGTGTCGCTCCATTGGGTTAACCCGGTCAAAGTACTATCAATAAAAAATAAGTATTAAGTATACGTATTATCTGTTCAGGGCAAGTTCAAATATAAAGTCGTTAACAAACCTTCGCGGCCAACGAGCCACGTTCCATTTTCTCAAAGCCCAAGGCAAGGACACAGTCTGCGCTGCCCGATTCGATGATCTGCTTGCCCAGGTACAAGGCACTCGATCCCGTGGAGCAGTTGTTGTTCACATTGTAGACTGGGATGCCAGTCATGCCCACTTCGTAGATTGCTCGCTGGCCACTTGTGGAATCACCATAGACATATCCACAGACAGCCTGTTGCACATCGGAATACTGCAGCTTGGCATCCTGCAGAGCCTTTGTAACGGCCTCCTTGGCAAAGTCCGGATAGCAAACATCGGCACGGCGACCAGGTTTCTCAAACTACATGCGATAAGATGTGAAAAATATAAATCCTAAATACTAATATGACTTATATATAGCAAGAACAGCATTTAATCGATCCACTTTAGTTTGTGGCTTAAGATTAGGCAGCCACTTAGATTAGCAATTAAGATTTCTCCATTGACCGAAGTGCACCGCAGTTCAAAGTCCGAGTGCGATAATTATTGTGTTGTTTTGTTGATTGAGAGTGAGGAGGGAGGAGGAGTGTTAAGCAACTTGCTGCTGCAGCTTCCTCAAGAGCGGCGCTTTTCCTTTGTGGCAACAGCTTTTTGCTGTGTGCTTGTTGTTTGTGTTTACCTTGGTCATGCCAACACCAACAACATAGACTCGAGTTTTTGTCATTTTGTGGCTAAAGATTCAAATCTCTTGTGAAAATTTCAAAAAACAAGTACAACCACTTCGACTCGGCTATAATCAATAACTAAACTTTAATTATTAAAACTGGAAAACAAAAAGTAAGACGGAGCTAAAAAAAATCGATGTTTATATCGATACAATAACTATCGATGGATTTTAAAAGTCCTAAATTCTGATAAGAATGATTGGTATTTGTAACAGTCAATAATACCAAAAGGTATTTTGTTTATTTATAATAAACGATTGTAAATAACAGAAAACTAGAGTTTTTTTTTAACGGATTTTAAGCGACACTAATATATATTGTTCAAATTAAAATATTGCAATTTTGAAGCCAGTATGATTAAAAGTTGTGTGACCAGCTTATTCGTAAATGAAAAATACCAAAAATTCAGAACACTGCTGCTCATATGAACTGGATTACCAGCCACAGAGGTGATCTCGCGCGCACCTCGTCAGTCCCGAGAACAGTTCTCTTTTAGACGCTCATCACAACAGAAGTACCACAAGAAATGTCTAAGACAAGAGTTTACGTTATCGGCGTTGGCATGACCAAGGTACGAAATGTGAAAGTGACCTTTGATATTGTCTGCAAATTTTAAATATTTACTTAGTTCGAGAAACCTGGTCGCCGTGCCGATGTTTGCTATCCGGACTTTGCCAAGGAGGCCGTTACAAAGGCTCTGCAGGATGCCAAGCTGCAGTATTCCGATGTGCAACAGGCTGTCTGTGGATATGTCTATGGTGATTCCACAAGTGGCCAGCGAGCAATCTACGAAGTGGGCATGACTGGCATCCCAGTCTACAATGTGAACAACAACTGCTCCACGGGATCGAGTGCCTTGTACCTGGGCAAGCAGATCATCGAATCGGGCAGCGCAGACTGTGTCCTTGCCTTGGGCTTTGAGAAAATGGAACGTGGCTCGTTGGCCGCGAAGGTTTGTTAACGACTTTATATTTGAACTTGCCCTGAACAGATAATACGTATACTTAATACTTATTTTTTATTGATAGTACTTTGACCGGGTTAACCCAATGGAGCGACACATCACTGAAATGGGCGAACTGACTGAAATTGGGGCTGGGCCAATGGCAGCACAGATCTTTGGCAACGCTGGCAAGGAGCACATGAAGAAGTATGGCACAAAACCGGAGCACTTTGGCAAGATTGCGTGGAAGAACCACAAGCATTCCGTTAATAATCCGTAAGTTATAAGCAACGCAAAGATTACAAAGACCAGTCGAAAGTTCGTTCGCATAAGAGACACTCTTATCTAATCGCTTATCGTTATTCCGCTGTACTTTGTAGTCGCCATACTCCATTTGCTCTTCTCTTAATCTGAGGCTTGCTCTTTGTTCTAGGTACTCACAGTTCCGCGATGAATACACGCTGGAGCAGATTATGAAGTCGCCGCAGGTGGTCGAGGGAGTGCTGACGAAGCTGCAATGCTGCCCCACATCGGATGGCTCTGGTGCTGCCATTCTGGCCTCTGAACAGTTTGTGCGTCGTCATGGACTGGAGAAGCAGGCTGTGGAAATTGTCGGCATGGAAATGGCCAGTGATCCAGCATCCACCTTCGCTGATAAGAGCTTGATAAAGATTGCTGGCTATGATATGACCCGTCTGGCTACGGAGCGGCTGTTCGCTAAGAGCGGATACAAGCCGCAGGATGTGCAGGTCGTGGAGCTGCACGACTGCTTCTCGGCCAACGAACTAGTCACATACGAAGCCTTGGGTCTCTGTGGCGAGGGCAAGGCTGGAGAGTTCATCGATCGCGGTGACAACACATACGGCGGTAAATTTGTGGTCAATCCGAGCGGAGGCCTCATCTCCAAGGGTCATCCACTTGGTGCCACTGGCTTGGCTCAGTGTGCTGAGCTGTGCTGGCAGCTGCGTGGCCTGGCCGAGAAGCGGCAAGTGAATGGTGTCAAGTTGGCTCTGCAGCACAATTTGGGATTGGGTGGTGCCGTCGTGGTTGGTCTCTATCGGTTGGGTTTCCCGGGAGCTACAAAAGCGAAGTTGTAAATAGTTTGCTCATTTTGTAAATAAATCACATTAAATTTTTATAAATTTACGCCGAAGCAGCTCATTGAAAAATTCTTTTGTTGCATCCTGGATTAAGATTGGCAATGGTCCTTGAATGCAGTTCAGTAGAGTTTGTGTCCTTTACAAGTCTGCAAAGATTTGGCCAATCTTGAACTTTTTGCCCTTTCGCTGATTTGCCCCTAAAATTATGCATAAACTTTTTTACGTGTACTTAATTTAGCTAATACCGCAACCTAAGTTGTGCCACTGCTGTGTGCAGATGTTATCCTATACAGCAACCCGCAGAAGAAGCAACGATGTAGAAAAACCCCATTTCCTTAATTTGTTGCTTGGTGTTTGTTGTTGCACAATTTGTGTAATTGTTAAAGACTAGTTTATTATTGTATAATTATCTAGATATTGTGTTAATTACGCCTCAATGGCATTATTATATTTCTTAAAGTGATTTATTGATCAACTGGAAAACATATTTATATGCAATTATTTTCTTTATCTTCTACACTAAAGCCGCTTGTGTTTTTGCTGTTGGCGTTTATTACTGCTGCACAAGCGCCAGACTCCAATCATACTGGCAGTGATCACAAGGAGAGTGATACCGACTACCATCCAGACGTCCAGAGAATAGTAGACAAAGCGATTTAGATGCACTGCACTGGATTGCAGCAGAGGAGCCCCTCGAGTCTGGGCCACATGCTCCACCCACCACAAGGCGGTTTCCAATGGCAGTTGGGGGCGTTCATTGTAGACAGCTGAAATTATTGCTGCATTCTGCTTGTATGACGGATCCAGCGCCTGGGAAAGTGCTTCAAAGATCGACTGTTCACTCAAACTTTGAAAGTCGAGCCGCACAGCCATCTGACGTTGCACTAGGGCAGCCACATTGAGGAATTGATCGCCCAGGACGGGCATGCCCACAATTGGAACTCCACTGGACACCGCCTCCGTCAGTCCCATCAATCCGCCGTGTGTGAAAAATACTCTAACATTGGGATGACTGAGTATATCGCGTTGTGGCAACCACTTCATGACGTGAACATTTGCGGGCTGATTTTCCAGCGTCTCGTTCTCCCACTTCCAGATGATCTGCTGGGGCAGACGAGCAACTGCACGGAGCAACGCCTCCCGCTTGGTGCTCGAGAGCGAGATGGCCTTCAGCAGAGAACCCCAACTAATGAGTATGACGCCATGCTCAGAGGCGTTGTCCAGCAACAGCTGCAGTTCATCGCTCAGCGCCTGCTCTTTTTTCATGTGTATCCCACCCACTTCGATGACATTTGGCGGCAGCGGCTTTGATCCGCTCAGCGAGAAGTGCTGGTTCAGCAGCATTAACGAGGTGCGCTTCACCAGCTCACCAGTGGATGGTAGACCAGTTCCGAATCTTTGACGCAGCAGCTCATCAGCAGCAGGCACACTGAACCAGCTGCAAGCGGAAATGGATAGGTTATTGGAGCTGAAGTCACCGCTTTCAACTTACTTATAGAGCCCATTAAGCGTGTGTGTGGTTATCCAATTGTTTAGGCGCCCCGCAAAATTCATGTCCTGTGAGTGGCCCAAGAACAGGGCCGAGATGTAGGAGGGTATTATGGGGGCACCCATGCGCTCATAGTGCCAGGGCATCAGGGCACAGCTGCTCATGGCTACAACAGGCGCTTGCAGCTGATGTGCCACGCCCATCATGCAATCCGTATTGAATTGTTCCAGTATGATGATGTCATAGTAACCAGCAGGATGTTGCAGTACTTGCGCAAGTGCATCAGAGTTGAGCGTACTTTGACAGGCAACCTTGCCATACTCGCTCAGAATAAAGAACTCTACGTAAGGTTGTAGAAATGTCAGACTATTTTGCTCGAACATCTGCGGAAATAGTCAGCAATAAGAAATATGAAGATAGATCAAATAATAATAATAATACTCACATCCAAACCGAGTTCATTGCCCAAACTGACGCTGGGCAGCACGTAGTCCTTGTAGCCGGATGGGGATTGCTTATCCGGAAAGGGACTGACTACGTCGACACTGTGACCCGATTGGGCCAATTGACGCATCAGCGGATGAAAGAACTGAAAATGACTTGGGGCGGGATGCGGAAAGAGGCCCAAGATTTTAAGTTGGCCACTGCTCACCGAAAACAGTGAAATCAGCAGAATCAATTTCGTTATACAATTTTCACTCATTGCAACTATGAAAATTATGTGAAATTTTTTCAATTATACTTATATAGGCTGTGTATCTATAATTAACACTCAAATGTAGAAACTTCCGTTCACAGCGAGCAGCGTTCAACAACTGAGGTATTTTCAAAAATATATTACAGATTAATATATATAAATAGAGTATCAAAGACAGAGTGTCTAAAACAATTTTGAGCGCCAAAAAATGCTCAGCTTTTTAATGGGGCCAATTTTGAGTTCTCTCTTTGACGAAAAATGCTTTTGAGTTCCAGATAAGATTATAATGTTGGAAAGACCTAATCTTAACTTACCAATTCTTCTTCTTCTTTTTAGTTTAATCATTACAAACAAAAAATAAGTAAAATAGAAATAATAATCGCAGCACATTTTCAACTACACTGTGTATATTTAGGAGGCAGAGTCACTAGTCAAAAAGGACACTTACAGACGTACACTTACAAAATATCACATAGACTAAACGAGAATCAGATAGGTTAATCCTTCTTGATCTTACGATCCGATCTCTTGCCACAGCAGGAACGGATTAAAATAATCCAACTGCCAATAACAATGCCCAGAATGAGACCGAAGGCGAGGTAGCAGTCCAGCGAGTAGTAGACGAAGCGTGACATCTGCACTGAACTGGGCTTCAGCAGGGGATTGCCATTGGTATGAGCCACATGCTCCACCCACCACAGGGCCTTCCGCATGGACTCTAAGGGTCGATGATTGAAGGAGTGCGAAACTAACTTGGCAGCGTGCATATGTCTGTAAGACAATGGAAAAATCGTTGATTATTAAGTTAAGGTGAATGGACATGAAGGGTAAGGGTACTCACTTGGGGTCCAGGGCACGCCTTATTGCCCTCATAACGGTATTCTCGTTAATGTCCTCGTAGTTGAGCAGCACACCCATACGACGTTGCACCAACGCGGCCGCATTGAGGAACTGATCGCCATACATAGGCGTTGCCACAACGGGCACACCACAATATGCCGCCTCAGTGGAGCCCATTAGACCCGCATGCGTCATGAACACCTTCACATTGGGATGACAGAGTATATCGCGTTGTGGCAGCCACTCCATGACATGCATATTGGGTGGCTGGTTGGGCAGCGTCTCGTTCTCCCACTTCCAGATGACCTGCTGCTTCAGTCGGGAAGCGGCGCGCACGATGCCATCCCGCTTGTCCGCCGACAGGGAATTGGCGTGTATCATGGAACCCCAACTGATGACGATCACTCCGTGCTTGGAATTGTCCAGCAGCCGTTGCAATTCGTCACTCAGCGGCTTGGCCTTCTGTATGTGCAGCCCACCCAGCTCAATAACATTGGGCGGCAGTGGCTTGGGGCCGCTCAGCGCATAGTGTTGATTCACAAAGAAAACGGACGTATTCTTCGCCAGCTCACCCACCGAGGGCATCTCGTGCCCGAATTTGTACTGCACCAGTGCATCTGCGGCGGGTATGGAAATCAGCCTGAAAAAAAAACACAGTCAGAAGAAACAGCTTGTGAATAGCCTAATATTTAATGTTCACGAATGCATGAAAGAAGTACTTCAAAGTTGCATTTCAAATGCCTACTAGTTTTTCACTGAGTCAAGTTGAAAATATCTTTTATATTCACTTACTTGTACATCAAGTTGAAGGAGTGAAATGCGATCCAATTGGCCAAGCGACCGACAAAGTTCATGTCCTGCGACTGGCCCAAAAACAAGCAGGGTATATATGAGGGTATTATGGGTACGCCCATATTCTCGAAAAACCAGGGCATCATGGCGGAGCTGCTCAGGGCAATGACTGGCGCCTGGAGCTGATGTGCGACGCCCATCATACAATCCGTGTTGAACTGTTCCACGATGATGACGTCATAGTAGCCAGCCTTGCGCCTCAGCACCTCCTGCAAAGCATCTGAGCGCAGCGTCAAGTTGCAAGCCTGCTTGCCCCACTCGAACAGCATGAAAAACTCAAAATAAAGAGTGTAGAAAGCGCGATTGTCAAACACCTGTGCAGAAACAGAGAATGAGAGAGGAAAGTTAATTTACTTTCGCTTCCGTTAATTGTTTAATTGTTTTATGATGAATTGCCAAATTTTGGATTAGAGATGAAACTCGACGAAGAAATACTCTCATTTTTGTTCAATTACAATTTGTATAATTTGGCTGCAACAGATTGGTTTTAATGGACGAATAAATATAATTTCTGTGAGATACATTTTTTTGTATCAGCTGATAAATAGATATTTTTGTAGTTATTACTTTAAAGTTACTAATTTGTATGAATGAGTCTAGTCTCAAAAAACATATATATGAATGAATATCTCAGATAGAATATACAAATAAAAGTGAATGTAAAATGATTTCAAGGGGCAAGCTACGAACAATATTACGCGTATTCTACCGGCTTTTTTTTTGTTGCATTAAACGGTTGCATTTAGTAATAGCCATTTAAGGTTGAGCTCACTCACCTTCAGGTCCACGCTATTTGTTAGTTTTTCCATGCCTGTGAGCGGAAAATCCTTGTAGCGTACGGTAGGGATTTTCAGCGGAAAATGGCTGACAACGTGGACATCATGTCCAGCCTCGGCCAAGGCTTGCATCAGTGGTTGGAAGAACTGAAAGTGACTGACGCCGGGATGTGGAAACAATCCGAGAACCTTCAGCGGTCGACCGGCTTCCACACGAACTTGCAACAGCGGCAGCAGCAACGCTGGCAGCAGCAGCAGCGAACGCAGCAGCAACATTTTCCTTTTCCTTTGCGTATGTAAAATGTGTAAAATTAGCAAGCAAGAGAAAAAATGAGTAAATCAATCGAAACAATAAAAACAACAACAAAGAAAACACTTGTTGGATTTAATTTGCTATTTCTTCACCTTGGCTGCGGTTCACACTGCGCATGACCCAACCACACAAAACTTATGTAAATTGACTAAAAAAAAGATAAGCAAGCAATGCCCACAAAGCGTACATTCAATTATTACTTACGAAAGTTGCGACGAGGTGGCTCTAATTGCTTTTGTGAATCAAGCAGGAATTTAATAAGTTCATCCAAAGTTGAAATTCAATTAAATGCCACACACAATGCTGCAAAAGCGGCAGCACCCACTTGTTACTTGCTTGGCTATCGATGTGCGACTGGCAAACGCATTTCAGTCGTCGTTGCAGAGAGTCAAAAAAAAACAGCCGACTGCCAAAAAAAAAGCCGACTGTCCAAAAAAGAAAGAGCGCTAATCGATCGTGTATGTGTTGGTGATCTTTCTACTCTCTTCGACTAGTGAGTGAGTCTTGCGTCCCTGACTGCTCTCTCTCTCTCTCTCTTTCACAACATTTTGCAATGCTCTGCTTAAAAACTGTGTACAGTCAGCGATCGCACTCACACTTAAACATATATACATATGCATATATATATATATATATATATATATATTAACATAACATGTGCACAATATATGTATGCAGGTTTTGGCATTGGATGTGACCCTAACCTCCGAAGCTGAGCTGCTTTTAAGAACTGGTAACCGGTAACCGGTAACCGGTTGCGTTGCACGAGACGCATAAACAGATCTGATTCGATCGTTCAACCAACTGTCTTCTTATCGGTTAAGTTTCTCACGCGTTATCAACTTGATTGCTGTTGTAAAATTTGATTGTCGCTGATAAACGTAGCTTACTGTACTTTGTTGCCTGGAGTGTTTGCTTAATGTACAAACAAATTGTGTTCTTTCTAATGACTTTGCATGAGCCAGCTGTTTATTATCATATTTATTTTGATGAGGAATACGTAAACATGCTGGTCATCGAACCGTTTAATATTGAAGTAAGTTTTATAATCACTATTAACTTGTGATAATACTATATATATAATACTATATACAATGTATATATATTTATATTTCAATGACATTTGTACTTTATAGAATTTAAATTTAATTGCACATCAATAATCAGTAAATTTTGAATTTAAATAGTTTTAACGTAAGTTACAGAAATAAGAATTATTTGTCTTAGTTAATATTTTATGTTGAATAAATCACGAAATTTGTATTTAATTGAAGCAATATTTATTGTGAGGCGACAGAAAAACGAGTAATTTGTAAACGATTCTTTGTGTTTATTGCTGCTTTAGTTTGGATTTCGTTGTGGGTTTATAACACTTGCCCGAGACCCACTTGATTAGTTTAAACAATTGCCAGACGCTGCTCAGACTAAGCAATGCGATAAGCACACAGCAAACGTATACATCAATCGAGTTGTAGATAAACCAATTGATATGCCTTGCCACACTCTGCGACAGAGTGGCGCCCCTTGTTGCGATCACATGCTCGATCCACCAGATAGCCAAATCCAGTGGCTTTTGTGGACGCTCCCGGAAGGCAATTGTCGCGTGTTTCATCTCAGTCGCAAAGCTACAAACAGTTGGGCAATTAATACAGAAAAATATAGAACAATTTGGATGTAGCTCAACCTCTCATTTAGTATGTGACGCAGTGCCTGAATCAGATGGGGCTCGTCGAAATCGCCAAAGTTCACAATGACTCCGAAGCGTCGCTGGACAATGGCGCCGGCATTGAGAAACTGATCGCCATAGAAGGGTGTCACCAGCATGGGCACCCCACAATATACCGACTCGGTGGTGCCCAGTAGACCGCCATGCGAGATGAAGGCCTTTACTCGGGGATGACACAGCAGATCCCGTTGTGGCAACCAATCGAACGTATACAGATTATTGGGCTTATTTTGCTCGGACAGCGTTTGATTTGTGCAGCGCATCACGAATGTGTAGCCAGGCAGCTGGGCGATGGTATCGAAGAGTGCCCGCAGTTTGACTGTGGGTAGAGTTCTCGAATCCACCATGGAGCCCCAACTGATATAGATGACGCCCAAGTTTGAGGAAGCGAAGATTTTTTCCAGGTGCTGAGTGAACCAATGAAGATATACATAAAATGCAAACATATTCGGTAAGTCAAAAAATAGTAGACAAATAAAAATGTATCTTTTCAAACTAAACAAAATAAATATTAAATAAAAACAAGCTAACTTTCTCAAGGAGTTGATGATCTAATTAATTGACGCACCTCAGGCAGTGGCTTACTTGGTCCCACTTGCAGTCCGCCCACCTCAACCACATTGGCTGCGTATGGTCGTGAACCCGTCAGCGAATGATGCTGATTTATAAGCATTAAACTGGTGTTCTTGACAATCTCATTAATCGGTGGCAGACCAAAGCCGAAGCGTTGCGCAATCAGCTCATCAGTGGCAGGTTGGGTAATAAAGCTGCAAGGCAATTAGTAAAAGATAATAATAAAATATAAATAAATATAAACGCATCTTCACTTACTTGTAGAGCAGATTGACAGTGTGAAAGTGCAGGAAGTTATTCATTCGTGCCACAAAGCTCATCTCATCCGTGTAGGGCAGAAAGTTCACGGTCATAATTGGGTTAATAAATGGTGTCCCCATGCGTTTATAATGCCACGCCATAATGGCACAACTGCTTAGTGCTATGACTGGTGCATCTAGTAGATGTGCCACAGCTTGCAAACAATCGTTGGAGAAGTGCTCCAGAATGATGACATCATATCGCCGCGGGGAGCTCAACAGTTGGGCGATATGCGGCGAGTTCAAGGCCACCTTGCAGCTGCGCAAACCCCAATCGTGCAGCATGAAGAACGTGGGCACCTTGAACGGTTGGCCCAGCAGCAGCGATTCTCGTTCAAAATTCTGCAAAAAAAATATATATAAAAAAATCAGACTTAAAGGTTATAATTAACAATAATATATAATAATATATTCTGAACATTTTTTTTCAGATTTAATTTTGTTTGGCAAAAACTGGTTTGGTAACTGGACTAGTAACTAATTAACCCACCCGTAAATCCACAAAGTCCGTCAGCAGTGGCATACCCTCGAAGACGTAGTCAGTGTAATTGGCCACGGGCTGCTTAAGCGGAAAATAACTGTACATGCTGATATTGTGACCACGTTCGGCCAGTGCCACAAACATTGGCTGAAAGAAATTGAAGTGACTCTTGCCGGGATGTCCGAACAGGCCAAGTATCTCAGCCGCCTCAGTTTCACGGAGATCGGGTGATAGGGCCAGACCCAACAGCAGCAGCACTAACCAATAACGCCGCATGTTGCAACTTCAAGGTTAAGATATTTGTTGTATCTGCAGCGTATGTAAATTTAAAATGCAATCTTTATGTCAAGATCGTGACCAGTATTAATGTTGCAAGCTATTGTTACTTCCACTTGGTTGCAGTTTGCAGTTTGCAGTTAGCAGTTGCAACTTGTGCTGTTGTACAAGTTGTTGTTCTTTTTCGACCGAATTTCGAGTTGCTGCGTTGAGACTTTAATTATAGCTTTAGGAATAACGTGTTCTAAAATGTCATTAGGAGCACACAAAGTCCATTGTCTTTACTATAAAATAGTGATCGATGTCTACTTACTTAAATACAAAATAAATGAGTCTAAGAACAAGTTACAAAGTCCATTTGATTAGTTATTTTTCTGGGCATATTGTTAAAAGAAAACTTGTTTATTACATTCTTGTAACACTTAAATCAAACTTTGATTTTTTTGTGATCGATTTCAGAGTATTTTAGTATGGAAAAAAACTTGTTGAATTAAATAAATATTTTTTTGCTGCCTCTTCACGCATCGAAAACACATTTTCAACTATTAATTGAACGCTATTGAAATATCGCTGTGAGTTTGCAAGTATTTGTACAAACAACAATAAAGAGAGAGTGAGAGAGAGAGAGAGAGAGAGAGAGAGAGAGAGAGCGCTTTTGTGATTAGTTAATTTGGTGAGCATTTCACTATCTAATCTGTAAGACTGCACCTAGCTCTGTTTTTGCCATATCTTTTCGAAGGCACAAACAAAAAGCAACTAGTCACCGTCACGTTTCTGAGCTAACTGAAATTTAAAAGTGTCTGCGAGTCGCCGATAAACGCAAGCTGACTCAATGCTGAGGCAATCAGAACTGAGGCTCTGACTTGAGTCTCAATAACGGCAAATCAGTTGCCGGTGCCTGCGGCAGAACGGTGCAGCTTACAAACTTACCACAAGCTCAGTCAGGTGTAATGCGGGAACCTCACTTTCGATTACGTTCAACTTCATATCTGTTCAAAAGTTTTTTCGGACTATAAATTAACATATGTGGAAATTTCATTCGAGTTGAGGTTAGTGAGTAACGACCACAAACGGTTCTCTAAACTTTAACGGCTGATTGACTTCGCCGCTGCGATCACAAGCAATATTTATAGTTATTTAATCTTCCATCGAAAAATTCCCCATTGTTTTCTTTGGTTGTGTTTTTCTTAGAGCAGGTTTTCTATGCGTATTTACGAATATATATGTATATATTAACATACATGTGACTGCTAGGGGAATATGTAAATATAACTAAATATTTTAGTTATGTATACATTTTTTTCGTCAGAGCAGGTTTATAATACAGAAAGAAAATTTGTATAAGATGAAGATAATTTGATTAAGATATGATCATACGATTATATTAATATTTTAATTTTCCAGATTACAGGCTTATATAAACATTAGCTTTATTTAATGCTTTATTTTATTCTTTTTAGCTTCCGAATTAATATTTGTTTTACTCTTCCACACTCAACATTTATCACTTGTTAATGTAAGCAGTATTTAGTAATATACGTAAAATACCATAATAAAATTCCCATAAATACACGAGGAAATACTGTGCTTCAAGACATGTCCTTCGTACTATATCCATCTGTTCAATTTTAGCTGCGCCCAAAACAAGTGCTATAAATAAATGTTTTAATTTTCATTCCTGTCAAACTCACATTTCCTGTTGCATACTTTCGGGCTGTCATTTAAAGCGTCGCAGCCTCTGATTAGAAACGCTCCTCACTGCCAGTGGAAAAGTCAAGTGAAGTCGTATTTGCGGAAGTTAAGGGATTTCCTGTTGAATGACAAAACTTTTCTTTTTTTGGGGCTGGCTTATTAAAATTCACTTGGGTGATAATGTGCCGAAATGGTAATAATAACCATAACTTTTGAGATACTAATTTCAAAATGTTGCAAATAGCGCACACATAAAATATCAGACGGAATGCAGGCATTCTCATTTTCTGGGCAAGTCGTTAAAATTAAGGAAATCATTTAATTAGGAAAAATTTTCACGTTCCGCTCAATTAGCGTGAGGCTGAGATTTTGGTAAACTTTTTCACTGGGTAACTGGACGCTGAACGGACGATGTCAACAGCTGCGGAGAGGTTGACTGACTGACGATGGGACGGGGTCGGTGAGTGGGTGTGCTGGGGTGCGGAGTGCGGAGCACGTTGTAATAGACGACGCCTGGCAGGAAGTGTTGTGTTAATATTTGCGACACGTCATTAAAGGCCCTTTAATTGTGAAAATTTTCAGAAGCCAAAAGTGAAATGCCAAATGCAGCCAAATTTACGACACATTATCAAATCAAGTGTGGATAAAGTTGGTGTCGGCCAAATTACTCTCACACACACACACACATAAACAGAAGTGTAATGGCAGCTGCGAGGAAGTTGAAATTATTTAAGTGACACAAAAGCTGTCGAATTTGAAGAAGCACGAATGCTTTGTACAATCCGCCAATTGGCCAAAAGTTTACTTTATTCTGATAAAAATACGGCTTAAAATGTTTTCTTTTCTTTTTATAAATAAAAATTTGTTGAATACTGTATTTTGAAATTTAAATGACTAGAAAATCAATTAAGTTTTGATCAGATTGTGGTAGCTTAAAGTTTTGAAATGGCATTTGTAATAGGCTCTAGAGCATAGACTCATTCCTTCTCTCCTTTCCTCGACAATATTATACCCTTTGTCAACCCATTTTATCGAAACGGGGTGTGAAAGCTAACTGAAATAAAATGCTACCGTATCAATTTATTTTAACGTCACACGTTCTTTTTTTGTTGTTGGAATTTTCATTCACTTTTGTTGTTTACCTAACGCAGAGTTTTCTATTTGCTGACAAACGGCAATAAAATGGAATTTTAAATGATAGAAATCGCATTGAAAAGCCGGAGATAAGCTGAAAGGGTTACAATCAACGCGTGTCCTGTGAAAAGTGGGCGGGACACTTTTAAGAATTTTCCAGCCATTTACATTTAATAGAACTGCATGAAAAGATAAGCGTGTGTGTGTGTGTGTGTGTATGTGTGTGTGTGTGTGAATGTATGAAATTTATAACAAATCAATAAAATGACAATAGGTGCAAACTTTATCGACGGATTGAGAATGGGAGGGAGAGGTATTGGACGTCGTTCTATTGTGCAAAGAACTTATTTGCCATTGATACAGCTGATGGTAGATGGGAGTTGCACATATATATAGACGAAGGTTTCGGAGTGGGCTGAATGAAAGTTTTCGATAAACAATTTTTCGCACGGAAGTGCAATTTAACGTGAATGCTTCGATTCCATGTCATGAAAATACGGAAGTTATACAGAGAAAGTTTCTAATACATTTGTTACCGCCAATCAATTGCTTTGTCGTAGATATTTCGTCCCTATTACTAGGGTGGCTAGCCGGAATGGCAGCTAGTCAACTTTTGCGCCAGATAGGCCAGTTGCCATCTCAAGGATGGGCTACTTATTTAGCTTGGGTTCTACCCAGCTTATACAATAATATCTACAAACTTACTCAAACATGTTCTGCGCTTAGTTTTCGCTCATATTTCAGTTTTGTTTAATATAACTGAATACTTTAAAAATCTAAAAAGTTGACCAATTGCTGAAGTATTTCAAGATAAACAGCAATAAATTAGTTTTACGACTGGGCGCTTGCCATAGAAATTATAGAAAAATATATATTATTTCCAAAGTAAAAAACCATCTAATGGAATTACTAATAAAACTATCTAATACTAATTACTAAACATCTTGCAACATACTCACACACACACACACAAACACTCCTTTGTGGTAAGTCCCCGCAACTTTTAGCCAGGAAGCAACCACTGCTGGAGGCATTTACCTGCTGCAGGTGTCTTTAATTGACAGGCGCCAACTATTTATTGCCACGTCACGTGATCTATAAACGTGACGACGACCCCGGCCGCCTGCCCCCACTTCTGCCACATTGCCCCTGCCCTTGGGCCATATGGCGACTTGATTTACACGTAAGCTGCTTTTGACTTTGAGACATTTGGAGCAATTCAGACTTATGGCTCTTATGAGCAAGGTGTCCTGCTCGTCCTGCTATATCGATTAACAAAACAAACTTAAGTGTGTATGTGTGTGTGACTCTGTGTGTGTGTGTGTGTGTGTGTGTATCTATATGTGTGTGTTTGGAGCTGTTCTAGCTATTTCCGTGACAGTAATCAATTTATTTTTGGCAGTGCGCCGATTGCGTTTCCGTTCCTTGGAGTACTCACTACTGTTTGCAACTGCCACAAGAAGAATAAGAAAAGGAAGAAGAAGACGAAGACGAAGACGAACCTGTGTGTTTGCCACCTTCTTGTATCAAAGTTTTTTGGCCCAAGTTGCGATTTTCGTTTTGGCTTTTTGGCGCAGCGATTTCCGCCAAAATGTCGATAAATCATGTAGTGAAAATGGCAGACAGCAACAAGAATTAAGATTGAAACTCGGCTGGGGAATAGGTATAATGTTTGGGTCTGGGCATTGTTGTGGGGGCCACAGCCAGCGACAGATCCTTTCAGGATGTTGGCGTGATAGATAAGTTGACAGAAGGGTTATCGCCGCCGCTGTCTGTGCGAGCGAGCTTAATCAATCTTTCGCTCGCTCTTTTCAATTTGGCAATTAATTAATTCGGATCCCAAAGCCGACGGCACGTGACCATAGAGCTTGCACGCAAGCTGAGAGGATGAAATAGAGATAGAGAGAGACGGAGAGAGATAGAGCGAGTAAAAGAGAAAGAGTAAGAAGAGAGCCGGTTCTTTAAAGTCTCTGTTTGCGTCTTTTTGGCTTGGCTCGGGTCAAGTGCTGGAATTGATGTTTCGGTTATGATTTATCGTCCAATTCAATTGGCCAGTCATCGTATCAGTTACCCCCCTTGACTCTACATGCACTGCTCACTGCTCTGCTTGCCTTACCACCAGGCTGACATCTAATGGCCAGCATATTGCACAACAGCAGCAGCAGCAGCCAGGCAAAAACCAAAAAACTAAATTGAACTTGGGCTGCGTTCAGTTGGGTGCCATCTGGAGATGGTCGCGTGACACGATTTATTTGAGAAATTGCAGCTGAAATGGTAATTGTTGTTGTGTTTTTATTTATATAATTGCCCATAAACTTAAACTTCTAATTTTTGAGAAATTTCCTATATATATTTTTTGTTCTAAAACATTTTTGAATGCTGAGTTTTTGAGTTCAAAAAGTTTCATTTTCACGGGTTGTATAACTTTAACTAGAAGCCGATAATCTTATGTGATATTTTATACTCTATATATATTTATTATGTCTAGTCTAGTACAACCTGGTCACGCATGATGCGTCTGCATAATTGAGTTGGAAAACAGGAAAATCGTCCATCTCTAAATGGGATGTTGTATGCCAGAGCATCGTCGTCGTCGTCGTCATGCTGTCATAATCATCAGAAGACAGCATTCATCCATCGTTCGCCCGTTTTGCAACGCCCACATGCGCACCACTGCCCGGGTGGTGCAGACATCTCCATCGGCGTGGAACTCCAACCTCGGCAATCCTGATGTAATAACCATGTTTTCAGCTTGTAATGCGGCAGGGTAACAACAACAACAACAACAACAATACATTGCCAGACCTTAGGCATTTCATTGCGGGGGTTAAAGTCAAGTTCTGGCGATACACAGCAGGGTCGATGGGGTGCGGGGAGGAGAAGGCAGGGCAGGGTAGGGCAGGGCAATAGCTGGGCGAAGAGGGTCGCTGGGGTTCTAATCGAGGGTGCAGAGCAGGGCGCTACTTGTGAGTTGTGAATTGTTTTTGATGTTAAATGTGTGATAATTTAATGACTGTCGACGCCTGACGCATCGCAGGACTCCGGGTTCGCAGGACTCTGTCTCAAATTGAGCAATAGGTCGCAGCCATAAGAACGCAATCTTCACTTGAGCTGAGCGTTTAATTTACTGGAATAATAAAAACGTTTTTCGGGCATAAAATCCTGTGGCTGGCTATGATTTGTGCACTTTTCGATGTAACAGATTGTCTTTTAATGGTTATTCTCCCTCACTCTCTTTTCCCCCCACTCTTTGAGCCATGACATAATTTGTGGGAGGGTTGCTTCCCATTCAAGCCAAAGTGATACGATGATTAGCCACTTGGTGGCCTGTGGGAAAATACAGCAACTGATGTGATTGCTCATCATACATATATCTAAACAAAAACTGTTTATAACTATCCAAATTAATTCGAATACACAACTCTTCTATATTTTGTGTATTCAAACAAACATTTATATTTAGTTTTTAGTATCTCAACCTACTTACAATTGCAAAAGACTTGTCGCTAAGCCACTTTTAATTTTGTTCAATATCTAAACATTTGTTGTGTAAAGAACCAGTTCGATAACTAAGATCAAATATGCATTTGCATACTCGACTTGTTTGTTTTTATATGCATAACAACAGTTTTTCTAGATAGCAATAATTTTCTTTAATATGGATGATGAGTACGTGAAAAACACGTTCTTCATCGACGTAGAACTTACACATAAAAATTATTATAATTTTTATTTTTTTGTTTTTGAAAATTAAAAAGCAAAGCTATAAATATGTTAATTTGTTATGGAAAAATTATCGACAGTTGTAGGAAGTGACCTCTCTATAGACACTTGACTGAATCTGAACTCAAAACATCACAAACCTTTCAGATATATAAAAACTAATATGGACTTGACTTACTCCAATACTCATTCAAAACTATGCTAAAAATGCTATAAGCTAACCTTGGAAATGTATTAATCTATAAAAACAAAACTGTTGATAGCAAGCCAAAACACAAGTGCATTTAGAATAAGAATTTCTTCGTTTAACCTTTAGTTTATCAAAATAACGCATGTTTATAAATAAAACAAAACTTTTATTGTCACATTTGAATTATGTTTTGACAGAAGCATGTTTTAGCTGTGTGACCGCGTTTTTCTTGTATACCCAAGTGAAATTCAGCTTCGAAGCTAATCAAAATTTATGCAAATCCAAGTCAAGTCAAGCTTTTTTGATTTTGCACTAATGTGAAAATATGGCGTATGGAAAAAAACTGAAATTTAAATGTGCGAAATGTGGCAAACACCACGCGCACAACCACACTCATAGACGGATACAAACACGTGGATGTGTGGGTGTGTGGGTGTGTTTGTGTGTGTGTGATTTGCATATGATGACAAAGTGGGCGCAGACAGCCGCAAACAATGAAAAATGCTTTCAGCCGTCGGCTTTCGGGAACGGATGCTAATAATTTAATTTGGCAAAGAGGAAAATCCAAAAATGGCAACAGAAAAATAAAATCTGCGACACGTGACTGGGATTTATGAGTTAAAACAGGCGGTACAATTAATTTTGAATATATGGAATTATATATTTATTGCAAACATCATTATCAACACGAATATATTTATCAACATTATTATCATCATCATCATTATTATCCTCCTGAGTTTTAGCAAAAATGCAGGGCATTGAACTTTTCCCGATTGTTATCGACCATATTGTTGTATTTGTAGGCCGAATTTTGGGAACTGTTGCCAGCTCCTGCCGCATTCACTGTCAACCTCGTATTGCGAAGGAAACCATCTGCGGGACTGCTGGAAACGGCATATTTGCCAAGCTGCAGTTCCGTATTTCGCATGGGACTCAAATGCTTGGATGCAATTGCCTTGCTGGATGTACGATTCTGGTGGACCATTTTGGGTAGTTTAAGATTTTCGTTGCAGTTACAGACAGTACAAGATTGGAGCGTTTTCACTCAAGGCACGTTGGATAAATGGTTTAGCACGGAGAATTCCAGACGATTACCGCAGTTACTGGTGCGTGAACCCTTTTTAGAGGACAGATGCTTGGAAAGACTGCAAAAAGGATCAAAAATATCTCATTAGTATAATTCCAAATTGTATAATTCATTTTTAATAAAACTCACCTTATATTATTTAGTAGCTTCGCTTTAGTGTCCGGTCTCTGCATTGACACATTTGCTTTGGCACGTTTAAAGAAATATTTTTGATTCTTATTTTTTCAAAAGTTTGGTTTCAGCAGCGTTCGTTGCTGTTTTGATTGTGTGGCTGAAAGCGACAAGTGCCTCCGGCTTTTATACTCGGCGAACCGAACCGAATCGACTCGTGGACCGCTGATCTAGTTGGGATCTTTGTCTCAGCATGCGGTCACTGCGTGTTAGCCAAAATATGCTTATCGTGTTGACCACGAAACAAGTTACGGCCCAGACAGATATGCAAATCTCATCTCTCATCTTATGAAAACAACTGAAAAATATTGTCGTCGTTATCGTCGTAGACCTCATCACAATACTATGCGTCAATGCTGATCTCAAAAACCTGGTAAGCATTTGAGAAAGCTACGTCATATTCAGAGAAGTGCCAAATGCTCAACGATTTGTGGAACCATTTTGGAGTTCCCCCCATCAGAAATGTTTTGTGTGATTAATAAGCTGAACTGTACGAAGGATATTATGACTCATATATGTTCAGCTAAATCTTATCCTTTAGTTGTGAGTTCTTTTCATAAAATATTTTTAGAAAAAGTAAAAAATAAGTAACTTTATAAAGGATATTATTACTGATAGGTGAAAAGTAAATGAAAAATAAGGAAATCTGCAAACTATATTATTTCTAAAGGGTATTCAGCTACATCTTTTCATCTATTTACGAATGTTTACATATCAAAAAGGTTTTGTGAAAGTAAAATATTTTAAGTAGTCTGAGAGATATGAACTAAATCATATAAAACAATATTTTATTGTCACATGTTGTATTATTTATTTTAGATAGAACCACAACTTATATTCCAATAAAAAGTTTGGCCTCAGCTTCAGTTATCTTTGGGTATGTTTCTTTTGATAGGAACCAGTTCTAAAATCAAGTGTTTCGTTTGTGAAACTTTTTAAAATAAATATAAATAAAATCCATAAGTCTGGGTAAGTTTGCTTATATAAATAAAAAAATTTCGTTTAATAGCTTTGCAAATTTGTTTAAAAACTAGAGTCAAATTCAAAAGTTGACATTTAAGTCAGCAAATCCTAGACGCTCAAAGTCCAATTTCTAAATTTGGGGTTTTTTTACTGTCAATGGCCAATATTCGATTGAACCAAAAAAATACGTTTGTTGTTTACGTGCAAGCTATGTATTATATAATATATATTTATTTAAAGCATTTGATTAAAGGCAAAAATATATATATTGCTTACAGGAAAGCTGGCAACGACTACATTATTTTGCTATAAGGTTTTATTGAAAATTGTTAGGTTTATCAGAAGAAAACAATGTGTGGAAATTAATAGGAATTAACTATAATATTGTAATTTAATTGGACGGATTTCAACGGAACTGATGTTATAGATGTATATGATAAATGATCTGTGATGTTCAGCGCTGCTTTGATTTGAAAAAGGCCTTGACTTTAAATAAGATTCAATTATTCTCTATCTAACAGCTATAAATATTAATAACATTAATTAACTTCCTTTTCTTATAACAAATAATAGATAATTTTATTGATTATTATATGATTATAATTTATTATTCTTGAATAAGATTTATTGAAGAGGGTTTATATTTTTGTAAAATATCATAGTATAAATAAATGGAATATGATATTTAAGATTCGTCACTTCATTTTTAAATTGTAACTTTTTTTTAATCAGTTATTGGTGAAGTTTGTGTTAATACTCGTTCAAGGACTAGACTATATGACTATACTATATTTATATGACATTTATGGCATTGTTTATGTATACTATTATCGCAGATCGGTTAACTATATAACCAAGAACAATAACAACAACAAATTAAAATACATATACACTAAACGGCCAACAGGCTTTTAAGCTGATTTCTTGACAAAATTGGCTGATGCAATGCAACGGGCACTTTTCATCAGCCAGGCTCATGCATAATATGGCGATATATAGTCGTATGGACAGAGACAGAGAAAACTTTAAGAGGGAGAGGGAGATAGCATTCGAGATACATATTCATATTATTCAAACGATGACCACACGACATCAACGGAATGGAAATGCAATATTGTATCACTGCAATCAAACAAACAAACAAATAGTTAAAAACAAAATAATCAAACTAAAAGACAACTCATTTAGGCAGGGTTCCTCATACATTTAACCGAAATAAACCCTAGAGCCGGCCGGTGGCAAAAGTTGACGCACTTGCCCACGAACTACATACGTGAGTCTCAGCAGGTTCAGACAGCAGTCAAACGCCAAAACCAGGCGGGGCAACAGCGGTCACTTTGCGTGTGGATTTAAAATACATATATATATATATATATATATATATATATATATATCTTTTTCTATGCACCCTGCCGCCATGATATGCGTAAGATTGGGTAGCTTGTCGTCTTGCACAGTTTTGAAGCAGATCAAACTAACTCTCAGCTGTAGGCGTTAATAATATTTTTCTTGTTTTTCTATTTTCTAAATAAGTTGCAACTTTTTGTAAATCAATGCATTTATTTGACATGTTTACAGGATAATTCCCCGTTGAGCATGCTCCATTAGAGCACTCTTACTTGTCTGGCTGTGGTTGTTTTTGTTGTTGGTTTTGAGTTGCGCTTTTTGCAAATGTGACAAACCAGTTAGTTGGCAACTCTAATTTGCATTGCCGACGTCGTCCGACGAGTTTTTGTCTGCGTCTGACTCTGAGTCTCAGTCTGAGGTCTGGGCTTTGAGGTCTGGGTCTGGTTCGCGTGGTCTGTTTACGGGGGGTCGGGGTTGGGGCAGGGTGTCGGTGTCGCTGGCGGGGCTTTCTTCGTTGCTCATGCGACACGTTGCCTTGCAGCTGCTGCTGCTGCTGTTGCTGCTGCTGTTCGCTGCTGCTGTTCGCTGCTCGCTGCTGTTTGGAGCTGCTGTTTGGAGCTGTGCTTAGAACCGTAACGCAGTACACCGAACTCGGCAATTTGTTGCTGGCGTTATTTAAGCCAGATGCAGGCATCGTTAGAGGTTTAGTAGAAAGTGCACAACAGAGGCGAACGCTGCAGTTTGATCCAACATTTGGAGCACATTGCATCTGTCGAGTGTCCCTGCAACAAATTTATTTTATTCCTTCTCCAATGTGCAAATTGCAAAAGTTTTGTGTCAATGCCAAAAATTAACAAAACGAGTTCTAAGGAAAAATTACTCAAGCAATTGGGGTAAGTCAGGTGTACAAAAATATGGTGGCAACAAATTATAACAAATTAAACTTATGCCTATTGACAGATTGGACAACAGTCTATCGTCCAGCAAGGGATCTCGCACAGGCAACTCGGGCAACAATAAAGAACTGAAAGTGTTAACGCTACTGCAAACTGTGCCGTGAACTCGTCCTTCAACTCAGTAACGAATTGAAACTGCGCAGCTCAGTTTCATTGAAAATTGGTCAAAAAAATTGCTAGAAATTGATCCCAACAACCCAAAACCAGCAAGCAAGCAAAGCAACAGCAAAATGGTCTACACGGAACGCAACGACAAGTGTCTGGCGAACAGTAAGGACAAAGTCGGCCAAAACCCGTACTCGAGTGACGAGAAGAAGCCCCAATCCAGTACCAGCTCCTCGGGTGCCTGGAGCAGCCAGGCATCGAATGCCGAGAAATGGAAATACAATAATATGGTCAAGGATAACCGTGATAAGTTCAATGGCATGCACTTCTCCTAAGTCCCTCAAATGGACACTGATTGGAGTTGAGCTCTAATATGCGGGGTCTTTGGCTAATATAAACATTGTCTGAAACGTGATTGACGCTTATTATTATTGTTATTTCTCTGGGTTCCATGGATTAATTATATTGCCTTGTTGTAAGCCTGTTAATAATTGGATATAATATACATTATGTATTCTACCTTTTGAAATTATAAATTATCTAACAAAATTTATTGAAAAAGATGCGCAAAAAAAAAAACAAAAACAAAAAATTGTGTTGGGACAAGCTTATATTGATAGAAACCTGTGCGTAATTTATGAAACGCTTACAGCGTTTGCAATTGTTAATTTTAAGGTAAGTTTGAGTAGGAAATACTTTAAAGTTAACTTCAAATATTCATAATTTGACGCCTTATTGCGACTGTTGTAATCAGAGACTGAATAGCAACAGACTACACAAAAGGATATACATTTCTTGCTAAAATTATGTGAATTAAAATCAAATCTCCCAAAAAAAACAAGAGTCAAATGGAACTTTTAAAGATGTTGTAAATTGAATATTCATTTAAAACAATTTAATCTAATCCACATAACTATTAACTTCCTCTAATAAATGATATACCATATAGCTTTATTAGCCTGCTCCAACAAATTGTATACCCATTGACCTTGCTACTTGACTTTTAGCATATCGCATCTATTACTGTCTGTAAAACATTTGCATCCACTGTGGCTATTATCGTGATTAGCTTAAGTTGTGCACGGCCAGCCGTTGATATCACCCCTCTAAAATATATACGCATATATATATATGTATATTCACTGAAACCTTGAGCAAAGTGCACTTAATACACATTAGCTACGCTTATTTGACAGACTCCCCCCGGCACTGCAATATTGATGATGCCTGAACGTCTTTACAAACAGCACTCCCCCTTGCCACCCTCTTCGGTGCGCATCAGCCTCGACAGCTGGCGAACGGGAGCGTGTCGTGTGTTCGGGGAAACAAGTGTATCTCTGGCTGCTCAGGCATATTACCGCAAGGACGACGTTCGGTTTTGGGTCCGGTAGTCGTTACGGCGGAATGGTCGACAGCATTTTACGCATCGGATGGATTAGAAGTGCGAAATTTTTGATAATTTTTCAATTGTATTGTTTGCCACCACTGGGCAGATACGATACGATGTGGAGAGAGTCCTGGGAGTGAGCTGCGGTCGTCCTTCTGACACACGACTGCACAGGACACAGGACACAGGACCCACAAGCACGTGGCGTTGGCTATTAGAAACGATTTCCTTCACGCCGCTAATACAACTTTTTCCATAGACACGTTTACAATTTTTGATATTTGAGTGTGTTGGAAATGTTGTGGCGTTTTCCGGATTTTCCCGGGGGCAGACTGTCACCGTGCGAAACACTTGACGTGTTTGGCGTCTAATTGAAGCGCTTTATTTTCTATTTATTTCCTATTTGCTTTTTTTTTTGTCGCACTCTTCTGCTATAATTACTTTGTTTCCAAGCGCCGGGCGGTCGCTTCTTAGTCCCGGCTGGGATGTCAGAGGACATTTCCTTTTTTTGGCATCTTCGTCACATTGCAATTAAAAGCGCACAGCAGGTGTGCCCGCAAGGACCTTTGAACTTTGCGCTATAAAATGTCTATGTGTCACTTGCAAGGATTCCACAACCGGATGATGACAACGACCAGCGGCTGAAGCCCGTCAGGAGTTGGACTCCTGTGATTCCTGATGCTAGCCAAGCGAAATGCAATTATCAACTCATTATCATAGAGAAACCCGCCAAAATTCTATTCTTTTTTTGCTCAGAACACTGCGTAGACAACACGTGCCCTCAGTTTAGTCCGGTCAAGCAAGTATCTCCGAAAAATGCTGGCCTACCATGCTCTGTAAGCCAATATTATCTAGTGCTGGCTTCCGTTGACAGACAACCCTTATTGTGCGGGCCCACGATAACATCTTCCGACAACATGTCACATGCCACGTGGTGGAAAATTATGAATAATTTCCGTAACTTCTGTCGCAACGTCGGCAAAATCGCAGCTTGCAATGAATAAGTGACACGATGTGACCATGCCCACCGTTTGAGAGAACGCCCCCTTGCCATAGCCGTTGCCAGACTGAGCCGCGTGTCTGAAGTGTGGGGCGTGCCGTCAGATACAACTTCCGACATCCGACAGATGTTTTGCTGTGCGGTGTGCGGGAATGCAAAAGGCGACCCCATCCCCCCCGTCATTCGAATCGGGCTCTACCTTTGATACTGGCTTGTGTCTGATTTTTTGGGAGTTGCGCCCGGTTGCAGAACAATTGACACGGCAATTTCTCGGCGCGGATGTCACTCCGCCAGCAGCCTGTGAAATTGTGTTCGAATTGTGAGTGTTAATGTGAATGCGAATGTGATTGTGAATGTACTCGAACATAATGTACGGGCGTTCACATTTGCCCAAAAGGTGTTTGGCGGGTTCTCGTTATTGTTCTTGTTGTTGTTGTTGTGCGTCTCACGTGGTACTGTTAATATTCTTTTTTTTCATTGATGGCAAGGTGTGACGCAGTTGCCAAACACGTCAAACAGACATAATCCAAAATTGATTCGCCCCCTTCTCTGGCTACTGTGCAATGTGCAATTTGTGCGTTGTTTGATGGCAACAACAATTGGAATCGTTAAAGTGATCAATGTGCCATGTCATCCGTTCAATGCAAAAGGTGCAATTGAGCCATTCAAATAGAGTTAAAGGATATACTTTGCGAACATGTCGGAGAAATTGCCCATATTTCAAGCAGAATGAATAATTTGAAGGGGAATGCAAATTAAAATTTCAAAGTTAGCTAAGCAGTATTATTATAAATTAGCTTTAAGCAGTTTTGGAAAAACTCTAATGAAGAACTTGCCTGTTGAGTTTCTAGTTAAGGTGAATCGAGACAGTTCCATTTGTATTTAATTTCGATTTGTGTTTAAAAAGATTTCAAGTTCAATTTAATTAGATCCATTCTTGAGCAGATTAATTTTATGACATGACATTAGCATGACAATTATAGCTAAAGATAATCTATACTGTTGATAAAAATGAATATTTGATATCATATCATATTGCATGTCTGACATTTCTGGTCTGCAGATCAAAGTTATGCAAATGCCATATAATTTACAAAATATGCCAAACACGAGGCCACACAAAGGGCGGCAATTACATGAAAATCTCAATTCAATTCAATGAGAGTTGTGAGTTGAGAATTGAGACGCACGGCTGTCAATTGAGAATTGAGAATCAACCACCGTTAAATATAAATTTATAAAAACACAATATTCCGCCGCCATTTCTCATTTCTCATGCTGATCGACAGCTGTCACGAATGACAATTGGATTGTCGAGCAATGAAGTCCTTGCCCCCTCGTTCCCGATCCTGTTCCCGCTTCTGTTTGCCTCCCTGACAAATTCATATAAAATATGCAATAAAAATATGAAACCACAGCATTTGTATTTATAGAGTTCCTAAAATGCTCGAGGTCATCAAAATCAAAACAAGAAAACCAGCGAATAACAACAACAATAACAACGAAACCGATATGAAAATTGAAACAATGGCAATGCTCTCTACTTTTCCCTACTCTACTCTCTGGGCCGAGAGTGGTTCGTTGCGAGTCTGGAGGACACTTGAGTAAAACGCAGAAACGTGGTTGCGTTTTTGTGGGTTGTCATTTATGGGGGAGTGGGGAACACCATTACAAGACTGAGCTTATCCAAGCGAGGCACTGCAAGTGAGCTACCCTGCACTTAGTGGATCATCTGAGCTGCCCAATAAAAAAGTGGAGATAATTTAATAATTTAAATTGACTAATGGATTTAAGAGATAGTATGATCAGTATGATGCCGGAAAGAGTTAAGTTTAAGTATTATTTCTGTAAAAATAATAATAATTCAAATTATCTGTCGATTTACAACTTATAATAATGCAAACTGAAATATTTTAAATACAGTTTTCTTTTTATTAATATTACAACTTTCTCAAATTGATCAAATTCTTGCTAAAGATTCGACTCTTCAGAAATGCATAATAAAAGTCAAACAGCTAATATACGAAAACAACATTCAACAGTAGGACATCACAGTAGTCGGTGTAATCCAGGCAATTCCTTGTTTGCCTGCGTTACAAATTTGTCTATGTTTTCATACAGAAAGCGTATGTAAAAATCTTTAAATGCAATTATGGTTCATGTGCAGCTCTCACAAAAAACGCCAATGATATGTTGGTAAGTGTCTTTTGTTGTGGCTTAAATATACACACACACACACAGACGCACACACACAGAAGCTACACACATTTAGACATAATCAGGGCGGTTATTTTCTGGTGCGCGCCAAAAAAAAGGATGAAAAAAAGCTGCCGCGAAGCTACCATTTGTTGCACGTCCTTCGGGTGGTTCCCAAGTAGATGAATGGGCGAATATATATATAAATGTGTGCATATACATATATACATATATATGTATATATATATGCATACATATATATATATAAGTATGTATACAATCGCATCATTTTGAGCAATTAAGTGTGTGTATTATCCGCAAAACACCGCCACTGTCAGAGGGCCTTGAAACACTCACAGACATACACACACACACACACACACACACACACAGACACACACACTCACATCAAAACAGACGCAGGACGGGAGCCTCCCCCTTCCCACTGCCTCCTCCTTCTTCTCCTGCCCTGTTTGTCTCCCTCTCAGGTTATGGCCCGGTGCGTATTCGCTTATAGGTCCTGCCACCGGAAGTACATTGAATATGAGTGCGTATGCATGTGTTTGTGTATATATATGTGTGTGTGTGTGTGTGTGTGTGTGTGTTTGTATGCTTTTATGTGCAAATTGTGCATTTATGTCGACAATGCCCGCAACGACTCAACTTGACGCTTTGCGAGGTTAGCACACGATTCAGTTTGAGACTCGTCATCAGCGTCAGCGTCAGCTTCGGCATCAGCTGCAGCCTCTGCTTCAGCTTCAGCTTCTGCTTCAATCTGTGGCAGAAGCCGCAGCAGGACAACAACAAAGCGGCTGGCTACATGTGAGTGCATAAAGCAGCGCAACAGAGAGTGAATGTAATGATGATCAGCAGCCGCTTCCTTGTTGCTCTTATACTCTAGCAGAGGGTATTATAGTTGTGGCACGTACTGTGCAACGCAAGAAAGGGGACAACTCAAAACTTATCAACTTTGTTTGTTTTTCGATTTGGAAATTATTTGTACAAACAAGAAATCTTTAATTTCCACTTTTGTAATGTTTTTCCTGAAATATCGATCAATCTTTTCATTTTAGCAAAATAGATAATTATTCCCGGATTACGATATTATATAGACTCCATAGAAACAATCAGTCAAAGGTCTTACATATCACCAGTTTTTATAGTGGTTAATTAATAGTTAGGGCATTAAGTGTTCTACATTTGCAACTCAGCTCTACTGTCTTCTTCCGCTGTATTTACTGTTGTGGCTTCTGATCCGCAATCAGCATCCCAGTTGCAGTTGCAGTGGCAGTTGCAGTCGTCGTCGTCGTCGTCGTCGGTTGCAGGCACAGTTGAGGTTCAGTCATTGTGATAAGCAGAGTCGTGCCCACTTTTCCGCATTGCTTTGTTCCTCGCTGGGAGGGAGGTGAGCGGCTGTCAAATGTGTTGATAAACCAGCGACTAGTGAACCATCAAGCAGTCACTCCTACAAGCGGCCGATGGAAAGGGTTTCTCGGGAATTACCCCTAATCTGCTAGTCAGACAGCTATATATATATATATGAATAAAGATATGGAAGCTGAGTTCTACAACCGAAAGTTCTCATTGCTCACAATGTGTTCTGTTCCAAACCATTTTCAATGCAAATGCGAAAACTGAATCGATATTCACAGCAAATAAGAAAAAGTAAAGAAATTCAATTACAATTCCTTCCCATATATTTTCCATTTTCATAGACAAAACTTTCAAAGCATTTGTGTTTTGTAAACACGTTATTATAACTTGCAATAGTCCAAGACTTGTCAAAAACCTCAAATGCTGTCCGCAGCCACGCCCATTTAACGCCCACCACCACACCAAAAACCATGTGTGTCAGTGGCCAATTTAAAATTCAATTTAAATTCAATTGACTTGAGATTTGGAAATGATTTCACAGCAACCAGAAAGGACGACGCTCAATAATAACTCACACACACCAACACCAACACACACACACACACACACACACACACACTCACACTCACAGCAGGGAAGCCCCATTAAGAGCTTTTGCAGTTTTTACTCGGACTTTTACTTTGTGGTTGTCGTTTGAAAAGCAACAGCAGAAAGCAAATCTAATTACAAAGGAGTCGTTTCGAAATTCTTTGGTCGCAGAAAATTCAGAAGTGAAAATGTGATAATTGAAACGGGGCTTCCAACTGCCAGACAGCGAGTAGGAAAACAATAAATTATGCACACAGCACATAAAAGACACAACCTGCCGGGGCAACCTGTGAACACAAACCCGAAACACAACCTCGAGCCCACGCCCCCCTCGACAACTGGCCACAAATCCAAAAAGGAGGTGGAGAAGCGGGTGAAGGAAAAGCAAGTAACACTAATTGCCTGGCGGCTCCTTCAACAAAAGCATCCTGCCACAAACAGTGGCAACAGCAGTTTGTTTTTGTTTTCCCAGCGACGTCGTTCAGCGACCAAAAGCCTTGAAGCCTTACGACACACGAGCACAAAGCACATCCCTCCCCTTCCTTCCAAACTTCCCTCCTCCCCCCCCCCCCCCCACACAATAAAAATGAAGAAACATTTACAACACGTTCTGGCAATCTCATAAATAATACCGAAATTTCATTAAGACAAATTAATGTCTATCAATATGTTGCCAATGAAACGTTGCTAAACTGGTCACGAAGGATTCGCAGCACTCGCTATGCTTTACTTGCCACTCGTTGCTTGCCACTCGTTACATGTACTCGTTGCTATACTAATTTAATACTTTCCCAACAGCAATCGAACTCCCTTCAGACAACTGTCTTAAAATCCCCTTACTATTGTCGAATATAAACTGAATAACACAAGTTTGATTTTAGTTCTCCAAGGGAGACGTCAAAATAGCGTCATGAATTATATTGATGGCCACTGAGGCGCTATTCAAATCTTAATGGGCATAATCATAAAAATGCACATAAACTGTCGCGTAATTCACATTTCAAATGGTTTTTCTATTGCTCTCCAAATCGAGACACAAGAACTGAGACTGCAGTTCCTGTTGTGGTCCAGCTGTGCGGTAATCTTCAGACAACCCGGGCCACTTATCAAATTTCACACTCGATTTCTAGTGGAACGCGTCGAAGGCTTTTCCTCGATTTTCTTCTTGTTGATTGGATGCACCGCAAATCGCGCAACAAATCTGTGTGACAGTCGCGTTTGTTGAGAATATACATATATGAATAAATGTCTATGTATGTGTGTATAATTATATTTAATTTATGGGCTCATAACAATTAGGGCGAAGTCAAGTGGTAGCTGCGGTTGGTTTGGTGAATGGGAACGAGGGAATATTTTGACTAGATAATTTTCTATTTTCTTTGTTTTTTTGTTGCTGGAAAAGTGGAATAGAGTTGAGCCACCCTCAAGCGTACAAGCAACAGAACTGAACTCGAACCCAAAGCCGAACCCTTGCCATGATCATGATTATCTCAAACATAAATGCACATGCCTCTCGAGAGTTTCTCAGCAAGCACGTGACTTGTGTACACACACACACACACACACACACACACTCACTCTCACAAAATGGTCTAAAGAGACGTCGTAATTCAATTTACTGTTGTGGACCGCGGGCATGTTTAATTTCATATCCAACGTATTTAAGCTGAAACCAAACCAAACCAAACCGAAGCAAAACAAACCAAACCAAACCAAAGCAAAGCAAAGCAATGGAGGCCAACACACAATGAACAGACGAGCAGAGTTCTGGTTTTGGGCTGTTGGGGTTTGTGGTCACGCTGCGCTGCGAGGGGGGGTGGGGCGTGCGCGCAAAATGTTCAATTTAAAAATTTATGCAATTATGAGCCGCAAATATTATTATATAAACACAAGCACAAATACGGACAGGTAAAACGGCAACACACAGAATGAGCAGCCACAAAATGAGCAGCGAGTTAATAGTAACGAGTTAAGGTTATCGAGTATCGAGCTAACATTCGGCTCAGTGTATTCAAATAAAAATTTGGTTTACTGGAATCCAATAAATATAAGGTATTTTCTTCTTTCTGTACAATTAGACTCATTACTAATATAATATATACTTTCCTTAATACATGATATTTTGATTATATCTCATTGTTCTTTTATATTTATTGTATACCAATTGTGTATGATATTTTAATAATATTGTATTGTTTAATTGTATAGCTTACTGTATTCAATATTTTTCGTTCATTATTATTATTTTTTTTAAATAACTATGACATATTTTCCACGTATCTGTTTTAATATTTTTAAATATTCAATGAAATATTTTAAGTATCTTGATGAATTTTAGGTTTTTAGGTTGGGCTTGTGTTTGTTATGATTTTCCAAAGTAAATCTGTGTGTAATCTACATTTAATTGTTATTACTGAAACAGGATTCGTAGGCACTTAGTATCCTTGTTGAACTCAAGTCTTTTGCAATCTATCACATGCAATATCTCCGCCCATGTACACACTACTATTATTATTATTATTGTTGTTGTCGTTGTCGTTGCTGTTGTTGTTGTTGTTCTTCACATTTCTCATGTCCTGCTTTCAGGACCTGTCTCTCTCACACTCGCATTTGGCTACAGAAAAATCGCTTAAGCAGCGCTTGGCCGGTAACTGAGTATTTTATGTGTATGTATAAAGATTATATGGTCATACATACACACACACACACACACACACACACACGCACACACACATTTATACACACACACGCACAACACTAAAGACACTAAGCACGACAAAAAGACATTAAACACGACAACGAAATAAAAGAGAGAAGGAAGAAAAAAATGAAACAAAACATTGAAATTCCTTATCAGCATTTCCGCTTTTCGTGACCAATGTCTCGGACTCTATGCGCACGTGCCTTTGTGTATGTGTGTGTGTGTGTGTGTGTGTGTGTGTGTGGGTGAAGGAGTATCAATTTCGCACACACGCCTTGGGTCCGTGTGGTCATGCAAAGGTTACAGAAATGGAAAAGCCCAAAGAAAAAAGCCAACTTTCGGCCAAACATTGTGAGTGAGCCACCTGTCATTGGCTTTTCGGTGGTTTCAGTGGTGCCTGCCACAAAAGACACGCCACCAAACTCAAGTTGGCCCGTCAACTGGGCCAGTCGTTGGACATGCCTATCCTGGTTATCCTTCATTATTCATAAATATGCAAATCGACCTGCTCACACAGTGTGTAATAAATTCTGAAGTCTTTCGGCTTTCTGCTTTCAGCTTTTGGCTTTTTGGCTTTCAGTCGTTTTTCTTTTGGCTTTCGGCGTTTTCAGCCTTCTCTGTAGTTCTATAGAATTTGTTTGGCTCCTGGACATGTTTAACACTCAATCTGTGTGGCAAACTGCGCGCTGGCAGAGCATATGCCACATTACCTCCGAAACAAATTAAATCGTTTCGCATTCGACTCGAACTGAGCAGGCAGCTCAAGCATAACCAGCAGCAATAGAAGTATCAGCAGCAGTAGCAGTAGCAGCAGAGGCAGAGGCAGCGGTGGAAGGAGCAGTAGGAGCAGAATTGCTGCAAGGACTACACATGCTGGATGCCTCGTTAAAAGGGGCGGGCGATGGTTGGCTCTGATGTGCGTGGCATGTGGTGGGCGTTGCCACAGCTTTGACTGACGCACACACACACACGCATACTCAATTGTGTGTAAGTAATCTAGAAAACCACACAACTCACACAGATATACGATTGCAGACTCTGTTCTGCTGTATCTGCAGATACATATATCTTGGGAAAAATATTTGTTTACCCTGTAGTCTTAAAATGTCCAAAAAGGGGTAGCATAATTTGAGCAAAGGTTTTTTTTAAAGAGACAGACAATATTTAATAGAGTACTTGGGTATTTCCGTAGCGATTTACACTTTTCACTGTCAAACGATTTTTGATCAGAGTTTAATCTCTGGAATAATACGACTTTTGATCATCAGTTTGTTTGTAGGAACTGTATTCTGAGTTGCTGCTTCATTTGTTTGTTTTACATTTAAACTATATTCCATAGTGCAATGCAGGGTATCCATTGGACGAACACTCTGGCTGGACAAGTCATATTTGCTATCGCATTCGGGCTTCTTCCCAGAACATTGGTTGATTGTCTGGCCAGAACGTTGTTTGATTTAAAACAACGTAAATCATAAATTTCTCAGGCAATTCCTTGCCATATACTCGCACCCCCCTCCCGTTATATATATATACCATGTAGATATGTAGTTGTATATGTATATATATATATGGCATATAATGCGCAAAATCGCAGCCATAACACGAATTGGAAGAGGGGGCGCCTGGAAGTTGTCCTTTTGCTTGGGCAGCATAAAATGAGTTTCCCTCTTCCTTGTCTGTAACTCTAAGGACTCCAACAAGACTGCTTGACTGAGCAAACAAGCGTACTAAATTGGGCAACAATTTCGTAACAGGACATTGCAGCTGATCCTGACATTCTGCCGGAAGTTAAACTCCATGTAATTTAAATGATTCCACACACAAGGATGGAATAGCTGCAATTTCTGATTAGGAGAATTATATTATATATGTATTGGTTTGTATTGGAAATGGCAAGCGTTAGTTTGGTAACTTGGAATCAAATACCCCTTGCTTCAAATACACTTTGTGTACTTATTTAAGTTGTGACATTCCTCCAAATTAGCCATTTGTCATTTAATTTCTATCATCAACCTATCTGATGTTTTTGCACATTCGACTATAAATATTCCGTTTGGCATAGTTAAGTAGTCTGGGCTTATTATATATGGTCGATACCAACGATAGCTGGTTTTAAATATTGTGGGACAAGAAATGTTGTAAACTAAAACATGGTTTATTGGGAATTGGAAAAATAGTATCTTTAAGCAGAGAGCCAATCAATTTTATCATAAAATGTGAAGAAGTCTATTGCATCGAAAGTCGAGTTAATAGCATAGCGTTAGCATAAATCTGCAAGGATATCTCGAACCTAACAAAAAATACAAACACGACAATATGCCCATTGGAGAATATTTCTTGATTAAATTGGACTCGGTCTGGCGACTCTCAGTAGCACAAAGTGCTCCATCTTCCAAGCGCGCAGATTTCCAAGCTCCCAAAGTAGGTTGGTTAATCACCCAGCCTTTGTTGTTCCTTTGGAATCCCGGAATTGCACCAGCAGCATCATCGGCGCCAACATCCCAAGGGTCAGACCAGAATTTCAGAGTTTTTGTCGTAAAACGTGGATGCGCCAACTGTGGTTTCGCTATGTCCTTCGGAGTTTCTGATTGTTTTTGAGTTGGAACCAGAAGCTTTTGAGTTGAAATCCACACAAATAATAGCTGCAACAGGGTTTGTTAACAAAACTGAAGGACTCTTCACTTGGCACTTACGGTAAGCATGCAAGCAATGGTCAAATAAAATAAAAAATTTAGCCTAAACATATTAAAAATAAAATAAATTTAGTTAAAAAATTTGTTTGAACTCCAACTAAAAACAATTTGAACTAAGCATCAAAATTTAAGAGCTGATTGCTTATTTTGACAAAGTCTGCTGTGTTAATAATGTTGGCAGTAGATCATCAGAAGATGCTTGCCTTGAAAGCAAGAACAGACCACAAATATAGTCATTTGAGGAACATTTATTCATAATTTAAGAGAAGAATTGTATTGAATCAAGCACTACACAATTTTGACAGCCAGTATTAGGACCTAATGAATTGAAGATCTGGATCCCATTTGGTGCATCGGATACATGGGAATAATAGATTCCAGTCGCTGATTGCGCCTGATTGCGCATTCCTGATAATCCTTCCACGTTTTGTACAGTGTCGCATTGTGACACTCCTCGGATTTGCCAACATTAAAGATGTGTTGTCTGAGCTGGTGCCAGATGGGTCGACTTTTTATCGTATGATTGTAGATATTTCGTCTAAGCCATCTTTCCACTTTGGGCGTACCATATACCGTCGATCTATCATAGCAAACAGTCTCAGGTTCACCGCTGTTTCGACAAAATAGAAAAATTGATAAGCAAAAATAAAAAATTAAAAAAAAAAACTAAAATAGAATTATTACGAGTATAATCGATATATACAAAATATACGAACGTTGGAGAATATTCTTTGGGTGCATTGGAGTCAACACCTATGCGATTGATGGTGTAAAAGCCGGTGAATCGGCCATCTTGAAAGATATTGCCATAGGTAGCACCCCACAAGTTGTAGACCCAGTTGCCCATGTGATCCTTGATGAATTTGGGCTGCGAGGTAATGCGTGGACCAGATTGAGGTTGAGGGTCAGGTTGAGGGTTAGGCAGAGGGTCACCATGAGTCTTTGGTTGAGCTTGAGGATGATTGTTGCCAACGCTGCCATCTTCTCCGCTTAAAGCATCAGCATCAAAAAGTTGTACAAACTTCGTGGTGAGCTGTGGTTGCACTTGGGACTCATTGTTTGTACTACTAACGTTGTCCTTAGTCGGAAATAGACGCATGACAATTGGCGAGGCATATAAGTTTTGCAACTGCAAAAGGATTTTATACAGACTCGAAGGTGTTTGATCTTTGCTTATCTTAAACTTACGCTTATCAGCCAAGCAAAGCAGACAATGAGACACAAAACATTTGGCTGAAACATGTCACAAATAAAATGAATACACTAGAAATTTACACGTGTTATTTTAAATTCAACATAAGAAACTAAAATAAATTTCCCATATTTCCCATAGTTCGTTGAATTTCTTGTCAGAGCCTGAGAAATGTAACAAAGCAAATACAAATATTATATCTAAGGTATAGGAGTAGTCTGTATATATTCATCATCTTATTTTCTTTACAGGTTATCACTAGTCATGGGATCTCGCCTGAAATACTTGCAGCGCTGGAGTTAATTAGTTGCTGCAAGCTAATTAGCAATCAAAGAAAGTAAATTTTGCGCTACGATAGTTTGTCAAGAAGCTGGCCCAACCCAAAATCTGGAAGCCCATTCGAAAATGTCCTTTCTGGCCGTTGTTTAAGCATATTTTTTGTGCTCGCTTTACGAAGCAGAACTAATAAATTTTAACTGAGCCAATTTCACTGGCAATGCCCAAAGTACCAACTGGAGAGCAGCTATCATTGAATGGCTAGAAACTGAACTGGGTGGGTGACTGTGGTACTCTGAGTGGGTGCAGATGACTGATGTGGGTGGTGCAGCAGCAGCAGCAGCAGTAGCAGTAGCCACTTCAAGTAGCCCCCGAATGCGACTAAAATGCGTGTAAATTGGCTCGTTGCGCTGATGTGCATGTAATACAATTAAATTATAAGCATTATGAAATACTTTATTACACATACAATTTCAGTTTTAATTTAAATACCCTGCACAAGAAAAACTAAACAGGGGATATGTATGTAGATTCCATAATTATAATAAAATATATAAAATAAATTAAATAAGTTCAAGCATCAGTTGCTTTGCAAGTTAGTAAATAATTAATCTACTAGTATTAATAGATGAAGTCTTAAATTTATTTACAGGGTATTTTGTACGACCTTGCTGCTGTTGTTGTTGTTGATGTCAAGCTATGAGCATTGCGGCTTGAAATGGCTAAATGGCAGTTTATGCTCGTTTGACATTTTGTGGCAACGCTGACTCCGTTTACTCATTTCCCAGCCCTTCGGCACCACCCACCTGCCCAGGCATCGAGTGGCATACTCGAGCATGTCTTTACATCTCTTTACGCTTGGCTATAGCTCAAAGTGCTCAGCGGGCTGCCACCGTGGGAAGAGGGATGGGAGGAGAGAGGAGGCGGCGCAGGTAGGTAAAGCTCTCGCTACAAAATGGCAGTCGCCCGCATAAAATCAACAGCTGACTGGCATATAACGAGTTTAGAATTAAACAAAAATGCATATTATAATAAATCAACATATATTCTACACATGTTCATCTTCTGTTTAAAGATAAAATACTCCGGCATTTAATGGTTTATGCTGGAGTCTGCAGTCGATAATGCAACATTTTCAGAAGAGGCAGAAGAAGAAGAGAAAGAGGGTCTGGACATAGTCAGATAGCGAACCCACATTGTATGATCTCGAGTATCTGTTTGTTTGTATTTTTAGACATTTATCTGCCGGGCACAACAGCAACAACAGCAACAACAGCAACAACAGCAACAACATCAACAAAAACATCAGCCGCAACATCAGCATCCACAGCAACAATATCAACAACAACATCAGCATCAACAACAACGATTTAACATCTTAACTTAGTTCTGTCTGGTCAGCAAAATTTGAGTTGCTCACTTAGCCTGGCTGCTGCCTCCTTCCACGCTCCCACTTTCTTGTTATTCTGCATACCCTTTACTCATGCACTTCGAGGGCTATAATATAGCAAAATGTTCAATTCGCACAAGTGCAGATTTTAACAAAATAAATTGTAGAAAACAATTTGTATTTTAAATAACATTCCTGTCTCTAAATTCATCACACAAAATTGGAACAGCAAATGCAAGTTAAAAATTAACTTTTTGTGTATGTTAAAGAGTTCAAGTCTATGTTACAGGGTATGCTCTAGTTGGTCACACTTAGACACACACAGCTCAACTGACTGTTACATGTTTAAGATCTGTATCTGTTTTGTGCTGTTTGCCCCGAAGATTGTCTGAAAATCGATCTGTATGGTGTGGCAAGCGCCAAAATGCGAAAAAGTCACGTAGTCAGCAGACGGAACAGACAATAAAGAGCCTACTATAACCATATATAGGAGCCATATAGACAACGATAATGAGTACACACAGCGATTTATGCAAATCAAGTCAGATCCAAAAAAGGCTGAACTGAAATGAACCCATAAACTGAAACAGTCTGTTTTTTTTTGTTTTTAATATTTATTTTATGGTCACTTTGGGTGGGTGTTCACTGTGGTTGCTGCTGAAGTGAAGTGAAGTGAAGTGAAGTAGTGGATGTAATCCCAGTGAGCAATTAAAGTGTCACAAGTTCGGGACATGCAATATTTCATGACGCAATGGCCAAGATTATGAATATAAATGCAAATTAGGCACAGTTTCAGGTGAAATTCGGAAGGGGTTGGGTAGTTTTGGCTGCCTGTCTGTTGGGGTCTCGATGGGGTGTGGGCTAGTGGAGAGTAAAGAGTGGCAAGTGGCAAGTGGCAAGTGGGGTGGTGTGGAGTGGGAGCGTGACAATCATTAAAAGTCAAGTCAACTTTAGTGTGCCCTGAACAATCACTGAAAATGACTAACGGTAACCACGATAGTCCACATCCGGCACTACACTGTACCCCCCTACTAGGGTGGGCAGGTGGTTGAGTGCTGGTTGTTCAGGTAGTGCTGGTAGTGCTGGTAGTGCTTCTCCTTGCAAAGCTTTTAACCTGCAGCGCTGAAAGAAAATTACGCTCTTATCTTGCTTCCTGTCGTGACACAATTTTCTATCATAGCCAAGGACTTGAAGGACTTCGCTGGACATTGCCGTTGTGTGTGTGTGTGTGTGTATGTGTGTGTGTTGTGGCTCAAAAGACATAAAGTTATTATTGCCTTTTCTTTCGATTTTGCTTATTTCGTCGGGTTGGGGGTCCATGATAAATGTGTCCAGCGCACGTTTTGGCCAACGTCATAATTTAGTCAACATTACATCATATACTTGTATATAGTCTATCCTTCAGTATAGTATATATATATACTATACAAGCTATTTGGCCTAGAAAACTTGGAAAATCTTTGCATAATTAGATAGACCCGTCACATGCAAGCTCAGCGCGATTTTTATAGATTAACCAGAAGGGTTTGTGGGTTGCGGTCTGTGGTGGTTATGATAATTCTATGAATTTCATAAATACTAATTCGTTATTAAGTGAATATACTCGAACCATCCAACTCGAAACTCCTCGAAACACCAACGCCTCAAGCTGCTGCAGTTGCCGTCGTAATGAGCAGAGGCGAAAATATATCGAACTCAAAATCGAGTGTACGTGACAAATTGAAAAAAGCGCATCAGTGAAGCGAAGTTAACTAGTGAGACCTGTGTGGAATCAAGCATAGAATATTGGACGACTTCGTACGACGACAGTTTTGTTTTCTTTTTTTTTTTTGCTTGTTGTTGTTGATGACTTCCTACGACAGCAGCCAACCCACAAACAACAACAGCAACAACAAAAGTGAAAAAGGCTACTGCAAATTCACTGCCCTCTGTTTTTACGATCGTTCGTAAATAAAAAATAAATTTAAAAAAAAGTGAACGTTCCATTGTCGCAGTCTGCCCCCAAGCTCCCCAGTTGTGTCAAAGTTTTGAGATTGCAGCAGCTCTCGGTGTTGAAAGTTATACTATCTAGACACGTGAAATGAGTTGTTATTGCAACGTGCAAAGCTGCACAGTTGCACAGTGCCACAAAGCACAGAAATTGTTATGCTTTCGCCTCTATTTGTAATAAACTTTAATTGCCGGGCAAATAGTTTAAATAAATATTTATAATACATATTTATAATAGTTAATAGATTGAGCAAACTTCATTAAAATTATGAATTAAATAATAATAATTTAAAAGACTTTCTTGCATTTTGAGAAAGTACATTAAATAAATCTGAAATGAAATAAATTCTTTGTATTAATTAGAAACGCAGGCAAAAAAAGCCACAAGATTCAGATTGAATTTTATGCCGGATCACATATATGTATATATATATATATATGTATATGTATAATCTATATGATTTAATAAGTAAAAACCATATTTTGCATATATTAACATTGAATATGTGCAGCTAGCATTAGTTTTAACCACTGTGCGCTGCCAAGGTGCTGTTGCTGGCTACAAGTGGAGCTATTCGACTAGATGATACCCTGCACAAATCTCAATAGTTATGCAAATTCCGTTATAGTTATGCATTTGTTATTTGAGTAGTGAATTTGTAATTCGTATTTTTTACGGGATATTAGGAAGTAGCTAAAATATAGTTCTAATTCTAGAATAAAGTATTTTGTATTTAGTAAAAATCACTTTACTTTTTAATTGTTTCAGTCGTTTGAACTAAACTGAATTTGACCCCTTAGGGTGGCATTTCAGTTTACAGGGTATTCAAACTGATTACTGTGACGCAGATCAGAAATATTCACTGACTGTTTGTTGTTTGACTTTAACTGTAAGTGTTACTGTTGCTTACTGCCTGTTTTTGCTGCTGCTGTTGTTGTTGTTGCTGTTGTTGCTGTTGTTGCTGTTTTGCCATTTAAGCACAAGTATTTTCCTTTTTTCTTCTTCTCCCCCTCTTAGCACGCTCTCTGACCACGAGAAATGATTTCTGGTTGCTATTGTCACCCCGACAATCCCAATTACCGTACACACACACACACACACATGTACACACATGCACGCACAGATGATGTGGTCGGCCCCCAGGTCTGCCCCCACTCCTTGCAACCACTGGCTCTTATGGCTCATAACTTTTCAGTTAATGAAGACATAAAACTCAGCGGCAGCTGCGGCAATAAAGCTGCAAAGCAGCAGCAGCAGCAGAGCAGAAGAAGAAGCAGAAGAGCTTTTGTTGGCCCTTTTGCATTTGTTGTTTGTTTGTTTGGTTGTTTGGTTGTTTGCTTTTGGTAGTCATACAAGTTAGTTGCAAAGATTCGCGTATCTGGCTATATGCCAAATACATACCTATATATATATATGTATAAATATATATACATATATATATACATATATATATATATATATATATATACATAAATATGTACATATACTTCTGTGTATCTGCTGAATGATAAAACGTGCCCGGGGACACCGAAAAGAGACGTCTATATAAACATACATATATATAAATATATATATAAATAAATATATATAAATATATATATTGTGTGTACACAGAGAAACGCCATTTTGAAGCCGCTGTCTCTGCCACTGTAGACTGCGCTGCTGGCGCGTCTGTCGCTATCAGCGCACATCAATGGACCAACGACAGTGGCGACATTTTGGAGCACATTACGCTGGTCAAAGTGCGAGCGAGCGGGATGGCACCATAGTGAAGAGATAAGAGAGCGAGCGCGCGCTTGCAAAATGAGCAGCAGAGCAGCAGAGGCAGAGCAGCAGTGGCAGAGACAGTAGGAGCGACAGTAGCAGCAGCAGCAGCAGCAGCGCTTCAGCATTTTGCGGCGACACACACAGAGATAGAGAGATATGATAACAGATGCCACGCCTACAATATTTTAAGGTGCCGTCGGTAAAAAGAAAAAAGCTGCGGCTAACCTAACCTCAATCAAGGACTCTCGTTGCGGCCGGCCGCAGGCATTGTCCTTGGCGGCGCTGTGGCATTGCAACAGTTTGGCGTCGTCGTCGTTTGGCCTCTTAACACACTTCATTAATCAACAATAACAACAGCAAAGAGCAAAAGCAACAAATAAAAAAGCAACAAAAAAATTGCCTGCAATTCGCCGCACACAACGTGGCGAATTCAACGCAACAATACTCTCTCGCGCTGCCTCTCTCAAGCTGTGTGTGAACAAAGCTCCACCTACCGAGCCAAAGCGCAGACGCACTCAAAGCACAAAGCCAGCATAATGCATAAGAGAGAGAGAGAGCGAATGCGAGAGCGAGAGAGAAAGAGAGTGAGAGAGAGAGCGGTGGAGCTGCGGCTGCCAACTGTGCTGCCCAGTCGATGGCGATGACGATGACAAACGAATGACAGACACTCTCGTCGCTCGTCGTTGCTCTTGGGGAGAGAGATAATGGGCAAGAGATAAGAGAGACGTCAGGCAGCGCACACACAACCAGCGATGGCGATGTCAGCAGCAGCACCAACAACAATAACAACAACAACAATGAACGAAGAACCATCCGAATGCCCGCCAGTCAGAAACGTTCGTTTTTCGTTTTATGCGCGCGTGTGTGTGTATGTGTGTGTGTGTGAGTGTGAGTGGGCAATAAGCGTGCGTGTGGCTGTGTGTCTCCGTGTGTGTCTGTGTGAGTTCGCTTGCATGTGTGTGCGCTGGGCAGATATTTGCGGCGTTAGCCAACAAAAAAGTGTGTGTGTGGGGGGGTGCTGCTGCAATTTACAATTACCTCATACTGCAAACTGCATCTCTTGCTTTATATATACACACACACACATATATATACATATATTTATATATATATATATATATTTATATATATATATAGTATGTACGACTATTGCTGATAATTAAATGTACGCTAAATTGTTTAATTTCACCAATGCAAGGCAGACTCCCCGCACAACTCTTATCCAAAACACGTTCACCATTTGAGCTGCCCGCAAAATTAATGAGAACTTTCTTAAGGTTCTGCAAGAGGCCTTCACATTCTGCCTCAGTTTAATGTGTTTATGTGTGTGTGTGTATTTATGAGTGTCTATGTGTGTGTGTGTGTTTTTAGCTCTTAATTAAGGCAACACATTTTGAGGCTAAAACGTGAAATGATATCATTTGCTTACGACATGCTTTATATAGATATATGTTAGACTAGCAGTAAATTATCTGACTGTTCCTTTTGTTATTATGCATGAGTTTAAATAAAAGTTTTTACTCTGCTTTAATATTTCTAGTTTTATAATTTACCATAATTAATTTACCATTGAATTGAACAAATGTTAGTTTTCCAGGAATTTGTTTTGATAGCTTTCTTTAAAATGATTTCATTTGCTTGCATCACTTATATATATGATAAATATAGATGTTAGACTATACTAGTACATTTGGGTCACCTTCAAATTGGCAACTCCCACGAGCAACGCATATGAATGTGTGTGAATGGATATAAGCAAGACCAAGTGCATTTATAATTAGAATATAAATATGTTTATATATATTTACATATGTGCACACGTATAGATTTCGTGGCCGATTTTCACGTACTTGTTGTACGGCGCCCAAAATGAACACACAAAACTTAGATAAACACAAATAAAAATTGTGAATATTGTTAATAGGGCGCAGCGCATTTTTGGATAGCGAATCGTTTACAGCAATTATACGTTCCATAAAGCTGCCAAAAACAAAAAACAAAAAAGCAGAAGCCGAACCAGAATTATTTGCTAAATCTTTGCATATTTTACGACATGGCAAAACAAATGTTTTTTATTCGCTCGAGTTGCTTTTATTATGAGTTTTCTCGTAATATGAAAAAAATGCGAGGTATGCAAACTGCAATTGGAACGCAGACCGCAGCAGGCAGGTGATAGAAGGTGTGCTGCCGAATTAACACCCCCCTCACTCCCCCTCAAATGCAGAAGTACATATTTGTATTGATTGTTTAGGGTAAGGGGGGTGGGGGGGAGGGGCGAGGGGAGCAGCAGTCTTATGACAAACGACTGACACGCGGCCTGCGCAAACGACAAATGCAACCGTGGAAAAGTTACTATAAAACCCACAACACTCCCCCCTCCTAAGAATAATTCCACTGCTCTCCGAGCCCGCCGAGTGGCAACCACCACCCCCTGTCTGGCTGGCAGTTGAGTGCCCAACGGGTGGTGGTGGCTCTGCCTCTTGACCATTTGTCTGCCCATTGGCTAACCAGGCGAGTACGGTTCGAGTATGGTTCGAGTACGGCTCTTGAGTACGGCCGTTGAGGGCTGTTCATTAGTTGTGCAACCTTTGGCTGGGCTTCAATACTAAATCCCATAGGCATATATGTTTGCAGTTAGATGGCATAGATAGCAAGGTTAAGTGAGCAGTCGTTAAATCATAAAACGAATCATAAAACTTTAACAGGGGTTCCATTTTGAGATCTATGAAAGGGTTCAACGGTTCGCAAATGTTTCAGAGTCACAACTAGTTCTTGGCTTGGCATGATGAAACTTGGAATACATTTTCTTAAGCTACTTTAGTTTACATTTTTCTCAGTTACCCAACTCTATTTCTATATAACAAATCGCTTAATAAAAACTTTCAAACAAGTTCGCAAAATAAGTATTTGAGTTCGACTTGAGAATGTTGGAATGATCTAAGTGGGATTAATTCTGATACGAATTTTAAATATAAATAAAGAAGAATTACTTGATTTGTTACCAATTTCAATTCCAGTCGAAAATATTTTGGTTTTCATATTTTTTTCTTTCCAGAAATGATTCTAAGAGCTCAAATCTCTAATTTTTGTCGGAAAACAGTAGGCATTTTATAATAATATAATATTTAAAGTGGATTGTTGAACCTTAAATTAATCTTTAATACCGCAAAGAGCTTTCGGTGTGTTTGTAATCGCATGTGAATAAAAAATAAAGGGATAAGATATAGTAACGTAGTCTAAGGCTCTCTCTAGGAATTCCGACTAAGAATCCGCTTCAGGCAACAGTTCGCTGGCTTTCGTCCCACTCTGCTCGTACCGCTGTACCCCTTACTCTCTCTCTCTCTCTCTCTCTCTCTCTCTCTCAGTTCCTCCCTCTCTCTCTGCTTGTGGTAGTGGCCAGTGGACCTTTTGAGTACGGGTAGTGTAGTGTAGTGTAGAGTGGCGCTGTGTCTTTCGCTGTGACTTTGTGCGTGACTTCATTTGCATGAATTACGTCGCATTTTTTTGTCGTGCCCCAAGAACCTTAAGAACTCTATCCCTGACTTACTCGCTCTGCTCCTCCCCCTTTTCCCCCGCAACTGGTTGACCCCGTGCTGGTCGTTAGTGTCCTTTTGGCTGGAGCTAGGCAACACCTACAACGTGGTACGTCAAGGCACACGTGCCTTGAGCTTGCCACCTATAACCTAAAACTGTGGTTGCTGCTGCTTGGGTCTCTTGGACAGGACTCTGCCGCCTGCCATAATTGCCACCGCCGAGTAGTCAGTCGCAGTTTGTAAGCGCCGCCTGCTGCTGCAGCTGCTGTTGCTGCCTCACTACAAAAAAAAAAAAAAACAAAAAATACAGTTTTAAATAAAAAACAGAGAAAACAAAATATATGTAAAAAAATAGAAAATATAAAGAACTATTGCTAAGAGCATAGACGAAATACTCGCAGTAGTCTCGCTCGTGGTCGGCGTCGTTGTTTCTGTTTGTTGCCGCTGCTGTTGCCGTCATCGACATCGTCGTCGGCGTTGCCGCCGTCGTTGCCGCCGTCGTCGCCGTCGTCGTTGCCCTCAGCGTCAGTCGCGTCTGAGGAGCTTCAATGGGCAGGTGTGTGTTTGCCACACAGTCGGAGTCGCGTCAAAGTTGTTGTTATTGTTATTGTTGCTGTTGTTGCTCTTGTTTGCGTTTTTTTGCGCTGTGTGCCTTAACTTAAACTTTCAACTTTTTTGATGCAACAACTTTACAACACACTTTTTTGCCGTCGGTATTTTCGTTCTTCTTGTTGTTGTTGTTTGTCGTTGTCGATATATATTTTTGCCAATCGCTCAGCCAACCCACCAGCGACTTCGCCCCCCTTTCCCCCTCCCCGCACCAACCCCCGCACCGTGCGACGCGTGTGTGCAAAAACATTGCCACGATTTTAAAGACGACCCACAGCTTGAGGGGTGCTTGAGTTTGACACCCATCCCTCCATCACTCTACCCCTGTGGCCCGTGGCTCATATGCAAATTTTAAATTGTGTCGCTTCAGTCAGTTCGTTGTGCTTCTCTTGATTTAACTTGTGATTTCTAATTGTGCACACACACACACACATAAATATATACACACACACACATAATATGTATATATATATATATATATATATATATATATATATATCTGCTGCATTTTAGTGTATGTCAATGTCAATGGCCTGAACTCTTGAACTCTGCTGGAATTGCGGATTAGCTGAAAGTCCTGTGTGTCTGTCATGTGGATATATATGTTATAGGAAGAGCTCAGCATTAATGACGTCACTGCTGGAGATTATAATGCGATCCAAAGCGATTGCGAGAAAATTCAGTCAAGGTAAGGCACAAAAATCCATAAAAAACGCCCTGATTCTTAATTTAAGGAAATGTGAAAAGAAAACTTATTAAATATATTCTTAAATTACATATGAATCAAAGAAGTGATTTGAGTTTTTTTGATAAGTTTTCATCTTATATATATATGAAATATCTGAAGAATTTACGTGTTTTAAGTTGAGATGGAGAATAAATCTAGAGGACAATGGAAGTTTAAAGTCTTCAAGTCTTTTAGTCTAAATGTATAAAGATATATGCATTTAATGTGTGTGCATATTGATCTTGTATAAGAAAGTCTACATTTTTTATAATATATATATTCGATTGCCTGTTCTTTCGTGAGAAGGAATCCTACAAATTCCTTTAGAGTGAGCATTGCATTATTTATTTGAGCTTATAGTTAGATAAGACCTGATTAATATGCGCGCGGGAACTGTCGGGATCGGGCTAATCTGGACGAATCACATCTGTTTTGTGTAGTACTTTTGCCCTTTATTCTCAGTTTATTGTTGTTGGTTTTTCGTTACTTATTTATTTGTGTGCTGTTTTTGTGTTTTTGGCGTTTGAGTTTTAAATTTAATTGCTGTCGTTTTCAGATAACAAATAACGCAACCAGGAAGCACATGTTAATTCTCAAAGTTTTGTGACAAGAGCATTTTGTTCTATTTTAAGCATCCAAAACTGTCGTGAAGCCAGCGCCCAAGCCAATGTTTATCAGTCAAAACTTCCGAAAGCCATTTCGCAATTCTTATAAAAACACACATCCAACTATATTCATGAAACGGGATGATAATTCCGTTCTGTTCTGTTCTGTTCTGTTCTGTTCTGTTCTCCTCTGTTCTGTTGTCGCTTTGGTCACGAATACGGCCTGCAATTGTCTGTAATCAACTGACATTGAAAATGTTGGCCAGCGATAACTTGCGCTGAGAAGTTGCGAAACAAGCTTATTTTAATATATGTTATTTAATGAGAACTAGAAAATAACATTAATCAAATAGAACCGACTATCTTTCCATGATGTCATATTAGCTTACATGAACTTATTGCTCTACTCGTATGTGGCATGAAGATTTCCGGGCCACAGATTGACCCACATAGAATGGCACAGTATGCCGATATTGAGAGCGATTGGCCCGCTTCCTTCAGACTTGTAGTCGGTTAGTGAAGCGATTCAAAGAATTTCCCAATCGCATTCTGACTAATCATTTTTTTAAAATGTATGATGATTTTTCCTTTAGGGGGACTGCGCTTCAGATATTTTCTGAATTGATTTGCATTCGTGGAAGTGGCCAGATGTGGGCCTATAACACACACATGTCTCTCTCTCTCTCCCTCTGTGTGTGTCTGTGTGTGTGTATAATCAATACTCTGGTAATCTGGTACGTGTATATATACATAGATCGTGTGGTGAGCAACAATTGTCGATTCTGGCTCATCTGCGGCTATTTCATATGGCATTCTACGATTAAAAGTGTTACACTTAGCCAAACAATGATTTTAAACGTTTACAAAAGTCCAACAAGTCAACTATGAATTTGGCATATAGTAAATATTATTTGTAATTTTCAAGTAAATATGCATTATTTCAAAGTCTCCACAAAAACCATGTTTAATCTACAGATTGCCCCCAACGGATTTAAAGTCAACCTCTGACTCAGTTCCATCCTTGAACACCATAAAAAGCGCACATAACATTCGGCGCGTGTATGAGAATAAAAAATAACAACAACGTCACCATGGACAAATAACCATAACAACAATTGCAACAACTCAAAAATTTCGATCGTCAAATAAAAAAATGTGAACGAATGTTGGGCATCGGTATCAGCGTTTTTTATTACCTGTGAATCGATTGTATTAAGAGCTATTAAAATATTTTCTAAGCCTGCTATCATATCATTCAATTAGGCAAGAAATGGCTATATATAGGATCATAAAACATAATATTTTGTGGCTGATAATGTGAAGACCTATTCAATATGCGTTCCCGCTGTTGTTCTTGTTGTTTCCCAACGCACATTAGAGCCCCCAATAAATATATCAAAATAAAAATGTCGCCTTCATAATATTTATAACTCGAGTGCAGATAATGGAAGACGCCAAGAACCAGATAGACTACGGTTGGAGTAAATATATATATATATATACATATATGTATATATTCTATATGTATATTCGCAGTAGACAATTAAACTCAGTCTCAGGGTTCCTACCGCCTTTATAAAGGTATACTTTTCTTTTCATGTAGTTTTTTTTTTGGCACACAGATAAACGCCAGATAAGCTTCGGATCAAGATTAGGTGGTTTTTGGGTAGTTGCTTTATCAGTTCTATGCCTGGATGCTCCATAAACTTGATTAGATCTTTGGCTTTCTTCTAGTTGGTGTGTTGCGCTCCCTTGAGTTTATGAAGGCATATTGCTACTTGACTGTTATTAGTGCTGTTCAACTGGGTTAGGCAATTCAAGTACGAAAGTGCAAAGAGTATTTAAAGCGATGGTGTCGTCTCAGTTTTATTGGATTGTTGCTTCATCGGGAGGAATATCATCGGTCGCGGTGCAGCACCTGATATATTTATGAATTTACAATGCCCCAAAATTATTCTCCCAATTTCGACAATTTATTACCGAGAGTACTTTGAACGTTTATTTGCTTCGAATCGACACTCAAGAAATAGACGGCACTGTCCCCCAAAACTCTTTGTGTTTTCCTCTGAGTGTGCTAGTGTGTGTGAGTGTGTGTTGCAGATAAAAAACGAAAATGTTGTCTAGATAGAAGAAGAGATAGCCACGAGCAGACCCTGCGTATGAGCTATATACCTCTATGTTATATGATGGCCAATAAAGTTAAGCACCCTCTAAACTCGGTCATAATCGATCGACTCGCAGGCAATATACTCAAACACTCACTTCTCCCATTCAAAATCATTCGGTCAGTCAGTCTGAGTTCGCAATTGTGAGCTGGTGAATTTTCCATTTCAATCTACTTGCAACGGGGCATTCCAGGGGGTGTTTATCTATCGACCTACTCAACGCGTTCTGTGTGCAACTTGTTTACATTAAGCGTTACGTCAAGGCACCACAAGATTCGACCTCTATGTTCTACATACACTTAGAAAAAAAACTATAAAAAACTACCTCAAAAAGAAAAGTTGTCGAAATTGACGAGAGTGAAATTCATATGTTTTTTTTCCTGTATTCCCTGTTAAGGAATAAGTAAAGTTTTCAAACATCTTCAGATAGTACTAACTGATTTGAGTAAGATATTTTATTCCTATGTCCTATTATTTTAAATTTTAAAATTAAACTAGATCAGTTTGAATTAAAATCATATTTTACTTGAAGGGATGAACATTTTTTTTCTAGAAGTGCATATGTATATCGTGTAAATGTAAGTCGCTTTTGTGAGATAATTGCGTTGACAAGATCGAGTGTTTACTTTGATTCGAACTTTCTTGGAACTGATTGTGTACTCGATTCTACTACTCATTTTCCACAAATAAATATATAAATATATACATATATATATTCTGCTCTAGACTACTCTCGGATTATGTGTTGTATACGAACGGGCTTTGCTTTATCGACACGACTGTCAGTCTCTTGTCATTGGACCATTGTTTATGAGTGTGGGACCTTTTCCTACATATATCTATATACATTTATTTACAGTGCCCCATTACATGACAGATAGTTGTGATATGCGGGCAAATTGATATATGAAACGAAAACAATCTTTATGAAAATGGGGCATTTAAAGATTTAAAGCTTATTAACACTAGTCTCGGTAAATGATTAATTTATGCGTCGCATGGGGAAAGTTCTATATCATTTGAAAAATATACATTTAGCTTAAACTCTCTGCGATGGCAAGTTGTTAAGATAGCGTTTCCATTTAAAACCTAACTATAATTGTGACTATTTATAATCAAGACTCAATTGGCATAAATGTTGCATAGACAGATTCGGTTGGGTGTAAAAAAAAGTTGGTTGTTCATTGGTTTCTGCGATGATATGTTTACTTCATGTGGATTAAACGTCAACTATCAACCGTCTGCATTCAATGAATTGTGTGATTTAACAGCGAATTCCTTGTTCTGATATGTAAGCCAGGCACTTGGTATTTTATAGTTGTCAATTACAAAGTATCTAATAATCATTTAATCAGTAAATATGACCATTGCAGGGTGTTATCCCCAGCCTAGCAACCAATTTGGGGTAGACTAGTTTTATGCTCGCTTAGAAGAACTGAAAACGAATTTATAGTTTTAGATTTAAAAGAACTGAAAATGAATTTCTAGTTTAAGTTTAATTTGTGAACTTTTTAAATAAATAAAGAATTAAAATAATAAGCTTAGACTTAATAGTCACTTGTAGAACTTAGAAGCTCTTATAAAAGTATTAAACACATTTGTTGCCTTTCATCAACAGAAATTTGTTGGAAAACCAACGTGCTATTATTCATTGAGTACTTACAGGATATGCAAGAGTCTGTCAATGCCACCTTCCCGGGCTATAATCGTTAATGTGTTTATTTTCATATTAGAAAATAGATAGTATGTAATCGCCTTTAAGGCAACAACAGCAAAAACATCAAAAACAAAGTGCATAGTACACTTTTTGTTATATGTGAGAAGCGATCACAGCGCAACAGACAGAGAGAGAGAGAGAGAGAGAGAGGCGCCAGACTGAGCAACGAATAGAGAGAGAGAGAGGGGGAGGGAGAGAGACTGACACATGGACAAACAACAAGTGCTCGTGTTTTATGAGTTTTAGGCTATAGCAGCGACGTGACTTTAACCGATGGACGACGTGCTTCCAGCTTTTCATATTGTTGTTGCTTTTGTTGTTGTTGCTGCCGCTGCTGCTGCTGCTGCTCCCAATTGTGAAACGCTGTCGTCGGTGTCGACGTCGACGTCGCGCTGCCCAGCGCAGCTTCGAGGTTTTTTTTGTTTGTTGTATTTTATTTTATTTTTTTTTATGGTTATGAAAAAGTCTGTCACCATTTGAAAGGCGTACTGCGCTCTCTCCGGATCTTTGCTCCTCCAATTTCAAGTGTGCGTGTGTGTGTGTTTGTGTGTGTGTTCGGGTGTGTGTATGTGTGTGTTTTTCGTAGCGCCTCCGGCTCATTTAAGGTTGCGCTCCAAATGTGGCGATCAATTGACGACGAGCCAGTCAAACGCATAGTTTGTGATTTTGTCAATTTTGTCGTGTGGCTCCCAAGATGTGTGTGTGTCATAAGGAAGAGGATAAGGAAAAGCTGCACAGCAAAAGAAAATTGTGAAAAGCCAGCAAAATGGAAATGTAATTGCAAAAATCGATTGCCCGATTTATGTGCTTTTCTCACGTTAATTAAAAAAAAAGTGAAGTAGAAAAAATGTGATCATATTTTGTGGCAAAGTGCTATTTTTACCTGGCCAAAAGTGACTAAGTAGCTGTGCCCTGTCGCAAGGGTTACGCAAGTGAGTGACATTTCTACACTGGATATATATGGACCCGAACCGACCGACAGATCTTTGAGGTTAGTCACCCTCAGTGCGAGAGACAGCTGTAGATAAGGATATCTGCCGGGCTGCATCTTCCGGTGCAAGATTGCATTCTAATTGCAGAGATTGGTTGAGTTAAGGGCGCGTGCCTTGAGAGATTGCAGCTTTGCTTTGGCTCGGTATTAAGTTACGAGCTCAACTGCCACGCCTACTCCTGCGTCATCTGCCCTAAAATGCAGCAGCAGCAACAACAGAAGTATTTCGCATTTGACCTCGTTATAATTATAGTGTCTGACCCCAGTGGCAGAGTAGTAGACTACTTGAATTTGACTTGAGAACTTTGCAATTCACTGGATGAGTTCTCGTTCTCGTTCTCGTTTTCTTTTTCGGGTATTTGTGTGCCAAAAGGGACGACTTCCGTTCTGCTTAACAATAGCAGCAACAGCAGCAGCAACAGCAGCCGTCGAAGTTGAAGTCCTGGGCATGTCAATAAGACACACAATTGAAATCGTAAGGTTTACAAGATCAGCCAAGGCAGATATAGCTCACTGTACTGTACGTGCACTGTGTACAGTGAGTACTCGAAATCAACTCGCAGAACAATGACGACGACGACTTTTGATTTCTTCAAGCACTCCGCAGCGAGCAAAACTTTCAAACAACAGCACACAAAAAAAAAAATAAAGAGGAACAATAATATGGAAGGGGCAGCAGCAAACACAAATCATACGAATATGAATCCAAGTACAAATGTGAGTACGAGTACGAGTATGTTAAAATCACTCACAAAAGCTGCTGCTGCGGCAGCAATCCAAAGATTCCATTGTCCTTGTGCAGACAGTTAAAGTCAAAGATCAGCCATCCAGCTGAGTTAATTATAGACGACAGCTACAAGCCGAACCCAGAACACAAGAACAGCAGACAGCAGAGTCTGTGAGTGAGTTTTGAATTGGGCCAGTCAAGGAAGTGTTCAAGTTCAGGACATGCCTGGTCTGTTGCAAGCAGCACCGCCTAAGGACACACACAGTTGGAGATTTGGCGCGAAAAGGTGGGAAACTTAAAACAGCAGTTAGGCCAGACAATTGAGAGATTGCCAGGATAATAGGGTGATTACTAAGTAGCAGCTGTTTATAAACAATATCTATCTTTAATAACAATAAATAAAGAAAAGGAAAATTTATTCAAGTTTTCAGTTAATTCCTTTATACAAAGCTCATTTCTACTCTTTTAAATTTCTTAAAAATGTATATTATATTAATGAAAACGAACATTTTGAATTTCTACGATTTCAAAGTCGTTCACTTCTCACACCTTCCCATTGAGGTAGTTATCTATTATGCCATTGATATATTTATAGTCCTGTGTAAAATCTGCGTAATGCAATTCTCTGATAATATTTCCGTTGACTTTTGAGGCGTGTTTACCGATGAATTATGTGCTGTGCGCACCCCAGTCAATATCCAAATCAAATGCACGGCAAACCAAAGCGAAATGCAAATACAAAAACCCAACAAGCCCAACACGTATCCTGGCAATCCTTTCTATCTGTTTGCTTCACGCCAGCCCGAAAAGTGTATAAAAGTGTGTGTTAAATTATGTGACAAGGGCGCCGAGTTGTTGATTATGTTGTTTTAATTTAACGCTATTAGAACCTCAGACCCTTGTTGTTGTTGTTGTTTTTCTTCTTTTTTTCTGTCTGTCGGCGACGAGGACGAGTGTGAGGACGACCCTTGCAACCCTTAAGGGCGCCCCGATCTTGATGATGGTGATAATAATGACGCAAACCAACTTTTGGACGTGCGCCTAATTGACTGCTGCTGTTTGACAAGCACAAATAGATACAGATACAGATACAGATACACATACACAGATACACAGACAGACAGACAGACAGATACTGTCAGCTTGTAGATAGGAATATTCATGACACCTTTTTTTCTTTCTTTTTTTTTTTTGTTGAATTGAATTCATATTTTATCGCATTTGGACTGCTGTAAATTATTAGGGGGCTTGCCCTTAAGTGGCAATGCAAATAAATAACAAGTACACACAAATTTATAGTCCCATCAAAAGATATGTATATCTTCTGCCCTTTGGCTAATTCTTGAATTTATTTGCTTACACTGCGGTGCGAGATTATCATATCGAGAGAAGGGTTTTTTTTTTTCAGCCATTTCAACAACTGCGCAATTTATTGCAAAATTAATTTTTAAGATGAATTTATCAGCAATTCGAAATGTTATAATTTCAGCGTTCAGAGAAAATCTCAAAAATATAAGCACAACAATAATAATTATCAGCGAATATTAATGGCAAAAAATAAGAGAAAGGAAGGGATCAGTAAGTGCTCAAAGAAATCAGTAACAGCATCGTAGCATTTTAAATTTTTAAATCACCATAAAGCTATTAAAAATCCCCGATAGTGCAGTGCAGGAAACAACGCACAACAAAACACACACATCTGACCATATATAAAACATATATAAAGGCAGGCAAGCCGAGGTCAAATAAGCAATTAATTACTTTTCAAATTCAATTCATATCCGGCTAGAAGCAAAATATATTTGTCATATTTTAAGTAAGATTTATTGCAATTCAAAAAGTATTGTCACACTTAAAGTGCTGCACATTCTTAAGGACGTGTTAATTGTTTCAAACTGCCTATCGAATCAGCCCTTACAAAAAACAACATAACACCCCCCCCACACACACACACACACACGCAACCTGCCAGTCCTGTGTGTGTGTGTGTGTGGCATAAACTTTGACGACAGATAGAAAATTAAGTTGCAAACAAAAGGCCGACTGCCTAAAGAAAAAAAAGCAACCTTGTAGTATGTACATAGCCTAACCGCACACACTCACCCACACACACGCACACACACACACTCATAGAATTTTTGTTTGCTGGGGCGCCGCAAAAAAGCAAGAAAAAAACATTAAAAAAAAGAAAGCAAAAAAAGAAAAAGCGCAACAGAAAATGTAAGCAAAGTGAAAAGGCCCCCAGGCCCAAAAACAGGCAACGCAGTCGCTTTCAATTATTGCCGTGTGTATTTTTTTGTGGCCAATACACACACACACACACACACACACATACACACACAATGCACACACACACATACAGAGCCATTAGGCTAATGTGCGCTTATTGCGCACGCTTTGGAACCAGGAACAGACGCAGGTGGCAGGCAGGCAGGCAAGTGAAAATCAACCCCCACACAACACACAGTCGAAATGAACGGGGGTTGGTGGCAAGCCACAAGCCAGAAACTTGCCGCTGTCTGACTGCAAAAGGTTAGTTCAAAGTTGGCGGTGGGGGAGGTGGGCAGCAAAAAGGGGGGCCTTGTGGGAAGGATTGGCTGGGCCACAAAACCAACACACACAACCCAAAACCGCAAACAAGATGTGTGTGTGTGAATGAGACAGCAATCGCACAGCAGCCAAACTGTATCTGTATCTCTCAGTTTGTCTGTATCTGTATCTGTATCTGTATCTGTGTATCTGTGTATCTGTGTATCTGCGGCTCTCTGTCTGCCGCTGTGTGTGTTTGTGTGTGTGTGTGCATAATGAATGCGAAGATGTGCACGCCCTATTATCCTGACGTTGGCTGGCTCCTCCCTCTCAGCGACTACAGCTCCAGCTACTTCTGCTGCTGCTGAAGATTTCGTGTATCTGTGAGATACATAACGCTGCTGCTGCGTCGCAGCTGCTGCTGCATTCTGATAGGAAAACTGTGTGGGTAAATAAGAGAGTTTGCTACACATATATATACACTAATATCTATACGTGTGTGTGTGTGTGTGTGTGTTTGCTATCCTTTTGTGGCCAGGTCAGACAACAACAACAACAACAACTAAAACAACAACAGTCAGCAGCAGCAGCAGCAGCAGGAGTCCAACTTGAGCCTCGGCACGCAGTTCGAATCAGAAATGAGCAAAATAGATTTCGGTTGCTGCCTCGTCATCATCATGATGATGATGATTATAATTATGAGGTTACAGTGCGCACTCGTTGGCGGGCACTGACTGGATATAAATGATTGTAAGCAAAAAAAAATGAAAGCACTTTTTTAGAATCGTTTAATAAATGGAATAAACAATTATTAAATGGAAATAAATAACAAAATCGCACTTAACAATTTATTTTCACTTTGCTTCCTATATTGACGGTGGTATAAATAATTATTTATTTTTTTCTATTTATTAAGTTGCCTTGAAAAATATACAACTTGCTAAAAGTTCAATATATTTTTAATTTAATATATTCATAAAGGACTTTCCATTTTCGAGTGGGCACTGTAGCCAGCATCATGACAGCTCCTTATAAAACTGACACAGATTCAGACACACGCAGACACACACACACACACAGACAGAATCAGGACAGCACAGAGAGAAAGAGAGAGAGAGAGAGATAGAGAGAGAGAGTGAGAGAGAGGGAGAGAGGGAGATGGAGGGAGAGAGAGAGCAGCACGCTGCCTGCCTGCACATATATATAATATAGCTGCAGGGTAGTCAGCTACAGATACATGCGCTACACGCTCTCTCGCTCTCTCTCTCTCACACACTGTTCATCTCTCTCTCTTTCGGTGTGCTGGTTGTGCTCTCAATTTCATCCCCTGCCGTTGGCAGATAGTCAGCAGCTCGATCATCAGCAGCAGCAGCAGAGGCATCATCATCTTCATCACCGTCATCGCCGTTCATCATCATCATTTGGTGGCATCCTGTGGTATAACCACCAGCACAACAACCAACCAAAGAGACGTCACTACCAATACCCACTCCCATTGCCATTCCCCGTTCCCATTGCGATTTTCAGCAAACAGCAGCCGCAGTAGCAGAAGCAGCAGCACCAGCAGCAGAAGCAGAAGCAGCGACTGCAGCAGCAGCCGCCGCCGCCGCAACAGTCATTCAGTCAGTCAGAACATCATCAGTTAGTCAGTCAGTTGGTCGCTGAGCGAGCGCTCGCAAATCGGGAATCACAATTTTTTGTCGACGCTGTCGTCGCTGTCGCTGTCGTCGTCGCCGTCGCTGCTCACGCTGGCGTCGCAGTTGACGTTGCCGTTGCCGTTGCCGTTGTCGTTTGTACTGCTTCTTTTTTTTTGTTTTTGCGCTATCGTCGCGCTGCCAGCGTCACATATCCGTTCGGTACTCAGTCTTGCGAAGACAACCGGCAGATAGAGACGACACCAAAATCAAATAAATACAAGAATCAAATATATATATCTCAAATATATACTGAATATACAAAAAGAAAACACTCATACGCAACGTGGGCCGCGCTTCAAGCCATGTTGTTGCAGTGTCGCGTGTGGCAAATGTGCAAATGAATTTGGAAATTATTTACACTTGGAAATTGTGATAGTTAAAAAAGACAACGAGTAGCGAATCATGTTATTCGATCGTTATGTTATATCAGGTTGGTTCCAATAACGCTCATTTAGTGAATATAAACGACGACGCCCCCCCTCCCCCCTCTCCCCAACCACCCGCCATCTTCCCCGCTCCCCTCTGTCCCAGCATGTAATGTGTTATCAGTTCTTTATTGCGAATAGCAAGTTTTGAGTTACCAATTTGATGAAGCTGTCACAAATATTTATTGCACCAGCTACTAAAAACATTGAGCCATGTGTAAATATATAAACTCTTTATATAGATATATATATGTATATATCACTTGGATAAAAAGGCTATATAGAAAACGGATTCAGTTTTCTAGTCATTGTGTATCAGTGCAGACGTGTAAAGGCTTTATTGTCAAAGTGGGCAAAGAAAGTGTGAATAAGCCAAGCAAATAAAACTTGACTATCAATATTATAAATTATATTTACTTCCAAGAAGGTATCTTCACTGCAAACATTGTTATTAGTATACTTAATAAGGAGTATCTTCATAATATATTATAAATAGTTTATATAGTTCGTGTGAAGAATAACCGCAATGATTTATTCAACCAGTGCCGTTGTTGAACTACTTTGTAATCCATACAATCAATTGTGTGAGTTTGCGATTAATCATCATCATTTATTGGTATACCAAAGGGTAACTTCTGTATTTAACTGTTTTATCAATAAGTATTTGTAATTTGAAAGCTTAATGACAATGGGCCAGATTAATTAGAAACAACTTTATTAGCTAGTTCCAATATGCTTGCTCTGATTACATTAAAAGTGTGTGCAACCAAACGAATAGTGCAAACATTCAAGAATAATAAATAAAAATCTATGCACATTATTAACAAATTGTGATTGTGGAAGAGATTAAGAAACTGCAAGGGATATAGAAAAGCTAACAGCAAATTTGACTGTTTCAACGTTTCTTAAAGATAAATCGCTGTCCCAAAAAAATACCAACCGCAAATTGTAGAAGCAGTTTTCGCTTTAGCTGATTCACAACTGGCATCTTATCAATGCAAATCGGCAGCTTGGAACAATCGAAGCCACTTTTAAAACAAACCTCAAACATAATTAACTAAACTAATTGGAACGACAACAACAACAACAAGAAAGAACCCAAAATAAAAGCAACAACAACAACAACAACAAAACATGTGTGCGCACTAAGTGGATGTGAATAATAAATAGTCACGATAGCTGTGAAGAAACCGATGAAGAGGAAGCTACCCCAAAAATAAATAATATAAAAAAAAGAACCGCATAAAGAAGCATAAAGAAACTGCTGATACGGGGTACTCATCGCTCTTATCGCGCCCGAATGTCAATCTATACTATGAAACAGTTATAGCTAGAGGCTAGGGCGATTATAACTGTATCGTTGTATTTAACTGATCGGCGCTGGTGGAGATTCGTTGGACTCGATGGACTCGGTGCGGTGGATAGGCGCGAAGACAGGCGGCTCTTGAAGGCACTTCAAAAAAAAAAAAAAAAAACACTAAAAAAAATAAACCAAAAATAAAACAAAGAAAGATTTAGATGAAGATGTTGGCTGGGTTTGTTTGAGGATTGTGCAGGATATTTGCTGTTGTTGTTGTTGTTGGTGTGCTATGCAAATAGCGTGTGCCAAGCAAGTGCGAAACTTGTCAGCTTGTTGAGGATTGTTGCCGATTGTGGATTGAGTATCGGTTGCTCGTAGCACTTGTGTGCGGCTTATTTATATGGCAGATACTTATCAAGTGAACAACATTCAGGCGTATTACTGTTACTACCTATTACGACTGTTGACTGTTCGATATCGTTTCCCCCGTTTTCGAATTTCGTTCTCGTTTTCATTTTGGCCGCTTATCTGTGGCACTAGGCAGTTGGGACGACAGCGCTTGTCATATTTTGTCTAACAGCTCAAATTACGATTTAGTTTCAAGTGTTTAAATAAGGCGGTGTAGGCACACACACAACACAACACAACACACACCACAAACTAGAAGACCCAGACCAACCAACCACAACAACCAGAACAACAACAACAACAACAACAACAACAATAATACGCCTTAACAACAAATAAATAAATAATCGGTGCGTAATTTGTGCAAGTCTTTTTCTTTTTCCTGTGTGGGACAAGTGTTTTATGTTTATCTCTCTTCGTGTGTGTCTCAGTTGAGATTGGCGTGTTTTAAGGGTTTTCCTAACGCTCCTTGGCAACAAAGAGGGTGGCAGTTTGGGCTGGTAGAGGCAGTTTGAGTTATTAAAAATGTGTTTTTAATCAGATTATGACTTATGCGCAAATCTTTCATTAAAATAAAATTATTTATTTTATTATTTTAGAGTTTTGTTAAGAAGTGAAAAGAACGTGTAACAAATTAGAGCCGGGAAATGTTGACAAATTGTCGTCTTAAATAAATGCTTTGAGGAATAGCCTAAAGTTGACGATATCATCTATCGCTGAGTTAAGTGTCAGTCTGAAATGTCTAGTCTGTTTCGAGGAAGCGTTGTGTTTTTTTGTCTATTTATTTGATAAGCAACAGCTGAACATGTCACATCTTTCGAAATAAATCGAAAACAAGTGCAGAAATATAAATTCAATATAGCAAAACAAAAACAAAAGCAAAAGCAAAACGAACAACAAAATATATATAGAAATATTTCGAATAGTTTCTCAAGACATTGTTTGCACAGGCCGCATTCAAAACAAATTTATTAACAACATACAAACAAGCAATCAAGTAATTCGATCTACAGGTGAGCTTTCAAAATGCACTCCACACGGTGGCATAGTGGCAAAGTGGCAGATTGGCAGATTGGCACAGTGGGACGCAAGCGAGAGATAATCGATGATAGGATATGTCAAAATTGAGAGCTCGAGTGACTGATTGGCTGCTCAGACAATGTGAAGTGCAATCGAAATTGCAAAATCAGTGAGCCAAACACCAATTTAAACAGCGATGACAACTCAGATATACTGCAACTGATATTCCTATATGTATATATAGTGTCACAGATACGATTGTCTTTATCTGTGCCGTGATTTCTATTTGCGGTCTGACAGACGACTGGCAAGTGATTTTGATTGGGTTTAGAGAACCACTCGAGTTGCAACATAAAAGTTTAGGCTTAATCGTAATTCTTCTTATTGCTAATCTATTTCTTCTCGTGACGTTATTCGTTATTCGTTAATCGATTTCTTCGCATTATGGGTACAAAGTTGAACACGAATCGTTAATCGCTTATCGATCGATCAGTTCGATTATTGTGGCTTAACGACAGAAACAAACAGTGAATTATTAATCGATTTTCGGTTGTCGAATTCTATGCAATTTTAACTTTGATCAATTCTAAACACTTATCGTTAATCGACTCATTCTTGACTCTATCGATAACAGGCTCTAACGGCGACGATTACGATCCGAGCGTCGTGCGCCATCATCACCATCATCATCACCACTTGGATCTCAGCAGTGGGGCGCCGGCATTTGCACCACTGCCGCCGGCGCATCTAACCTCCGGTCAGACGAGGCCCGAGGAATCGTTTGGTCGCCACCTGCCGCCAACGATATCCCCGCCACCAGCAACGCTCCAGCAGCAGCAGCAGCAGCAGCAGTTGCAACAACAGCAACAGCTGCAACATTCACCGCCCACGCTGCCGCCTGCCTCAGGGTCCGTCTCCAACGGTTCCAGCATGGAGCATCTGTTCAATGACAAGGCGCAGGCGGAACGCTTTCTGCTGGAGATGGCGCGTCTGCGCGAACCCGTCTGTGATCTGGATATACGTGATACTGGCGTCTATGCCAAGACACATCTGCCCCGAGGTACCCGCTACGGACCCTTTCCCATGCGACTCTGCCAGCAGCCTAGCGATCGACACTTGGCCTGGGAGGTGAGTAAAAGATTTCGATTCATAAATTATCTATATATCTATATCTATATCTATATCTATATCTATATCTAGAAGAACATAAGCTTTCATTGAGATTATGTTTTTGAGCATTTACACGAGCCTAATCCAATTTTTATCAGTTGCAAACATTTATTTACTGATTAAAACAATTAGCAAGCACTTTAAAAAGTGCCAATCTAAAAAAACAATTTTTTGCAAAATGAAACAACAAAATCATTAGCAGGAAATACATTACTGGCATTATCATATAAAAGATTAACAAAATTATTAGCAGGAAATGCTTTGTTAGCATTATCATTCAAAAGTTTAACAAAATTCAAGTGCAGAAAAATTCATTCAAAAAAGTCAATTCTGATTTTACAGTTTTTCAGTTACAAATTATTTATACAACTTTTAAAGTGTGTCTATTATTTTCTCATTTAAATGTAGTATTTTTCTAGATGTGCAGACATGATAAAAAAAAATATTGGTTTGAAAAATCGTTACAATTTTGCCATAGAAGTTGTCGCTTGCTAATTGCGAATCTTTTTTTTTTTTTGATATAGAGACAAATACATTTCTACTGTATTACATGGCAGCTATAATCCTTTCGCATATGTGCGAATATTGCCTGCGAGTCGTCTCCAATTACCGTTGGGAAATTTAATCCCATCAAATCTGCGCGCGAAACTTTATTTTAGACGAAAATTGCACAAAAATTGGGAGCATTTTTTTGTTTTTTTTTGCGTGGAAAATCAAACGATTGGAAATAGATTTGATTAGCAGGAGCTAGGATCGGCGGTGGCACGCCTGGGTACACTCACAATTGTCAGTCAAATGTGCTTAATCCTCGGCCAGAGCTAATTTCCTGGTCTCACCAGCAAAAATCCACAAAGTGCACCCTAAATGAGGCTTAAGTTGAGGCCCGCCTGATGATGATTCCAATTAGTTTGGGACGCGCCCGACCAAAACGCGCCCGAAAAACGAACCCTTCGATCGATTGTCAGTCAGTCCGTCTCTTTGTCTGTCGGTCAGTCAACTGACACTTTAGCAGCTACTGCTACTGCCAGGCAGACAGAAACTGACAAACTGATAAACTGACAGACAATCCAATCAAATTATCGCGCCTAGTCCTGTTGACAATTGTCGTAGGTTTTTGGTAGGCTCTACCTACTGTCCTGGAGGGTATCTGTGTCCGTCTGTCTGTCCGTTTGTCATTCAGGTATTGCAACAATATTATTGTTATTGTTATTGTTGTTGTCGTTTCTGCCACTCGAGCCAAGGCGACAACAACTGCAAAAATTGGCAAGGTACACGCAGAGAAAAATGGCAACTAATATTCAAGTGCGATGCAGTTAAAATACCCTAAATTCCAGTAAAAATTGGACTGAAAATGTGTCTTGAATCAAGCTGAAAGTATTCATTGGAATAATGATTAGTAGTTGAGTAACTCGTACTCCAATTTACAAAGTGAAAGAGTTAAACTGATTTAAAATGAGAACGAGGCTACTTCATTTATTCTGTGACATTCTGACATCTCTAACGTTGTTTAAATATAAACTTCGCTCTACATTTTTTCTGAGTGTAGACGTTGACAGTTCTGTCGGCTGATCCCTTCCCTTTTTCCTGGATGATCCTCAAATCAAGCGCACTTTTCTCTCGTTCACATTTCCGTTTTGACAGATACATTGGCCGTACCTTTAGCTGTATCTGTATTTGTATTTGTATCTGTATCTGTATCTGTATCTCTATCTGTAGCTGTAGCTGTAGCTCTAGTTATGTTTCTCGTTTCGCTTTGAAACGTTGGTGTGAACCGAACACTTTTGAGATTATCTCTGGCGCGTAAATATTTTTCTTGCCCATTGACTGTGCCCATGTTTTTGAACGGTTCTTGTGGCCTCTTTTTTAATAAAGTTATGAATAGCAAGGAGTGTGCAACGGTGGTAGCACAAACGGACCTGGACATGTGCCGGCTTGTCCCAAGGATTAGCTCACACTGAACAATAACAACAACAACAAGAACAACTTGGCGCTGATCTCAAATAACTGATCAGCCGTCGCAATCTTCATTCGCATGTGTCTTGTGTATATCTATTGGGTATATCTTGATGATCTTATCTTTAGTGGCCTGCCTCATATTGCAGTTTCCGTTTCCATGTGTCTGTATTTTTTTCTCTGTGTAGTTTGAGCTAATGCTAATCTCTGCGCTGTTTATTGCCTGGCATTTTGTCGTTGAGATTAGTTCATGTTTTGTTTGTAGTTGCGGCATCAAATGGAAAACGGCTTCAAACATTTTCTTCAATCACTTTACAAACTTGTGATAACTACTTGTCTGAATTAAATATTGTTGGTATTATTTCGATTTATGTGTAAGCAATGCTATTAAGGAGATCTCATTTAATAAATATAAAAAACTGTCATTTTCAATCTGTTAGAAAATCTAACATATTTAAAACGAAATCTTTGATTTTAATTTTTATAAATCATATTTATAATATGTGAAAGTTTCACTTCTAAGCAAAAAGTTGGCGGATATCAAATAAATATTAATAGAATAGCGAAACTTAAGCATGACACAGCAGTATCGATAGAGCTACCTACTTATTTATAATATAATTAAATAATAATTAAAAATTAAGATCTTGCCTATTAAAACTCATGTTTATTAACAATATGCATATGAAAAATACTCTTCATGAGCTGAAGCATCAAAGTCGCTCCATATTTTACACACACACACCGCACTTGACCATAAATGCTCGCAAACTAACTCACACACACACACACGCACACAGTCGCTCATGTGTAAACCGCAACTTGAATTTATATTTTATAAAATCTACTTGCATGCACACACACACACACAAACACACACAAATAGGTATAAGTTTGTTTGCGTGTGTGTGTGACTTTTTTTTGTATTTCTTTGCATACGCCACGGCGCGAGCACTTGAAGCGTTTTTAACTTAATTTTTGGAGCGTGCACAAACATATGCTCTCACACACACACACACACACACTCGCCCGCTCTCCTGTGCAGCCCAAAACAAGTCTGCAGACTCTCCCACTTAAAATCACTTAATAAAGAATAAAATGCGAAAGGGAAATAAGTTTAAAAAAAACGAACTGCTTTTAAGCACCGTTTTTCCATTTGACTTGATAGACAAGAGCATGACGGCGGCGGCTGCGTTAACTGCGATGGCGTAACGGCATATGCCCAGTCATTCAGTTGTTGTTGTTGTTGCTGCTGGCGTCGCTGCGTCTTCGACGTTGCCAAACCGCAGTCAGCGGTTTGTGTGAATTATGCGTATTTAGCAGCTCGTTATTGTTGTTGTTGTTGTGGCTGTTGCTGCTGGCGTCGCTGCTTTTATTTTGCATACAAAAACTGTCGGCGACTCTCTTCTTATTCATGTTGTTGTTGTTTTTATTGCCTTTGCTGCTCTTTTTCTTATTTTGCAATTTGACCTTGACAAACGCAGACGCTGGCAATCAGTTGGCGGGGGCGCTGACAGAGAGAGAGAGAGAGAGAGGGAGCGAGAGAGCAAATGACGTCTTGCTGAGTCTAAAAGCCATTGAGCTTTGTTTTGACTGAGAATGTTTTTATAGTTAGGGTTCAAAATTGAAAGTGCTACTTGAAGCAAGAGCTAAAAATAGTTTTCAGCTGTAGGGAAAATAGCGATGTGAGCTTGATACATTTACATATATACACTAATAAGTGAAATTAGGTAAAATGTTTTACGTTTGTTTTATTTGAAGTTATTATTTTTACTTTTTTTACTTTTGCTGCCTTATCCCATAAAAAATACTACTATTTACACAAATATGCTACCTTTTCACACTGCCATATGGCAGTTGGTGTCGCTGCTGCTGGTTTGCGTCTGTGCTAAGGAGTGCGCTTTATTACACTTAGCACAGTTTCGCCTGAAAGCAGTCAACAGATGGCGCCAGCAGTCGCAATGAAATGAAAAATCTATTTCTAAATTAAAAAAAATAATATTAATTAAGTTTCTTTAACTAATTTTTAGGTGATTGCCGGCCCATTGTTTCACGGTTGGCTGGAACCCTCATCGGATGTGGCCACATGGCTGAAAAAAATACGCGCCGTTCAAAGTGATGAAATCGAAGAGGCTAATTTAAGGAATTTCATCATTGCCGGCTATGTGAGAAAAAAAACAAAAAAAATACAAAATTAATGATAATTGTTGACAATGTTTTAATGATTTCTGTTTTCTCTCTCTTTTTTAACAGCTGTGGTACGAGACGAAACGGGACGTAAATGCTGGCGCTGAAATTGTTGTCGATGCCCGTCCGAAAACCCCCTACGATATCAGCGACAGTTTCATGAACGGGGCAGGGGCTGCCGGCGGCGCGGGCAGTGCAACATCGGCGGGGGCCAGCAGCACAGCAGCCGCTGCAGCGGCGGCAGCAGCAGCAGCAGCAACTGCAATGGCAGCGGCAGCAACATCCAGCAACAACAACAACAACAATGGTTCGTTGCCAGGCGATGATCGAAGCGATCGTGATAATGGTGAGTGCCCCTAATATATATTATATATAATACGAATTTAAGGCACATAAAAATATTTAGTTATCTCCTTATTTAATGTCAACGAAAGTCAGTCGACATTTGATAAAAAATACAAAGAGTACAAATAAAATTTAAATTTAAAAAATAAGATTGATTTATACAATTTATAAAATGATATATGCATATATGCATATCTTATTATATATGGAACATTCTGGCATAAGGTATATATATGTTTGATCAGCAGCAATAGCCGAGTCTATATGACTAAGTTTGTCTATCCATCTATTTACCAAACTATCTGAACTCTGTCAATTTTGAGGTTATTTTGATGAAATTTTAAATACATGCGTCTCTTTGACTGCGAAAGTATATATCTTGGAGTTAGTTGGATCGGCTCACTATATCATACAACTGCCATAGGAATCATCATCAATCGGAAGATGAGTTGTTGTATGAACAACTCTTTTGATTTTTTATTGAAACTGGGAATAAATGTGACTGCAATATTGAGGCAAAAAGTATCTGTCGGATCGGAGCACTATATCTTAAGCTGAGCCATTACTCACAAGATGAGCTCTCTTCTACACGACTTTTCGTAATCTTACAATCACTAAAAGATTTTTGAATTCGAAGAGAAATTAGCTAGAAATTATTCTAAAAGAAAGAAACAGTTTCGAATTTGAAATGACTTTCATGTTTATAGAGAAAACACAATTAGGTGCTGCTTGAAAATATAAAATCAAGTTTGCACATTTATCTTGATTATATCAGAAACAAAGAAAAAAAAAAAAACATTATTTTTAAATGTGTTTTGGTCACGGTGGACTTTTAATGTGTCAAATGCCCATATATGCATTTAAAATGTATGCAGGCTGTGTGAAGCATATTTAATACAGCTGGCAATCAAATTAACGCCGGCCAGGATCTAACACACACACTCACACACAGAGAGAAACAGTAGCAGTTGAGAAATACGCGTGACAAAGCCGCTGGCACGAGCCAAACACAAAATATGATATCATCAACAGGCCACATCAGCATCAGAATCAGCATCCGCATCAGCTTCAGCAGGATCAACCACTGAGGACAGCTTATGATGAGGGCTGCTGCAAACAGGCATTCACTCATTCACACTCCCCTTCCCCTATCCCTATCCATACCCCTCCCTCTGGCCTATCACCCTTTGTTTAGGTCTACCCCTCGGTAAATGGGCAATTTGTGCTCATGGGTTCCGTGGTGCATGCAATCTGCGGCAATATTGTTGGACAGCGCAGAGAACCGCACATGTTTTCATTTGTTATTAAAATGTTTGATAATTTCATTAGGCAAGTCAGTGAAAATAAAAGCGGGCTGCAAATGATACCGTACCCCGATCCCAACTCCGATCCCGAACCAAACCGAACCGATCCGATCCCGAATATTGTGTGTGTTTCGGGCACACGCTTAATTTAATCCTAATCCAACACTGTTTGCTGTGTTGCGTCTGTTTGCCAGTCCAACCCCGCCAGATCGGAGCGTGTTTGCCTATAAACATGTGGGATTTGTACACGTCTCATTTGCCAATTCCCATCGGTTTCTGTTGATGGCTTTTCAACTTTTTCCGCTTTTATCACGCGTCGAAATCTGTTTTTATGTTTTCCAAAAATTGTTTAAAGCCAGCTTAAAATTTGAATATGTAATGGATATTAGCATATGGTTTTTTGTTGTTTTTTTTTTTTTTGATCTGCAAGCCATGATTAGCTGACGGCTTCTCACTCCTTCCGCCTCTGTCGACTTCAGCTCGTTGCTTTTCAATTAAAGTTTTCCCATAGAGTCCACCTGTGAATAAAAATGGACTCGTGACTTTTTAGCCTTTTGCGGTGCAAGTTTTCTTCCGTTAACAGTCACGGATTGTTAGGCACACGAACTACGCTCGGCTTCGGGCGCCTGCTCGGCAGAAAGACAACGCATGTCCTTAATGTCCTTAACTATTTTGAATGCCAGATGGGCGAGCGAGTTGCAAGAATAAGTTGCAGCGATCCTTATGCAGCACAACAGGGTTGAAATGCTAAGCATCGTTGAGCTGAAGGTGGAGTTGGAGTTGCAGTTGGAGGTGGAGGGGTTGTATGCTATATGACTCTAAGATTGACCGTTACATTTGCGAGACATGAGGAATTCATTTGAAATTTGAATAATAAAACGGAAGTTGAAAGCGGAAGCAACTTTCATAATGAAACAGTTAACAGTAAAGAAATTAAATTTATTTTATTTATTTATTTTTACACTTGCTATGAAACAAATCGAAGCATCAATCAGTAGTGCAATATTATTATATATATCAAAGCAGTTTCTTCTTTGAATTAAAAAAAAATATATATAACAACGAGCAGCTCATAAAAATATATAAATATCTGTATTTATTTATACAAAGTGCGCAAAATGCTTGCAAAAACAAATAAATGTAATAAAAACCCAATTAAAACTTGGCCAACATCAGCTTTGAGCCAAGTGCTCGGCTCTGTTACTCAATGCTTAGCTGTTAATTTTCAGCGAACTTCGCAATGAAATGACAAAAAAAAAAAGTACCCACAACTGTGGCACCTCATCAGGCCTGCAGCAAGTTGGAAAGCAAACAATAATAGGAGTCTAAGGCTAAACCACTTTTGAGATGGCTTTCAGCTTAGCGCACGCGGTGCGACTTCAATCGACCAATCAAAGATTAACAATTGAATTCAGTACTCGTAATACTCGAAGTACGAGTTGATTTCAGGGAGCACACGCCAAGAGCAACACCAACAGCCAACAGCCAACACCAAGACCAAGCCCAAAAATCAAATCTTAACTAACTGCCACTACACACACACACACACACACACTATATATATATATATATATATATATATATATATATATATACTGTGACATTGTCGCCAACAAAGCTGATAGATGATTAATGAGCTGGCATGTTATGCCGAGTTACCAAGACTATAGAGAAAAAAGGCATGAAGTAAGACATATCTTAATCATGCCGAAGTTGGCATACTCTTGCAGAAGATATAAACCTTGATTGTTCCTATAGCAGCTATAGAATATGGTAGTCTAATCTTTGTCAAAATGTGAGCTACCTCAACTGGTCATAAGGCATTTTGAGATATGTTTGCTTAACTGTAAAGTTCTTCAGCTATAGGATATAGTGTTTCGATCCAGCTGACTCCAGCATATATACCACCCTCAGCCAAGAAAAAGCGTGTATTTAAAATTTCATCAAGATAACCCCGAATTTGACAGAGTTCACATAGTTGGGGTCAATTGATGGTTAGACAAACTTGCCTCAATCGACTCACTCTGAAACTAATATACTTTAAGCGTCTCAATCAATGTGTTACACACCTAACAACAAATGCATAAAACTCTTTGCAAGCGTATTACGAAAAAAATCAAATAAAATACAGAAACCCAAAACCAAAAACTAAAAAAATAAAAAAAAATTTGGCTTCTTCTTTCTGCTAAATGATCATCGTGTGTCAATTTGGGCATCATTAGGAGTGTTGTTTTTGTATTTTTCATTTTTTACCAAGCCGAACCCTTTTTTATTTTTTTTTTATTTATTTGTTTTTTTTTTTTCTTTGGCCGGCTGCCAAATCGATTAGCAGGCGGATCTAACTTTGATATTTGCTTCAGTAGTTGTAAGGTGTAAATAATTCAATCAATCATTTGTCAACAGTTTTTGGCTTCCGTTTAGGACTGAGCTGAACGGATTCGATTCAGGGTCAGGCACACGATATAGACGTAAAACTCCCTCCTCCACCCTCTTCGCCAACAGTTCCCCCCCTGCTCTGACCATCTTGCATCCTGATCGCAGTGACTACCATTTTCGAGAGAGAGAGAAATAAAGAAAGAAAAAAAAAAGAAAACACGCCTCCATTGAAGTGTCAGCCAGTTGAGCGCTGAGGAGTAAATCAATCGACAATCTACCAGGTGGATTGTGGATATTGCTGCGACAGCTGCGACTGGTGAAAGGCGTGAAAGGATTGAGCTGCATATGTGCAGCCAGAGACCAACAGAGGGGCGGCGTGCAGTGGAAGAGGGGCGAGGTGTTATTGCAATTGATAAGAAATTGATGTGAGCTGTTGGAATTTGATAGATTAGCCAAGAATTTGATACACAAGTGGGGAGATTTTCAGCCTTAATTGCATGCTTACAAAAGTAAGGCACAGTTGAGCTTTGTCTGTTTCTTTTATAGATGGAAAGTTGGCTGGTATTGAATTGGCTGCTGTCGATTCTAGTCACATTCATCAGCAAAGAAATGAAATCGAATATATTAGAAATTATAAATAACTTTACATATCAATATTCTGTTATTGACACAGTTTTAGAGAAGTTATATTTTTAAATAAATATATTTAAATTTTGCTTAACATTTCTTCATTTCTCTAGACCAATTAGAATAATAATACAATTAATAATAGAATAAACTTTAATTAGGAGCAACATTTTATACAACTAGAAAAGGTTATTTTAGAGTCTTTAACTAGAGTAAAGTCCTCTCGTTTGGCAATTAAACTAAATGTTAACAATTTTCTCAGGCTGCTTATCTGTGGGCCAGCTGACGTTGCGCCTGCCTCGAAGAGGAGTTGTTGGGCTTGGGAGAACCTTTGCTCTTACCAAATCCCACGCTTCCCAGACTTGACCATAAGGCACAAGTTGCCTTGACGTGGGAATCTTTAGCTGGGAGACGGAGTTGGGTGAATTTTAAGTTGCTGCCCTCCTCCCCATACTGAGCACACTGCACACTCGCTGAATGGAAATTAACTTTTGACCCGAAACATACAATATAGACGCGACCTGCAATTACTGAGTCGCACACAGGAGCACATGCATCAAGTCACCCCTGTAAGAGTGGGGGGGAGTAGTGTTACTGCCTTGAGAGGCAACACCTGTGTGTTCTGTGTGCCTCACTGCTGTCGCTGTGCTACTCAGTTGCTCAGGTGCTATATGACTTTTGTAACAGAAATCAGTCCAACGGAACCGAAGCAAACCGCTAAAAACCGAGCGACCCCTTGCTAGATGTAGGTTGCATGTATTGTTGTTGTTGTTGGTGTTGTTGTTGTTATTATTGTTGCATGCATAATCTTTACTGGCCACTGTCATCCCCTAGGCTGCATTCTTTGCTGCTGCTGCACTTGGCTCACCTGGTGGTTGACCAAGTTCACGACGCACACAGCTCGTCCAAAGTCGTCCGTCATTTCCCCTCGGAATTGTCATTGGGCTTTGTGTGCTTGCCACCAGGACCTCTCAGCCAGGACCTTTGCTCCATATACATGTATGTGTGTGTTAAGGGGGTGCTTTACTTTCATTTCGGCAACAATTATCTATTCAACGTCAACGGCAACAGCAATACCCTATATGAGACAGATATGTATATGAGTGCACACGATTCTTTGCTCGCTTGCTACCAATTTTGTGTTAAGTGTTTGCGTGTTTACTTCTGTGTGTGTGTTGGTATTGGTGTGTGTGTGTGTGTTGGTCATAAGCCAGTGCGTTCGTCCGTCTGTGCCGGGCTAGTCCTTCCGCAGATTGTTAGCGGGCAAATAAAACATTAGCTTCGACGGCATTATGCGGCATAGTGCGACACACTTGTTCCTCAAACGCGAAACCGAACGGTTGTGTCAAGTGCTACCTAAAACTTATAGAATATATAATATCATCTCGACTTGTCTGACTTAACTCACTTAGCTGAAGAGCTTACATTGCGCAGTAGACTCAACTAAAGTGTGAGTGTTGAATTTGTTTGAAAGAGTTCTAACAACTCAAAATCAAAGTTAAAATAAATAAATGAGAAACAATCTATAGAATATTATTTCCTGGTGCATGTTTAAGAAATAAGAATTGGTTTTTTTTTATGAATATAATTGTTAAGATGTACATAAAATATCTTCTAGGCAGTTAAAGTCGAAATATAAATTGTCAATGGCATAATTTGTAAATGATTATTAAGAACAATCGATATACAAACAAAAAATGTACTTATTTTCCAACTGATCTTCAAATTTGTGACAAATATAATATATATATATTCATCAATATTTGCAGGCTTTTATAGCGGAGACGAGAAGAAAGGCGACAACGATTTCACGGACGACGAGAACGGTTTCGATATACGCTGTGAGGTGTGTGATAATGTCTATACGGATTTAGAACGGTAAGCGAGGCCAATTGGCAATTATTATTAATAATATTGTATAACGATCTCGCAACGCACAGCAACTTGGTTATAGTTTGTGTTTTGTTTTTTGGGGCTCGTCGGAGAATGTCCACAAAATTGCTTTGGCATTTAAAAGCGCCGCCAAGAGCGACAATAATCTAAATCAAATTTGATTTCACATTAAAAATACAAAAAAAAACTAAAAAACAACCTATAAATGTTAAAACAGAAAACAAGCTGCCAATTAGCTTCCAACTTACCCATAGAATTATGGGTAAGGCGCATTGCCAAACTATTGACTCGAGGCATAATAAAAAATAAACCCAAACAGCAGCAGCAGCAGCAGCAGCAGCAGCTGAGAAAAAACTATTCCCAATTGTTGCTAAACGTTTTGAGCCGCATGTCGGCGATCTTAATTAAAAGTTGATAGCGATAATACCTATTTAGTGTGGCCAATAAAATCGCCATTAAACAACAACAACAGAAATACTTCAGCCAGTTTGAAAGTGAGAGTTGCCAACGCAACTGAGTAGCAAATGAAATGTTTACAAAATTTATTTATTTATTTATTTATTTTGTTGTTTTTCAATCAAACGATTAAAATAACGTATATTCTGACTGGTTTTACAAAACAGTTTGAATTGATGTGCAATACATTTAATTCGCATATAAAGCAATTACAACAATAGGAAAACAGTCTCTTTTTCGTTGAACATTATAACTTAATCAAAATGTATTGTAAGAAAATAAAATGCGAGCTCGCAGGCAATTTAATGTTCAATTAAATGTTTCACAAGTTGTTTAGATAAAGATAGTAAGCATTAAATTGTTTGAAATCATTTGCAAAGTGTTCAATTCACCATCAGATGACATTTAAGATACTTACCAATTGCCAGTAGTATTGACTACCAACGGCACCAATTACAACATTTAATGCAAAACTTTTGTATAATATTTACAAATGTTTTGCATTGTAAATAACTCGAATAACGATTGCAGTAAGACCAACATGAAAATGACATTTCTCGCTCCTCAATTTTTTTTCTTTATGTTTGTTTGCTGTTCAAGTGCTAAAGTGCGCTTTGATTTCATTCACGGAAGGTTGGGGGAAATTGTTATGGAGCCCAGCCAGCCAGCAAGTGGGTGGCCAGCAACACTTATCAGTATGTGTGTGTGTGTGTGTGTGTGTGTGTGATTTATTGAATTTTAGATGAGAAAAAAAAACCGTACTGAAAGGAGAAGCTATGCGAGCAACCTTTCCCCCGTTTCTCTGTCTGATGTCTGCGTGTCGCTGAGTCCGTCAGGCTTTGCAATTTATCTGATGTTGAACATGCATAGTTTGCTGCTATTGTTATTGTTGTTGCTGTTGTTGTTGTCAATGTTGTTGTAAGCAAACAAACGCCCACACTTCAAACGCACAAGAGGCAACTGGCCCAGTCAACTCTTCCATGTCGATGACAAAAATCACAACTACAAATGCGAACAAGAGCGCTCAGACTGGGAGCTACCCTGTAAATCTAACTAATAAATGCACTTATAACTTTTGTGCTTATTGGTTATCAAATTTGTGTTGATTTCTATGCCAAAAATCAAAAAATATAAATATGACAAACTAAATCAAAAATATGTGGATTAAATACAGATATGCAGATATTTTCAAGTGGCTACAGGGTATATACTAAAATCAAAAAATAAAAATATATCCAAATGAAACGAAATATATATATATACATATATATGCTAAAAATGTGTCCGCCTTTTGTCGACGGTTGCTCCTCCCACGCGTGCGCTGCTCGCTGATAATCATCGCACTCAATATGTCTGTTTGTGTGTGTGTGTGTGTGTGTGTGTGTGTGTGCTCCACAATCAAGGACAACAGCACGACAGACAGACATGTCACTGGAGGACACTCATTGGCCGCAGCTGTTGCAGGACGCGATCGCTTATCAGCAGCTGGCATATTAAATATTGAACATCATTTGACTAATTGACGCCAGGGAGAGCTCACCAGGCAAGTGGGTAGTGGATAGTTGGGGTTGCGGGAGGAAGAGGAGGAGGAGGAGGTGTGTGGGCGTTGTCCATAGTTGAACAACAAACAAAAGGAGCAGCGCTGTTGGGGGCGTGTGAACTGTCGCACATGACGCTGATTCGAGGCGGGCGATTGTTGCCACAAAATGCTAATTTCATTCGCTGATGACAGCGACATCGATAAGAATATGCCTATAATCCACAAAAAACAAAACCAAAATAAAAGGAATATCCTTAATAATAACATTACTAATATGCCTCGAACTATTCTTGAACTGCTTCCAGATTGGACGATCATTTAGTGGGCGCACATCATTTCAAGCGCGGAGAATTCCCCTGTGAGCTTTGTGCCCAGCGTTTCAGCCATCGTCCTTTGCTAATCAAGCACGGAGCCATCGCCCATAATAATATACGCAAATATTCCTGCGAGAACTGTTCCAAGGTAAGTCAAGACAACCATCAAATACAAACAGCAAAGATCAGCTAGAAAATGCTGAGAAATGTTTCTATTGTTTGTAGTTTTTAATTGAGTTTTTGATTAAAAACAAAATAAATGCGGAGAAAATTCAGCATAATTTTGAAGAGCTTTGGCAAACAGAGATATACATGAGATATAATATATAATCTAGCTATGGATAATAACAGGGAAGCTGCTTAGACTCTTTTACTATATATTAAATAATTGTAATTCCTTTTCAATTTCCTTACTTATGAATGAGAGACTGACTAATGACAATAAAAATATAAATTTAAAACTGCTTCAAGATTGAAATGTAATCAATTCTGCAGCTATTTTTTTATTACAGAAACACAACTCTGCATTAATCTCAAGTGACAAACTAAGGCAGCTTTTGTGGTCTGTGTAAAGAATGTAAGGGATTTAGATGGCTGAATCAGTGTGCTGCCAAGGTGTGAGGCCAAAATGGGAGTTATGGCCAACTATCAGGTCATTAATTATTGTATCAGCTCTTGTGGTATGTGGTACACAACTAAAGACTTTTGATTTCAAGCAGATCAATAGCCGCGGGCCGTTCAGTTGTTAACTTGGCCTGAAAAAACCTCTTTCGGTTGCTTGTCTTTTTTGCCTCCACTTTACCCCCTCCCCCCCAATTACTGCCCTCCGCCCACAGTCTTTGCTGCTGTCGCACGCGCTGGGGTTAATACGAAATCAGGGCGTGTACTCATCCAAAACACTTAAGCGACCATTTGAACCGCTCTTGAGTAATGAACAAACTTTGTTGCTGTTGTTGCTGTTGATTTTTTGTTGTACATCTTCGCGCTGCATTTGAATGCCAACGTATAATGAAAGGGGCGAGGAGTGGTATGAGGAGTCGGAATTGTAGTAGGAGAGCTTTTTCAAGTCAATCCATCGCATTCGATTCCATTCGATTCGATTCGATTCGATTGCGAGCGATTCGTTTCATGCCTAGCACTTCGTCATTGTCATCGACATCTCGACTCCGGCATCGACATCTCTTGCAAAGATGTTTTAATGGCATGTTGATTACAATCTTGTGGTCGTCAGCTACCAATCCAGTGAGCCAGCTCCAAGCTCCAAGACCAAGCCTAACACAAGCTTTTCCTTTTGGATTTTCCCTTTTTTTTTCTCTCCATATACCGCGCACCCAATGCAAAGGGTCACATGAAATTGGGAGTATCTATGACACACGTCGAGGCAGATATCTTTGACTTTATGCAGCTAAAAATCAAGTGCAAGATTATTTAATTCGTGTAGCTAAATATTATTGCGATGACTGTTCCAGATCAGAAATAATTATTGATAATTATGGATTTTCTTCTGCTCAGAATTATGAATATTTATTCGGACTGTTTGCAGGGTATCTGCCCGTTGAGCACACTTGACTCGATCAGTACTTCTAACATGCTTTTTCATTTCCAACGGCATTTCAATCGGCCTGCCCCGCGATGCATTACAGTTAGTTTACTTAGCGCTCTGTAATTGTTTCGGTGGCATGTAAGTAGCACGCATTGTGGTAGAGCCGAGGGACGCCAGCCCTACACCCTACTCACTGCTCCTCCCCCCTTTACCCCGTGCACCGAGAGCGACATAAACGGGAGCCACACTGAGGCTAAACAAATGATGATCGATCTTGTGGGGCACTCGGTAACGGGCAGTGCTACATAAAAGGCCAATACTTTCGCTGGGCCTTCAGGTCCAGCACTGACAGGCCCCAAACGATGGAAAAAAGCAACAACAACATATATATATATATATATACAGAGTAAGTAAGACTGGGGGTATCTGCAGCTGTCAGCTTTGTTTGTTTTAAGCAGGCGGCTTAAAGCGTTACAAAAGGGATTTGCCACGGATCTAACATGTTTTCCATTTGCGCTTAGCTGCACTTCACATTTGAAGGCAACACTGAGTCACAATTGAACAGCCACGAAATGGGCATCGCAACTACTGAATTGGAAAATACTTATCTGCCTGGCTTCCTGGACTTTAACGGATTCAGTGCGCTATATATGTGTGCAACAGTAAGTGGCACTAACGATCGGAGATGAATCGACACCAAATTAATCCAGTCAAGGGAATACTTCTTCCATCAACTTTGTATCTGAGCTGAACTGAATTAACTTCGTTAAATCTAAGCTTATTTCGAGCTTTTGGCAAATGCTTCCTTCTAAGTCTGAGGCTGAATTGAACCAACTTCAGTAGCTCTTTACTATCTTGTAAGTCTTCTATCTAAGTCTAAAGCTGAATTGACTTTGGGAAACATTTCCTTCTAGACCCTCGACCAGCTTAAAGTCCCAAACTGTTGGTGACATTTGAACTAGCTCAACTTACATTTGAGCTTTAGCTTACATTGACTGCCAGCAGCTGCTATTCATAGTTCACTATATAACTGCTACTAAACCATTAAGTTTGATGTTGGCCAGTTTAGTTTTGCAACAGCTAGTAAAAGTCAGTAGCCACAGGAACTGCCCGAAGATATGGCAGTCGTAATTCCAACGTAATTAGTATTTTGCTGTTTGTGAAATGAATTTCTTGTTGGGCTTAGCAGCTGGAACTTGTGCTGCTTTTAACCAGTTTGCAGAGCACACAGCGCACAGCACACAACACGGCTGCATCAGATCATCTACCCAGCAATCTTCTTTCATTGCCCTACTCCAGACGCCTTTGGGGCTGACCCCACGTACGCTCCTAACGCCACACAGCAACAACTGCAGCAACAACTGCAGCAACAACAACAACTGCAACAACAACAACTGCAACAACAACAACAACTGGCTCACATCCCAGACAATCGCATTCCATAGGCGAACCTTTTGCCAAAGCAGCCAAAGCCAAAGCCAAATCCAAGCAGAGAGACGCAGATCGCTGTTGCCGTCGCCTTTGCTGCCTGCGTTGCCTGCATGCCACAACACCTACACTAAAAAAAAAAACCATGAGTCTTTAGCTTCAGCTGTGGATTGTTGTTGTTGTAACACCATCGTCGTCGTCGTCGTAGTTGTTGTTGTTGTTGTTGTTGTTGTTGTTGTTGTCGTTGTCTTTTGTGGCCGTTTTTCGCCTTTTTGGAGAGGTAGTTGAATCTAATCCATTTGATGTAGTTATAGCACGAGCTATTCTTGTGTCTTCTCTCTCTCTCTCTCTCTGCCTCTTGCCACATCTTTCTCTCTATCGCGCTCTCTCTCTCTCTCTGTCTCGCTGTTGACTGGCGATAGACAAAAAAGGCTGACTCGATCATCGTTTGATATGAATTCGTAGCGCATTATGACAGCATGATTAGGCATAACAGTTTCGTAAAAGGCAGCGCGGGTGGAGGCTGACCGAAATCAAGTTTGAAGTGGGTACTCAAACTGGTACCGCGGCACTATATGAACGCCTGCTCTAGCCCCTCTCCCCCCCGTCCCCCTCTCACATTGACTTGTGTCTTTGCCTGGCCCAAAATGAATGGCTCGATCTGTCATTGCGTTAGCCCCCCAAATACAAAAAAAAAAAAAAAACGTAGAAAAAAACAAAGCTTTAGCTGTGGATTTAACTAGGGTTGCATACCGTGTAGAGTCACAGTGACGAGAGGATTTGCCTCAAATGTGTGATTTTTGTGTGGAATTCTTTTAATTTCATTACGCCCGTTTACCGTTTTGTGTTGAGTCAAATATTGAATGTCATATTCTGAGTAAATAGTTACAGTTTGACAACTATTGAATTTCGGAACAATCGATTTTTTTTTTGTGTCTCTGTTCTGCAATGTTGCAAGCTTTTTTCAAAAATAGTAAAGTTATTTTGATTATAAGCTTATATATTTTGATATACTTCAAACACTATCCCGAAAAATCATTATTTTCCACAGTTTTCAAGTCAAAATTTACCTAATTTGTTCGGTTGATTTGAGTATCAAAAATGAATCATGAAATGGTAATCTTAGAACAAGAATTATATATTAATCATTTAAGCTGTAGTTTTTATGCTGAATTATGAATTATTAATTTAAGTCGTTTAATATTTAGTAGTTTAATACTTAAATTGTCTGAGAGGCACATATTTTGTGTATCGCAGTTCGCTTCCCAGTCACAGTTTAGAGTGAAGCAGTCGACGCATTGCTGGCTTAAATAAATATTGACATGGCTTATAGTAGCCAGCTTAAGGGGGGACGGGGGCGTCACAGGGCAGGGGAAGGTGTACAGGGGGGGGGGAGGGGGAAGGGGCACCTCGGGGATGGTCAGGCTTACGACAATTGTAGCAATTGATGTTAATAATTGACGAAGGTGTTGCTGCCGCTGCTGTTAGTGGGTGGGTGTTGTTGTTGGTGTTGTTGCTGTTGTTGTTGTTGTTGTTGTTGGTGGTGTTACCTTTGCGTAATCTTATAGAGCGGTGAGCATTGTCTGGGCAGCTTCGCATAGATCCGTTTAGGGGCCATAGCAGGCATGATGATTGATTAATTTCAGTTTCATTTCGTTTGGCACTGGAAACAGAGCAAACGTCTTTGTTTTTTTCTATTTTTTAAGGTAGTGCGCTCTCTCAATAAATACCTAGACATATAAATATATATACATAATGTACTCATTGAGTTTGTTTTTTTTGTCGTTTCTTGTTTTTTGCGCAGGTATTCTGTGACCCATCGAATTTACAGCGTCATATTCGCGCCTATCACGTCGGCGCTCGCAGTCATCCGTGTCCGGAGTGCGGTAAAACATTTGCCACATCATCGGGCCTCAAGCAGCATCAGCACATCCACTCATCGGTTAAGCCGTTCGCCTGCGAGGTGTGCTTCAAGGCGTATACGCAATTCTCCAATCTGTGCCGCCACAAGCGGATGCACGCCGACTGTCGCATGCAGATCAAGTGCAAGAAGTGCAACACGAGCTTCAGCACGGTCACCTCGCTGTCCAAGCACAAGAAGTTCTGCGATACCTCGGACAGTTTTCGCAGCCAGCAGCAGAGTCGCCTGCAACACGCCCACGATCGCCACCATCACCAGCATCAGCATCAGCATCATCATCAGCAGCAGCAGCAGCAACTCTCGCAGCATACGCAGCCGCCGTCACTTCTGTTGCCACCCGGTGCCCATCAGCGACTTGCCGCCGAGACGTCAAATTCGGCCATGGCCACGCCACCAAATCGCATATTTATGATGCATCCGACACCGTCGTTCTTTGCTGGCTTTCCCAATTACGGGCTGCATGGCTTATTTCCCGGCTTCCAGCAGGCTGGCAATTTTCCGCTTTCACACATGTTTCCCAATTCGCAGCTGGGCGATATGAGTCGCGGCCTGCCGCCAATTGTCTCCCCAACTGCCGCATTCCAACAGCAGCTGCAGTCAGCGATGAGCATGAAAACAGAATCGCCATGTTTGAAACGCGACTCCAGCACACCGGAGCGCAAGCCCATCAAATCGGAGCTGCATCCCTCCGACGAGGAGTCCAATTCGCTCAGCTACGAAGAGCTCAAGCTGAAGTCGAGCAAGCTGCAGCAGGAGTCGGGCAAGGTGAAGCGGGAACTTAAATCGGAGGCCAGTTGCACCCAGCCAGCCGACGAGGACAGCGATCATAATAATAGCGACAACGATAACGATAACGATAATGATATTGAAAATGATAGGGTAAGTTTGCCACTCTCAAATCCAACACTCTCAAGTCTTAAGCACTGGCAATTGATGTTAATTTAAAAATATATTTTATGCCTTTTATGTTGCCGATTGCTAAGATCTTGGTATATAACTTTTACAACATATCGGTGTTGGTTAGCTAAACTAAGTTTCAATTTTTATTCTCTTCCTTACAGAAATCGATTGACATTGTTAGCACTCCGCCGCCGGCGGAAACGCAAATGAAGACCGAACCGGAAACGGCGGATGTGGACAAGAGCAGCGCTGAACTGCCGCTGGATCTGTCCATCAGTCGCAAGCGTCGCAGTTCGCTGTGCGCCGCCTCCACGCCCGCCCCGCTCTCCATATCGCTGTCGAGTCGCGAGCCATCGCCCGAGCTGGACGCCGATGAGGATGAGGAAGAGGATGAGGACGAAGTGGAGCTGCTGGCGCCGCCGGCAAAGCAACCAAAGCACAGTTCCGGCGAATCGAGCACTTCCCGTCAGTCGTACAAGGGCAGCAGTCCGGTGCCAAGTGCAAGTGCCTCTCCGGGACCAACACCCTCGCCGTCGCCACCCATCAGCACTGGCGGCGAGTTGAGCAGCATGTCGGAGAGTGCCGCTGCCAATGCGACGGCAACGGCAACGGCATCGGCAGCTGCCGCAGCCGCAGCAGCAGCGGCCGCCTCAGCGATGGCCTGTCCGCGGCAACTGCATCCGCAGCTGTTGCTGGAGGAGCTCTACCGTTCGCGATTCCCAACGCAGCCGTTTCATTTTTTAGGCCAAATGGGCGGACGGCCAGGTTTTGAGTCACTAAAGTCGCCAGCGATGGGTGCCGCACATGCGCCCATCAGTGGCGGCGGCTCGCATCATCTGCCGTTTCCGCCCGAGCATAATTTCCATGAGGCACTCCGTGCCGCTGGCTTGGCGGCCGCTGCCGCCCGTCCGCCGACAGCGTGCAACGCCAGTGGCAAGCTGAAGGATCGCTATACGTGCAAATTCTGTGGCAAGGTATTTCCACGTTCCGCGAATCTAACACGGCATCTGCGCACCCACACCGGCGAACAGCCGTACACGTGCAAGTATTGCGATCGTGCCTTCAGCATCTCATCGAATCTGCAGCGTCATGTGCGCAACATCCACAACAAGGAGCGACCATTTCGCTGCCACATGTGCGATCGCTGCTTTGGCCAGCAAACGAATCTCGATCGGCATCTCAAGAAGCACGAGGCAGACGCTGGCGGCTTCGAGTACAACGACTCGCCCAGTTCGAATGAGGCAAATGATCGCGACGAGGCCTGCTTCGATGATATCCGTTCGTTCATGAAGCGCGTCTATACGCCCACCAGTTTGGGTGGGGCGGATGGGGATACGGAGGAGTATGCGGGCAGTGACGATCAGTTGTCCGTTTCCACGCGTCAGTCTGCCAACTTCGACAAGGAGCTGCTCTCGAATGGCAACATCATCAACATCAACAACAACAATAACAGCAACAACAACAACAACAACAACAACAACAATAGCAACAGCAGCAGCAACAATCAGACTTTAAACACATCGGAAACAATTGCCGTGAGCACCTAAAGCATTTCTACTTTAGTATTCCCAGCTGCTGTTTGCTGTTTGCTGAATTTCTTGATAAAAAAACAAAACAAAAACAAAAAACAAATAAGAAAACCCTAAAAACATTACTTTAAAAACTTTACTTAAGCGTGCCTCCGAGAGGGAAAACTTATCTTATAAGTAGTTCGCATTTTTCCTTCTAGATATTTAACTATATAACTGAAACAAATCATAAAGAATTATATAAAAAGCTAAAGAATAAAAAAAAAAATATTACAAAAAAAACTACTTGTAGCTATGCAATCAATGGAAAAAGACGGTGAAGTAAACAAAAAAAAAAAAAAAAAAAAAAACAACATCGAAATCAATTTCAATTAAAAAAGAAAACACAAAAGAAAAATCGTATAAAATGTTTCAATCGATGATATTAAAATGTAAAACTTTTCTGTAATCTTTGTAACTATGTATACAAGAACAACAAGAACAACAACAACAACAACAACAAAAACACACACACAAGCACACACTTAAATGTAAACTATGCTTATATACAACACTTAAACATATATAAATTGAACTTATATATTCTAGTTAACTTATATCCTAAGTTTTAGTTATGAGCTGTAAATTGAGCGGATGTAAATATGTATAAGTAAAGTCAAAGAAGCACTTTTGTCGGGCGGATATTTTGAATGCGATGCTATAGTGTTTACATATATAGGCTATATAAATCTATATGTACGATAAGCATGTTAAGTGCGGTACGGATAAGTTTAAATATGTTTAGTGCTAATTATTGCAATTCTCAAAAATAAATTTTATAACATTTACTTAACGTTTAAAATGGTATATGTATGTATATGGAGGAAACTGAAGGATCGTTACGGATATATTGAAGAATCAATAAATAAAACAATCACATCAAATTAAATGCTTTTACTTTTACGAATACAACGAATATGTTTAATATCGAAAGGAATACAACAATCTCTTGGGCTGGCTGCAAATTGCTCAATCTTTCTTAATTTGTAACAAATAACTTAATTGAAGCAGTTTCGTATTTTTTTTTTCTTTCGTTTTTTTGATATACCCAAAAACAAAAAGAGGTTATAACCACATGGCTCAAGCACTTTGCAATCATAATAAAGCCATTAAAAAGCTCATCTACTGTAAATGAGCGCATAAAAGAAGACTTTATACACCCATCAATCCTGGCAGCGCCCCAAACATCATTTCGAACGCATTTGCCTATGAAGTTTGCTTTTATTATTAATCATTCGCACAAAAAACCAAGACCGAAAAAAAAACAGAAGTTAAAGCAAAAGAAATAACCTGATACTTATAGCTTTTTAATATACACAGCAACAACCGATACCGAAAAACCAAAAAAAAAATAATAGAAAAAAGAAGAAAAAAATAAAAACCAAGAAACCAAAAACCAAACCTTAAGCATTCATTCATCCAAGCATCTATCTATCTTCGTATCTATCTAGCCAGCTATCCAACCAAACCAACCAAACCAACCATCCATCCATCCATCCATCTGCTCTGAATGCAAAGGCGTGATCGGCAAAGCGAGTTAATTACCCTTCCGGTTTAGAGTGTGTTACGCCTTCGGCGAAATGCGGTTAAAACTATGAGCTACCAATACTTTTCATTTTTTTGTTGTTGTTTTGTTTTGTTTTTATTTTTGCCTTTTGTTTCTATTGCCTTTTATTTGGGGCTGCTTTGTAGTTTTTTAACTGAATGTTAAGTTGTATTAGTTTGGTGCCGTATTGGCATCAATCATTTTTTGTTTTGTTTTTTTTTTGCCATTTTTGGCAATGTTTCAACCTGTGCGCTTAAGCAGTGCACTACAACAGAGTACACAGCAAAAAAAAAAAGGATGTATTGGATAGAGCGTAGTCAAAGTTTTAAGTTCACTTCGATAGAAAAGTTTAAAATTTGTGAATAATTCTCGATGGAAATATATATGTATTTAGCAATATAAAATGTACAAATAGATATTTAATGATCATCAAAAAATACAAAAAAGGCAAGAAGAGATAAACTGAAATATTTTCTTTTGCTTTTATAGCATAGAACAGGTGAAGAAATGACTTTGAATACTCATCGGATTCTTCACAATACACTGTAGACGAAGAAGACACCCAGCCAAACTATGTAGCTATAATCAGTAGCGGAATCTGCCGATTTTGTGGCAATGAGAAGAAATCCTCAAGACACATCATAGAGAATTGTGTAGCCTTAGCCAGAAGAGGAGGCAGTTTCCTTGGAAAACATACAAAAATAGGATAGATGAAGGAGCGCCAAGCTCTGAAGGAGGCACAATAGTTCAAAGTAGGTCACAGTGAAGCCTTAAATAATAAGAATAGTAATGTTCAATATAAAAATACATTTGAATCGAGGGGTCTCAGGCGTACACTAGAGCTTGTGGTCGGATATGTTTCCTTCTGCCTTATACAAAGTTTGCACAACTTAATTTACCATATTAACCCATTTTGATGGGTTCTACGGATAACAAGTCAAAAGAAAAAAATCCGAATACTTGCAACAACTAGTTTTTACTGCCTTAACTAATCGGGTATCTAACAATATGTTTTGAGCAGAGTTTTTTTTTGATTTTTTATTTTCCGTGTAGCCGACAGCACGCAGAGTGCCACCCAACCACCGCACCGCACCACTCTAGAGGAGAGACCGTTACCTGCCGCCACACAATAGATCAGTCAAATAGTATTTGCGGTTCGGTCACTTTCGATTATGCGAAATACATTTGGCAGTTGGTAGCCAAAATAATAATCTTCGACTCTGGCCACAATTGGCTCGACTACGACATAGACACTGACTCCGACTCCCTGCACCGCCTGGTCTTCTCTTCTCTTCACCTCCTCTCCTTTCCTTTCCTCTGTTCTCCTCATGCTCGTCTGCGTCTTCTTCTTGTCCGGTGGTGGTGGCGCGTGGTTGGCCCTGACCACAGTCAACTTCCACAATTGTGTGCCGCAAATTTGAACGCAAAACTGACCAAATTATGTTAAATTTGTGTAGAAAACAGTAGATAATTGGTAATTGCCTTCATTCCAATGAGACCCCCGCCCCCTCCAGCACCCAGTAGACCCACTACACCTAACAGAATTTAGATGTGCATTAGCCGGTTAATATGTTTTTTTTCTCTTTTTTTTCTGCTGTTGTGTGGCCTTTGGGCGTTAATTGAAGAAGGCATAATTTGAGGCTGGAAATATTTGTGTTGTGTTGTGTTGTTTAGTAATATGTTGGCCAATTATTCGATTGCTTTTGACTTGGTCAATGGCATTTTGGCCTGAACTCTAGCCAACAAACATGTGGAGCTACCAATTTCGGCTTAAGGTTTTAATAGCTTAATGCTTGAATTAAGACTGGACCAAAGAATTAATGTCCAGCGGCGGCTTATGTAATCTGGTTGAATCATGACATCAAATAGTTGAAAACATAATTCAAGAACTACAAGCCTAAGCAATTATATATTTCATGAATAAATCAAATGCAGTTAATTTTATATAATACTAATTAGTATAAAGATCTTGAAGTTAATGCGGCAAATGAGAAAAATTGTGCGTAAGCAAATAAATTATTTATTCACTTTACTCTATAAAGTTTCAACAACTTCCTCTCTCTCTCTCTCTCTCTCCATCAGCAGACACAGGTGTAAGGAAAGACCAATCTTACACCTGGCTTGAAAACAATGTGAATAAAATTAAACAGCTATTTTATGCCACTGGAAACAATGCGGATATTTAATTTATTACTACTGTTTAATGCTTTTTTACACCCACAATCAAATTATTTGCCATTAAAAATGGGTGTAAAAATATAGATCACGAATTTAAATATAACATTTAAAATTATCCAACAAAAAGAAAAGAAGCATTTCGAAACTAATTCAAACTTACAACTGACATAACTTTGATTTTGACTTCTTGAATAGGGTTTAAATGTTAGCCCTTGGGCACAGCCCATAAAGAATAGAAAAACAGTTTTAGTTTTAGTCAATTTCTTCAAAAAACTTGTAACACTTTTCGCCCAAAGCTGAAAATCTCAGCTGATGATGCTCAATCGCACAAGATCTAGACCAAAGAAGACCAAGAACAGGATGGCATTATGGGAAAGCAATCGCTTGGAATGGCTTATCCATGTGCTAGTGCCCAATAATGGTTGATATTCAGGTCACTCACACCTCTCGCTGATTACAGAGTAGCTGCACCAGCTTCTGCTGAGGAAAATGGAAAATGGAACAGCCAGAAAAATGTTGCACAACACATTATGGTAACGAGCATGCTTAAAATATAAATACATGGTCTATGGCCCTAGACCCTGACTGACTACCCTGACTAAGCAACTGTTGATTATGTGCCAGTTACACAAATGGCCCAGTTACACGCCCCAAACACCATGCTGCACACCCAGGCTCTGGTTGCCTGTTACACCGTTCCAAATCCGCCTGCCCTGGCCGGCCAAGAAAATGCGCATCAATGCGCACATTAGTCTGAGTATCGAGAACCGTTAAACGCTGCCAGACTCTGCAGCAGGCGGGCATACATATCTCCCTGGTAGTATCTTGGGTGACTTTCGAAAAAGGCCCCCCGAAACGGATGCAAATGTAGACACAAGCCAAAGGCGCCCAAAGCTGGGCCACAACTGGCCAACTTACGAGTTGCTACACTGAGAAAAAATCACATTTCAAAGTTGTGCTGTGAACACTTTTCTTTTAACTGAACTTTTAACACAAAGATATCAAAAATTATATAATTGATATATTTCCTTTGAGCCTGGTTATTCTTTGCTATTCAATTTTAGAATTCACTTTATTTATGATGAATTTGCTTAGTTTATGGCACACTATTGAAAATCTTGCACAAGTTAATATAGCGTGCTGGAATCGAATCTGGAGAATCGAAACTGTGAAATTATATTGCAGACACTTGCCATTCTCAGGGATTTCTGCCTTTACCCAAAAGCTATGTTAAAATGATGCAATATATGAAAACAATGATCAAGTTATTGCATAAATGTATATGTTAAATATATTATTTCTCAATTTGCATAATAAGTTTAGCTAAATATGTGCGGCTTACATTTTTGGCAGCGCTCAGTGTAGATAGCGGCTAGTCTGTGTTGAGTCTGTCGAGTCCGTCCGTGGCGCGGAGTCTGCTGAACTCCCTCTGTGTCTGTGCTGCAAGCTAATGGCACAATTATGGCAGCAAAATCAAAGCAGCCAACGGAAGACGTGAAAAGCGCTGCAATGGAATCTAGCCGAAGGATATCACGCGTATCCCATTGATCCATGAAGACCTACACTGCACACACACACACACATATATATTTATTGTGTGTGTGTTTATATCTATTTTTATATAGAGAGGCCCTCGCAGCGGCAGCAGCAGCGGATAGAGTACGTCGTCTAACTGTTGTTCATAACTTGGCTGAGTGATTGGGCAGAGTTGCTGCTGTTATTGCCATTGCTGTTGTTGCTTTCTTGTGGCTGCAACTGCAACCAGGGGGCAATCAGTCAGCAGATGTTTTCATTTCCTACAAACGAACTAAGTGAGCACCCAAGATATGCAGCATGGCAACTCAGCAATGCAACCCAAAGCACCCAAAGGTAGCGCAGATGTTGTTTTGTGGCACAGTTTCGTGTAGCAAATTGCGCACAGTGGGCCGGCCCCGGGTCCCCGGTATTGAGTACCCAGTACCCACAATCCTAGTGTACAGTACCCAATACCCCAGTACCCGGTATACCCGATCTACTAACTGTCCAGTTCAGCTCCACCCTCTCCTTGCGCTGCGTTGCAGTTGCAGTTGCAGATGGAATCAAATATTGTGCAAACTACAACAAGAGCATCGTTCAAGTCCAACGGGGATTTTCTCTTCAGCTTCTCCAAGTCAGCGAGCTGAAGTGCTTATACCCATTCCGAAAGTTTCAAAAGGGTATATATTAGTTGTGTAACTGAGCCGAGCAACATCTTCATGTGTTTAGGCTACAATTCAGCTAGTTTTGGTATACAACAAGGAGTTGACGGTTGCCTTTTAATTTGAAAAAGTTTGTCTCCAAAAATAAATATGACTCTATATATGAATGGGAACAAGCAAGTCTTCTAATAACTTCAAGAACATATATTTACATTCTTAAAAGTTTAGACCGTCCAATAAAGGTTTACTTAAGTATCTATAGATGTGGACTGTAAGAATTATCAGCAAATTCGCTATGTGTAAACATATTTATCTATTAAGGACAACTACCACGTCCAGAGTCAGCAGTTTAGAGACTGAAAAACTTAATTCCGAATTATATATGTATTGCATCTAAATAAAATCCATAAAAACACATTTAAGTTAAAAAAATCAAATAGTAAACTGAAAAAATATATTTTATGTATACTATGAATTAGTCACAACAAACTATAAACTAAATATTAATATTTTTCCACCCAATACCATGCCTTGCTTACAGGGCACCTTCAAGTCGAGCACTCTCTTCGAGCGCCTCTGTCGCGTTGCTGTGTTTGTGTCCGTGTCATGCGCCTGGCACACGGCCTGTAACTAAATCACACTAATCAAGCCCCAAGTGCTGCTCCAGCTACAGCTACAGCTACAGCTACAGCTACAGCCTCAACATCAGCTCCAGCTTCGACTGCAGCTTCAAGTCTGGATCCAGGTTGAGCTGCAGCTTTGAGCTTGAGGTCTTCAGCTATCAGCTGAAGCGCTGCTCGTGCCGCTTGTCGTCGCCCCCGAGACACAGACGAGAAGCGTCGAGTGATCACTGAAATTGGCAAATCAAAGCAATTGATACATTAAATTACAATGCAGACGATTTGTTCACGATTCCACGCCTCATGCAATGTCTTTTACTCTTTTTACTTTACTTTAGTTTTATTTTGTTGTTTTGGTTTTTGGCTTATTTTTTTTGGTATTCTACGTCCACGCAATGCAACAAATTTATCGCCAGACAACATGGTTGTTGTTGTCTTCATCTTGACTGGTGTCATCGTCAACGTTGCCAAAATGCCACAGAGGAACAACAACAATAACAACAACAGCAACAGCAACAATAACAATACACAACACAACTGAATGTCTTTTGGGGCCAACACACGCCATTCAACACCCATTACGAGCCTCAATTGTTTTCTCAGTGTGTGTGTGTGTGTGTGTGTGTGTATAAAAAGAAGAAAAATATGTGTGTGTGCACTTAGAAAAAAACAAAGAATTTATTTGCTTAACTATTAATTTTGTTGAAATTCGGCCAAGGCCACAAAAATGTATATTTCAAGATCGTTTTATTGCTGTCTTCAAACATCTGAGAGTAAGATGGCTTTGTTTATGGCAATTCAGGTTGTTCTTATTTATGATTTACACTTCTTAAATTAAACAGTTTATCACTTGGAATAAGATATTAAGTTATCAAATTAACCTTATTGCAAATCAGCTTGAGGTTAGTTTGAAGTTAAGAAGTGATTTAGATTGCATAGATAATTATTTAAAAATGATGTTTACTATAATAATTATATCCGATTCATACATCAATTTAGATCAGCATTTTTCGCTGAGTGTGTTTGTGTGTGTGTGTTTGTTGTTTGCTCCTCTGATGGCCCGATGCGTGGGCTTAAATTATGTTGGAAATGTCATCGTAAGATTCAACACGACAACAAGGGATGACATAAATTTCCACCAACATCATGTGTTGCCACATGAGCGACGTGGCAAGCAGCTCCAACTTCAGCTACAACTCTAGACTCGGCTCCATCCTCAGCGCCACACTAGCATCCAAGCATCCAAAAATGGCAACACTTATTCTTGTTGTTTTTGTTGCCGTTGCTGTTGCTGTTGCTGTTGGTGTTACTGTTACTGTTGCCTGCTATTGCAAACTAGAGTATGTTGGCCAAGCTAAGGTTGCGCCTGCGTCTGCGCCTTGTCGGTCGGTGCAACTTCAGCTCCAGCTCCAGCTTGAGCTCCAGCTACACACAACACACATATCATTGCTCTATCAGTTGAGATCTCAGGCGATTGCGCGCCAAAGCCAAAACTCGAACTCGCTGGCAAAGGAGGAGGCGGTCGCCAAGACGACAATAACAACCACAACAACAACGACGATGATGACGGACAAAAGCCAGCGCATATCTAGCACTACAAAATTCATAGCGAGGGTCGTTTGAAATGTATCACTTGTCTTCAATTGAATCTAGATCAGTTTGAAAACTATATTAAATAACTCATGTTCATAACTGATTTTCTATCTTTAGGCCATTTAGGACATTTTTTCTCATCCAAATTTACTCTGCAAGTCATTATTAATGCCCTTTCTATATGTCAAAGTTCTAAAGCATCATTAAAACTACACCGACTTTAATAGAGTCTATATCTAAAATGATGCACTTTTGTTTATTTAGAAACTAGAACGAGTTCTTAAAGTTCGAAAATATTTTTCTGTATTTTCTATTTTCTATCTCTCGCTCTCTCACTTCCCATTTCTTGCTCTCTCTCTCGCTCGGTCTCTAATTTTCTCTGACTCTCCCTCTCTCTGTTCCTCAGTCTCTCTTCGCTTTCTGTCTGCCTTTCTGTCGAACTCTCTCTCTCTCTCTCTCGCTCCATCATTCTCTCTCACTGTTTCTCTAACTTCTGTCTCTATCCCTCTCTCACCATTTCTGTCTCTTTCTTTCTCTCTCTCTCTCTCTCTCTCTCTCTCTGTTTCTCCCTCTCTCTCTCTCTATCTCTGTATGTCCCTCTCTCCCTTGCTCTAACCAACTCCTTCCTTCTATGTTTCCTATCGAGAACATTTCAAACGCCTAGCGACAAACTCTTCAAGCTCCCCATTCGTCAGCATCATCATCAATGTGGCCTTATGTAGTGCAAGATCTGGCCAACAACAAACTAAAAACGGATCAAAAACCATACACAAACACATGCGAATCGATGTAGAGCCAAAGCCGAAGAGCTGAGCTGGAGAGAGACTTGGGACGACTCCTCCTCGTCCTCACATCTGCGCCATTGCCACAACTTGGTGGCTCTTGGTTGTTGCTTTGGCCGTTTGCTGTTTGGTGGCTGTGGCTGCCTGCCTCATCTGCGACTCCATCAGCATCTCCTATGCTATCCAATCCAGTGCTATCCGCCTGGCTGTTTCTTGGGTCTTTTGCCTGTTTGGCTGTCGCTGCAAAGGTGTTTTGCAATTTAACTGGCAACGCCGCAGCACCCAGCACCAAAAACTATCAGCGGGTTGGTACACTGCACAAAAATTCGTATATATATATTATCTAAGTTGAGAGAGGAAAAAAAGGAGGGGAGATTGCTTCAATTACTTTCAAAACTCAAAAATAATAATTGTAGGAGAATGTCAAAAATGTGATAAGATCAATTTTTAACAAAGTTAATTCTTTACTGATATATTTAAAAATATTTTTAGTTACCACAACATTTTGTACAGTGCACATGTGGCTTGGGATGTGGATGTAGATCTATCTAAGGCACACTAGCTCCACTACGGCTGGGCCTCTGACTCTGACTCTGGCTCCAGCTCTGGCTCTGGCTCTGGCTCGTTTATTTCTGTGTGGTTTATTCCAAGACGGTGTGCAGGGTGGAAGAGGGTGTGGGGAGAGGTATCGTATCTTGGCTCCACTTCACATGCCACATGGCAACATAAGTAGGCGCGTGGCATTCGTGTGTTGTTGTTACTATTATTGTTGTCGATTATTGTTGTCGTTGCCGTTGTTGTTGTTGCCAGACATATAACAACAACGTAAAATGACAATAAAATGCAAGCAACATACAACAACAAAAAAAAAAAGAGTTGAAAGCAGAAGAGGAAGGAAAAAAAATAGGCGAATGCCAAATCCAAATTGAATGCAAATGAAAGCCACAAACTATGCTAAATTCCTGAAATCGCATCGGATTGGCAATTTGTGCTTTCCTTTCTTAATATCGCTATGTGTGTGTGTGTGTGTGTGTGTGTGTGCTTATGTAGTTCCAGCTGCTCTCGAATGCCTCTTTCTTTATTTAGTTAGTTAGAGCTGCAGTTGGAGTCTGAGTATGAGATACTTAGGCATCCGCTCTGTGAAATGATTGCCCTGTGGAGGCTTCTTCTTCGATTGCAAAATGGGGCTTGCACTTATGATCAGTGTTCTGTCCATCTGTCTGTCTGCCTGTCTGTGTTATTATACGAACAGATTGAACTAACTAACTTAATGAACATAGCTGTAAAGCGATACTTGAAATTGCATTTTTCAGCTCAAGCATTTTGCAATTGAGAATTATTGCATATCATGAGCAAACAACTGAAATTAACTTGCCAAATGACAGTCGTGCAGATTGCCATTAAATCAAATCTGTTCAGTTTTTAAATATTGATAGTGATTGCCAATCTATCAAATGATAAAAAGTACAACGAGGCTTTGCCCGCTAAAATGTTTCCAGATAATTAAATAACAGTTTCAGTTTTCAATGCGGAAATCTTTCACGAATCTGCGAAAAGAAGAACATTTTAAACAACAGATTTTTCTCTTAACCTTTCTTTAACTTTTGGAAATAACGATTATAGAGTATGTAGAAGTAAGTTTCAATAATCGATCGAAACTGAGTCAATCAATCACTTATACAATGAATAAGCTTAAGTTAAGACAAATCTTGAATATTTTAGCTTTTATTTCAAGTCCGTTTAAATTTCCAGGAATATTCAAACGGACTTCGAATGATGTCTAAGATATTCTAGATTATAAATAACTATTATAAATTTGTACTTTCTACCCATAACAATCTCAGAATAATGCCCATGAGCATTCAGAATTTGTTAATAAATCATCGTCATAGGGCCTAAATACATTCATATATGCAAATACCCGGAGCAGTTAGATAGTTCAAGTTCCTGCATCCGTTTACTGAGCTCGGGGGTCGCCCACACAAAACTTGGGTTAATTGCAAAGCTCCACTCAATTCAACTGAACTCAACTGTCCGGCACTTTCCGGCTTTGTCAACCGGGCCGCGGACTCCTCCGTCCAATCAATTTCTGACCGTGTGTGTGTGTAACTATTACCTACTTGAAAAACTCTGACACATTTCGCTCTGTACGCAAAATGAAATAAATCATTTGTCGACTGTCGGATTTCATGTCGAAATGACCATTAAATAACATTTCTACAACTATTGAGGGGATCATAAATAAATTGCAAAAATAAATAAATAAATAGAAAATACAAACCAAAAACAATAACAACAACCAAAATAGCCAAAAGCCGGAAAAAAGTATAACGCATAAAAACATTTTTTTCTATTTATATTACAATAAAAACAACAACTCATCATTGAAGCGGTCAGTCAGCAAAAACAACGCCTAGTTATGGACGTTTCTTTAAATGTGTGTATATACACTTGGAGAAAAATGTAGAATTTCGTACAGCGTTGTCCAAAGATAGCAATGTTCAAGTATTCCTAGTATATTTCAAATAATTAGTAATTATTTTAAAGGTAAATCACTTAGAATCACAATTTGAGTTCATAACTTAAGTGCCAGAAGGTTAAACAAGAAAAATACTTGTCTTGAGTACATTTTTGTACTTAAATTTGTTTACCTTAACCCATTTATAGCTGTCAGAATTCATGAACAACTTTCGCTTGAAATATTATAGCAACTAAACTTAGAATTCAGGATTAACTTTTTACTCGGAGTGTATGCATATAACATGTTGATACACAATATATATAAATATGTATATATATCGGACAACATATTGCGGCGGCACCTAATATAGCAAAACAAATTTAATTTAAATTACAGGCGTGGTCGCAGCACTCAAAGCTCTCATTGTGCACTACTTGTTGCTGTTGTTGTTGTTGTTGTTGTTGCTGTTCTTATTGTTTTTGTTGTTGTTCATAAAATATGCAATAATCTACCACAGAGGCGCGCAAGCAATATACTTAGATAAAGTTTAGAGGTCGACTTTGACTTTCTAATTTATTTATGCGTCGTCGTCGTCGTCGTCGTCGTGTTTCCATTTTATTTTTCTTTATTCCTAGGCCAGAACTCGAGTCGAGCTTTGATGCGTCAAATCTGAACAGATAGATAACAGATTCTAAACAGCTTCCAGCTTGAACTGATGAAGTAACTAACTAGCTGGCATTGATATATTGTAGTAGAACCCCAGTTCGAGTCGAGTCAGAGTCAGAGTCAGAGACAAAGGCTGTCTGTCCGTCCACAGGCTACACCCAATTTCCAGATGGAAGTTGTTGTGCCAGCTGAAGTTGCTGCTGCTTTTGCTGCTGCTGCTGGTAACGTTAAAGTTAAAAGTCGAGACCACCAAGGAACACGCCCAAACAAGTCGCACAGCTGCACACAGTAGACAAAGTCTGCACTGCATTGGTTTTAGTATGGATTACAATACTTATATACAATACTTATGCATTTGCACTATCCAAAGAGACGCCTAGCAAAATTTAATTCAATTTGCCTGCTTACCTGAATACAAAAACATAAAACAAAAAATTAAGGAAATCTTATGGCAAACAAAACGGTAGAACATTTGACAAAAGGTGGGCTTGAGCACCGTAAATAAAGTTGTACTTACATTTAAAAAAAAGAAAAGGAAAAATAAATAAAATAAACGAAACGAAACGAAACAAAGAAACACAAAATGAGTCACATCGCACATCAATCAGAAAAGCAATTATTTTGTTTCAATAGTCAGGAGGAATATTTCAATTTAAATGTTAATAAATAGTTTTCATATGCTACACAGTCTAACAAAGACAAATGGCTTTACAAGTAAAGAATATAAATTCTCTTCTGTCATATTTATTATCACATATAAAAATATCCAAAGTTATATAAAAATATTAAATCGCTTTCAATATACAAAAGTGACCTGCTGTGACACATTTTGTCAGAAAGTAATAACAATTAGTAAATAATTATCTTTCACTTTTATTTTTGATTCGCTGTCAATCTTTAAGTTTGCATAATGGAAAGTAGATAATGCTACACATACATTTATAGTTCTCTGTGTCCATTTACATGCATACATATTTATTTATTTATTCGCCTAATCGCAAAACGCAATCTCAACAAATCGTAATCGGTCTCTGCAAAAGTTGCAACCATTTTTTTTCTTCTTAAATTGTTTTTGTTGTACATTTTCCATTTTGATTAAATTGTAACAAGTGCCAGCCCACATATCGTTTTTCTTTTCCGCTCGCCACCAAAAAAATAAAGAGAAAAAAATCATTTACAAATTTATTGCTAATATTTCATGTTATGTGTCGTGTTGCATAAATACAAAAAGGCCAGCCCCAAAGACCCAGTGCAACATGTGATATATCCAACAAAAGCAACGAACACAATTTTCGCTCGCTGTTAATTGCAAACTTTTGCTTTTAATAGCAACAACAACAACAACAACCAATACCAAAGAGCAGAACACAAGACGGAGAATGAACGCGTCGAGAGAATCGAGGCCTCGACAAATGGAGTCCACACACCAATATGCGCAAAGAGAGCACAAAATGCTGGACTGAGCTGAGCGTTGAGCTGGCGCTAACGGTAATAGGCAGCGCAGTTGACGTCAACGTTGCTGCTTTACTAACAACGCCGTTATGGGCAGTAGCCAATGCAGCCACAGCCAGCTGCCTGGGCGGGTGCCCACACCAGCAGAGAGGAACACACACACACACACACACATGCACAGCTGTCAGACAGTCGCTTAGTCAGTAAAATTGTATCAAAGGCCGCTGCCGAGAGACTCGAGCAGCAAGCATCGAGCATCGAGTGAGTTTGTTGCCTAAGTCTTTTGTTTTTAGCATTGAGCGTGACTCGTGGTTTTTGTTTTCTTCTTTTTTTGTCTCTCTTTTTTGGTGTGCACGAGACCAGCCGACCACTGGCGACTGCAGGCAGCGACGGCGGCAGCGACGCCACCACACCCTTGACTGGATTGCAAAAAAAAAAAGAAGAAAAAAATAAGTTGACTGCGGTCCACTCGCAGTTGGTTTTTGTTGTTGTTGTTGTATTTTCCTCAGCTGCTGCTGTTGCTTGGCATTTTGTTGCTGGCTGTGCTTGCTTTGGCTGTGGCGTCAATTTGCTTTAAGCCATTTCGCGCCCGCTGCTCGGACCGCCAAACTTTTGCTCCTTTTGTAATTGTGCGCAAGAGGTGATGTCGCCGTTGCCGTTGCCGTCGCCGTTGCCGACACAGTTGACGTCGCTGCTGCAGTCGGCGCAAAGTTTGCTATTTTGATCGGCTGCGGTGCTATCTATCGGTCCGGTTTGTTTTTGGTATTTCTTTTTTCTTCTTTTTTTTTACTCTTTTGGGGTGATTCAAGTTTCGCCTGCCTGCCTTTAGTTTTTGCTGTTGTTGTTGTTGTCGTTTTTTTGATGGTCTTTTGGACTTGGTCTGCATCTGCAGCGGCTGCAGCCGAAGCAGCAGCAGCAGCAGCTGCAGTTGGGGCGTTAATGTGCTTTGCTATTTTATTTATTCATGCCAAACATCTAAGCTAGTAAATTGTATTGCTCGGACCTCAAACTCGGACTCCGACTCCGTCTCCGACTACAACTCCAATATCGACTTGGACTTGGTTTCGGGCTTGGCCTGGCTTGGCTTTAACTTAGCGACAACAGCAAAACTGCGACAGCGACAGCAACTGCATTGCAGGCCAGCAGCTTTTGCTTTTCTTTGGACCACGACAAACAGTAAGACGACAACAACAACCAACAACCAACAACAGGCAACAACAGCAACGACGACGACATCAGATTGTCATTCTTGTTTTTTTGCTTCTTTTTTAATTGAAAGTCGCCAGGCGTAGCTGTCTATACTCTAACCCCATTTTGGTTGCTACAACTTTGTCAAAATGCTTGCCAATTGCAGCGAAATTTATTTAATAGCTGATGAATCACATATTCTGTATATGAAAAACATTATTATACATTTTACATAAAACATTTTGTGAAAAAGGTACTAGTTAAAGTGTGTTCTGAAAATTCTAAGATAACCCAGCGAAAGATATTACTTGGTTCAATTCTAATTATCTTTTAAGGAACACATTATTACTTAAGAAAATAATAAGTCAGAGTAATCTTTTAACTAGACAGTAGTTTTTATAAACTGAGAATCTTCTGCCTAACAATAATATTTATTTAACATAGCTACTCTAAGAGTATATCCACTGCGTCTTTATTGGATTTGGTTGAGTGCAGCTTGTGTATTTATTTTGCTCTGTTTGCACTGTCATTAATTTGTTGCTCTAATATTTTGTAAAAATTGGTTTACTTTGAAGCCGCTTTGGCTGCTTCGGCTGGACAGCTGGGTACTGGATTCACTTTTTAATGGCTGCGTGGAGCATGCAGTGTGGAGTATGGAGCATATAGCGCTGTCCACAGCCACATCCACATCCACATCCCAGACATCTCTCGGACACCGGGCTGAAGTTGAAACTTTGTCTCTGGTCTCTGGCTGTTACACAATTGCGGATATGAATGAGTAATCCGTGGGCTTTGGCTTGATATATGTCCGTTACACATACACACACACACACACACACTCGCACTCGCACACACATGCATAGCGCTCTCGATTTGCCAACAATGGGCGCACACGTGTCGTATACGTAACGCAAAATTCACTTTGACGATTCTTATCGAGCTGCTGCTGCTGCTGAGGCTGCTGCATTTGTTGCAGTCGCACGTGTTGGCCAATTGTCACTATTTTTTTTTTTTTGGCTTTGGCCATGGTTATGTAATTGCCAAGGTGCGAGGCGTCATTAGGCCAACTTAATTTTCGCACAAATTTTTAACAGCTTCATGCTGAGAGCCACAGCCAAAGTTCACACAAAGCCAACGGATTCACCCACGCTTATGGCCAGCTGATGCTGCACCGCGACTACACTGAGAGAAAAAACGCTATCCACTAGAATTTTGCGAAACGACGCAAGGCAAATTCCATTGATTTTCACAAGTCTTTAATAATAAAAAACAAAATGACTTGAGTTTGAATTTTCGAATAGTACAAAAGGTGAATCTGGAAAAATATTTCAGCTTTTCAGGATGAACTGTGTGCAGAGTGTAAAACTGTTGGATGATTCATGGTGAGCCAAAACAACTTTAACTACTTCTCCTCCTCCTTAACATAATGCTGCCACCTCCCTACACCCCGTCCTCGACTCGTTTGCTGTCTCGCACAGAATTCGGTAGTCGTTAAAATCGCGTCTAGAGCCACCGTCGGCGATCGTCGACGATCTTCGCCAGAGCCTACCAACATCATAAAAGAGACTGCAAAATTTTGCACGCCCATAAAAAGCGCCCACTAAACATTTCTAACTGCGTTTCAAATGGCCGGCGGTATTTTAAAATTCTGCTTTTGTTGTTTGCTCAGCCATTGTTGTCTTATTGCCTTTTTATTGTGTGGTAACAAGTGTGCACAATCGCCTATGTGTGTGTGTGTGTGTGTGTGTGTTTGTCTTTTAAGTAGCCTAAGGGTAACACCAGATATGGATAAGTTGTCTGCCTAGCTTGTTAAGTTAATCAACTCGAACTGACCTGAAACCATTAATGTTAATGCTACTTTTAAGTGCGATACTGAATATTTTTAAGTGTCCCATAACTGGCTAATTTTGATCATAGCTTTTCCTCAAAGTCAACTGTGCATTATAATCAGAAGGTTAATCCTTGCAAACTTAATGCTGACGCTGCGGAACATCTATTTTGGCTAAGACCTACAATTAACATCATAACAATATAAAATCTTTAAATGCCCAATTCCTCAAATACCTTCATACATTTTACCTTGAATACGATTTAGCGTTAATTAAGTTTAAAAGAAAAAGTTGTTTATTTTTCAGAATATATTATAAAATAATTGAGACTGCAACTTAATTAAAGAAAAGCATCAAACTGATGCTAAATAAATGTAACTAGTTCGACGGAGAGTTCCCAACTTGAAATGAATATCAAATAGATTTGCGATATCGCCAATAAGAATGCACATAAAAATAAAATACTCAACTCGGAATTGCTTATAGGTGTGTATCTATATTGAAATTTGTATGTGTAGAGCAATTAACTAATTAGTAAGAATTTAGCAATGTGAAATTATTATGTGACGATAAGAATTAAGGAAGGCGGCAAATTGTAGATACCAGTATAGACAAGATCATATGCTCGATTGTCTATAGTACAACTATATAGACAATGTCTCGTAGCTGCAACAACAACAACAACAACAACAACAGCAACAAGGTGGTTCAAGTAAAACCAGTGCACTTAAATATCGCCTCAACAAAACGAAAAGTGGCAATTTAATTGCGTCAAACGCAGCATTCGATTGACAGCGATAACTAGACAGAGACAGAAGCAGAGAGAGAGAGAGAGAGAGAGAGAGACAGAGAGCGAGAGAGAGAGAGAGAAGGAGACAGAGAGATAGACAGAGCAGACAGATCTGGATGCTGTCTGCGACAGTCTGCCCAGCCATCAACAACAACAGCAACAACAACAGCAACAACATCAGCAACAACAACAACAACAGCAACAAAAACAACACCAACGATGACAAGTGCAATGCTTGTTTAATTGAGAAGCGATCATAAAAAACGAAAAATGCTTATGGCTTGCTTATACGCCTCAGTTAGCAGCAGAGTTGGGTCTTGGTTGTAGTTCTTGTTATTGTTGTTGTTGCTTTGGGTTAACAACATCATTGCTGATTCGCGATTTATGCATTGCGTGTAAATTATAGCTGAGCAACATTTATTTATTATATAAATAATAACCAATAATTTGGATGCTTGGCTCCATGAAGATATAAATATATATAAATAGAATTATGTAATGGCTGCTGATCTTAACTGACCTGTGCATGTTTTTGGGTGTATTTGCTTAATTAAGTAAGAGTATGACTCGTGATATATTGATTTGCTATTTGGCAATCATAATTAAAAGTTGTTTGCCAACGAGACTTGTGTGAGACATGAGACATGAGCTCAGAAAACTATTAGCTCACTCGGCATATTTTAAGCACATTAAAAATATCTAAAAAGAAGAGCTCATCTCTCTACCAATATAGCAACAGTGCTTAATAAAATTGTTTGCAAACTTTCTGATGTGTGTTTATTTGAAGAACACATACTGGTTTATTTAAAGAACATAATTAAATTGAAAGGAGAATTACTTTCTGCCATCTTATAATTTGAAGAATTTCTTAACAACATAAAAATTAAGTAATTAACATTTCAGGTTACTTAAATTCTATCTTACAAGATGAAGAATCTTGCATCAGTATAAATGAAATATTTATAAAAGATCTTCAAATAGTAAATATAATTTATTATAATTGTGATTGTTATCTAAGTGGTTATATTCATAGAGTAAATTTGGTTTTGTCAAAAAACAGCTCGTAATTTAATATAATATATTATATATTTCCATCAAGTTTGACGAGAATTAATTTCTGGTACGTTTTCGTTAAATTGCAATTAATTTTGGGTCCGATAGCGTCGACAATTTATTAAACTTCGCTTCAACTTGATTAAAGCAGTTGTTGTTGTTGTTGCTTGTGTGCTTTTTACTTAACATATTCCTCTATTTTTATTTTATTTATACATACATATATACATATAAATATATAAATATATATATGTATTTATTTATTTATATATATATATTGGGGCTGTATAAAGTTGGCATCATTAAATGCGCTCGCCATTCTCTATTAGCCGACAAATTCTTGGCCTTCCCTGTCGGCGGCAGCAACACACGCGGACACCTCAAGTTGGACTTGAGAGGTGGCAGGGGGGCACAGAGGGTTGGGTGGAAGTGGCAGTGGGGTTTTGCTGCAGATAATGCTTGTGTTCCACACAATCTAAATGGCCGTCTCGGGCACACCTTAGAATTTGAGTGTGTTACAATTTGAAGTAGTCGACAATGGCAAACGACGAGTGTTGTTCTTTGTTGTTGTTATTGCTGCTGCTGCTGCTGCTGTTGTTGTTGTTGTTGTTGCTGTTCTTGTTGCTGCTGCTGCTGCTGCTGCTGACCAACTGCAAATTGTGAAAGTATCTGTTGGATACGAGACTCTCGGGCTGGCATCCCATGTGCCACACGACGTATGCTTAATTACAAACAAGCAAGGAAACAATGCCAGCAACAACAACTGTTTTTTTTTAAGGCTGTGGCTATGTTTTTTTCTTTCTGTATTTTGATGGTGCCTGCCCAGCGCGCTGCTGCCAGTGAAGATTAGTCGCAGTGGGTCGCACATTTCGTTTCGCAATCGATTGCAACATGCAACAACAGCAACAGCAACAGCAACAAATGCAGCAGCAGCAGCCGCAGCAACACACGAAACGAATGTGGCAAGCTGGCAAGTCTGCTGCTCTAAAAAACACAGGAAAACTAGTTTAGGTGGGGACCAAATGGATATTCTTTTACTGCTATTTATACGCTGATCCCCCAATGCCTGAAAACAGTGTATATAAAGCTTTTGGTGGCATATCTACTGACTTGATGTGGTACTTGGTATATGCATATATGCTCGCATTTGGCCACGTCCACCGAACTGTTGTTGAGTTTTTTTCTTCTGACACGCCCACTAGGGGTGCTGAAGAAAAAAAAAACAACTGTAAACGCCTCCGTGCTAACTTAATACTGTAAAGTTTTTATTTTATGGTGCACCAATAAAAGTGCAGTTGCCATAAATGTCCATGTTAATACTTTTATTGCCAAGTTTAAACTTCTATTCAAAACAGACATGCACACTCAGAAAAAAACATGCTCTTGAATTGAGGGCCCACAAAAGTTTGCAACGTTTCCCAAAAATTTGTAATAATTTGAAAAACTTATATTTCTGAAAAATGTCAGGAAAATGTTGGTAAAGAATTTAGCACCCAAAAATGCAAAATACTTTAATAAATCTAGGAAAAAAGTGTCAGATATATTAAAATTCCTATAGCAGTTTGTAAAATTTTCACAACTTTATTAACTAACGATATATCTTAGAGAATAACAACAACAATTTCGATTGCTGATTGGAAGTAGTTAAAACTCAGATTAGATCACTGATCACAATATTTTCAAGATATCTGCCAAAATTGTAGTTTAACTGACATTTCATAATCTGCCTGCTTACGGCTCTAATTGAATAATTATTGAGTGACTTCAGGCACCCATTAATATGATTCAGTGTATTGTGCAGTCGGTTGCATTTGATTGCCATGTTCTTGCTAGTTTGTTGCAACTGCAACTGAGGCAGCCGCAGCAGAAAACTGTGGCGGCATTCTAATGGCCGCCCAATATGACTAAGCACACTCATCGCACTCCTGCGTCCAACGTGTATGCAAATCGAAACCAGTTTAAGCAGCGAAGCAAACATCCACATATAACTACATATATATAAATATATATATGTGTATATATATATCTGTATGTGTATAGCAAAATATGGGTCGAGATCTCAAAATGCAGCTGATCGAATTTTTGCATTAGGCGCAGCAGCAGCAGCAGCCAAACTGCCATCCGGCCATGCAGCAAACTGTGCCCAAGCTGCCTGCTGTTTGCCTGTTGCCTGATTATCTGCCAAGGAAGGCATGCCAACAACAACAACAACAACAACAGCAGCAACAATAATAACAACAACCACCACAACAAGAGTAACAACAACTGCAGCCGGCTGAGCAAAAATCGAATGCTATCTATATCTAACGAAGCAGGGCCATATAGCCAACATTTTGCTATTAGCCAAAGAAATATACAACTCACACACACATTGCACAAAGTATCTGTATCTATGTATCTTTTCGCTTGGTCCAAGCGAACGCAGAAAACGTAACGTATAATCTAAGAGGCCACAAAATCAAGAGTGTGTCTAAGCCAGCTGCTGGCCTGATGAAATGCATTGTAAGACCACCACCACCACCACCACCAGCACCACCAATAACAACAATAACAAACCACATTAAAGAGCACACAGCAAGGAGATACCCTTTATACGAAACAAACATAACTCACATTCTTTATTTGTATGTTGAAATATGATTTTTAAATGATGTCTGCGCTTATTGTTCGACCTTCCTTCACACATTCTATAACATTCTAATCTGTGAATTGGTCAAATTGCAAGGTCATTGCTCAAATGAAATAAAATTAATTAGGCTGTTTTCTAATGTCGAGGAATAGTTGTGCCAAAACTGGAATATTCTTGATCTGAGTATGCAAAACTGCAAAATGCTCAACAAATTAATTATCTCTCATGTGGGCCACCATTTATCGATATTTATGGATCTGGCTTAGAGTAACGAAAACATAAGCTGATGTTAAACTCAAATCTGCATTTGACGCATCTCTCTAAATACATCTTTGGCTGGCGCCTGTTGTATATGTTTTTATGTCGAGTTCCGGAGGGATTTGTCTGTCCGGCGAGATTGAGCAGAGAGCCGTATGTGTATATCTGCTGCTGAAATCATTTCAGAGATGCTTCCCATTGCCTGTTACATAAATTTCGATGTGGCGATACCCTTCGTAAGCAACTGTAACAATTACAGGGTATAGCAACCGCTAGCAACAATCTATGCACGCCTTGGCGCGTACGTGTGGCGTTGTCGGGGCGGACGTTGCTGCTGAGGCCGTCCCCATCGAATCTGCTCGGTGGCCCACAGGCCACTCAACTCAGCTCAGCTCAGCTCAGCACAACTCAAGTCAAGTCGCCATCGCCATCGCCATCGCCATCGTTCGACAAAAACAACAACAGCAGCAACAAAAATCTACATTTGTCCAAAATACCACAAACTGCGACTGCAACTGCAACTGCAACAGCGACGACGACAGCGACGGCAACAGCGCTGTTGCATAAAAGCAACGCTCCAAATTGCTAACTGAGCGATCCAGTTTAAATTGCAATTGCTCGTTAATGGGCACTAAAACGTGCCGGTGTCGTTGCGAATGTGTTGGTTGCCCATTCGGCTATGTTTTTTTATTTTGTTTTTTTGTTTCTTGTGTTTTTTGTATTTTTCGATTTTTGTTTTTTATAGCCAGAAATACGAGCGATGTTGGCCGGCGTGTGGCGTGCGCGGCGTATGCGCAACGAGCCAGTCGCCGATACGAATATAACAAGCCAGCAAGCAAAACAGCACTCATACGCACAGTGGTGCGCCAGCGGCGATGGCTGCGGTGGTGGTGGTGGTGGTGGTGGTGGTGGTGGTGGTGGCTCAACAGCTCTGGCCGCGCTAATGATGGCAAGACAGTCGTGGCACTATTAGTGTTAGTCACGCAAATATGGGCACTGTTTATGAACTCTACAAAACTGGAGACTTTTACAATAACCACAAGCTACTTAAAAAGAATGCTCATAGCTGCATTACCGATCAATTAACATAATAATAATGTAATCGAGCAACTTTCCTAAACTGGAGACTCTTAAACAGTGTCGGAAATCACTTTGCAGATCCATAACAGCATCGCGTGGCATCGCTAATGATGGCTAAACAGTAGCACTATTAACGATAGTCGCACATTTATGGCGCTTTTTATGAAATCTACTAAATTGGAGACTTTAACAATAACTGCAAAGTGATAGAAAGTTTGTTCAGAGCTTCTTAAGCATGCAAAACTCATTCTCCAATTTTGTATACTTTATATAAAATCAAAAATTGCATATTTTCTTTGTGGAGTAAAAAGTACACTCGCTTCAGGGCATCAAGCATGTTGTTGAGTTCTGTAAGTTGCGATTTGCATATTTCCTGCACTGTTCTACATCAGCGATTTTCAATTAACAATGCAACTCTTTAAGTATCACGAGCCCAAAGCAAACTGTGCCACAGTTTGTCGCATCTAAACGAGCGACGACAATAACTTTGGCGCATGACAACATATTTCACAATTACGAAACAATTTCGCCCACTACTAAATACAGAAACCCCGGCAGCTCTTCGAACAATAGAACCGTATCTAAGGCACAACGCCCACCCCCCCGCCAAACCCCCCTTGTAATAAAAAACTATCGTAATGGCAGACGAATAGGCGTAGACGCCAGAGCCCAGAATCGCGACGTCGACGACGTCGACATGCCACAGATATATGTAGATACTCAAATGCAGACACAGATACAGCTAACAGCTAACAGCTAACAGAACGAAACCAGATCACAAGCCTATAGCAATAATTATGAAAGCATACTCGTCGTCAAAATGCTGTTCGTGCCTTAATAAACTCCGCAAGCAGGCAGCATATTGAAATTTTCAATAATAGTTAACAACAACAACAACAGCAACAGCAACAACACTGACAACAGCTATTAAATTATATAAATATCAATGTGTCTTTGTATGTGTGTTGCAAAAAAAAAAGCAGCTTTGGATGGATGGCGTTATACGTATTATTGATTTAAACATCAAGATAAATTACATTGAAGTCTGCCGGAGAGCAGCGAGCGCATTAGAAGGCGTACTATAATATATATACATACATATATATATATATATATTTATATATATATATATAGTCTAACAACAACAGCTCTTTGGACAGCCGCAGTAACGACTTTTTGGCTGACTGCCGTTGTTGTAATTGTAGATAATTGTTGTTTTTGTTGCAGTTGCAGTTGCAGCTGCCTTCTTTTTTTCTACTTTTTTTCCTGTCGGGCGCTACAAATTTTCAAACCCCACTAGGCACATTTGCGCTCGCGCACGATCCCCAAAAACCCAAAGCCAAAACCAAAACCCAAATGAAACCAAACGTACAACCGGCAATTGTAGCATCAACATGAGATGTGCAAGGCGGCCCAAACCCGTGCCCCAATACCCAATTTGCAAAGCCAAAGCTGGAGCTGCACTTAAACAACTGAAAATTAATTGAAATTGCATTAAGATCTTTGTGTTTTTTTTTTTTGCAAAATAATATCAAATGTTTTTCTTGATTGATATTAAAAAAAAAAAAACGGATTTTAACTCATCAAAATTATTGTATATTTTTATGAAATACTTTTAAGAAAAATAAATGCTTTTAAAATGCAGCTACAAATATTTCTAAGCTCTTTTCTTAAATAAATATTCAATAATAATTCATAATAATTATGAAAAAATATATAAAGCAAAATTTCTAATTACTTTTCATTAAGAATTTTCTAGAAAATTACAAAATAAATAAATTTTTATATTACTTACCAATTTTGTGGACTTTCGAAATATTAAAATTTAAATTTGATTTGGAAATTGTATACACAAATCTATAAAACAAATTATACTTAAAATGAAAACATAGCTGATTTACTCATAAACATTTTACATTATATTTTGTTCAGTGTAGAGCTAGAGCCCGTGCCAGACACAGAGTCAGAGTCAGAGTCAGAGGCAGAGTCATAGTCTAAATCTGAGTCTAAGTCTGGATCTGTGGCTACTCTTTGACTTGTCGCTCGCTCCAAAACGTCGAATGCGTCTAATTTCTTCAGTTTGCTTTTGGGCTTCTCTGTAACGGCTCAGACGCCGCCGCCACCAGTGAATGTCGTGCCACGGTCTTCGGTCTCGAACCCATTCCCCAATGCCTGCTGCCTTCTGATTGTTGCCCAGCCATCGTCGTCGTCGTCGTCGTCGTCGTTGTCGTTTAAATCGTACCACCACAGGCGACATAAAAATAATGAAGTGTGCGGGTGTGGTCGACTCGCTTTTAACTCGGCCCCGTCTGACTCTTTGACTATTCGACTATGCGACTAGCCGACTGTCTGAATGTCTATCGACTGTCTGTCTGCCTGCCTGCCTGCCTGCCTGCCTGCCTGGCTTGACTGTTGCTTTAGTGGCTGGGTCTGCCTGGCCGATCTGTTTCGACGGTTGCCAAAGACGTCGAAGGCAACGAGACGTTTCGCAGATTGCTGAATCGTGTTTAGCCCAGCGGTGTGCTTTGCCATCAAACCCAATGAACATTTTCCACACCACTTAGAACTGATCGACTTCCGTACAGAACAAATGCAGCTAACCCTTTAAATATCAAATATTACTGACGAAATCTTTGGCAACATTTAAGTAATAAAATAAATGTTAACACTTCAGTTTTTTCCATCTGAAATCATTCAAGCCAATCTTAACCAAAAGCTTTTGTAATATTGAAATTTAGCTAGAAAACTGCAGATTCCAATTTACGTTTTTTAAAGTAATTAAAATTATATTATTTATTATATTGTACTAAAGAAATAAAAATCAATATCAAGTTTTAAGTGAAATACTTTTATTTTTATGAGTCACATGAAATATTGCCTCTACAATTTGATAGGCGTTTGTTGTTCTTGAGGCACTTGAAGTGAAATATGTTTGCTGTGTTGTTTTGTTGCCCACTAGACAACAACGTGCACACACGCCCAACGACTGCAAGAAATATAACGGTATCCAAGGTTGTGCTACGCTTAAAATGTAATTGTTCGACTTAAAGAGCCACAACAACAACAGCAACAGCAACAGCAACAACAACAGCAATGAGAACAACTGTAACGACAAGTTTTTGGCTCAGCAGCAGCCAAGTCTCTAATCAAATACGAGTGGAATACCAGTCGAAAGGCAGCACAAGCAGCGAGCAACCCACCTAGAAAAACAGAAGAAGAAAAAATACAAATAAAAATCACCACATGCAAAATCACACAATTTACATTTGGCAGCGTGAGTTGTGAGTCGGTATGAGTTCGAGTGCACAACACACACACACACACACACATACAGCAGCAGCCTCATATACATGTGACATGACACCAACACAATGTCAATAGTGGAGACAAGCGCCGCACTCGCGCACTCTGCGCGCTTGCTGAGTGACTGCGATAAATTTTCACTTGAATATTCGACACACTTAGCGAGAGCCGAGCCGAGCCGAGCCGACAGTCGACGAAGAGACGCGATGCGACGCGAGACGAGAGACGAGACGAGACGATGCGATACGAGTGCGCTCACAGCTGGACGCCTTGTGGCGTCGTCGTCGTCGTCGTCGTCGTTGCCAGGACTGTCTGTCTGTCTGATTTTTTTGTTGTATTTTCAGGGAGGGGCTGGCAATTCTGGAGGCTATGCATCATCATCAGCATCAGCAGCAGCAGCAGCAGCAGCAGTGGCGGCAGCAAGCATGTTGCAACCAATATAGTATGCAAGCGGCGCTCTGCATGCATAAAATATTATGCAACACGCGAGACAGCAACAACAACAACAACAAACAACAAACAACAACAACAAGAGACGAAGCGATACGTTGGCTCTTGTTGGCTGTCTATTTCACAGCTGTTATTGTTAGCCTGGCCCGGCTGTTGACAGCATTTAGGTCTAATTGAATTGCCATTGCCAGTTAAATGTTACGTCGTAATCCTGTTGATATCTGCTGGCTGCTGCTTGCCGCTGCCTGCCGCCTAAGAACGCTTTTGCTCCCATTCGAAATAAAGCACATAAATCAGGCAACACACACAGCTTGAGTTTTCCGAGGGTGAGTGTTGCGAAATTCACAAAGTAGCGCCATCAAAATACAAAAACAAAAAATCATTGAAAATAATAAAAATGACTAGTGCTGTGGCACGATCAAGACCAAGTGCTGCTGCTGCCTCACAACAACAATAACAATAACAATAACAATGGCAACGGTTTGGGGAGTTGAGTTGAGTTAAGATCGGTCTGTCTGTCTGTCTGTCGGTGAGTCGGTCGGTCGCCTTCACAGTAGTCAGCATTGGGGCGTCTGCAGTTCAACGTTCAAGTGGCACAGTACGCCCTAGAAAAATGAATTGATTCGATTGTTTCGAGACGACAGCAGCAGCCGCAGCAGCAGCAGCTATTCTTTTTTTGTGCCTCATTGTTTGGCAGCGCGACTATTTTATCTGCAAACTTTGGCCAAACTGAAATCACAGTCACAGTCAACCACCCGCGTCCCCAACAAGCTGAAAGACACAAGTTAGATGGCACTAGTTGAACATTGCAGCGACTGCGAAATACCCTGTATTCACTTTCACATGAACATAAAAAGCTGTGCTTCTGCTTCTCTCTAAGGAACCTTTGCTGTTTGCTGATTAATCGCTTTTAAATTACCTCTGAGAATCCAATCAGTTTACTCACTTTTACTTGCAGTCTCTTCAAATCATCGATACTTATCGATATATTATATATGAGCAAGCTATCGACAAAAAAGGTAAACAAATCACCAGTCAACATTCAAATTTTCAGCTCTTAAATACTTTCAGTTTGAGAGAGCGGTCATTAATGCCGACAACAAATATATATATGCATATGCCACCTCTTGCTAGATACTAAAATTCGATACATATCGAAGTTATAAATATGGAGTTATCGATTGAAAAAGCATCAAAATCACAATTCTATATTCCAAGTTTCAGTTCTTGAACTCTTATAGTTTCTGAGATTGGATAGACAAGCTGATTACTCAATATCAATAAGACTGATCATCTTCTACCTAATACATACACTTGCTAATACGCTGCCCAGCCATTTTGAATGGCTACAGGGTATACAAGAAAATACTAAAAACTGATGATACAATCGCGTTTTTGACTTTGAAAAGTCAGCCAGAGTCAGCAGCAGTTCGACTGATCCATTGTTCAATATTGTTCGCCGGCTGATCGTTATTGTTTATGAGGCGATGCTGTAAGAAATGCACTCGAAACAAATTTGGTGGCACTTGCAACATTGTAATCGAACAAGCCAACTCAAAATCATAATATTATTCAACTTGCTTTCAACAGCAGAAGAATTCATCGTAGCCCGGCTTCAGTTGCAGCTGCTCCGCTCCAAACTGTGGCACATCGCAATCCTCGGGTATTTCCAGCTCCAGCCAGGCCATCATCAGGTTGAGCTTGTCCAGGGTGCCCTCAAACTCTCCACTGACCGCGTTGCCACATTGCATAATTGACATGTAGCCGCTAACATTCAACTCGTTGGCCTTTTGTGCGGCACGTGGCATCAGGCTCTGCACATCTGGCACCCACAACTTGTACGATATCCTGTAGATGGCTATCCGTGAGCAATGCTCACAGGTCAGCGACATCTTCTCAGATTTTGAACTATTCGCATTTATATATGTGTAATATATATCGTTTCTAGCTTGTTCGGGAATTGACTTCTATATATTATCTATAACACTAAATTCCCTGACTACTATTTTTTATGCAAATGTATGCAAAAACATGAAATATGTAGCTATGAAATAAAGTCATTTAAGTTGGGAAAACGGTGCAAAACAGGCTAAACCTGACTATTATTAATAATACGAATTTTTATATTAATGATTTAACAATCACATTTCTGAAAATAGATTCAGTAAAACGACTTCTTTGACATCATCATACGCAAAATTTATGCTATTTCTGATTTAAGTATTTGTAGCAACAATCTCATTGCAGTCACAGTTATAGTGTTGGATAAGGCTGCGGAGACTTTCACTTAAAATCCTTTCGATTATCACAAAGGATACCGTTCACAAAGTCCACTTTCAGTTCCAAGATATGGACTCAAGGCCAACTTACAGTTAAGATTGTGATCTTGCCTCATTTCTAATAGAGATCGCCATCAAGGGCATCAGCTAGGAGCTAAGTCAATGATTGGATGGAGTAGGAAAATCTATACTAAGAGCAACAACTTCTTCTGGTTGCTGGGATTTAAGGAGTGCAGACAACCTAAAGATAAGTGTAATAAATATTCGCAACAAAAAAGTTTTGTAAATGTTAAACAAAAACGTTCTAAAATTAACAACGTTTTTTGACCCACCAAAAATGTTTTCAACAACTTTTTAAATACTGAAATTAAAAGTTATAAAAAATGCAGTTTGTAATTTGGAGTAATCATGGCTTTATAAGAAAATGTGAACTAAACGCTTATGCCAAATTCAAGGGCATATCTGGGTTTCTTGCAGTGTAGTTGACTGCAGCTGACTCGTGCTGCCAACAGCTTGTACCATTGTTCAACACTATTTGTGCCTCAATCTCTTAATTAAATATGCCGCTAACTGGCAGCCAGAGCCAAGACTGAACTGCAACAATAACAACAACAACAACAAGCTTAAAACAAGCGACTAACCCACAAAAAGTGGCAGCAAAAAAAAAAAAAAAAAAAAAAACTCAAAGATCGTCGTTTAGTGTCGAAATTGTGCAAGTTTTTTGATTTTTCCTGCTGCTGCTGTATTTATTATTGTTGTTATTGTTATTAATGTTGTTACTGCTATTGTTGTTGTTGTTGTTGTTGCTGCTGATGTTGGGATAATCACACAGCTCGCGAACAAGAAATTAAATCAGCCAAGGTTATCGCATTAATAAGCCCCCTTGGTTTGGTTTACTTTACTCGACGTGATTTTACTTGACTTCGACTTTAGTTTACTTCACTTCGCGTCTACTCAATTATTAAATTTGCAATTTCCGTAGCCTGAACTTTTGGGTCACTAGACTGATTTAAATCAAAGCAATAATTGTGCAAAAAACAACAATAACAACAAAAAAAACAAAAAAATAACCACAACATAGAAACAGAGAACCACAACAAAACTGGCGAAATACCAAAACCATAGACGCTAATATTTTGACAAATAGTCACAGATCTAGTGGGCAGGCGGGTAGCGGGGTGGGGCGTTGTGGGGGAACCACCCCTCAAGCAGCGCTCCAACACCCCTCCAACGGATGTGGCCAAAGTTTAAAGTGCTTGCGGGTCTTGGGTGAGGCTCCAACTCTACGAGTGTAGATCCACACACATACTCACACACACACACACACACACACACACACACACACGTTGGGCTAAGTGGCTTTCCATGACATTTTATTGACACTTTTTGTTGTTTTCAATAGGCGATGGAGACCTGCTCATACCCTGTAGCCTTTGAAAAAATGTGGCAATAAGTTTGCATTTTTCTTGGGGACATCACACAGGTAATAAGCATGAGCATAGCCAGGATTCAGTAGGAGCAAGCAGACGCCATTTAGTTTAGTTTATAAATTATAAAAAATTAAAATTTTTTGGTGAGTAGAACTAGTGGCTTAAAAATTATCTATACTATTTTTTTTTGATTACAACTAAATATGACTTTGAATATACTCTCCTGTAAGCTAGGTATTTATCGTATAAATTTAATTTATATACCAAAAATATAAAATAAGCTAGATATATAAAATAAATTTGAATGAAAGGTCAAAAGATAAAATAAATTTTAATGCTAACGTTGAGTTTTACTCAGAACTGAAGTTTATCATAAGAAAGGAGATGAGGATCTGGTCTTTGGATATATCTATCTATATATCCATATCAAAATATGACTACAGGGCATCTCCCCGTCGAGCACTCTGTAAGCCTAAAGCACTTCGTGTTTAGTTTGAGTTTGGTTTCAGTTTCGGTTTTCTCACTCGTCTTAACACTTTTGACGAAGATGTCTATGCCAAGAAGTGACGTGTCATCAATGGAGCTTAAGCACCCACATAAAGATGAACAAACACACACACACACACACACACAGACACACATACAGCAACACACACAGAAATAGACAGACAGAGATTCGAAATCCACTTGATAAGGCTGTGTGGCTCAAAATAAGCCTGACATTTGAGCTGTGAGCAAAGAAAGAGCACATCCACTTGGATGTTGGATGTAGTCTTCGATGTGTGGGCGTCTTGAAAAATAATAATAATTAAAAATCATTTCAAATGCGGAAATGTTGCGAGAGCTTAATGCCAACCATGTTAGACAAATAGTATATCAGATTACCTGTTTTGGTTACTCGAAATATCTACAATAATAGATAAAAATTATATATAAAAAAAAAGTAGTGAAGAAAACAAACAGAAATAAACTCCAGTCGAGGGCAGATCAACAGATCTGGCAGATGTCCAAAGAGCTTGAGTTAATTTCATTGAAAGATTCATGCCAATAACAAGGCTTAAAGCATCAAAATTATTTTCGGCTCCATAGACTGATTTCTTCGATAACATTGCGTGTTGGCAACAAATCTTTATAATTTTGATTATTTATTCTAGCTGAGCAACAACCTGTCCAGCTAATAAATATCTAAATTATGGAAATCATTCAACTCTATCAATAATGTTGCCCAGACAAACTGCCCACACTTTAACGTGGCAAAAAACTAGTTGCTTCCAACTTGCAATTAAATAAGATCAAATCGATTGTTACTGTACTTAAAAGCATTAATTAAATAGTAGATTACACTTAATACCACAGCATTAGAGTGTTGGCCACTGTGGAAGAGTGGGAAGAGTGAACTCAATGACAAATCCATAGCTATATTAGCCAAGTTAATAAATCGAACACGCCCAAGAATATGAAAAGCTTGATCAGCGCTTAAAAGTGTTTGGCTAATAGCAATAATTGGGAGTACACTCAGAAAAAACCAGCGTTTAATACTGAAATCGAGTGGAAATCTTTAAATTATTTACAAATTTGAAATGTGGTAATTTTTGTAATGGGTATTTGCTGCTTGATTCAAGAGCATTTCTGATTTCAGGATTTATATTTATTAAAATAAAAGATTTTTACTGGAAATTCGAGTCAGAAAACGCTACTTAAATGTGGAACAATATTATTTTCTTAGTGTATAAGGATGAACTCAATGCTGAGGTTAATAACAGCTGCTGCCTCAGAAGCAACTAATATTTAATAATCTGCTCCGAAAAACCTATTTTAAGACGCCATGCCTAAGAGGCAAAATGCAAGACTGCAATTCACACACACAAACACACACACACGCACACACACAGCGGTTCAGACTCGGGCTTAAACTCACACTCACACACAGTGAAACGCTCAGAGTGAGGCTCAAAGAGTTGGGCAGCTCCTAAACGTTTTTAGAGAAGGTCGAAACCCGCACGTTTCATGGCTCGTAGCGCACCTATCGTATAATTAGAAACGAACGACGACAACACGACGACGACGACAACAACAACAACAACAAATGTTCTCTTTGAGAGTGTGCTTGTGTGTGTGTGTGTGTGGCCAGCTCTGACAGCGACCGCCAAATGAGCCAATTGTAGAATGTTTTGTTGCTTATGTATAGGAGAGCACACACACACACACACACACGGTAACTGACACCGGCTGTACATAAATAAATATATAAATTAAACTGTAAATGCGCACGAGCTAATAACAATAACATAAAGCAAACGACAACACTACAAAAAAAAAAAAACAAAAAAAAAACAAGCACTAACAAGTGTATATATGTATATTATATATGTTTAAGACTGAAAATAAGAAAATATAGCTGACTTTAGATTTTTGCCACTTTCAATAACATATTCTTAACATAATCTCCATTGTCAGTGTTAAGCACCTTCTGTTAATTGTTTGTGCTGTAAAACATTCAATTTACATTTATATGCATTGCACACATACATACATAACAACAGTAACAACATCATAGATTCTGTTAAAAATAGCTTGAGGGGGCTCTGACAGCAGACTGACTGTAATGTAACTGAGACGACAACATCGCAATGTTTTGGCATAGGATGATTGCTTAAGTGTGTGTGTGTGTGTGTTTGTGTGTGGTATATTAATGCTTGATTGTGGGCAATCAGACTCGCACTCGCTTCGAGACCGCGACAAGTTCGCGCATTTCAATTCCAACTCATTGCTCTCTGTCTGTTTCTACCCTCTCCCCCCATACCCTGTCCCCCTTTGCATGCGCCACCCATGCAAAGTGACTGAGGCGCGCTTCGCTGATACGTCGACAACATCGCGTCGGGCATCGTTTTGTGGGCTCTGCGTTATGTACATACTAACATACACACACACACACACATATATATACATATACATATGCTCACTTTCGATGTATTTCATTTTTTCTTTCGTTTTCATTCGCTGCGCGATTTGAAAACGTTTAAATAACAAGCAACAGGCAACAACAACAACAACAACAACTGGCGGGCGGGTCTTCCAACAAAACTTTACGAGCTTTTTATTATATGTTTTTTTGTTTGCTTCGCTTCATGTTTTGCTCTTTGTTTTTGCTTCTTAAGTTTGTGAGCCAATTATGTGCAGCAGCTGCCGTTGAGGGGTGCGAGAGAGAGAGAGCGAGAGAGAGAGACACAGAGACAGATAGAGAGAGAGAGAGAGGTGTTAAAGCTCCTAAGCGTTGATGTTGTTCTTGTTGCCGGCCATCGCTGCAGTTGTGGTTGTTGTCTCCGTTTTATTTGCTATTTTGCGCATAAATTGATTAAATTGTTTATTTGCATGTTTGTTATTATTAATCTTGTTTAGTAAAAGGTTTTAGCCGTAAACTAATCGTTTTTTTTGTTGTTTTTTTGTTGCCTGGCTAATAGTATTGAATTGTATAATTTGGAATGGGATCGTTAATAGCAATAATAATAATAATAATAACATGTATTTGGGCGTCTCGTTTATGTTCATTTTTATGCGTATTTAAATACTGCAAATACATTTTTGTAAATTCAACTTTTTTGTTTTATATATATTTTTGTTTTGTGTTTAGCTTTATGCGATTTTAATGGCAATTCCGGAAATTTTTGTAGCATGGCTAGGCATGATTTATATTGGCATGACCTCGATCTTGAGATCGTATGCAAAAATAGAAAGGTTGATGAATTGGGAAGTTGGAGCGCTACTGAGTAAATCTTTTTAATTATCGACTATTTGTCAGATAAACGCTTTTTACAAATCGTTAAAGCAAAATAATTAAAATGCTGTTTTTGCCTATCGAAGCTAAAAGAAAATGTTTCAATCGATTACTTTCTGAATATAAAAACGATTCAGAAACATGATAAATTCTCTTCTTGGAAAGCAATATTTTGTATTTTAACTTAAGTTAATTGTTTTTATATTTTTTCATAAATGTATTTTCCAAAAATGTATCTCCATATTTTCATCCACATTCTCCAACTCAATAATATCGATATCGACAACTGAAGCAAGGATAGTGGTTAAAAAAACACATATATGAAAAACCAAAAATTAATTATAGGATTGTCTTGAGGCTGGCACAACTCATTAAGAGTCGTGCGATGAATCTTTGGAGTTTGGGGCAGGCAACTCATTGCACATATCAGCATCTTGCCACTTAAGCATTATCGGGCCATCAATCAGTGCAGCAGACAACAAGACGCTTCCTTGCCACATGCAACAACATGCCACACAAACAACTACACACATAGCACCCCATCTCCCCCTCCCCCCGCCCACCCTCCTCAACCCGCCGAGATAAACAAAAAGCCATTAAGTTAAAATGAAAAAAATAAAAACATAACAAAAAACGAAAAAAAAAAATTTGAGATAGAAAAGCAAAAAATAGTTGTGAACTCATTGACTCAAATAAATAAGAGGACGGCTTGGCACGCGGCCAAGAGAGTTGCCCGAGAGATCATCAGCAACAATAACAACAGCAGCAGCAGTGGCAGCAGCAGCAGCAGCAGTGGCAGCAACAGTTGCTGCCACACTAACAACCACAACAAACAGCTACAATAATAGAGGAACAGCGATTTGCAAATCTATGCCATAAACTGCCAAGTGTCGGATGATGTTGAATGTTGTATGTTGAATCTTGGATGTCGGATGCTGGAGGACGAGATGCCATGCGATGCGAGTCTCTCTCTCTCTCTCTCTCTCTCTCTCTCTCTCTCTCTCGCTCTCTGTCTGTCAGTCAGTGTATATTTTTGGCGGCTTGCCCATAAAAAAATAAATAAAAAGAAAATAAACCAAAACGGACAAACGATCCGAGCTGAAGCTGCTAGTGGCAGGCAGCGAGTACCTGTTGTTAGCCTTCATCGCGTAACGGTACAATTTCTACAAGGGAATGTGCTTTCATTTTGAAGTGTTGTATTTGCAACGGCCTCAGCCATGGACTTGCCACATTGGACTCCTCAACTCATTCAAAAATCTAAACATGCCACAGATACTCAATGAGTGCTAGACTCTGAAATACCCTACATTTCTAAATACTCTAATAGCTTTTGAGATCTTTGTTTATTTATTCAACATAAAAAAATATAATTAAATTTTTGAAGAATTTTTTTTTTGTTAATTTGTCAGTTCAACATTTTTGATATTCGAATTTTTGAAATTTTGCTATAAGAATATCATTTAAAATATTTTATTTTTTGTCATAGAATGATAGGAATTTTATTCATTTGACGTATTAAAATTAACACAGAAATGGAAAATTTTTTTGGCGAATTTATTTAATTTATTTTGCAGATTACGAATTCAATTCAAGTTATTGGGTCAAAGATGTGACAAGTTCAAGATGCTCATTTGATGTTGTGCAGGGTATAACAAGCGGCAAGCCGAAATCAGAGAGACGACCGCTACTGTTAGACAGCATGTTGCATGCAACAGGCAACAAACTGGCAGCAGGCAGCAGGCTAAAGGCAGCTGGCAGTTAGGCAGTTAGTCACTTCACAAAGTCATTTTTGATTTGATCGATTTCGTGAGCAGCAGCAGCAGCAGCAGCAGCAGCAGAAGAAGAAGCAGTGGCTCAAGATGAACAAGAAGAAGAAGAAAACGGTAACAGCAACAGCAACAGCAATTGTAGACATGAAGTGATTTGAAAGAAGGCACATGACATGGACTTGAACATGGACATAGAAGTAGGACACAAAACCCTTCTCCCATTTAACCACAACACACACACACACACACACACATGTGTGTGAGTATCGTATGTTAATCGCCATCAGCGGCAGCGGCAGCGGTAACTGTGTTGGCCGAGTGAAAGACATAGTTGTTGAACTTTCCATTCTCCTCATGTCAGTCAGTTAAGACTTATCTTAAAGCTGCCGCTTAATTACGAGCAGTGGACTCTTCTTGGTCAGCAGCAGCAGCATTAGAAGCAGCTTGGCAGCCGCAATTCGACATCATTGCTATTGTTGTTATCGCGGTGAGCTGCACGCTGCGACTGCTTCTAGACTCGCGCTCACTTTTGTTTTGTTGTTGTACCATTGTCTTGTACGTGTGGAACGCAAGTGTGGAATATATGTGAAGCTTCGGCTGTTGCTTCGTGCTTCGTTTGACGAAACGAACGAGCGAGCGAGCGCTTGTGACTCGCGCCTCGTGCTGGGGCGGAAGATCTCCACCCAGTTTCGGATGCAATTGGAATGCTGTTCAGCGTCGACTGCGACGGTGACTGCACAAATTTTCATTGAGTAAAAAAAGCAGTCGGCGGCAGCACAGCTCATAGTTCGCAGCTGTGCAGGATGCACACAACAAGCAACGGCTGCCTCATTTACCGTTTGTTGTTTGTCTGCCGCTGCCGCTAAACTTGTCTAGGCAGCACAGCCGAAGCCGAAGCCGAAGTCGACTCGAAGTCAAGCTTGCTCTATTCGTGTGTGCGTGCACGTGTGTGTGTGTCTGAGTTTTGTGGATCGCTGCGATCTGTGGTGTGTGCTCCACATTAAGAAAGAAGTGTATTAGCTTCGATTTATTGCATCGTCTCTGGACTTCCTCAAAATGCTCAGCTCTATGCGACGTTGCTGCTGCTGCTGCTCTGCTGCTGCGCCGCTGCTGAGCTGCTCACCTCAGCTCTGCTCTGCTCTGTTGTTTTTTTAATATTTTTTTTGTGGAACTCATCGTCTTCCACTCGTCTGTTTGGCTCGTTTTGTATTCATTCAGAGCACCCATACATAGACAGAAGACGTCGCTGCTATTTTGCGTTTATTATTAGGAAATCGAAAACGCTTTTGCACTGCTGGAGCCTCTGACGCTTCGACTCTGACTCTGACTCTGACTGTGAGTCTGGCTGGCGCTGCTTGCTGTTAGCTGCTAGCTGCTGCCTCTGCCTCTGTGACTCTGACGCTGACTCTGACTGTGAAGCTGCTCGCTAGCCGCCTATCATCAGTCCGTGAGACGGTCTCAAAGCTATTGGTCGTGTTGTCGCTTGTCGGTCGCAGCACCAGCACCATACACACACACACACACACAAAACAGTAATAACAACAACAACAGCAACAACAGTACAAAAAGCCCCCAGACGAACGACCAGCAAAGCTACGTAAGGCCCTATAACGTAACGCTACGCAACGTAACGCGATGTGCGCGCGCTCTCGTAAAACGTAACAAAATATAACGGTACTACACATATATGTATATTAAAATGTACCGCTAAATGCGCATACCAAGTGTTTTGTGGGGGCGTGGTTCAAGGATTATTATTTGCAAGTGTCGAAAAAAGAAAAAAGTCCATTGATAAATTTAAAAAAGAAAAAAAAAATGTGCAAGCTTAAACTTCAAAATTCTACGTAAGTTACAAAAATTAAAAAGAAAGGAAAATGAAGTTGCTATAAATCTGGCAACATTTTCTGACAACAAATTCCACATTCCTACAAAGTTCCAATAAACTCTATATAAAAAAAAAGAATCAAACCATTTCCTACCACTCACAAATTATGACACAAAAATGGAAAAAAAAAAAATTTAATACAAAACTCGTAAAATAATAATGATATTAATAATAAGAATAAATGGTATAACTTTCCGACGTGTCCAGAAGCTGTAACACATATATGTGGACTATATATAGTGTAATTTTATGTATATCGGTGCTAAATCAATGATAACTGCATACTTAAATGCAATTAATGCAAATTGTGACAGCAGCAAATGCAAAGTGAATTAAAGCTGCGGAAAAGCTACAACAACAGCAACAAACTCGAGGCACATGTGTACAGGCTGAGATGATGATTATGTTCAGGCATTAAGACAGATACAGATACACATACAGCTACAGCTACAGCTACAGACACAGATACAATTCATACAGTGAAATTATAAGGCAATGAGCAAGATTATGGCCAAGAAATGCATATAAGCCACACTGGGAAGTTCTCAGTTGGGATTGGTGTCAACAATACGACAATTACAGTTAATTACGTTACCAATATTAAATAGCTACTTAAAGCAACAAATTAAACTAAATAAATGCTATGTACAAAGTGTAATAATTATAATAATAAAGAAAGAAAAAAATACTACAAAAGCTGGTAACAATTTCCGTTTAAATGAAAATCAAACACAAATTGAAATATTATTGCAAATATTTGCTGTTTTCATTTTCCATAACTGCCTATCGCTCATAGTTTTAACACACACAATAAATATCTTTAATATTAAGTGCTATCAAAAAAATAAACTTCTTTCAAATTCGACGTATTTTATTCAGCTATCAAACTAAGCGCGAGCTACTCCTAATAAAACTACAAATAATTATTTTAAGCAAATAACAAATCATTTCAAAAGTGTAACTATATTAAAAAAAAATAATATATATAAAAAAAAATAAACCTATCGAATATTTATAATAAATGAATATAATAAATTGTTTTGTACATTATAAAAGAAAACCGTTAGTTAATCTATGAAAAAAAGATCGCTAAAAACGGCCGTCAGCAGTTGCAGCTTTTGTTGTTGCTGACAGAATGACAACAACAACAACAACAACAACAATAACAATAACAATAACAACAGCAGCAGCAAGATCAACTCTACTATATAGCTATAGCCAATGCCAGTGCAGGTTATCAACATCCGTAAAACGCTGCAATAGCCAACGGTGTTCAAATGTTGATTTCTTCCTGCCGGCCAACGGATATCCGTGCGGATTTTATAGCTGCAGCAGCAGCAGCAGCAGCAGCAGCAACAACAATAACAATAACAGCAACGACAGCAGCAACAGCAGCAACAGCAACAGCAGCAGCAACTAGACAACGTTGTGCAATTAATCTCGAAGAGGCTATCAAATTGATGCTGCAACAACAACAACAACAACAACAACAACACACAACTTCAAGCATGTAAGTAGCCAGCGAGTCTGAATGCATCTCACGGATACATTGGAGTATTCTTTGCTTCACATTTAATAAGCGCCATTACAGGATCTCGAGCAATATTAAACTTAATGTCATCCCCAAGCATCTTAGACACACACACACACACACACACACACACATAGCTGGATTTACAGTTATGTGTGTGTGTGTGTGTGTGTGTGTATCGGCTTGATTCAAGGCTTCAGTTCGTTTGCTTGGCTCGACTTTTGTGTATTGTAATTGATGAATGAATGAAATTGAAGTTCGAGTAATGACGCAGCGCTTTCGGCCCCCCCGACTTGAAAATAAAAAAAAGACAGCCAAAACAACGCGAATAGAGTTGTCTGAATAAAGCTACAACTACAGCTACAGCTACATAGATACATAGATACATAGATACATAGATACATTTACATTAACCGCTATGGCAAACAGCTTCAAGTCACTTTTTAATTTTTGCCAATCAAAAGAAATAATAAATTATATAATTTTGGGCTACGCCTAAATTCACGCACTTTTGCCAACGGCACGAGCAAAGTATTTTTTTACAGTTTTTATTTTGTGTTTTTTTATTTTTTCTTTTGTAAAGGGCAGCTGGCTAATGGTAGTATCTTTGTATGCTTTAAGCCACACTGATCGCCTGGTTTTGTGAAATGTAAAAGTTGCAGAAATTACACAAATTTAATAATTAATTTATACTTAAAAAAAAAATTAAAATGTTCAGTTATCAAGCTTAAGAGTTCTGTAGAATGAAGCTGCAATTGGTCAAATTTAAATTTCTTAATATCAGAGGAAAGAAAGATGCATTTTTTAACATGCTGGAAAAAGAAAACCATCAAAATGGGCAGTTTGAGCGTAGTACATAAAGATACTTGTTCCTTTTTTCTGCTGTCCCATAAAGATTGGAATACATCGAGTATATTACTATGATTTATGAACAAGGAATACTGAATAGTATTTCTGCAAATGTTCATGTTTAAATATGATATTGGAATAGTTGAAATGATTGTTAAAACAGTCATCCTCTGTCTAAGATGATAACCAATACTGCAAGCGAAATATATAATAGATGGGCGATAACTGAGTATTTTTATAAACACAATTAGCTGGTTTTTTTCTTCTCTCTTAATATTTAAAAAGGCGCTTCTAAAGCCTTTTGTTTCTTTTTGTTTTTGTGTTTTTGTTTTTTTATTTCAATGAGTTTATTTTTTTCTCTTTTTTTTTTTTGACTGATCTTTTATTTTCGAAAGTGATTAATAGGTTTGACATGTTACTTTTACGCTAATTGAGCGATCAAAATCAAATCGAATTCGCTAAATTTGGCAGCCAGCTGGCCATCACAGCAGCCTTCACGGTGAAGGGTGAAAGGGTTTAGTTTGTGCTCCACTCGGCTCGACTCGACTCCGCTCCGAATCCGAATTGAATCCAATACCACATCCAAAAGTCCAAAAGAGACCAGAGACCAACAAAAAGAGCCGTGTCCAAACGATTCATTTATGCGTTAAATGCACGAAATTTTCGAACGTGCCACAGTTTAGACATATTCCCAACAGATGCAGATACACAGATACAGATAGTAACTGTGTGTGTGAGTGTATGTGTGTAAGTGTGTGTGTGTATAGATTTACTTACTTATAGGCATTGTAGCGATTAGTAGCGCCTTTCGATTTTCATTTGCGTGGAGTGAATGTTTTGGGCGCGTCTCAGTCTCGCTTCCTCTCGTCTTCCTCTTCGATGGGAGCAGGGGTAAATTAAGCAGGTTAATTTAATTTTAAATAGAAGTTGATGGTTGTCTTGAAATTGTCTTGGTCATGCGGTGGCACTCCAAATAAAGTAGTGTAATAGTCCCAGCCAGAAGAAGCACAAGCAGATCAACAAGAAGAAGCAGAAGAAGCGCTACACAACAGATCATTAATTTAACAGCCTTTGGAGGTTAGTGAGTGACCGAGTGAATGACTGAGTGAATGACTGAGTGAGTGAGTGAGTGGCTTGCCCAGACAGGTTGGAGGTACTAAATGAATGGTTGCTGGCCTGCTGGCTTGCTGGCTTGATTGGGCTGTGGTAGCTGGATGTGAACATCATTAAGCAGTTAATTAGTTCGAGATTAATAAGCATTTACCACACAAGTATGTTTGTACTTTAGAATGGAACACGAAAACTAAATACAAATGAGCAAAAGTGCTCTTGAACTGTGCAGAGCAACACCTATTACGAAATTATAAAAAGATGATTTAATCAAATTTTAGGCTTGGTCCATCTATTTCTCTGTATCTATCTCTGTCTATCTCTAACTCTATCTTTAACTCTGTCCCTATCTCTGTTTATCTTTAACTCTATCTATATCTCTCTGCCTCTCTCTCTATCTGTATCCTATATCTATCTGAATCTCGCTCGATCTCTTTATCGCCTTTCTCTCTCTCTCTGACATCATTTACACATTAATCCTTTTCTCTCGCATCTTTTTCAATTTCACTTTGTGCTAAATTCTTAAATGTTTTTCGGGCAGCAACGTTGCTTTGAACTCAATTTGAAAAGTGAACTATTTCATATAATAATAACTATATTTGATATTCCATCAGGCGGAGACTTTCGATCGCATTCAACGCTATTATCTAAACAATTTTCTCAATTTTCATGCATAAAAATTCATAGCCAATTGCTGATGACCATTATGAACATCGAGCAACTTTCTAAGCGAGTGGCACCTCGGCGGATTGCAAGTAAAATCACACGCACCAAATGATGACATTTCATCATTTTAACTATCGAATCCAAATTTGTTTATAACATACATTCAAAATGCCAATTACGCAAAGGAAAATACAAAATAGTAATAAGAAATAAGTGAAATACTGTGGATAATCTGCGAACTGATGGCCATGACTTCCATATATAGACAGACAAAGAGAGACACCGAGAGAGACATTTTAGTTTATATGGATCTAAAATAGAGTTGGAGTTGGGGTAGGGGTAGGGGCAGGGTTAGGGCAGGGGGTTAAGGGGGCTTTCATATGAAGTGAGAGGCTCTGGAGATGTGCCCGGCTCGCGTACGTAATCCAAGTCAGTTAATTGCGCCTTAAACCGGAAGCGATGGATTTGATTGCGTTACACATTTCGTGTACTTGGAATGTGCGCTGATTTTGTTGCTTCTCTTCTCTCTTCTCTCTTTCGATTTTTTTTTCTTTCAATTTCATGTTGTTGTTAGTTTTCTTGTGGTGTTGTAAGCAGCAGCAATGACGCCGACTTCGACTTCGACTTTAGCTGCGATTGTGACTGTGATTGTGACTTCCAACGATAACCGCAATCACTTTGAAAATCTAAAAAACAAATCACTCGCGGCTACGCAGCAGCCGCGTGTTTGCAGCGAATCCACAGACCAAAAGCATCGAATGCTCCAAAAAGATTCAACAGTCACAAAGGGTGCTCTCTAGTCGAGAGTGCTCGACCAGCAGATACTCTGTACGAAGTACCAAGTGAAGCCCTCTGTAGTTACAGCAATAACAAGCAGATACCACTTACTATGTTCGAGGGAGAACTTGTTCTTCCCAATCCATTTACGATACAAATATTGATATTAGGTTAACATCTGTGTTTGGTTTTATGATCGTCTTAAATTTGTGGAGGCATAAAACTGGACAACCAACTGTGTAAATATATAACAACTCAAGATTATCCCATCAAATTTACACTTTGTATGGAGATATCCAAAAAGTAAATTATTTTTTTCCTAAATCTTAAAGATACGCTCAAAAAATCTATATTTATTGATCTGTCTTCGGTTAAAGTGTGTTTTGTAGTTTCGTTGATCGACTGCAACGTTGAAGCTGTTCAAGAATATATAAACTTATGGCTGCGCAGCGTTAGACAAACCTCTTTTCATTTTGTATAGCTACAGGGTATATAAAAGCCAGAGCCCGTTTGCCTTATTGCCTTGGCATACACTTAATCCACATTCAGTACGGGAATTGTTGGTTACTGAGGGAAGTGTAGCTGCGGAGAGAGCAGGGGAGAGTGGCGAGGCGGGGTTTGGTGTGGTGTTTTCTACTACAGATGGCCTCGCAATGAAAGTTGCCCGAGTTAAGCGCCCTGCCTGCGCCTGCTTTGCTAGCCCCCCCCCCCCGCGCCTGCAATTACCGCTGCCCGAAATACGCAAATCGATTAAATGAAAAGCATTCGCTATGAGCAGAAAAATGCGAGCGATCTGTAGATCGATTTCTATATATTATATATATATATATATATATATAATAGAGATACATATAAATTGTTTGTTTTTGCGCCCGCTGCAGCCTTATGTAAGATAATTTGCAATGCAGCACAGGAGATGAGTTGTATTTTAATTGGACACAGATGCAAGTCAATGCAATCAATGCATACAGTGAATACAACGTAAATGTGACGACGCCTCATTCTTTTTGAATAAATAGAGAGCTGACTGCAACTAGTTGTGCCATCGAGATAGTTTAGATAATGATGCGCATCCTCTATTAGAGTGAATGTTGAACTTCCTCAGTAAAAGCTAGTTGGAGAAAATATCTTCGTTGAAGTTGGCAGAGATTGGAAATTTATGCGTTATTATTTATGCGGACAGAAAAATGACTAAATGGGAAAATATATTTCGAAGCCATTTGCAAGTTTTCATCTGAATATTTTAATTGTTGTTAAATTTAAGCTAAATAAAACTGACTGCAATTCTTTTATCCAAATATTTGTACTCTTCTCTGCGTATCTTCTTCATGTATTGAAATTGCAACTCCCACTCAAAACAAACAGCTGAAAGATTCGCAGGTGGTGTCAGCATTACTCAGCTCAATTCTTAAAGTATGCCAGATATTTAATCTTCAATATTGAATACATTACAAGTTATTCGCATACGTAAGAAACCCGCTCCAATAACTATAATTTGCATACTCAATCAAAAACAAATCACAAAGATGATCTGCCACTCCCATATACCATTTTGAACTTTTTCAACAGAACCATTAGCAGATTGTTCAAATACTGCACTAGCAGTTGATGATGATAATAATGATATGATAATGATGATGATGATGATGATGATGATGATGGGACCATAAATCTAAGAGGTTTGCACATTTTAGTATTGTTTTTAGAAGAGAGACAAACCTAAGCGAATCTATTTAAGAAACTTAACTTAATGATTACCCCACCCATTTATAAAAACAACAAAAACAGCAGCAGTGTATTTGAAAGCAAGAGTAAACTGTTTTGAAAGTCAACTACACTAATTTAAAGCTGTAAATTAACCAACTAAACAACAACACAAGAGCGCTTCAGGCTCTGCGCTAACCTTGAATGCAATGAGAGGGCTTTAATTAATTGTTCGTCTGTGTGTGTGTGTGTGTGTGTGTGTGCGTGTGTTCACAATTAAAAAGGTGTAAAAAAAAACCAGCATGAAAAGCAACTGAAAAAAATGGTTCTATGTCGCCTCAATTGAATTATAAATGCGCCTCATCATTGATCAACTTTGAGATCGTCTATATATATAGACATGTTTATAATAAAAACTTGAGCTAAAAACTGGAGCAATTTTCACGCTAACTAGATGAAAAAAAAAACCAAACACAAAAATAAATAAACGTCATTTTACCCGCAGGGCAACAGCGACAAAAGATACAACCAAAAATGTCCAATAAAACATAAGTAAAAGCGCACGACTAGTAGATGCCCTGGAACAGGGAGAGTGATCACTGATCAGTATTTGAACATCCGAATAACTAAGACGTTTAAGAATGGTAGTTAAATGTGTTAATATATGCTTAAAATACATTTACTTTAGGCATTTCAAAAGTTACTTTTGTAGCCGAGGATAACTTGCCTTATTATTCAGGAGCAACATATTTTAAATCTTCGGTTTTCCCTTTTTAATTCCAGGCTAAGTTTTTCTGGAAAATTATATATAATTTCCATGGTGTTTTTTTCCATTCAAGGGAGAACATTTCATTACAATTTTCTGAATTTCAGAAAGGATTTTTTCTAAGAATTAGGATTGCATTTATTTTGTCTGAGGTTTGCTGAGCAAATTTCTTAAAATTACTCAAATAAGCTCACAAAATCTTAGCCCAGTAGCTCTTATAGTCTCTGAGATCTCGAATTGTTGTTGTTGGAACTGAATAAGGAATCATTTTTCACTGCCCGTCACAAACCGTCGGTCATGTTTGAGATACTCATCATACCAAGCTGCAATGGGTGCTGCGAACAACTGCTCATATAGTAAGACCCATAAACCTTATGAGCCACCCGGCTTGCAGTACAACGTCATCATCAGAGTTGTTGTTGTTGTTGTTGTTGCTGATGTTTGTTGTAATTGTCGCTTGAGATTTGTACTTGAAAATGAGTTGGCCGAAACAGAAGACAAGACAAGAGTGGGTCTCTGATATGGTGGAGGGGTTTTTGCTGGCGACTGATACGGGGGAGGTGGCGAAGGCAGGCTGATGAGTAAACATACAACCGTTGATTACAATAGGAAATAATCCCACAAATTGCTTTAATATTCACTGCAAATCAAATGAAGTTGTGCCGCAAGCCCCATACACAATGACATCGAGTGCGAGTGCGAGTGCTCAACTAAAGCGACAAAAAGTCGCAAAAGTTTCTCGTTTTGTCTCTGTCGCTGTCTCTGCTACCCCAGCCAAGTCAAAGCATTTAACCTTGGACCATAAAACTCTGCAGACAACAACAACAACAACAATCGAGTAATATATAATCATCGCATTGAATCTTAACTCGTACTCCTCGCATGTGTGTGAAATTGTGGATTTTGTCAGTGTTTTTATTTTTTTGTGTTGTGTTGTTGTTTTGGTTTTTGTTTTGTTTTTTTTTTTTTGTTTGTTGTATTTTTCGCATTTCTGATACAAACGTCTTGTCGGTCTCTCCTCTAATTGTAGCGCATTTAGCATGGTATATTGTCTGCTACTATGCTTGTCGGATGATATATGGGCAACGAGAGGGACACAGACACACACACAGGTGTAGTTGGTCTATAGCTTGTACTTGCCTCGCAATTTATGTGGCCCGAAAATGATTTTTTTGTTGTTGTTGTTGTTGTTGTATTTTTGGGCTCCATTGTTGGAGGGTTAACCAAAGTGGGCTAGTTTGTGGGCAATTTTGAAGAATTTGCGCACATTATGTGGCATTATGTGGATTGTGTGGTGCCTGTAAAATGGTGGGTTGACATGACAGTGGCTCATTTGTGAAGCCGTTAAGTAAACAGTAGGTGAAGAAAAAACAAAAAAAAAAAACAAACAAAATATGTGGATAAGACGGGACTCAAATTGAAAAAGATTAACTGCCTCTGAGCTGTGCATGCGGATAAAAAAAATAAATATTAAATACCCAGTTAAATATTAATAGACGGTTTTGTTGGAAATGTGAAAGTAAATAACGCCAAGAAAGAAGCAGCTTTGATATTTAATGAATTGAATGAGAAGATACGATCAAAAGAGCTAAAGAAAGAATCAATACTGATTTAGCTGAATATAGTAAGAGTTATGAAAACCATTTCGATTTGAAAAGATAAGAAATTAAATTCGTTAAATAAATTGCAGACCTTGTTTCAACTAAACTCCATAGTTTAAACTTTAGCAATTCGAGTCTAGATTGACGCGTAAAAGAATTGAGTATAAATATAGCAATAATATAAATCTGGGGGGGCTATGCAATTATTTTTGAATCATACAAATGATATTAAGTTGTGTGCATGCCAAGGCTTCTAACGCCTAAATGTATGCAATTATAAACGGGTTATACCGTTTGAGATCTCGATTTGAGAATAAACTTAATGCATTGGCAAGATCAAGTTTTGCCAGACAATTCGCTTTGGTTGGCCGGAAGGAAAACCCATTTGAACCACCATGTGACGAATGTCGCTAATGCTTTTGGGCAATTTACCAACACTGTAAAGCTGCAAGCTGAAAAAAAAAAATAAAATAAAAATAATAAAAACAACAACATGTGTGCAAAGCCGTCAAATGTAATTGCCCAGGCAGCGCTAATTGAGCTCCCAGTCGGGGCCAATTATTCTGCAATGTGCACATAAACATGGCAATGCCGTCCACAGTGAGAAAGGCGGGCGGATCGGGGCGTGGCATTCGCATCACATCGCTTCGCATGGCATTCAAGCCACGAGAGGGTGCGACACATAAAAACCAACTTGTCAGCAAGTGCGCAGCAGCTTCATTTCAATTCGTCTCGGCCCGAATCGGTTGGAGATCGGTTGGGGATCGGTTGTAGATCGGTTGGGGATCGGTTGTGAATCGGGTTGGTTTTGTTGCGTTGAGGAGGAGTCAAAGCACTTGGCTTTGTTGGCTGGCAACATCCGCGGACTGTCGCAACTGGAGCACTTTCACTTTAGCTGGCCGAGTGGCAGGCATCGCATGGAATTTGCTCATTGATTGTTAGCTTATTTCAAATATACCCAGCAGCAAAGCAAACACAGAGAGAGGGTATTTTGTCACTGGCACAACAGGAATTTGATTGATTTGCTTGCATTCTTAAATACATTTTATGATTTTCCATATATCGATCATATTGATTTTCTTCAAAAAAATACGCATAATTTTCTAAAAAGGTAATTTAAAAATCGAATTTTAATTAATATTTTATTGCCTTTCAAATCAGCAGATATCAGAAGCTCTTTACAAATATTATCTCGAATAAAATATAAGCAAGTTTCGATCTTTACTACAAGATTCAAGTATTCTCGATATGGGATAATAATTGTTTTTATATGTAAGAATTATATATTTCCAATAAATAGTAATAACTATTTATATTTTTTAAGCTTATGATCCTGTATCCTTTCAACATAAATTCCTATACTCCAATGTTCAACTTGATTATTGAATTCTTCTCGATGTAGAATCAGATTTGTTACTTTCGGTGGCATTTTTTTAATAAATAGTTTTAAAAATTTCAATTTCAAGATCGAATTTCCTTACTCCTAGGCCGGCTAAGACAGGCTACTCTCCAAGTCGATCATTGGATGCTTGTCGTCAACCATTGTCCGTTATGGCCATGATGTTAACAGCGCACGTGGCCTGAACAGTAGCCATGAATGTCTGATGTTGCTGCTGCTGCTGTTGAAGTTGTTTTTGTTTTGGTTTTTTGTTTGTTGCATGTGTCAGGCAAAGCTATGCTGATGGGGGCGGAATGATAGAGAAGCGGATTGGGGTGGGGAGTGGGTAAAGTATAGTGGTAGGGGGAGGCACAATTGCCTGCGCCCGGCCTGCAATATAATTAGGCCTGCAGCGAGAGGCATTCGGACATGCGACGTTTGTCGAATGTTTCTGTTTTTGTTGTGTCTGTTGTTGTTGTTGTTGTTGTTGGTCGGGGATGTGCGCAATATTTTATGCTTATGACCAAACAGAAAAAACAACACAGCCGAGTTGGCAAGCCTGCCATGTTACAGTTAGCTTAGTGGTTTTTGGCCATTGTTCGACGCCCGCAGTTAGCTAGTTAGCTAGGTGCAGGTTAGCTGAGGCACAGGCACAGGCACTGGCACAGGCACAGGCACAGGTAGATGTGTGTAGAGGCTCCTTCAGACTCAAAAAAATAGATATATATATGTGTCTATAAATATACATATATGTGTACAGTATGCACTCGATGCAGTTATAATGTTTTGCCGAGTGAGCCACCAAAATGGCCAAGACAACTTTCTTCTTCCTCTCTCAGGTGCAAACTGGTTTACTTATGATGTGAATGTTGATACGGTTTCTTTTCAATTTTTTTTTTCTTTCTTATATATATTTGTTGCTTCTATTTCGTTATTTTTAATAGAGTTTGCTAGTATATTTTTTTCTATTCCTTTTTAACTGGCGACAAAACTGGACGCGAGCCTCTTGGCTATCGCTTTCAACTAGAACAAGCTTAACTGGCTCCCCAGCAGCTTGAAATAATTGTGGCGCATTGCCTCAAACTGAGCCACACTGAAACTAAACTCAAACTTATGTGGTAATAAATTGATATCAAATGAGTTGCATCAAATACACACACACACACACTTAGCGACACTTGGACAGACAGTTGGATAGACAGAAGTGCGAGGCTCAATGAAGAAATAAAAATTTAATTAATTGCATCAACGTTGAGGCAATCAAATGGAGCAGTTTGATTTTTGGGGACTACCCTCTCCTCTACCCCTGATTGATTTGTGGCACTTGAAGTCGTCAAATGCACAGTTATTACTTTTTTTTAAATATCGCTTAAGCTGACTTGCTCAATTAAATATCTGAATAAATTCGGCCGTTTAACCAATGCTGGATTTTTAGTATTGCTCTTGGACTCGCTGCATACTCGTAAATACTTTCAAATTTCGCTGGGCAACATTCACATTCAACGAGTGGGCGCCAAAAACGGATATTCATGCCACCGATATGTGTGTGTCTAGTAAATGGTTTGTCTCTTTGCTTTTAGGAATTTACTGCAAGCGAACAAATTGACTAATTAGCCTTGACTTGGCAGAAACAATAAAATATTATTACTGCTCAAGAGGTTTTTGATGTTTGCGTATACGTAATATTTTAATTATTTGACATTTGAACACTAAAAGATACACACTAGATTTGGTGCCTACTAAATCACATAAAACAAAGGTAGAAAATTAAATGTCTGATGAAAACAAACATTTATGTTCTGCTTTCTTATATTTATTTAAAAAAAAAATTGGAAAATGCTATTGAATTTATGCTAAAGAAACACTGACTTCAAATTGTCGTAGCAGCTATGCACATAATGTCAATAACAATAGAACTGTTGGAACGATTAATATGGTAAAATAAATGTCAGATTTTTGTGGTCGTATATGAAAAATGGCATGCAAGCAAAACATTCCAGATAGCTGGCATTAAGTACCGCCGCCCACGGGGCACATATATCATTTACTGTTAGCCTAGCTGCCACAAATATGTTGCTGGTGCAGCAGCTGCAGCCCAATAAAATCTGTCAATTGCTGACCAACTGGACTAACTAGACTGTTTCTTTGCCCAGCGATTGTCATTTACAAATGAGCTCTCTTGGTCGAGAGACATAACAATGCACCCAGCGATTATTACTCAACGAAAAATAGTCGAAAAGTCAGTGTTCAAATGGCAAATACAACTGCAACTCAATTTTGCACCTACGAAATGGGCTGAAAAATTTCAATTATTCAAGCCAGGCAGGCTTGGGCAAAGAGGCAAATAGGCAACATTCAACCCGCCACACATGCACCAAATGCCCCCAAAACTAAAACCGAAACTTAATACTGGAAACGATGCCTGGACTTCGATATTGCAACGTGAACTGGTCGTCTGCATGTGTGCTAGTTATGTAAAGGCTGTAAGTAAGAAATAAAATGTCGAAAATAACTATAACAAACAACAGGATGCAGCCTGTTTGCCAGACAAGCAAACAGCCAGCAAAAGAAAAATAATCAAAGCCAAGTTGAAGGCTTAATACTCTTCTGGATACTTTTGTAGTTCAAAAAGAATTAAATAGGAATTGCGCCTCTGATGAATGTTAATTAATTGCCTGCCACAAAAGTGGGAAGCAATAGAAACTTGCAACTAATCACAAGATATCTTAATTATAGACTGATCCAATCTAACTGACTATGGCATAAGTAATCCCAGCAGCAAAAGGATTATTACTGCTGATCAAGCCTTAAAATACCTTCTAAATATCACTCTTATAAGCAGGTAGATGAATGCTAACTATACCAAGTCGAATATGTCTCTAAATGACCGTCTGCAGAGATAAAACTAAAGTACCCGCCTGGAAGGGTATACGAATAATAAAAACAGAGTTCAGCTTAGCACTTGGGAAAGCACTTGTCGCTAAGCCGCTGAGGAGCCGTTGCAGGAGCTGCTGCAAGGTAGCCAAAGCTGTGGAAATATTGTTGTCGATACAGTTTTCGACATTCATTCATTTAGCGACCAACGACCGACAACATAAAACAAATGCGGCAAACTTGTGTTGGGATTTGTTGTTGTTGTTGTCGCTGGAGTTGTAGTTGTTGCTGTTGTTGTTGTTGTTGTTGTTGTTGGTTTCGTTTTGGCTACGAAATTGAAACAATTTCCGATGTCACTCTCACTTTTTATTTCACTGACGACCGTCCAGGCCATAGTCAGATACAGCAACATAGTTGCGGCAGCCAATCTAGGCAACGACAGAGAGATATTTGTAACGCAGACGACAAATGCTGCAAAAGACGTGATTTGGAGATGTGTTGTTGTTGCCTGTGCCAACTGTAACTGCAATAGTTGTTGTTGTTGTTGTTGTTGTCACTGCTGTCGCTGCTGCTGCTGCTGCTGCTACACTTGTTGTGTCCAGTGAAGGAAAAAGTGGTACAGATTGCTCCATTGCGGCATCATCATCATCTACAATTCAGCAGCAAACGCATCCAAGTTGCAGCTTTGCTGTTGTTGTTGCTGCTGCTGCTGCTGCTGCTGCTGCTGATGTTACTCTTGTTGATGTGTTGCACTTTACTGCGGCATTTCTTTCAACCACTTTTAATCTGCAACAATTTCTGTGATCATTTACGCTTGAGCTGCTGTACTTCAAACTGAAACTTGTTTCATTTTCATAATTGATAAATTACTTATTTTATTGCTTGGCATATATTTATAGATTTATTTTCCTTATCGAAGATTTATTGTCGATTTTATTCAACTTTGTTTTATTGAGCTATAGAAGTCTGCGAAATCCAATTCTTATATTGCTCATAAAACTAACAGATTAAAAAATTATCAACATTAATTTTTATTTGTTGACTTCGATTAACCATAAAAAAAAACAGTCTTCGACTTAAGTTGATTAATTGATCTTTAAGAAAGTATCTGAAACAAATTTACAGATTGATTTAAGCAAATTAAAGACTTGCTTCTAATTGTTTGCTGAGCTCTTTTTGAGATTTTGTGTCAAGTGTTTTTTTATTTATAATATTTTTGATGCCTGCGAATCCCGAAAAACATATTTCGATTTAGATATAGTATTCCAGTAGTTCCGATTATTAATTCAATTATATTTTTAATTTTTTTTCTCTCCGTAAATAATTCACTAAATATCTTATAATAATATACACGCAGACACGTGAATGATTTTCACAATGGACTCCAAAATGAATGCCTCGCATTATTTTTTTATTACCTGCCTCAACTTGCGCTTTGCCTCATGTCGCAGTGTGTGCCAGTGTGTGTGTGTGTGTGTGTGTGTGTGTGCGTGTTTGTATTTGCGGCTTTTGCGTGTTTGTTTGTTGTTGTTTGTTGTGACGATTTTGGTATCAGGTTGCCTCGTTAGAGTTCGAGATAGATGCGAGGCGAGAGAGTGAATGAGTGTGCGTGTGTCTGGCAGTGTGTGTGTTGTGTGTGTGTGTGTGTGTTGATCCTGCCAACAAACGTTTGTCGTCGCATTGCTTGTCAGCTGTTGTTGTTATTTTTGTTGTTGTCATCGCTGTTGTTGTTGTTGTTGCATTTTGCTTTGGCCAACTGATGTAACAAGGTTTAATTTTCCATTTCAATGCGCGTCGGCTGCGCTTTGGATTTTTACTCTCGTTTTTCATTGTGCGGCGCCGGCTTTTTAGTTTAGAGTTTTTAGCTTTAGTTTAGTTAGCTTTAGTTTTAGCTTGAGCTTCGGTTAACTGTTAACTGTTAGCTGGTTGCTGGTTGCTGCTTGCTGGTTGCCGGTTGCGGTTGATTATGCTGCTGATGCTGCTCCTCTCGTTTCGCACTCTCGGACCACAAGCGTAACCGAAGCCATTCCACTGATTATGTGGAGATGTGGATGACAATAATGATGATGATGATTATTATTATGCATCTGCTGCCTGCTGCTGCCTGCTGCTGCCACAGCGGTGACTTTGGCTCGAACTGGCCTGCAGCCGCCTGGCGTTATAATTATGCAGCTGCAGGCCAATAACAAGTCAACGAATCCGCTCGCAAGCAAACTGATTGACGCATAGATGCCCTGTAATTAGGCTCACAATGCGTGCATTTCATTTCTAAATTGAAATTATCGCAACTTTAAACTGTCACAATTAACAATGAGCGTCTTAGTTTTGCTAGCGAAAATCGTTTGAGTTCTTCGAGTGAAAATCTAATTTGCAACTTGAAACTTTGTTTTAAGAATCGGCTCAGTTTTGACAAAGTTTGGGCAATGAACTATTAGAACCCGATCCTAAGTGCGTTTTTATTGGAAATAGATTTTGTAATCTTAAACATTATATTATTCCACACAGAAAACTAATTCATTTTCAAAATCAATTCAGTTCCTCAGCCACAATTTATACTCACTGTCTTATTTCAGTTAGTTAATCCATATTTTGGCTACAGGGTAACAATTATAATCATAATGTTTGCCGCTGTTTCAAGCGCTGCTTAGCTGGCTGTTTTGATGATGGGTCCCGGTGTGATCCATTTCCAGCATGACGACGCTAATCTGGCTGGTTGGCTTGCTGGGTTGCTGGCTTGCTGGCTGACAAGTATTGTCAATCGCTTTTGTGGGGGCTGATTATGCTGGGGCATAAAGTTGTGAGCTGTTCGGCTCCTAAGATAGTAACATTGCTGTCGTCTGTCGACATCTTCCACTGGACATTTTCCAATCTGGAGCGCAGTTGCAGTTGCAGTTGTTGTTGCAGTTGTTGTTGCTGTTGCTGTTGCCGTTGTTGCTGTTATGTGTCGCTGTCTGTTTGTCTGCCTGACTGCGTTTTTCGCGGTTTTACAACTTTGATTTCACTTTTCTTTGCAACATGCGACGCTGTTGCTTGTTGTTGTTGTTGTCGTTGTTGTACCTTCACTGGCCGTTTTTTGAACTGTTTGCTTCATTGCTCTCGTTGTTGTCGTCTTTTTTGCTGTTGTTGTTGTTGCCATTGCTGTCGGTCCGCTTAAACTTTGTGGCTCTTTAATTGGTTTTTTTTTATAATTTTTTTTTTTTGCACTTATTCGCTCCCCATCATCTTCTTAAGGCATCCGTTTTTTTAATGATGATGCAGTGGCCAGCCAGCCATCCAGCCAGCCAGTGTTAGCCATAATTGTCAACCACTTTTGCACGTTAGCCACAAATTATAAGCACATTGATATGCAATTCCATTTGAAGGAGACTCGCACCGACTCCAAACATTGTGCAATTTCTAGAGAAATTGCGATGAAATGCGCCTAGACAAGGAAGGTGGTCGTAGAGATAAAAAAAAATTGCAGAAATCTTTGCAGATGAACAAACAATACATGTCATAAAATACGGCAGAAAACTGTCTTTATAAACTATATACTTAATCTAATCATCCAATAATTACAGATTCTACAAGTAATTACAGCTTTTAATAAACCAGTCGAAAAGTATTCAAACTTTTTGATTGGATTTGGCTTATTATAAATAGATTGTGACCTAATCATAAAGATTTTGTCAGTTCATCAAAAATTCGTGTTTTTAAACTGATTGCCATTTTTATTATGTTTTTGTCGTTTTCCACTCGATTCCTAATAACACCCTTTTTATAGGCCCAAGCTGTGCTAATAACAAGAGAAGCAGCTTTTTCTAATTGACTAAACTAAATGAAGCTAAGTTGAGATCAAATAATGAATTGTATTGTCTTAATTATAGATGAGCAAGTCTGGCTGAGCTGACCAATCAAAATGGATTGTTAGCTTTCAAGATTTCTCAACCCCTGCTCGAATCGCATTCAAGATCAGCAATAAATATTTCAGTTAGTCATAGTTGAGGTTGATTCACAGTGATGTTAGATACAAGTGCAATGATGTACTATATTCAGTTAAACAGTAGCCACTTGAAAGTAGAATCATTAATATTGAATGCGGTCTTGATCCGCTTATGTCATCAGCGAAGCAACCAACGCAAAAATTCTCAAGCTCCAAATAATTTTTTTTTTCAGTTTAATTTTTTTGTTTTTTTTTTTTGAAGAAATAACTCAAGTCATACAAATGCCTGAAAGCAGTTAATCAAAGCAGCAAATGCGGCTAATTAACTTTTAGGCCAAACGGCAACAAAAGGCAATTTGTTGTGCCAATGTGTGTGTGTGTGTGTGTGTGTGATTGTGTGTTGAAGTCGCTAAATGCTGCACCAGCCCACGGAAAATGTCTAGTGAAAAATTCTGTTCTAGATATCAACAACTTGTTGCAGTTGCAGCTTCATAGGCCGCCCACAGCTGCCGCAGCCAATGTTGCCAACTGCTGACAACCCAAAAAAAGCCAGTTTTGGCTGGAATATTAAAAAAAAAAAAACAGCTGTCAATATTTTGACGAAAAACTAAGCATAGTCAAATTCTGAAGAATTTTCATTAGGTAAAATTTGAGATATTTTATAGAAGATTATTTATAACATGTAAAAAGTTCCAGACGCTACAGCTCGACTAAGAGATACCCTGCAGCTACCTGTTAAATATATTAAATCATATTTATTATATTCGTTTGTTTGGCTTCTTATCCGATCTGAATGATATTGCTACAATTGCTCAATGTGTTAGAGCATTATTATGTGTCAATTGGATGACTATATTTTTACACTTGTGTCTTTTATTGCTATCGGTTATCGATTTGTATCGATAGTCGCTAAATGGAGTTAGTTATCGATTAAAGTCTCCAGCTATTTAGGTCCCTCAGACATGGCTATCATCATAATTTGTATGTAAATGTTTTTTTATGATAGTAAAAAAAAGCCAAAGTTTGAAATGAAAGCCAGATTTGATAGAGGGAACAAGTAGCAAAAGTGGCAACACTGATTGCAGCAGACAGTGAGTTGAGTGTTGCTTTTGTTGGCAAATCTTTAAGCTGTTTGCTGCTGGCTTGGTTCACATGACTTGCGTGCCATCTGCCAAGAGGCCAAAATCCGGCAACTGCCAACTGGCAACTGGAGTTGGCTTAAACTGCAGCCTACGCAGTTTGCCTTGCACGCACCTTTAAGTGACGACCTCCGCGAGGGCAACTTCATCAACATGCCACTAAACCCTCCCCCCCCCCCCCCCTCCCCCCTATATTCACACACAGACACACACACGCCCCACCATCCAGCCTTTGGCTCAGCTGTGTGTACTTAGATGTTTGTCAGTGTTTTTTGTCTGTTTGTCTTACATAATCGTCACTCTAGATACCGTTAGTATTATTATTTTTTATATTTTTCTTTGGCCTTTTGTTGTTGTTGTTGTTGCTTCTTTCCGTCCTAAAATGACACACAATAGAACAATTGTTTAAACTTTTGTAGCGGCTGCGACGGCGTCTTTTGGCATTGCGCCAAAAATACACAACAAGTTGAACAAAATAGAAAAATAATAAGAATAAAAAATAAAACAGCAACTGAATTAAGATGTCGTCTGAAAATTGAGTTCTTGTTAAGGTGGCAATTATCTATTTTGGCATTATTTCTATTGTTGCTTTGGTTAAAAGCAATGCATGACGTATATGGGAATTACCCGGAGCCATCAAAACTGGCACAGCTGTGGGAATTCTATCTGATACTGTAATATCTATTATAATCAGCTCAAAGAACACAAAACTGAAACGGAATTCGCTAAATGCTGCATTTAGCACATGGATGACATAATAATCTTGATGATGATGATGATGAACCTGAAGTATATGTGACATGGCATAGATATATTTAATTGAGCTGTATCATGAGTGAGCAGCCATTTTAAGTACTGATAATGCTTATCAAAGCGGTTAAGATAAATAGATAAAAATAAAGATTCGATTGAAGGAGCATTGATTGATTGATTGATTGATTAAGATTGAGGCTAATGTGGGCATTATTAATGCCTTTCAGAAAGCTTAACATATATATCTTAATAAATATAAATAATAATAATGAAATGGAGATATATTAGAATTGCGGTTAGTCACATGAAGATGGGCAAGGAAAACATCAAATATTTGCCTGGTTTTTGAGTAAACACTGTAAATAGAGGTCTTCAAATATATATACATAAACTCTATATGCTTCTAATTTCTAATTTTGCTGTGAAGTTTGCAACGCAATCCGAGCCCAAAGTGTATATATATTATTGATCTGTTGACCCAAACGAATCGATATAGCAATATTTGTCTGTATGTCATTTTCAATGCAATCGAGTTCCTCAGTTTAAAGGCTATCTTTATGTAATCGACTGTTTGCCATAAAGACAGTACATATATCAGTGCCTGGCGGATTTGATCATTATATCATATAGCTGACAAAGAAACAAGCGCTCGAAAGAGAAGTTCTTCCATACAACATTTTTTGTTTATCAGATAACTTTTAATTCTAGGATTATAACTAAAATTCTTTATACACAAGTCTAAATTAGTATTGATTAAATTTGTATGTTTTCTTACAGGTTTATAAGCCGTGTCTATAATAATTTTAAAACTCGAAGGCAGCCACAATAACAAATAAGAATAAGTATAACTGGAGTAGAAGAAGTCGAAGAAGAAGAAGAAGTGAAGAAGAAAACTGACAACAACTGAGCAACTACTGAGAAACGATAAAGGACAAGAACAACAAGAACAAAACTGGGTTAGCAGTTTTTGAAACAGTTATGAGAGAGAAAGACCACTCACCAAGAAAGATGCTTCCTAGCCCAAAACAGGGCTGCGTATACCCTGCCTTAGGATTAATACCCACATCGTATATATCACATGTACCTTATGATCTGTCCGCCTCAACGACGGCGGCAACAGCGACCAGCAGCATGACGACAACAACAGCGCGACAACTGCAACACCAACACCAACAACAACACCAACACCAACAACAACAACAGCACCTACAACACCAACACCATCATGGCAATAAAGCAAAACGACGCAGCAGCTACGATCAACCGCTGGATTTGCGATTGGCCCACAAGCGTCGCCAGCTGCTCGAGGCGGAGGAGCTGGAGCAGAAGCAGCAGCAACAGCAGCAGTTGGATGATGTGGACGAGCATCCTGCACAGCCGCTGGAGGATGAGAATAGCAATTTGATAATGTTCGCCACGCAGCGTGTCAAGGAGAAGGAGCTAAACAATAATCATATAGCCGCCTCACTGGCCGATCTGGGCTTCGATATGAGTCGCAAGATGTTGCGGGCATTGCGTGAGGGTGTTGCCACGCCCCCAGCGCCAGTGCCAGCGCCCACAGCGACAACGCTGCTGGAGGCAATGAGTAAAACGCTGCCACTGCAATATCGCAATGTATTCCATCAAGCAGCAGCGCCGCAACCGCAACCACCGCCGCCGCCACCTCCACCTCCGCAAGCGTCCAGTGTTGCAGCAAGCGATTTTCCATTCCGTCATCCGCTGAAGAAGAGCGACCTGAGTTGTTGGGGCAACAGCAACGAACCGAAGCTGGAGCCACATCCCCAGCTCCAGGAGTTTCAGACGCGACGCAAAGCGAAGCAGCGACAAACGCCCACAGCAGTTGCCAGCAGCAATCCATTGGCGCCGCAGCAGCAACAGCAGCAGCAGCAGCAGCAGCAGCAGCGCAACAAGGATCGGTATACGTGCAAGTTTTGTGGCAAGGTGTTTCCACGCTCCGCGAATCTGACGCGACATCTGCGCACCCACACGGGCGAGCAGCCGTACAAGTGCAAATACTGCGAACGTTCCTTTAGCATCTCCTCGAATCTGCAGCGTCATGTGCGCAACATCCACAACAAGGAGCGACCCTTCAAGTGTGAGATCTGCGAACGCTGCTTTGGCCAGCAAACGAATCTCGATCGCCATCTCAAGAAGCACGAATCGGATGCGGTGTCGCTGAGCGCGCTGAGCGGGGTTAGCGAGCGGATGCATTGCATAAGACGCTTCTGTGAGAATCCCAGCGAGGAGTCCTACTTCGAGGAGATACGCTCATTTATGGGCAAGGTCACGCAGCAGCAGCAGCAACAGCAGCAGCAACAAGAACAGCAGCAGCAGCAGCAGCAGCATCAGCAGCATCAGCAACATCAACAGCAACAACAACAAAAACAACAACAACTACAGTCACTGCCTTTGGCAACGCAATCACGCAGCTCTGCATCATCGAGCTGCTCAGCCTCAGACACGCCCACATCCTCGCATACGCCCACGCAATCATCGGAGCCAGCGGAAGCGCTGGCGCTGGAGCTGAAGCGACTGCAGGCAGAACAGGAGCAACAGGACGCGGCGGATGAGGAGTCGGAGGAATCCAAGTCCATACAGCAATTGAAACAAACGCTCGCCTCCAAACTATTTCCCACAACAGCAACATCAAAACCAGCAACAAAAGCAGCCGAAAAGCTGACGGTCAAGCAGGAACCCTAAAATCCCAAATCCTGAACTACAAGAAAAGCAAAAAACAAGAAAGAAAATCGATCTTCGGCATGCCGAATTTGTCGTACTCTTGCAGCAAGTAATTAACATAAAAACTGTCTACATTTTAATGGTATTTAATATAGTTGTCCGATGTTGATAAATGTTGGGAGCAATATAAAAGTTGACTTGATTGTTTACATGCACCAATTAAAGAGATATATTCCAAGCTTCAGCAAAGTAGCTTCAATACCGACCGAGTTCACATAGTTGGCTAGACAGACTATGCTTTATGCAATAACTATATACCTTGTTTATTATCCCCTGCAAGAGTATTAAAAAAGAAAAATACAAAAAAAAAAAACAAACACAATTTCCTAAATGGCAACACAAAAAAAAAACTATTTGCAGATCGTATAAACATATACACATATATATGTATACATACATATATATATATATATACTTGTTTAGCTGTAAATATATATTTTATATTTTGTAATTTGTAATTTTTATATGTTAAATGTTAATCTGTGTATAACGAATTGTACAAACAAAAAAAAAACAAGACAATTGGCAATTGTACTATATCGATTTTATATGTACGTAGTAATTTAAGCATTGGTATTTTTTGTATATACACGAAAGCGACACTCGAGACATGTACGTAAAATGACAGCAACAAGCGCCCACTGTTTAAATAAAAAGTTACAAGTTTTTTGAAATTTACTAAAAAAAACAGTCTTATTTTTAATATGTGGCCTATGCCATCTAGTGTATAGTAGACGAACTGAATGTAATTCGAAGTGGCGCCATCTAGGTGAAATGGCTGCCAGGTGAGTTTAAAAGTTGCGTAGCGTGAAGTTGGCTGCAGCACATTCAAACTGCACAATATAACATCTTGTAAATTGCACTAGATTTCGAATACAAATTACAAAGTTCACATTTTAATGAATTCCCTAGTAATTATTTTCGCATATTTCATTCAAATTATATGTGGACCTGCTCGCTGTTAATTACATTTCAACAAGCTGTTAACAGTTAACAGTTAACAGTTGATCTGCAGCTGATTGATAAAAGAGCAAAATTTGGGTTAAACAACAATCAATAAGCCAAAGTAAATATGACAAATGCCAAAACATTTACCCCTCTGGCGACTATACGAAAGATGAATAAAGTGAATATCAACAATGGATTTAATTCAGCTGATAACATTTAGTTTCTTTGCACAGCACTCAAAATGACTGCCCAGCTAACAACGATAACTGAAACAGCTGATTTAAAGGCGCTCCGAGAACTTTACGAACAAGAATGGCCCAAACACTGTGTTGGCCACTTTTGGCTGGACAACTATTTGCGCTGGCTGGCAAAAGAGCCGCAGCTGAAGCATCTCAAATTCTACACACTCAACGGAGACTGGCGTCGAGATGGACTCTTTATCTTGGTGGTTTGTATTTGAATTTCTAAAGATTCATTCAATGGATTTTATTACAGATACCAATCTCTTAAGTCTTAGGCAGCTCTTTATATAATTCTCCCAACTATTCCAATTTTAGCATCGCTATCAATTGTTCTTCAGCAACTTGAGCAGGCAAAGGACGCCTGAATTGCGGTCAGCATTGGGATTGCTGAACTGGACAGTTGGCTATAAGGTCAGCGCCTTACACCAGACACATCACAGCATCTACAAGGACTTCCAAGTGGAACGTGGACTATGTTTGGAACGTGAAATGGTGACCATTATGTATCGCCTGCCCTGCGCGAAGGCCAAAGAACTGCAGATTAACTGTCCATTTGGGTATTACTTGGACAGCGTGCGATTGGAGCACGCCGATCTGATCAACGAGCGCTGGTCAGCGCGTCATCCTGGCTCCTTGAAGCTGATCCAGCTGCTGATTGAAAATAACTCCAGTGTGGGACTCTACGAACAGAAAACGGATCAGCTATGCGCCTGGTGCTTAAGGTTGGTTATAAAAAATTGAAAAAATAACATCGTTTTTTACTTATTCATCCTTGTTTCTTTATTTTTATTCCACAGACTACAAAGCGGTTTCCTGGGCGCTCTGGAGGTGCTTCCCACACATCAACGTCGCGGATTTGGAATGCTAATAGTCGCTGCCATATCAAAAGACATTGCTAACGACTTGAACCAGGATGTCACAGCTTTAGTTAATGTACAAAATCCAACTGCTTGTAGGATATTCGATAAACTGCACTTTGAGTTGCTAAGCGACGAGCATTATTTCTGGAGCATGTGTTTGCCACGAACGGGTGGCTCCATAAAATGGCCGACAGATGAGTAAATGACCAGACGGGCCAGAGAAATTAAATTCTTTATCGATATATGTATATTTGGATAAAGATTTTAGATTAGTATTGTTTAAGAAGCGAGAAAGTAGTTGCATCTCAAACATGGCCGAGTCAGCGAAGGACTGCGCAATCTGCAGGCACTGTACAGGAGGGATTTGCCCAAGAATTGTCAGGAATTTTATATTCTGAAGAATTTCATTGCGTTTCTCAAAATCGAGCCGGAAATGAAGCATTTGAATGCATACACTTTAAGGGATCAGCGTGCTAAGGAGCTGGGACTCTTTCTGATGGTGGTAGGTACACGATTAGCTTTTGCTGCAATAGTACAGTCGAAGCTCGCTAACTTGAACTTTAATTCAAGGATCGGTATCAGCTGCTTGTGGACTGCCTGGGCGAATGCTTGAATTTGTTGGAGCTGGCTCTAAATTTGCTAGACTGGTCAAAGGGTCTGTTCTGCTCAACAATCCCAGAAGTGGTGCGGCAGAAGGGATTAACAGTTGACTATCATCATCGGTCCCATCTTTATCATTTGCCAGCGAAGCACGCTCAGCAGCAGCTCCAAGTCAAGTAGGTTATTGATCCACCCACTTGGATTGATCACCAAATTCATTCGCTATTAACTTTTTGAACAGCTGTCCAACTGGTTTCCATCTGCAATCATAAACTGAACGGGATGCACATCTGATCAATCGGGAATGGGCATTCTCTGCCCCAGCATGGGATTATACGACAATGAAACTCACGAGCTGGTCGCATGGTGCATCAACTAACTGAATAATTAACCCAATTAACTTTAAATTACATCTTTTGTAGAGACCAAGAGATAAAATACTCGATAAGATAAACCGATGAACACAATCTAAACCAACTCAAAAAGCTTGTCTCGGCAAATGCTCGCTTATACACTGAGAGACTAGAAACGTTATCAAAAATATAATTCACTCTCTGACAAGCGACAAACGAGCCACATTTTACTAAGGTGTCTGTTTCCGTAGTAAGCAGCAAATGAAGGTTGGATGATCTCACGCCCATCGCTTTGCTCTCTTTTCCTGTTTCTCACTGTATTTTACAAATCTTTCATATACAGAGCTCCAATGTTTGAATACAGCTCAGTTGGTCGAGTTATCTCGCTGAGTGAACGTTTGAGGAATGGCGCGTGAGCTGCAACTGATTGGGCTTGAGGAGCTACAAGGATTTCAGCAACTTTACACGCAACAATGGCCCAAATATTGTGCTGAATTCTATTGCCTCGATAACTTTATAGGATTCCTCAAGTTAGACCCGCACATTCGCAATGTTAAGGCCTACACACTGTCCGACGATCGGAGGGCCAAAGACGCAGCTCTCTTTGTGATTGTGGTTAGTCATCGAGACTGAAGAGTTCCCCACAGTTATTACGTTGTTTGTAATGTTGTCTGTTGCCACTTTAGGATCGCTATCAGCTGTTTATGGGTTGTCTGGGCGATTCAATGGAGCCGCTGAAGCAGGCACTAAATTTGCTTGATTGGTCAAACGGTCTCAAATGCAGTTCTGTTCCAGCTCGATACATGACAACAGTTCACAATGTGGTACAGGAGAGAAATCTTAAAGTGGCCTATGACGATGTTACAAATCTCTACTATATGCCTCAAAAGGCAGCGTCCGCGCTACAAACTGAGTTAGTTATGCAAAAATTTCAAAAATCTTGCTGGAAAAATGAGGTTAATATTTGCTTAGAGTTGCAGATGGCTTCCACTTGACAAATCTAAGCGAAAAAGATGCGGATTTGATTAACGGTGAGTGGCCCAATCGTCATGTGGGTTCCTTGTACTTCATCCAGCGACAGATTCGCATGTGCGCAAATGTTGGATTGTATACAACGAACAGCCAGGAATTGGTGGCCTGGTGTATCAGGTAAGCAGTTAACTTGAGTGGTCATTCGTATACTAGAACATCAATCACTTAGCAATTATCAATTATCGAACAATAATCTGCACGAGAGAAAGATAAGTTAAACTGATCTTTAATTGGCGCAGACTACAAGGCGGCTTTTTGGGCGCACTGCAGGTGAAGAGTTCTCACAAGCGACGTGGCTTTGGCAGTCTGGTCACCAAGGCAATATCCAAGCGCATTGCCGCCTTGGGCCAGGATGTGATGGCACTCGTCAATCCACAGAATAAGCCATCTTGCGAAATGTTCGATGCGCTGGGCTTCAAGGTAATCGATCAGTGTTATTGGCTGAGAACTGAGCCCGTGACGGGCGAGTTTATCTGGCCGGATGGGCAATAAATCCAGTGCTCAATGGTGACATATATATGTGTATCTGTATGTGTCTGTGTATGCTGTGTATACGTACACAATACATTTCATAATAAATAAATTACAATATACAATAAAATCGTACAAGCTACATTGTATATGAATACAACTTTGGTATAAAAATATGCCAAGGCTATGCGTTTGTTGGCAGCTGCTGCAACAGACGTGCGCAGCGTTCGTTGAGCTGCGCAGGACACTGTTGCACACTCGGCTCGTGCAGCATTGTGTCCTTGAGGAGGCGTTGCACACACTCGAGATCGTATTGCACATGATAATCGTTCATCTCATATTTATCAAAAAGTAAGAGGCTGTTTTTGGTCGTCGTTGTTGTTTGTTGGTCTTTAAGCCTGGCGGCGATTCGGCGGGCAACTATGAATTCCAAAAGCTCTATAAAATCGAGGTAGTTAATGCCAAAGCTGGCGCGCAACATGGTCTGGCAGTGTGCCTCAAAGTTGTCCATCTGCCGGCAGTCGGCGATCTCTTTGCGTACATCCTTCAGATTGGCCAGTAAATTGCTCCAGACACGAGCAATATTACAAGCATTGAACCAGTTGTGATTGACGGAAATGGTGTCCGTCATATTCCACACCTGATGGTACCAGCCGCTCGGCACAAATACCGCCTCATTGGCCGTCTGATTGATGGTGAAATAGCGCACCTTGTGCGCCTCCAGCCGCGACTCATCGATGCTAAACGGCAGATTTCGCAGCCGGTCGGCCAGTTTGAGTTCCTCGCCGGGCGGCATAATGAGCCACTTCTTGTGACCCACTATGTTGGTGGACCAGCTGAACGAGCCAAATACATCCGAGTGAAAGGACGTCCTGCAAGCAGTCAGTGAAAATATTGTTGTCTATTTCCAAAATGTTGCTGCCACTTACCAGGAATCCTTGGGTCCCATATAGACAAATCGGTAATCGTCTTTCTGCTCCGCAATCAGCTGCTCGTTCAGCCAGTCGGATGCAAAATATTTGGGCACCTTGTAGAACTCATAAGACGGCAGCTGGGCAGCCAGATGCCAGTCCTTGAGGTACAGATTATCCTTCAACTTCACATTGAAGTTCGGCTCCAGCTGCACCCTTGAGTCGAGCATGTTGCTTTGCCAGCGTGCTAAAAAATCGTGGAATTTTAATTCCAATTTGGCGTGACTATTAAAATAGGTCGCATTGCAGTCGGCGACTGGCACGGCTAGATTGCCGATGCGACGCCTGAGGTAGTCGAAATTGATGTGGCCACCAGTTGAGCAATTATCGTTCGCATCCCTCCCGTTTTTGTTGTTGTTCTGTTGTGCCCAATTGCGGCACTCCCAACTGTTGGAGACATCTGTTATGATGACGGGCCAGTTGGGCCGCATGTATTTCCAATAGAATTCGTTGTAGCTCAGCTCGGCGGCGGCCCGTCGCTCGATAGTCCAGTTTCTGTTGTCCACATCCAGCTGTGAACTTTGTTCTGGTTGCAGCGCCAGCAGCTCCGGCGCCGCCTTCTCCGACGCCATGTCAGAAAAACCCAAAAAAAAAAAGAAAATGTAAACAAAATATGAATTGAGATTGGCGAGTGTGCTACAAGGTCATGCGAGAGGATGTGCAACGGGTTTGCTCTCTCTGCGCAGCATTTTGAAGTATTTGATAGTCAGATAATAATATATTTTTCTGTTGCTATAAAGTGATAGTAAGTCAGGTTTGAATGGCCTGTCAAATAGATTTTATATTTCATTAGATTATATTAATTCATTAGATATTTCAATGTGCTACAGTAGATGTGACGTCACGTTCCTCTATCATTTGAACGAAGCTGCGCAGTGCGCAGTCCTCATATTCATGCAGTCCAGTGAGGAGCCAGTATGTTAAGTGCTTTACAAACTGCTATTGACCGCATAACAGACTACTGTTAAGTGTGTAGTTTATACACCTGCTTAGCCCATACACAAACCAGTCAATCGTTTTAAATTTGAATTGAAAAATACACTTTAAAATTTTATTTTACTGCATTCTGTTTGTCATTTTATTGAAATTTATTCGCTTAACATTTTACCCATTATCAAGTTTTAACTACAATTTGGATTTACATACACTATATTCATTTCATTAGTGTGTATGTGTGTGTGTGTGTGTTCTCACTATATGCAATAATCCACAATTTCACATTATGAAGTGACGCTTGAAGAATTCAAATCGAAGGTTTATTTGTGTAATTATGTATGTGTGTGAGCTTGTGTATAAATTGCATCATGTTCTATATATATAAATATATATATATGTTTGCGTGTATGCATGTATGTAAGTGTAAACTTTACAGATATTTTTATGCCCTCGCCTTGTAGGCAAACATTTTTAGACTAAGAACTAACGCTTGACTAACAACTTAGATAGTACAATGTAATTGTAATTTAATTCAATATTCATATTTAATTCTTTTACTAGAAAACTATAGGTTTTGTTATTTTTATCTTCATAAATTATACCAAACGGTGTGTGATACTGTGGTAAAAATATTATATACAGATAAATACATACAAAATCGTATAAAATACGTCATAAAAAATTGTAACAATAGTCGGTTTTTATATATTTTGGCATAGAAAATGTACAATTATTGAATTTGCTCATTTAATTTCATAAATATATATATTTATTTACTTAAGGACTACGCACATTTGACTAGATTTCTTTTTCTTTGTAGGTTTAGAAGGTACAGAGATACTGACAGAGTTTTCTATTATTTTAAAGGTTTTTTTTTTATTGGGGGGGGGGGGAGGGGGGAGAATGTATTTGTTTATAATAATACTCGAGAGTGACAAAAGTTAGCTATTTGGAATTACCAAATCCAACCTACATTTAGTATATACAATTTTGTGGCATGCAGTTGAGGCGGCTGCCACGCCTACTTTGGCTTACTGACTAATTTAGTGTGTGGTACGCTATTGATTTATTCAGTAATCATGCATTTTTACAACTGCTCGCAACTGTTTAAAAAATGTGTAACTAATTAATTAATAAACATTTATTTAATGCCTCGCCTTAGATGCGCAAAGCTTTCAGTAATTTCCTATTAATAATTGTATATATATATTTATAGTATTTATAATATTTATAATATGAATATTATTTAATGTAAGTGTATGCTTTCCCACTTTTCAATATTTGCATCAACATTAATCTAAGAAAATTATTTAATTATAGTTTTATTACACACTTGATATGTAGTTTTTCATACAAACTAAATCAATCAAATCGGAAACATAATGATAATAATTGATAACATTTTTTGTTCATTTACTATTTAGCATGTTTGGTCCAGTTGAAAGTCGCAATTGGGATTTAAATCGAATTTCTTGTGGGTGTTGACATTAAACCGTTAATTAAGCTGCTTGCAGGTGGCATATAAATAAATTGGGTGTACTCATTTCTTGGCAGTCTGTAGATTGTCACAAAAAACTTAACCGAAAATTCGAAGGGTTTACATAGAACCAAGAGAGAATTATCCAAATACTTAGTACTTAGTCTAAGCTATACTTAAAGCTTATACAAACCATAGCTAGGCCACCTTATCTCAACTAGAATGCAATTCATTTTAATCAATATTCTACTATATATAGGTATATAGTTATATATATTTATTTATTATATTTTTTATATGCAGCAAAATCGTTTCGTTGCATGCCCCGCCAGTTACTGTAACTAAAGTCTGGCCTATTGTACAACCTGTCTTAATTTATGGCTTAAATTTAATTAGCTGGAAGTACAATTATATGGATCGTCAGTGCGAAAATTGGGATGATCTTCATAGGGCTTGATCCCAGCTGCCTTCTTTTCATCACGTATCTTCTCCACCTGTTGCATGACGCGCAGAAAATTGCCGCCAGCCAATTTGGTCAGCTCATCGATGGTCCAACCACCTCCTAACAGTTCAGCAAATAGCGTTGGATACGAGGATACATCCTCCAGGCCTTTGGGTGTACTGTAAGCAAATAGAAAGGGAATTACCATGACATATATGCTGCTAAGTTTGAAGTCATGCTTTCGTTTTTGGTTAAGAAATCAAAGAAACCAAGAAACAAGCTAAACAAACAAGCAAATTCATGTCAATATGGACATATGACTTCCACCTATGAGCCACAGCTAAGGAAACAGTCTTTACTTATCAATTTATGTAAATATATAATACCCATGGGAAAGAAAAATCTTGGATTACTCACCAGACTCTGGATCAAATCATCAAATCTAAATGTTGTATAATTATTTTTTATTTCAAACCAGAACTTAACAGAAATTATTTCCCTTCTCTGAGCGTCCGAGCGTAACCGAATTTGTTTTAAAACCCAAAAAGAAAATCCTGTCAAAAACGGGCAAGTAATCTAATAAACTTGCTGAAATTCCTTAAATTATAACCAATAAAATATTCCACACACGTACACATGCCACAAATACGCACATACAGCATTGTCCTCAGAAACAATTCATTTACTTAATGCCAAAAATTGTCATAAAAATTAAATAAAATGCAAAACCAGAGGCAGAAATGTGTCCAACAACTGTTTGGATAATAAAGAAGGAATTTATGTAAGTCAGAGCCACAGAACACAAATAAATAACAAACAAACCAAACAATACCAAATAAATAATAAATTAATACTTCTGGCTTCTCACTTGTAAGGAATGCACAAATAAATAATAATTTACTTTTATTATGCAGCGTTTAGGCAACGTTTCAAATGACATGGAAATATTTAATGTCTGTGCGTACGTATACAGGGTGTGCCTTTTGTAAGTTTTATAAGTACATAAAGTATGTGGGCTATTTTAAAAAATGTAAAGAGTGCTTAACTATTTTGGTTTCCTTTCAAAATCAATGCGCTGACTATTTAGTTGTAGAACAAAAACTGCTCCAGCTTTTTCGAAAGTTTTGAACTTTTGAGACACTCTGTATGTACATATTTATATTTGACCAATATAAAGTACTTCGAGCATTCTTCAAAATGCCAATATAAAATCAATTTAAGACATTTGCCTTTAGTTGGCTGTTATATTTATACCTTTGAAAATAGATTAAAAATGTGCAATAAAGCAAATGTCTGTCGCTGGCAGAAGCATCTCCGATTCCATAAAGTATTTATATATATAAATATATATATAACTGTCCGTCTGTTCAGAGACTATAATACGCGATAACTATAAACTATAAACTATTTCTAGTTAGTTCAATTTTAACGATAATTCTAACTATTTCTCCTAGTCGAGCTCCCTCTCGACTTGAGCCTTGTTACACGTCAATAGTAGTTGCAATGCTGGTTGAGTTGCCTCTGCGGTTGCAATTGCTTATGTACATAAATATATAAACAATCGAAAATATTTCAGTTATCTACTTGCTTTTTGTGTGGCATTTCAATATTATTCTGTGTACTTGGTATATAATAACACTCATTTGCGGTTAAGGCATTTAGATTACATTCAATTATAAGTTCACATGATAAATAGAACACAATAATTAATTAGCAACTTCTGTGGTTGCATCGTTAGTATTCCTTATTAGTAATGACTGAAACATGCGATAAACTGACCAAAACTGTGAAAATATGTCAGATGTCAGTGCAGCAGCATCTAGTAAAAATAGTTGCAACAAGAGTGCAGCTACAAATTTTGCTTGTTTGTTTAACGGGTCGAATGTCAGTCATCGAGTGAAGCGGAAACGTGGGGAAAAGCGGAAAAATACCATTTGACATTTTGTAATTTCATAGAATTTTACATTATTTATTGTGAAATTTTCGGGAATTGTACGTCACTCTTTATGTATGTGTGTGTGTGCGTGTGCGTATGCCTGAATGTGCATGTCCTGTTGGGTGAGTGGCCTATAAATATTCATAAGCGCAATTTCAGCGTTGCGTTTTTTCTTTTTTTTTTCCTATATTCCCTTTGTTCGGCGCGTAAAATGAAGTTCGCTTCGCATGTAAAATTGATTTACATGAAAATTGTTGTTAAAAATGTTCATCTGTATATAACACATTACAACAACAATTACAACAAAGACCGGCATTTTTTTCGCTACAAAATATAGTATAAATATTTAATTGAAAAACACGCAACAAATGAAAAGGCTGCCGCACAGGCACAGATAACGATCGGAAATTCAATGTTGTTCAATGTTTTCGTCGATTTGCTGTTTTAGCCATGTGTCCAGCATGAAATGCAGTGGCACGAAAATGTATGCAAATTCACTGCCTGGCCTACAGTAAAATAATTCTGATTCATGATAACGATAATAAGAATATGTCAGAAACAATGCTCTCCTCGAACAAACAAAACACGTTTGTGGGCGGCATTACAATAATGTTTCCGTAAATGGCTGAACGGTTGAATTGTGTACAAAAATATGGAGAAACTTCTTGGTGCATTTTACGATAAACATAAAATTTACCTTGGCTTAAAATAACTTTAATACTATAAAGATAATATTCATAGAGGATGTGCTCATTAAAACAGCTGGTTATAAATGCCCAGAAATATTGCCTTGGCTTCAAGGTTGTGTACAATTATAAAATCAGCTTTATATGTTATCCAATAAGAGTTTTGGAGTGCTTTTAAAAGATAAGATTACAATAAAAATAATACGATAAATGGGTTTTAATTGTTGCATGCAACAGCGAAAAGTTGCTGAACAAATAAATCAGCCCTGGGGTCGGCAGCATAATTATCTGCAGCCTTTTCTCCCTATTGAATTGGAGACCTTAACGAGCCTCAATATGAATTGCCACCCGCAATATGCCAATGTTAAGCTCCTGTACTTAAATAGAATCAATTAATAACTTAAAAACCACCTGAACTGTGAGTCAGACACAGAGTGAGAGAGGGAGAACTCTGTCTCTGTGTGAAAGAAAAAGAGAGAAACGCCAAGTGCTTTACAGTTTCAGTTATTGACTCGAAGGGGAGCAGGGTGGCAGTTGAAAACCGTTGAAGCTTGTGGTCGAGGAAAATGCGCATTTAAGTGAAATAAATGACTTTTACTTACTAATTAATGCCGTCATAGCCGGCGCCGAGGCCAACGTGATCGATGCCAGCGACGCGCTTAATGTGATTAATATGCGCTGTATATGAATAATAAGTGTGTGTGTGTGTGTGTGTGTGTATGTGTGTGTGTGTGTGTGTGTGTGTGTGTGTGTGTGTGTGTGTGTGTGTGTGTGTATGTGTGTGTTGGCCATTTTGCATTTGGTCAGCAGGATATCGAATGACAGGGTTGCCATCAACATTCGGACATCATCGTCATCATCATCGTTGTTGTTGTTGTTGTTGTCGTCGTCAAGTTCATTAAGTACCATTGTTAAGAGAGCACAGTTTGGTAGTTATTGTTATGGTTGACATCATCGCCATAAGCCATCGTTATTAAAATTGTGCAAATTGTAAATGTGTCCAGAGCGCAGCGCGACAATGCCATGATGAAAAGATGGAAAGAGAAGCAAACAAATCATGTGGCATTAGACAACTTCACAATAAATTTGAAAATACGAAAAAAAAGCGACGAGAAGGAAAACAGTATGAAATTGTGATATTTATTGAGTAAAAGCTCAAATACTCTTCAGAAATAATACGTATACGATTAAATGGAAGTGTATATGATACAAATTAATATGCATATGTGGAAAACAGATAAAAACAGTTTTAATGAGTAAACTAAATTGAATAAATTGAGGAGAACCATTTCAATTCTTATCTCATATTTAAAAATATTTGTTTCATTGAAGTGTGTCTGCTTCACTCATCAAATTCAAATACCCTTCTGTCTGGGCTATAGAGCAGAAGCCACCGATTTGTGTGGCAGCCACCGAAAGCGGAAGTGATTACGTTCGCTATTTTGATAGCGTGTCAAAAGCAATGACAAAACAAAATTGAAGAAAAGAAGACGAAGAATAGCTGACAACACAAGCCGAGAGGCAATAATGAACTAGCTGAAACAATGGCCAGTGGACAATCAGTGGTGCTGGCATTTCTTGTGGCTGTGCCACATAAACCACTTCAAGTCAGTGGCGTTAATTGTTTTGGATGTTAAATGCACGAGATTCTTTCTTAGTTCACAAATTACACAACTTGAGCACAACTGCAGTACAAATTTAATTTTTACTCAATAATTAAATGGCTGAATTTTTACTGCAACAAATTGCATACCTGAGATAACGTACCAACTAATTAATATAATAAAAAGTGAATACTTAGTTACGATTTTTTTTTTTAAATAAATAAAAAAATAAATAAGAGAAATGCTTCTAAATAAATATAATAATAGTTCATAATCCTTAGATCCGCTTACCGACTGCATCCTGAACGGTTGAGTTGTCGCTACAAGACAAGAACTTGGAGTAGAAGTTGACCATGACGAGGCCACCATTTTTGGCCAGCGACTGCAGGATATCATCCTGGACATTGCGACTCGTGTTGCACAGCTCGTAGGCCGAGGAATGGGAGAATATAACGGGTGCCTCGCTCACATCGAGAGCATCGCGCATGGTGCCCTTGGACACGTGCGAGAGATCCACCATCATCCCCAGCCGATTCATTTCGCGTATGATTGTCTACAAAGAGAGAGAGAGAGAGAGAGAGGGAAAGTCGGATTAATGAAAGTTCGTTAGTCAGTGATTAGATGCTGGTCAGCGTTGGCTGTGTCATTAAATGGCTTTCATATCAATATGCGATGCCATAAACTAAGGCGATGTCATAAAACATAAGTAATGAGCATTGAATGATGCCACAAGCAGCCCAAGGAGCTCCAAACAGTTTCATTATGCATGTACTTTTATTTAACCTTTGACTGCCATCCATATGTCTAAGTAAATTGATATTGCTGTCGTTGTGTGCGTTGTGTGTTGAACTCTCTTCGCCCCGTTGTAATTTGTATTTATGCGCGGATTTATGGGCATCGCTGTATGTGTGTGTGTGTGTGAGAGCTGTGTGTTTACTGTGCGTGTGTGAGCAGCTTACATAATTACTAATCTGATGCAAGTTTGCTGCCACAAATTTTGAGCAAATTAATTAGTTAGTTAGAAGATTAAGTTGAGCATTGCGATACTCATCAGGCACTCAAAGCGAGCTTTAAATGCACAAATTGCACATTCATCTTGTGAAGCAGCGCATCAATTCAATATGTATTGGCAAGTTGGTCAATTACCACTTGAGTCCCTATAATATTGATTATTAAGATACTTGTAATGATTAACAAACCACAACAAAATTAAAAATTTCCTTATGAAATATATAATTAATATTTAGTTGCAAACGTTGAATTAGACTTGAGATTAAAGCAATTTCCTAATTCTGAAAGACATACATAGGAGAAAAAATAGATAGACCTTTTGCACAGAGTCAGCAAAACGGAAATAAATTTGCAAAACGAACCACAAATGCTAAACACACACACACACACACAAACACAGACAATGTTTAGTTAGTCAGCTGTGTGTATTTTGTGTGCGATGCCGTCTCGTAGATAATTTTTAATTGCAGTTAGATAACGGTACTGAGATGTGACCATATAGTCAATAGCCAAACGAGCCGGCTGTTTATTTGCCGGTCTGTTTGGCCTTAAATTAGCTAACAAATTGCAGTTGGCCAAAATGCTCAATGGCCCCGATGCCTGTGCATTTAATGGGCGTGGCATTAAAGCGGTAAACACAGCCACAACTAATTGGGAGCCAAGTTTAATAGTGTGTGTGCGTGTGTGATTATGTATGAAAGTTGTGTTCCAGAAAATGTGTACTAAATGCTTATTGTCGCCTAATTACGCGCAAACATACACAGACACGCACACAATACACATAAATTTGGGCGGCTCAAGTGCCAGTGTACTAAACTATTGAGGGGGCGTGGTTGACAGAGAAATATTTGAATTGAAATAGATGGAGATAGAGACAGACAGACAGAGAGACACAGCGAGAGAGAGAGAGAGAGAGAGAGAGAAATGGCAGTTCTCTGTTCATTAAATCTTAATTAACGGTGCATGCTCATTTATATATGCCTGCACTGAAAAAAACTCGAATAAAACTACAATTTATATAAACTTAATACTCATGATAGATCATCAATATTGTGTTCAGATATAAACTCTCGATTAGTCTAAATCGATATTCGCGAACAGGGCAAGTTATCGATAAAATGAAATCAACATTTTCTGAGTATGGTTAACGAGAAATTTGACTTTCTTTCATATATAATCTCTTGATCGGCGTGCTAATACAGAGGACTATAGCTATCAGGATTGTATACTGATCAATGAAATATATTTTCCTTCTGTCTGTTATATACTTTATTAGACTCTTAAGCACATAGTCACTTTTTAAAAACTTTGATAATAATATGTTGGAAATTGTTGTAAAATTCTTTTTACTAATAAAACTATATATTTTTGTAAAATATCTTTGATTATGTAAATATCCCAATCACTGAAATGAATGGAATTGACTAGCGCTAAGCCAAAGCGAATCGCCTAACTTGAATGCAACTCACTCAAATGTTGTCCTTTGTTAAATGTTATTTGAATGAATTACGTTTTCAAAGGATTCTTCTCTTAGTGCATGTGTGTTCAATGAGCTGTTTATGGTTACTCGAAGCAGTAAATTAAAATTACCAAATTATTTGGTGATTAATTACTAAGGCCATGACAAATTGTTTGCCAAAACGTTTGTGTTCATTTATATGATACGAAATATCCATTTGGCATATATTGTAATCAAATTACGTTTTACATTTCATTTAGCAATTATAATAACTGTAATCAATTTTATTTGCAACATATGAAAAAGATTATTTAAAATTTTTTTTTTTCCGATTTAATTGCATTTATAATTGAGTCCATTGTATGGGCAACATGTCGTATGTTTAATACAATGTATCCGTATAATGAAAAGGAAAAAGTTATTGAATTCATAATTATGCTTAATGCATTAAGTGCGGTTCGCCAAATGATTGAAGATTGTTGAATAATATATAAGCATAAACCGATCGAAGTGCTGTAAAGTATTGTCCTGCCCCAACCACTCCAGCCTCCCTTGGAATTGTGAAACTTTATTAAACCTTACACAAAGCATTCAAAATTGCCGAAAGGCACACAGAGAAAGATGCGCTCACAATGGGCATCACTAGATATATTTTGAGTGACAGCCAAATTGAGGAGCAACATTTCGCAATGCTCATTACTGTCAGACTTCGCTTGTACATCGATATGCCTCTCAGCGGGTTGGCTTCAACTACGGTTCCAGACATCGCTTCAGCTACAGCATCGGCTTAAAAAGCTGTCAGCGGACAACAATTGGACGATGGTCATCCTGGCATCCAGTCACCGAGTTGACTGATGCCCATTTATTGCTACTTTGGCGCATTGTTGTCCTTTGTTAGCCATTTCCATTAGGTACGTCTGTGTAGACTTTAGCAAAACTTTTTTTTTTACCTGGGTATTTAACATATAAGCCCCTTGAAGAATATTTCATAAATTTCTAATGTTTTGGGAAAAATGTTTTCCCTCCACACAAATTACTACGCTCAGCATAATCGCATTTTATATTAATTTTTAGCTTAACTGCCACTCTTTTCAATACTGTTTTTTTTTTTGTATATTTACCTAAAATTTCAGATTAAACCAATTTTCTTTTTTAATATTTAATTATCGATATTTTGTGTCCAATTCGCGTTTCCCATTTCAGAGTGTGTGTTGAATATAAAATTGTTTTTATTAATTTTGAATTTTTTTTCAGCACTGATTTTTATGTAGATTATCCAGCGATTGCCATTTAATGCACTGGCAAATAATTTAAAATATGCTTAGAGCTGTAATATTCCATTAGCAGAATTTCGATGCAGATTTATGTTCATCGATAACAACATATACATACATACATACAATTAAAATGAGATTCATATTCAAAAAGTGCATTTAAGTTTGTTAAAATCTGCGCTAAAATTGAATAACACTGGCAAATAAATAAACTGGTATTCCACAAATCGAGTTGGTAGACCATGCCCCCCTCCCCTACTTCCATGCCCCTACTTCAACCTCTCTGCAGCCGCCAAACCAACACACATGCAAAGTTATTCAGCTTACGTGCGGAGGCATTAGCGCAGAATGAAAAACTCATTAAAAACTTTAAATTGAAATAAAATAAACTGCATATTTATATTTATATATTTTATTTACTGGCTTACAAATGCCTCACTGCATTTAACAATCTCCTGATACTGGGAAAATATAAGGACAAAGGGGACAAATATAAATAAAACAAGCAGATGAAGTAATTGACAAAAAGCTTTGCTCCACTTTGTGGCGATTTGTAAATGACTTAACTATTATTTGTTTTTAACTTTATTGTTGTGTGCCCAACTGTTATTTTTCAAAGAGTAAATTTTGTCAAAAAAGTGAATGGTTTCCAAAAGAAAAATTTGCACACAACTATACTTAAGATTAAAAAGGCAATTAAAATATTTAAATTTAAATTTAATTTAAATAAACGATATTTTATTGCTCAATTAAATCCGGATAAAAATTCGACCAGAAAAGATAAAAATTAAAGTTAATTCCGAAAATATAACTTACTCTTCTCAATATGTCAAGTATTTAGCAGGATATGCTGATTCTGTCTGTTTGATTTGTTATTATTGAAATCGCGTATTACCCATGACGTCAGTTAATCTGGAATGTTGTGTCGCCTCGAAGGGGCCTTTTCAATTTACAAATAAGATTTCGTTGTCAGCAAGTTGGTTTTCACATTTTGCCAACAATTGTTAGAATAATGGTAGTCAGCTGAGTTTGTTATCTATCCAGTGCTTACGCAGCACACATTCAGCCACAGAAAATCCACGCAGACCCGAGAACCAGAGAGTTTACCCAACAGCAATGACCTAATAAATCCGTTTTATGTCTTGCCGTGGCGCCGCCTCCGACTGGCCGGAAATGCCGGCGGCTGTGGTTTTTACTGTGCCACATTCACATCTCGCCCTCCTCTCTTCGATTCATATTCAAATTGGAATTGTGGGCGTGGCCGTGGAGCCGCCATTTATTGACTGCGCCATTAGCTGCACTAATGATCCATTCAGGCACAACTGGAGCTGGAAAAGAAAAACCTGAAAGCGACCCCATATTCAAATTCAAATTCAAATTCACTGGCAGCCAGTTCCAGATTCAGATACACAAACACACATCGACATTGTCAATATGCTTAATGGATTTTCAAATATTTAAACAGTGCTAACAACAACCGAGTTCCCATGCGGTTATTCACTCTGTTGGCTTCCAGACTCGAGACTGAGACTAAGCAGGAGGCCAACTGAACTGCCGACATGCCTTCAACTCCATTCTTAGTCTGGCTACCAGCAGTTGGCCAAATGCATTTGGCATATTTACGCATTTTAGACATGCAAATAAATTAAATGTTATTTGTGCGGTTGCTTCTTATGGTATTACTAATCACAATCTAACAGCAAATGGTTGGCATAACATACTCAAAATAAATATTATATTCACAAATACTGAGTTTGAAACTACTTTCTAATTTGTAGGCAAGCATTGTGCTTATAAATATATTATTGCAAAGACATGCAAGAAGAAAATTATATTTTTCAGATTTAAAATTAAAGAGATTTTCAATAAAACTAATATTTAACTCTTCATTTTGATTATTTTGTCTGGGAGCTATTGGCAAATTTGTACGCTTTTATTTTTACTTTGTAAAAATATACTTTCTGTAAGCTGTCGGTAACTTAAATTATAGCTGAGAACTGATGGCTGTCGGCGATTGTATTTGATTAGCAATCAAATACTCGATTGCAACTGACTGTATACCTAAGCTCAACTGCAGGGCATCTAACAACTTTTAGTATACTTAAAGATATTACTACTCAGACTCAAATTCATAGTTGCACTCATAAACAACGCATTGCGTGCTTCAAATAGCACAAAAATGTTTGCCTTTCCCAGTTTCCCTCAATGTTTTTCTTTCTATTTTTATTCCTCGTTCTCTGCTTTTCCCCGTTTTCCTTTCCGCACTGATGCCTGTCAATGGCTTTAATTGAAGCTCTTAGTTGGTGGAACGGATGACGGCAGGCAGCAGAAGTGGGAATACTGAAGGGACTGGCAAGGAAAGCAACAATCAAGTAGCAAGGAAAACTGCAACTGAAATTACAACCCAGGGCATTTGTGGCAGCTGCAATTGCCTGAAATAAGATATAAGAGCCAAGATATACCTTGAAAGCAGCCAACTAAAGCAAAATAAGCCAAGCAAAATATGCTCAGTAAGGATGTACATAAATATGGGTATGTGCGTGCGATTGTGTGTGTGTATGTGTGTGTGTATGTGTGTGTGTGTGTGTGTGTGTGTGTGTGTGTGTGAATGTGTGCCGGAGCACTACACAGCAAATGTTGCAATAAATTGCTGGCAGGTGAAATTAATTGGAAAGATATTTCAGCTATTTTAGCAGCTATCCCTGAATTCTTTTGGGTCAGGCTACTGAAAACTTAATTACGACTATGCAAATAGTCCTGTGTATATTTTGTTCTCGTTCGCTCAGCTAATTAATCCTACTCCTCTTTGGCCAGGACATTCTTCCCACAGTTCACTCACTTGACAAGTAAAAAAACTGGACCGTTCGCACTAAATTATGCATACGCAGTGTGTGACACGCGCTCAAAGAGTCGTGTCCTTGCTTGGCCAACTCGACAGCCAAACATCCTTTTGGCCACACCTCACATGACAGGCGGAGGCCTCAAGTCAAGTCTTTGCTGTTGGCTGCCTTTTGTTTTTGTTTTTTTCCTTTCTGTTAGCAAGCGACGGTTTGACACTCTCTCAGTTTGTCCGTTGGAGCTCGTGCAAAAATCAATTCACTTTCCTAACAAGATACCTTCAACTAAAAGAACTAAGCAAGACAGATAGAGTTTCAATCTCAGTGTCGAGAATTCAATAAACTTAGAGACAATGGCATTAGAAATAAAATAGCCAAAACGAGCTGGAACAGTAAGATATGTAAACAAATAAGTTGTTCTAAGAATTATATTTAATATATGTCCAAGAGATGCTTGATTTTAGTCAGAACCCATTAAAAACGATTTTAATATATATATTTATATAGTTTTGGTTTTGAGTTAGTTATGGTTACAGTTAAGTGTTTTGCAAAGCTCTTCGGTTAAACTAGTGGTTCAAGCTTTGTATTAAATGTTTGTTTGAAGTAGCCAATAACGCAACACAAGATGGATGAGATATTCATTAAATATACATGATATTTTCATTCAAAATATATTCTTTCACTGTTTTTATTCAGCAGCAAGCATCACACAACACAACACCACAAATGATAAGCGATATCGAGTCGTCCACGTATATTGCGCATTCGCCACCTTGTACACGAAGAGCGATAGTTAATATATTTTTCAACTAGAAGTGACTTCGATTAGTTTGCTAAAAAATTCATTAAAAACTTTTAGCGTTAGACAGGCAGACAAGCAGACAGGCAGCCAGGTAAGTGGGAAGGCAGTTAGCTTGGGGCTGGGGCCTCCCTAAGCAGCCAAGTTGAATATTTTATAAACTGTCGTTAGAGCCGTTTTCCCTTTCTTCTCTGCACCTGCGCTGCAGATTTTTATGCCAGGTCATACAATTTGTTGCAGCAGCCAAACAGAAAAGTGAAGGAAAATAAAAAATTACATGGAAAAAGAGGAAAAAATCACACGCTGAAAATCTCCTTTATAAGTTGCGACTCAGACTGGAAAATGGCTGCTTCGTGTTGATGGCTACGTCTGCGCCCGCAGGGAGCTGAGTCAAGCAGGACAACAACAGCTACAGCAAATATACAGCGACGTGCCATGTGGTCTCTGCTTCTTGGATGGCTTGGCTTGGCTTGGCCTTAGTCTGGCCAAGATGGATGGCCAAATATTTAGTGGGAGGTCAGCCAGGTTGCAGCAGTTGTCAGCTGGCAGTCAGCTACCTGTTCTACCTGGTCGCAGCTGGCAGCTTGGCAAACTTGTGCGACGTTAGAAAACTTGCAATGTGAAAATCAATTTCATCAATTTTCTACATTCCCATTGGGTTAAATGGTGAACTTGTCTGCATTAGTGGCAAAGTCACAAAAAATTGTATTTTGCAAATGGGCCATAAAAATGAATCCCCAGTGCAATAAATCTAGGTTGAAGTTTTAAATTGCATAAGCTATTGTTAAATATATTATACATGAAATATATATTTTTATAGAGCGGTTTGACAAATATCTATCTCTGCTTGTGCTTCGAGCGTTGAAGAATTAAATATGTAAGTGGCATACAAAGTTTTCGGTTTCATAACTTTGTCAAAACTGAACTGATATTCCCAAGTAATACCTTTATAGTAAAGTTTAACTTCTTATTGAATACTTAATTTAAAGTTGTATTCAAAATTTTCTTTTCAAAAACCAATGCTTCAGGAGCATGGCTCGACATTTAAATTTTACATTTAAGGTTGAAAAGCCATTGTTTTTAGAGCTTTGTATGGGAAATGACTTGTTCGATTAATGTGTTCAATTTATACCTTCAAAGTGTGTCTGCTCAAAACTTTACACTTTGATAGCCTTGGAGAAAAAACTACGCTTTTCATGTTTGACGTCTAGATACATACCACCTATATTCGATCGTAATTCATGTACAAATTCGAAGGACATCGTATACCAGTTCTTGGCCCCAGACTTAATCTGGACAATAACCTCGTGCCACACATATGTGTGGTAGGATCTAATTTTGCCAAGCGAGTGAATGCGAACGAGTTGCTAAATGGATTTTTGGCAGCTGCTTGGGTAAAACATCAAACGGAACTTCTTGGCAAAGGACTCAAATTGTGTCTTAAGCTGGACTCAACATGCATTAGCAACACGCAGAGCAGTTGGGTAAAGGTGTAGAGGGGGCGTGGCAAGAGTGGCAGACAAAAAGGCGCTTTAGCCAACGTTGTTGTTACAGGTGAATACATTCTGTGCAAAAGGCGAAAACAAAGCCGTTACCCATGTGGCTAGATAATAACATTCCACGAGGCCCATTCCCATTCCCATTCCCATGCCCATTCCCAAAATGCCAACTCCTCAATTCCAATGCTTTGGTGGCTCAGCTACAATCTCAGACTGCCGACAGGTGTACGCCAACAATTTTCAGTTGAATCTCGGCCAGCTTTTTGCTGCAGTGTCACATTTTTAGCCCCTTTCAGACGTGCTCAGACAATGGCCCAAAAAGGTCAACACTAGTAGGGCCTTAACCCATTCGACATGGGGGCCACTTTAGGGTCGTTTTGGGGTGGAGTCATAGAATGCGAAGCAGATTTCTAGGCTCTTACATGGATTTGAGCTGTGCTGCTGGCTCTGCTGCATATGTAATTGTGTGTGAGTTGGTGTATGTGTGTGTGTTTTGCTTGCGTGTATTGTTGGACAGCCGAAAGCTGTGTAAATAGCATTTAAATCCCAGGTATTTTCTATGGGTTCAATTCTGTACTGAGTTAGTCACCATCGGCTCGTTAGATTTTGAGCAGACTAAACCCTTAGGCTGGCCTGGGAGCTATTGGGTTAGACAAGCTTTATAAACAGTAGCCAAATGGAATAGGCATGTAGTCCATCTGAATGATGTCTGCCATCTTCTCGGTTGCGCCAAGAGCACAAAAAGCAACTGAAGTTTTCAAATGCTAACTTTTCTCTTTAAACTTGAACTGCGAACTCAGCACAAAAATGAATCGTTGTACATACTTGGAATTTAATTTTCCACACATGTGTCATAATAAATGGTTGCATTTTTTTTTAAAATTGTTGCATAAACGAAGCATTTAAATATCAGTCTGTATAATTCATTTGCAGAGATGCCATTCATTTTAGTCTCGAATAAATACGAATATTGTATCTACCATAGAACCTGTTGCCTGTGGCTCTAATGAGAGTTTTATTTTATTTCCCCGTACGACAGGGTCAGAGGTTAGAAGACACCGTTGACGAATTTACATATCATGGATCAAACACAAACCGCGCCTAGCTCCATTCATCTATGGGTTGTGCTGCGGGGAAAAGACAGGGTTTGGCATGTGCCCAGGTCGCCTCGAGTACTGTTGGAAAAACAACACGCGTCTACATACATATGCATAAATTTTACGCACAACTGAATTGCGATGGTGGTGCTGTTGTCGTATGTGTGTGTGTGTGTGTGTGTGTGTGAAAGCGGATGCGGATGGCGATATGTGTGTGGTTGGCTTGGTTTTGGCTGTAGTATATGCAGCGATTGGGTGCGGAAATCTGCACAAAGAAGAGCTGAAAAACAAACCACATTGGGTGAAGGGGTGTGTAAGGGGGAGGGACAGTTAAATAGACACGCTGACAGGCGTCGCTGGGCGTGCAGAATTCTGAAATGCCGTCATTAATCTTTATTTGTGCCGGCGAACGCGTGAATAATTTAGCTACCTAATAATAAATCATTGCAGCTGTGCATTAGTTGACTGTCGCTCATATACATATATCTGTGTGTGTGTGTGTGTGTGTATGCGTCTCCATCTCTCTTTCACTCTTTGTGTCTTTGCTTATCTCCCAGCGGAAGTGCCGAGTAACATGCTTAAATGCTTATCAAATTTAATGCGTTTCCACTCCCCAGAAACCTGATGAGCATTAATTAATTGCCAGTGCCACAATGGAACCACCTCCAGCTTGTCATTCAAGTAGTAGCCCAAAACTTTAATAACTGCCCCACCCCATCCCCTAGCTTCAAATACAGCACAGAAGTGTAGTACATAGGTTAGCCAAGTCTAACCTCGAAGTAAGTGCGAAATGTTGGTTATTTGTCAAAAATTTAATTTCACAAACTGAGCGGTTTAAAATTACGCATACGCCGCATGGGCAAACATTTGTAAATTTTGTGTGTGTGTTTGTTTGTGTGTATGTGTTCCCAAAGGCCATGTCATACTGATTTTGACTATTTTTGTGATTCACATTTGACAGCATGGATTTAGGTTGTGTAATTGAAATGGTTGGTAAAGTGGATTAAATAGTAAAATAATGAATAGCTAAGCATAATGAGTTCAAATATATCTATGCATTAAGCTAGTTGTATTCTCGTCTTTAAAATATGATTTTTATTTATATATTATATGATTTATAAAAACCGTTTTGTGTCTTACTCAATCGAAAGCGGATGCCAAAACAATTATGCATATTAAAAATTGAGATATTTACGAGATATTTATTTGTTTGCAGACTTTCTCTATCTATATATTATGTATGTGAATATATTCAGAATGTTTTTTTGTATAAGCGTCTGTTAGCGATTTTTCACCGGGCAAACATGGTGTATGTGTAGTATCCAGGGAACAGAACATACTCGTTTGTCGGTTTTCAGCAGCTTTCAAACTTTTGCATTCACATTTAACGAAAGACCAAAGCTCCAAACAATCATGCCACATTCAAATGAAAATGAAAATTCCTATATGGCAATGTGGAGATAATTTGATTACGTCTCAGAAATATTCTAAATACTAAATTGCAAATGTGAAATGTGAATTGTGTAATCCGAAAAATGTCTGGTCACAAAGCACATTTCGTGTTTGCTGCAAATGCATTTAGCTGTTGAATAGGAATTTAAATTAAACTATGCACAGCCCGACAAAATGATGGCTTCAATATTCCCAAGTTGTTGACCAGGTGCACAGAATACTTGAATACTATTGGTGTGTCCTATTTTGGTATTTTGGACATCTTTGCAAACGTGTCAGCTAGCAAGTACAATTAAATATTCAAATATGCACTATCAATAAATGGTTGGAAAATTTGTGATAGAATAATTTGGTATACTGTATCCTGCAATTCCGGTAGACATTTATCGGGTTTCCCCTTGCGATAATTTTGGTTCCTTTCATGTTGCATACCCTGCAGCTGAAATGAATGTACTGAGAGGGTATATGATATAATGTATGTGATATATGACATCTGGGATATTCCAGCAAGATTATAATTTGTAAATTCTTTTAAAACAATAGTTTTATTTATAAAATCAATTTGAGGTACTTGCTACAGGGTATCTTTTGGTAGTGCCTTCTCTTTAATTTAATTTGTTTTTTATTTTATTTTGTCTTTTTTTTTTGTATTTTAAATGCATGCAGCTCGATGCAGCTGCATTGCGGTCAATGGCAGTGTCAAACTTGCAAATATTTTCAATTAAAAGCGTTTGCCTTACACTCCATCTCTCAATCTCTCTCTCCCCCTCATACATTGACCATCTCCCTCTCTCTCTCTCTCCTTGCTGCACTGTAGATATTTGATGCACTTTTGACTCGATTTAATTGTATTTGCTATATATATGCAGAGCTGTTGTTTGTGGCAAAAAATAAGGGGGCGTATACATCAGATTGGCGTCAATTTGCGAGCTAAAGTTAAAATGCTGACATTTTTGGTCAGCATAACGAAGGGAATCAGGCTGTAATTCACAGCAGCTGCACGCTAGGCTCACATTCAGGTGTGCATTTAAATTGCAGATAAATATTTGTGCATTTTGTCAATGGAATTTTTGGTGCAATCATTTAAAAGTTATTCGCTTTTGTGCAATGTGCACTTGCCTTAATATAGGAATTATAAAAAAGGGTTTTTTGTTAATGTTATCAATGAATACATTTTGAGGCTTTATTTGACAACTCGTCTATATTCAGTCGGTATGGACCGACATTTTTTTCCGGGGCTAAAAGCCGATACACCAAATTTCATCTGATGAATAGGAAATCTATGCAATATTTTGTTGTCAATGCAATTGTATTTTCAACTTATTATTGAACTAGTTTAAATACTCCCTTTTGCTTGCTTGCAAATGATAGTTTCGAATCAATTTTGAAATCATCTTAGGCTGTTTATAAATGAAAATTTGATCGCTCTACAGCTATGTATAGCTCTCTAATGGGTTTTCAAATCCTCCTCCCTTCTAGCTTGGAATATTCATCATCGTAATCAGATGTAATTGCCAGGGCACATGAATATTACATGAATGCTCCTAGTAACACCTGATTCACCCACTTAATTAAATTTCAGAAGCTTAGCTGCCTGGTTGCTGTACAGACCTGACTTAACTCAAGCAGTCTCAAATGGACAAGATTATTTCGAGGAATCGTTGTTGTTGCTTGTTGTGTTCGTTGCTGTGTTTATATCGCATATCAAAACATTTTCAATTTTAGCTGATGATTCTGCGCTTGCTGCCACTTCAGGGCTGTGAAACTTATTAACTAATTTTACTATGCTCATCAATTACTATATCTGCGGGTATTCTTGTGAGCCGACTGTGTTTTATGGCAATAGGTGGACTGGTACCCACAAACATAATAAGCATAAATGTCATTAAATTATTTCTGCTAAATTGATATATGCCTATTGGATATTTAATGAACTGTGTTAACAATGTTTGGAGCGTCTGCTGTTCTGTATGTTTTCACGGATAGATTTGCGCAGCAACGGTCAATGTGTACGGAGCATTTTTTGTGGCCAGCTCATGGCTCTAGGAAATTGTGCATGTTTCTAATTGGGCACTTTGCTTACGACTTCAATTGTATTCGCAAGTGTGGAGAAGGGGTGGAAGGAGCTGTGGACACACAATTTGGAAGGACCACATCAAATATGAATGGATTGCTGTGGTTGCATAACCGATCGGCGGGGAAGCAAATGTAAATTTATTAGTCAACAACCAAGTAGAAGTCAAAGGAAAAGCTTATTAAAAATGTATACAATTATTTATTGATTACGATTCAATTATAATAGGTTTTATTGCTGCCCTATCTACAATTATATATGAAACTTTATTTGTATAATTAAATTTAATTTCAAGGCAACTAACTTACAAAAAAAAACTAATAAAAAATAAATATATGTATCGATGTTAATAAAATAAATATATTTGATGTACATTTAAAAAGGTTAATAAAATTTAATATGCGGAAACAGAGAGAAAAAAAGAAGTTAAGTGCAGAATTAAATCATAATAATTAATCGAAATCGATGAGGGCAAAGGGAGTTTATAATATTTGTACCAGATTTGATTTCACGATATAAATTGATTTTATTGAGCTGGGTTTAATTTTGCTGAGAACCACAAAATTGAAAGCAATTACTTTTCAAAACGCACACATGTCAGATTGCAATATCAATTTACATTTTATTTTAGTTGTAGCTGTCAAATAACTTATGTTGTACATTGGCCAAATATTTATTAATCAACAACAAACAAATTATAAAATTATAATCAAATATTTATCGATTTCGCTAATGGCATATGGCGTGTGTAACAAATGCAATTGTGCACAATAATTGTATCTAACAAAGAACAGCCAACTAATTATGGAATGCAATTGCACCGCACAAACCACAAAAAACATGGCGTCTATTGCCAGCAGGGCATAATTTAATTATAAACCACTTTTTTGTTGTGCGAGTCGTGTTACGGGGTTGGGAGTGCATAAGCGCTTCTAAGCTGCAAAATATTTAATTAAATATTAAACTATAATTTTGTTAGACTATTAACACATAAAGTTGCAAGTTTGTCGGAGCAGCTCACAAAAATTGTTAATGGTATTTGACGGGAAGCAACTGACGCGCACCACAAAGGGCAAAAAGGAGACAACGGTTTAAGGGACGTAGATGGGGTGGCATACAACTTTTTCACTAGCTGCATAAAACTTTGCGTGGCTTAGCGGAAGTACGTGTCTGTGTGTGTGCGAGTGCTAGTGTGTGTTGCAAAGTGCACAAAAGCATAATTAAATACATAATGAACAAGGCAACAATATTCATATTTCAAATTTTTGTGTATTATGTAGAAAGCTTTATAAAATTTGTTCAACTGACAAACTAAAGTGCGTGTGTGTGCATGTGCGTGAGCTGAATTGTGCAGCTCATTATGACTAACTACAACATGCATATAAACAACCAAGAAGAAGAACAACAACAACAACAATATTTACTGCTGCACGTCGCTTTTTTGTTTGCATCCTATTTGCATGCTATAATTTCCATCTAGTAAACTCGAGCTTCTCTGTCAAAGTTGTTGCTGCTGTTGTTGACAACCACTTGAAGTGCACCTGAGAACAAAAATGCTATTCACTTACACGGTGTATATGTCAGATACACGAGTGCCGATTACCATAACTCCTGCCCAATTAAATCTCAATCTGTCATTGAGAATTAAATTTAAGCAGTTTGAGTTTGTATGTGGATAAGACAGCTAACAAGATTCATAAGCTAATTATATTCGATATACGCTCAAATTATTCAATTATAGAAATCAATTCAAATGGGCAGTTTGTTGAATGTGTGTAGACTTTAATCAAATTTGATATTTTAAAATGTTATATTAACAAAGCATTTTTTTAATTAACATTCCAAAGTTATACTTCACAAGCCAAAGAGGACTTCCAACTGACTTGCATCAACTGACTAATAAGGTTTGTTTTTGCAGGGAAGCTGAATACTTTGTGGTTGCTTTTGAAATCAGTTACAAGCGCAATTTAGCTTTAATTTGATTTGCAGCGCTCACTAAAAGTACTCTCTTAATGACCCCACAGACATACATAGACAAGTGTACAAGTGTTTGTGGGCTTGTGTCTGTTATTGTATTACATGCAAGTTGAAGTCAGTTGCTTAGAAGAGGGTCTCAAGTAGTTAGCACACATGTTTACAATAAACCAAGGCAGTCAGCTTGAGAGGCAGTAAACTAAATGGCAGCTGTGCAATGCACACACACGCACACACACACTCAGCTAACACACAATAGGATCCACACAAACATACAGACAGAGCCACAGTGAAGCAGTGTCAGTCACTTAGTCAAACGACCGCCCGTTTCAATTTGTCAGTCATCAGCAGAGCCAAGTGCAGTCTCTGTATGTGTGTGTGTGTGTGTGAGTGTGAGTGTGTGTGCGTGTGTGCTATTTGTATTGTCTGCATGTCAAAGTCATCGTGTTAACATTAATTAAATCCATTCGGATACCATTGAACAATGCATTGCCCCAGCCACACTCCATTCTCTCTCCTCACTTCCAGCCTCCCTGAATTCTTTGTTTTATTTTGAATTTTCCGTTGATGCTTGCTTCTTGTTCATGAATGCTGCATTTGCGAGCAGTTTTGTCATAACTAATGAAATTTGAAAATATATATTGCGTAAATATTGGTTTAATTGCCTTTTATTCAATTCACTTCAAATTGTGCAAATATCGAGTGCTTCTCAGCATGCAAGAAATATATCAATATCGTTATAATCCTTGGGGGGAAATTATATAAAATGATGCCAGAAAACAAGCTGTTCACTTATTGGTATTAAATTAGGCCACATTTGTCAGGCAATTGACTCGTTTTAGCTAGATGAATTCATTAATTCAATTTAAATGTCCTCATAAAAGCTATTGATAACATAAATAATTATTCGAAAATTTAAGATTAATTATCTCAATTTATATTTTTGTCTATATTTCCGGTTCAAAAACTTCATAGTATTCATTCAATTCCATTTTATTCAATTGCATTAGCAAGGAGGACATTGATTAATATTATTTGAAAATTAAATTAATGTGCTCAATTACATTTTTTTGTTCAGCAATCTGGCGCATCCAAATTCTTTATTTGTATTATATTCTTTTGAACTGAAATAAAATAAATCGCTACTTTGATCTATGCTCTGCCTATTTTTTGGTTTCCCGTTAAGAATCTTATGCTCTCGGCTGATAAATACTTAATTAAAATATGTCTGTGCACGGGGGCACTGAAAGTATGCTAAGCCCAAGGGCAAGAAAACAACGGTAGCAACAGCAAAAAGCAAATGCAAAAAGCAACAGCAACTGTCACACAAAAAGCATTTGTTTAATTATTTAAATTCAATTCCATGTAATATCAAATTAGTGCCACTCATTTCCACTCCAAGCACGTGAAACATGAAAGGCGACCACATATGCGGTGTGTGAGTGTGTGTGTGTGTAAATTAGTGTGAGCTTCTGTTCATTACGTTCATGTGTGTGTGTGTGTGTATGTGTGTATAAAAAGCTAAAGACCAACAGCTTTTAACTCATTTTCATTACGTGTCCGACTCGTTGCTGCCAACATTTTTATTTGTGGTGCACATAATGCCACACACATATGCTTATTATTATAATAATTATAACAAGTATGATTTTTATTATTATTATTATGCATTCGCTCGCTCAATTTTTGGCTCGTCAAATGCGTGACTGAATGCGCACAAATGTTCGCATGCACATGTAATAGACGAGGGTATGTTTGTGTGTGTGCATTCCTGACTTCAATTGCAGTTACACACACACAAACACGCACACAAACACACACAAAGAGAGTTCCACACAACTGAAACTCACGTAGACGTTGCATAATTGAATTAGCCAAACAACGCTGCCGACGGCATCCAACATAATGCCTCAAACAATGGCCAATAATGTGCCATATGAATGGCGACCGACAGGAGTCTGGGCACAACGGCAGCTGTGGCAGGTAATTGTGCGGCAATAGTAGTCCCAGCAAGTACGGGAAACAAATAATACACACAAGCACAGTTATGAGTAGTTGCCTGCATTGAATGCGACCCTCTACCATGTGAATTCTTAAGGGAATGCTAGCATACAGAAAGCAATTGGTATGAGTTGATAACCACAACATGTACTTAAGCGCCCACCCACAATGCTTTAAGTTTAAATAACCCTTTAATACAATTAAAGGTCTAATGAAGATGGCTTTTTATACCACAAGTCTATTGAATTTTCGAGGAAGCGTAATGAAATTGTGCAAAAGTATGTGTGAGGGAAAACAGTAACTGCCAAGTCAATTGTCTGATTTGTATTCGATAGGTGAAACTAGTTTTAAGAAAATCGATAAAAATTGAAATCGAACAGCTGAATTCAGGGTATTTCCTATTATAAGCCTCTCGAACAGCGCATGTTTATCATTAACTAAATGACATAAAACGAATTAGTTTTGTGTTTAAATTCAGCGCGATCTACATTGTTAAAAACAATTTAATTATGAATTATCTAATGTATTTGCATAACACATAAAATTCTGTATAAAAGTATTAGGTTACCAATTCATTTTCATTCGTCTCTTAAATTAGACAGATAAATATTATATAAACTACCTTTAATAGGCAAAATTTTCAGCGATTGTGTTTCTGCCGAGATAAATATAAATTATCGCATTTCATTTCATATAATAAAATCCTTAGAATGAATAAACATATATTTCTGATTAGATAATATCCCATTAAAAAACTATTTTTCTTTATGGTATTTTCCTACCGAATATTTAGTTACACACGCGCACACACACTCGCACACACACTCGCACACACACTCGCACACACACTCGCACACACACTCGCACACACGCTCAGCATATGCAATTAAAAACAGAAATTTATATCTACGATTATATGGAACGTAATATAATATAAATTATGTCTGGCTCCCCGCTGGCAATATTAATGGGCATTGAGTTTTTAATTAACTGAATCTAAAATGGCTCTCCAAAAACAAACCATGACTAATTTGAAGTACTTTTCCACATACCCTCATGCTCAGAGAGCCCCCGCAAATTCATTTGCCACGCGCTTGTTTTGTATTAATAGCTCATAAATAAATTTTCCAAGCGCAAGAAAAAAACCGCAACTTATTGCTTTATTTGTGTACGAGTATTTTATATATGGCCAACAATTTTTAAACATGCCGCATGACAACAGCAACTGCAAAAGCAATGGAAATTTGTTTGGTGCTCGAGCTAAGCGGAAGCAAAAAAAAAAACAAAACAGATAGTACCAAAAGCACTCGCAACTTTTCCAGCTGACTTAAATCAGTTTAACCGGTTTTTACTCAATTTTTTCCCTGTTTTCATAATTTTCTGCTTTATTTTTTTGCTGATGTCATGGCGAACGCTCAAGTTTTACTGTTATTGCTGTGTGTTGCTTGTTGTTGTCTTTTATTGCTGGCCAAAGGAAAGAGCTGTGCTGTCATGTATCGATTTTATAGCGACCACACCTTGCCCCTCATTTGGCCATCCTCCCCGTGTACCCTACCCTTTACCCTACGCCCTTCACGAGTCACTTTATCGCCAAGCGATATCTATATAATGGGGCCTCAGTTTGATTTGTACGCATTAAACTGTAATCTGGTCAAGGTTCTTTATCGCATTGCGATTATTATTGTATGAAGCATCTTGTTTTGTTTATCATCATCATCATCATCGTCTCATGTGATTGGCGCACTTCCCTTTTGCCACAATTGCGGTGCAAAAATAAATGTTCAATAAATTCGCAAAAAAAAGGAAAGAAAAATAAATGAAAAAATAATTTTATTGATATTTTGGATTTTATGACTCAGTTTTGGAATGCAAAAATCAAAAGATGTAAAATGGTCTGATCAAAAGATCTTTTTTAGTTGTGGCATTGCAATTAATGCCATGAATTTGTGGCCTGGTCAAAAATAAAGCAATCGAAGTTTGGGCAATCGAAATATCCAAGAATTAAGATCATGATCATCAGATCATCATTTATGTATATGTATTTATTTCAGTTGTTGTTTGGTAACTGAAAAGCAAAGCTGAATCCATACGAATAAAACACAATTCAATTATTTGCTTTCCTTTGTTGGTTTTGCTCTCGATTTTTGTGATCTACTCCAAAGTTTCATACGGAATCGATCCAAAATACATATGCACATTTATTCACATTTAAAAAAATAAATTCAATACATTTACAAGAATATAATAATATTTGTATATATATGTATATTAATATAAGTGTCGTGTCTGTGTTTTTCTGTTTGTGGTATATGCAATTGAATTGTTAGACAAATATATTCATTTTCGAATGCATAAATGCTAAAATATAGGAGTATATATTTATATATATGTATTTGTGTGTATATGTGTGTTTTTAGTTGTGTGTGTGTGTGTGTGTGTATGTGTATGTTTTCATTTCGTATAAATCAACAATAGTTGCTTCTCAAGTTTGGGCATTGTTGTTGTTTTTTGATGCGTTTCGCTTTAGTCTAAATAAATAAATATTTTCCGCATATTTGGTAACATGAATAAAAAATACAATTTCCAACAGCACTTCTCCGAGAGACCTCTACAAATTCTATGCGACTTTCTTTTATACATAACATAACATTCAAATATATATATATATATGCTATGTATGCTGTAGTATAGTTAGATATATATCAACAATTTTGTATAAGGTAGCAAGTTTTTAGAGTTAACGTATCGTAAACATAATCATATTTAATCGTAAATCGTAAATTTAATAGTTCAAGTTCACATATATGAATATTTGTATATAGATTTATAGGTATATACTATATATAGTAATAACAACAACAATTAGGGCATTTAGACATGGCACATACAGTTCAGATACAGATCATAGACAATATATGGCTTTTGCATTTGATTTCGCTTACATCATTTTGCGATCCCATTAGGAAAATTTAATGGACAAAATATCAAAAAGACAAATACCATTTCGTGACATTTTGGAAATTTAATTTCCCCTCAGCCAACGACAGTAAAAACACAAAAGAAATAAAAACAACAAAAATACTCCGTATTATTGCTTTAAGGCTCTGTGCCAAGCCGAGTCTAGCCCCATTCTCTACAGCTCTCTATAGAATAGACATACGTACATTCAAGATAGAATAGTAGTATTAGGCATAAAATGTGGACCACTTGGACATAAAGTTATGTTAACCATAAAACAGTTGTTCTCTTTTCTTCTTCTTCTTCTTCTCTTCTTTCTTTCTTTTTTTTTTTTGAGCGAGTTGCACTCGTCGAAAAAAAACGTGGTATAGAACCCTCCAAAAAATGTTGGTTCCATTACAAAAAATGTGTGTGTGCGTTGAACGAGTTCAATCCTTCTTGTTGAGAAAGTGAAGGACATAGTGGAGTACCAGATCGTAGCAGTACTTGTACTCGGTCATATTCTCGACGAGCTGTGGACGGTGTCGCCGCACGGTCTTCACGGCCTGAAAGACATCGACTTCGCCGTGCTGTATGACCTGCTCGATGCACGCATTTGCGGCACAATAAACGCCGGCACGACTGCGACCATCGGGCGAGACAACACAGACGGGTCCATAGTCGACCTTGTTGCGCCAGATCTCGACCATATTCATTAGATACACCAGCGAATTGGTTGAGCTTGGCACCTTGTGACCCATCGGCCAACAAGTTAGCTGGAACAGCTGGACGGTACGCGTCGGCGCCTTAACACCCGCCATCATTTCCGTTAGCGAAACGATCTTCTTGTTGATCTTGAACTCCCACTGCTTAATATTCGTATAGCTCTTCGACATGACGTAGTGCACGGTGAAGACCGGTCCGTATTTCTCCATTTTCGATTTGTTTGGCCAGAACGAGGGATACTGTTGCGATTGCGATGGCGGCTGACAGAGCACCACCACAGCGGAGCACTCATGATCGTAGACCAGCGACCAGAACTCGCCGAGCGTATGCTTCATGGGCCATTCGGTGTTGATGTACTCGCGCGGCTTTGTGTAGCCATCCACAAACACCGAGTTGATGTAGTCTGTGAAGGCGTTGCCCTGAAAACTGGTGAGATACGGACGGAAATTGTCGGGTGGCACACAGAGCACATCGCGATTCTTCTCACGATTGTCCGCCCGATGACCGCCAGCACAGTCACCGATGGTAAAACGTGGCGTTTGCTTGCAGATCTGATCGTATTCCATCTGGTACTCGTTCAGCTTGGTGGCCGAATTTCGGCGTGCTTTGGCCTTGAGGCGATCGGAAAGCTCGGAGACGGGAAACCAGGTCTTACCGCATATTATATGCTCCTCAAGCGTATCGTAAATGAACTTGTATTGTTCCACATTCTCGACGAGACCTTTGCGCGACTGTCGCAGCTTCTTCAGATAGCCAAAAACGTTGAAGCACTCCTCTTCCTCGGCCAGTTCCAGATTGGCATCGATGGACATATAGACACCGGAACGGCCGCCGCCATCGCTGCAATGCACCAGAATGGGACCACGCATATCGACATCATCGTCATCCTTGATGATATTGCCGACAACGAGTCGCACCCGTCGTCTAAATTCCAGCAGGGCATTGGAGAAGGGGCAGGAGTGGGAATACCATTCCGTATAGTGAAACTGGAGTATCAAACGCTCGTCGGTCACCTCGCCCTGTTCGCTCTTCTTGTACAGTCGAAAGGTGCGTATGTGAAAGTTGGCCAACTGCTCCTCCCGCACAATGTTGATGTGGATATCGCCATAGGTCTCGTGCACCTCCATATTCGGGGGCCAGTACTGCACGCACATGACCTTGGCAAAGTCAAAGGTCTTCGTCAGCATCACAATAGCGCTAATGTTCTCCTGCCACACCATGCGCCAATACGCATTCACCGTCTCCTCCACAGGACCCTGAGTGACGATGTAGGCATTCGGCTTGAGCAGACTGTCCATATAGCTGGCATTCACATAGTCGGAGTCGGGCACACCGGGTAGCTTCTGCAGGACAACACGATTGTAGTCATATGGAATGCACTTGGGATTCTGATTCTTCTCCGCGTTGTTCTTCTTCAGGGCATGCCGGCAAGTGTTCGTCTCCACTTTGGCGGCTGTCTGAAATTCCAGTTTATAGAGCACCGGAAATTTGCGACGCAGATCGCACAATTTGAGAAAATGCCGCACGTCGATGGGGCCATTGGGTATGGTCTTCGATAGCGAATTGTTTTCATCGCGCGCCTCCAGCTTGATCCGGTCGAAGGACAACAGGCCGCTGTTGAGCATGCTCAGCTTTATGGTATTCGGTATGGAGACAATGGCGCGACTTTTGCGCTGCTGCCGTTCGACGTCATCGTAGCGTGCGGATGACCTCGACCTGTGCTTGCTTTGCTTTGTGTTATTTCCACCACTTGTGTTGCCATTTGTTGTTTTTGTTGTTGTTGTTGTTGCTGCTGTTGCTGCTGCTGTCATGGTGCCGTTATCCGTAGTCGACGTAGCTGCTGCTGCTGCTGCTGCCGCTAGTTGTTGTTGTTGTTTCTGCTCCGTTGTCATCATCAATCAGTATACAGTATACAGTTTGTGTGCGTGTGTGTGTGTGTGTGTGCGAGTGTGCGTCGTTGCGTATACGTAGGAAGAGGAGGAAGTAACCGATTAGTATTTGTTCATTTGGCTCATTCTTTTCGGTTTTGGTTTTAGTAGCTTATTATTTTGCATTGCATATGGTTTCGCTTTTTCGCTTTAGCTTTTGGTTAGTAACTGTGAATTGTGTATGTATTTTGTTTGTTCACCTTCTTTTTTTTTAAATGCGCGTCGCGCTAAACGGAATTTGTTATAAATAAATATAATGCACACGTATATTGTTGGCTAATTTTCTTCTCGCGCTGTAGATGAATACTTTTTATTTTCCTTATTTCTTTTCTTTTCTATTTTTTTTATATTTTTTTCTATTGTATTTTTTTCTCTGCTCTTCGCTTCACTTCACCACAACGACCACTGTTGTCTGGCGTGTGTTTTTTGGTTCGTCTCTATCGTTTGCAGCTCTACCTGCTGCTGCTGCCGCTGTTGCTGTTGATGTTGCTGCTGCTGCTGCTGCCTCGTTGGGGCGAATTTCGTGAACGACTGTCCGAACACTGTGCGATGTTTTGCGCTTTCACCTCAACACAGGCAGCCTGACGGGCGAAAAGAGAGATATTTGGCGAGAGGGAGAGCGCTGAACAGCAGCAGCGCCTGCTGGCTGGCAACATATTCACCATGGCACATGTGACTGGCGCTACTTGGGTGCGTGACGGGTATTTTTAGCTATGCGGGTGGAACGGAATGTGAAGTGCCAACATTGGTATAAAAACACTACAATTCGCTCTCAACTAAGTAGTTTATAAAACCAGTTAGCAATAATCATAATAATATATTTCTTTACAAAATATGAATTTCAAAGGCAACAAATTATATTTTTTAATATAATTTTTTTTTATAATAATATAATATTACAATAAGTAAATTTTATTTATGTATGTATGCTTTAATAACTTTTTTGGCTATAATTATATTTTAAATATAATTATATTATGATTGTGTAAAAGATTTCATTTTAATTATTTCAAATTAATAAATTAATCCTTTGGGGTATAATTTACGTTACATTGAGTATAAACAATTTCTTACATATTTCATTCGAATTTCCATTTGATTAGCCATCACACAGTGCAATTCACCTTATAGTATGAATGAAAATTTCGATTTTCCCATTGCACGCTCATTTCGTCGCAGCGAAAGCTGCCATTTGCCACACAAGCGATTTCGCCCCAAAATGCTGCTGCCACAAATGCTCTCTCCCAAAATAGTCTCTCTCTCTCTCTGGAAATTTGTTTTTGGTGCTCTTGACGCTTGCGCCTTATGCGATTTTCGCTTTTCATCACGTATTTTGTTTTCGCCGATTGTTTTGCGATGTGTAATTGAAAATTCCGTTATTTAAATGAGGAAGTGACGTTGATTTTGTTTGTTTTTGTTTTGATTGTCATTAAGCATTTTAATTTCCATATTTAATTGTCAGGGCAGACCCAAAAATTATGAATTATTTGCGTCGTATATTTTCGAATATTTTTAATAACTGCAGTAAATTAACATTTCCTGTTTTGGTCAGCTATCTTTGCCTTGCGATTCGATTTCGTTGTTGTCTCTATTCTAGTTGTTATTGTTGTTGTTTTTGCTTTTGTTGATCTGCATTTTCACATTTTCACGTTCACACACATTTGATTTCCGTATGCACCTCATCGAAATAGCATTTGGCAAGAGCCCATAGCCAAAGAGGAAGCGCAGCGCAGCGCGTCCCCTCGACACATGCCATGAAGAACAAACAAAAATTAATGCCCCGATCGTAATGATGTTATTTGATGATGATCATCATTATCACAGCATCGTGTGGCCGATGCCTATGCTGTTGCTGTTGCTGCTGCTGTTGATACTGATGAAGTGTTTGGCGCTCTTGAGGTAATTTCGAATTTCGAAATATTTACACGAACGTATGTCAAATAATTCGAAAATGTAAACAAATCGTTTGCATACACATTGGACCTCGACAATCAAATCTAGTCTCGATAAGTATATAGCCTTGATGATCTGTATTTGTGTGTGCATATGTATTAATGCAATTTGATGCCCTCTATAGATATAAGCATTTAAAAATAATTTAATGGCACACACTTTTGAATTCTTTTTAATTTTTTGAAAATCAAATTCAAACTTATCATATACCTAACTATAACTATTAAAATATTTAACTGTGAGCTATGTTGATCTGTCCTGATATATAAAGGCATGTTTCTCTTAAATAAATGAGTGAACAAAAAGACTAATTTTTCTCCCGATAAAGAATTGAGTACGGATATTGGAGGGACGAAAGCATTTAAAGAGATCTCTGAAATGCCTCTGTTATGATTATTACTATATCATGCATTATAGATTTATTTGTTATATATATAATTGGATTATTTGTCGATTACACAGCGCAGCTCAGGTATAAATTCGGATATATTGGATACACTGTGTCTGGCGAACCGTAGTCAATTTAAGATAGTTGCCCACCTTCAGGCCGATGATAATCCGACGTAAAGCCGCGTGGCTCTTGTGAATTGCTGTAGTCACCTAATTTGAGAGCTGTTGACCCATTAGGCACACAAAAGCGTGGCGCCCTTCCACTCGCTCCTCTCAAAACGGCGCTGGTGCGCAGCTCAGGCACTTAATATGCCACCCTGCACCGATAAACGCCCCTCAACTGACTCACATAAACACAAACACACACACACACACACACACACACACACACACATACATACGCACATACAAGGGAAGAGCGAGGAAATACGCACACACATTCATGACTAAGCCAACAAAGCGTTGAGTGCGGCTGACCGCAGCTTGCAGGGCTGAGGACGACGCATCTTTAGCGCCACAAAATTAGTATTTAAGCCGCATGAGGCAGCTTCAAAACCAACCCAAACTAAGCCAAACGGAGTAGTACAAAATTGAACCGCACCGCACCTCTTTCGGCAGTTCAACTAATTAGAATTAAATCAGCTAAAAGAGAGAAATGTAGACTTGCCACTTACCTTGCCAAATATGGTGAGTCCGCCATGCTTCATATTAAAGTTTGGCGCGTCCGCATAGCTTGAATCGGCCCACGGTGTATGGCATGTGGATGTTAAGGTCATATACCGTACACCAATCGCATACAGGGTGCGCAGTACCGCCAAAGAGCCACCCAGCGAGTGGCCGCCCTCAACACCGGTTAGCGAGCAGAGTTGTTGGTTTTTGTGTGCATCGATGATGTCTGCAATGGTTGCAAAATAACAGACATGGAAGCATTTCAAGAAGTTGAAGTTAAAGTTTATGTTGCAGCTGTTTTGCACAGAATTACAATTGCAGGCTTAAACTTGGCATTCGCTTTTGTGTTCCTTGTTAGAACTGTTGTGTTTTGGTACACTTGGCCAAATATATTGTTCTAGAATTTTGAATTTTTCTCTTAGAATATTAATTTCTGAATTTTAACTTATTTTACGAAATAATAATTTTACTTTGAAAATGCATTTGTCACAATTTATTTCTGAATTTGTATATCTTAACTTTGTATAATTTTTCAGTTATATGTATTTTATAATTATATATTTCATATTTATATATGTTTGTGTGTATATATGCAATAAATATGCAAGAAAAATAATGAAATAATTGCAATTTTTCTGAGTGCATACACGTCTGTCAATTGCGTAGCTGACCCGTTGAGCTCTCTGTTCATTGCGGTCTTAGTCTGTCCCTGCGTCTGTCGGTCTCTTTGTTGGTCTGTCAGTTTAGCCCAACATGGCATTTGTGCTATGCTATGCAATATTTACGCTTGTCTTGGCCAGCAGCTTTGATCTCTTTCATGATGCTCTATTTCGTTTTGTTGCGAAGCACTTGTCAAAATACTTGCTTATTGTTTATTGTTATTTATTTTTTTTGCTGGTATTTTTTTTTTGTTTTTTTTTTTTGTTATTGTTTTGGGCTATTGTTTTTAGCCAGCAACTTGAGCAATGCTTGCATAGAGTTGTTGAAGAAGTTTTATTTTTCTTTGCTATATATAAGCATATCAACTATCTAAACTTATTGTTGGAGTGCCATATGCAACTTCGCCTGGCTGACCTATTTTTCCAAATTCTGAGAGTCATTAAATGCCTCTTGAACCGAAAACTGAGTATATTTCATTAAATAATAACTTAATAGCAGACGTTTGGAAGAAGTTGAGTGTAAAGTTTCATTAAATTGAAAACAAGCAACTCAAAGAAAAATTGTAAGTAGATTAAATCAATTTGTTTGGTAAATTAATATTAATTTATTTTTCAAAAAGTATAAAAATTTATTATTAATGAAATTTTAGAAGCTGACAACAAATTAATTATTTATAACAAAGTTAGCTTGATCAATACTAAGTAATTGGAATGTCCTTTCAGTTTTGGCATTGTTAAGCATTCGATTATATTTATTGAAACTACCTCATCAATAGTCGTGTGAGTAAAATCTGCATCCTTGGGGGGAATTCATGGCACAAATACGCACACTTAGAAAGCCATTCAATAATTTGTCGCTGCGTTCAAATCAAGCATTGTAATAACATTTCAAATATCACCTACAAGGAAAGCGACTCAATAAATTGCCACAAAGGAAGCAAGGGGGGCTGCAGAGAGCTGGGAAAGGGAGGAGCGACATAAGGAGAGGCCACAAGTCACAGGATGTGAACAGGGTCCTTGCTGGCAAGTTTTCAGGTAATAAGTAAATAAGCTGCGTAAAATCAAAGGGCGCACTTGTAGGAGCAGCTGCCCCTGAAAGAGGACTTGTGGTTCTTGCTGCTGCTATTGTAGTTGTTGTTTGATTGTTGTTGTTATTGGCATGGCTTCTGGCTGCTTGCATTGTTATGGGAGCCAGGAAAGCAAATACCTGCCACAAAACCTGCTCGATGTCGTCGTGTCGTAAAACCCTAAAATATGGAGCAAATAAACAAATATTCTGGCAGGACCTTTAGTGTGCAGCATCTTTTGCTGTTATAGTTGTTTGCTGCTGTTGCTGTTGTGGCACTCAAACGGGTGCCAGCAAAGGCACTAAAATGCGCCACGTGAGCAGAAGTTCAATTTTTCGCTTGTGCAACAGCCGAATGGGGCAGCAAAAAGAGTGAACAAACAGCAGAAGAGACCTGAAGGGACTCGGCATTGGAGTTGCTGCTGGTCCGGCATCGTAATTGTCTGTAACTTGGTTCGACCATGGCGACCATGGCCTCAACGTAATGTATAATATATGGGCCATGCATCGGATGCGATTTGGGGCAATAGCGAATCGAATTCTCCAACACATTTCAGAATGAAAATCCCCAGCCAAATGCCACTTGATGCAATAAACCAATAGCAAGAATAGCAAGTGTGCCAAACTCCAATCAAGAAACTCAAACACACTCTACAAAGTTTGCTACACATATCATAAGTGAATAAGGAGAAAAACATCAGATAGTTGAATTTAGTAGAAGTACAAGTTGATTTATTCCTAATGGAATGATGAAAGTCTTAAAGAAATATATTTTTACATTTAAAAACTATATACATATATTCAAAAAAAATAACGAAATGTGTTAATAATAATATTTCTCATATCTGTAATATCGTATTTTGCTATTAAACATTTTATAATTGCTGATAACAATAAAATGAATATTACGTCTGTTAATGTAGAAAATGTACGTCCGACACATTCTTTAAAATAATAAATTCCAATCGAATATTATGGAACCCAACACTATTTATTCAAAAGTAATATGAAAAGCGACAACCAATATTTTTTCATACGATTCTTTTGATAGTTTTGCAAGCAGACTACAAGATTTCGCATGTGCCCAGGGAGGGCATTAAAGTGTCAAAGGCTTCTAAATTGAATGCAATTTCTGTGTTCAGTTTCTTTATATCTCTCTCCTTCGTTCTCTTTCTCTCTCTCACACTCACGCAATTGCTCAACGTAAATGTAAGTTTCCACATTTCGAAGGTGGAAATTGAAAACTGCGAATGAAAAGCATTCACACATCGACAACTATAAAATGTAAAGTAGCAGATTCCTGGCAACTGACACAAGGGTGGACAGCTTCAGGAAAAATAAAAAAAAACGAATCTTAATCTTTTTGCCATTTATTGTATTTATGCAACGCGAATGCAGCACTCAAATGTATCTCTGTCCGTTTGTATCTCAGCAGGAGCAGGCATGAATCTAAAGAAATGCTATTGCCACACAGTAGTAGACAGCAATACAAAGGATACACATGGATTGAGACTGGTGACTAACAGACTGACTGAGTGAGTGACTGACTGACTGACTGACGTGGCATGTCAATCGTCGAGTTGTGTTTCAGTTCGTTAGCTGTGCATTTTTACAATCACTTTGGCAGCTCAACATCTGACTGTATGGAAGTGGGCGTGACCACGTCCCCTGCTCGCTCAATGGTCACTTTTATTTACACGACATGTGAGCGCACTACAATTTAAAACTGACTAAATTTCGAGTACTTTCAAATAAAATGTGGGGTTTTATTTTATGCAACAGCAGCTGCCAACATTCACATGCCCCGGCTCTTTATCAAAAAAGTCAGGGGTTGTGAGAGGGTTAGGTTAAATTTTTGGCAAAGTGTGTTAGTTGGAGTTTAAATATGTGCTTGATCCTTTGATTTGAATATGTTCACTGTGCATGAGATTGGTAAAACTGAGTAAATATTGGAATCGTTCAGTTAGTTTCGTTTTGACTCTATATTTGCTGGCCGTTGATTAATCGATGGCTTTGAGTACGCATCGTATTTAATTGCTATATATTTATTAACTTGCTGATTTTATGAAATGAAAAAGACTCGATATAAGCTCGCTCAGCAAATTTACTCACCAATCAACGTTTGGCTGCAAGAATTTAAAGAAGCTTACCAACTCTATCGAGTATAGCTTAGCTTAGCTGTATTTTCTCTTTGCCAAAGCTCACACAATTAGGCAGCTTGTTTGCCACTCACAGTGAGTCCAGTGTGGAGCTCTGCAAGGAGTTGGACAATTAAGGAAGAAAAGTGCACGCATGTCATCTTCAGAGACTTGACTGCATTTTTGCTAAACCCATGCTGATCTCCCCTCAGTTCTAAATTTCATTCCAATTTTGATTGCTTAGTTGTGGAAATGGTTCGCATTTTTGTAGCAATAACAGCAGAAGCATGACTCAATCCTTAGCCCCTGACAGCAGTTATTCCTGTGTTTGGATAATAAATATTGTCGGTTGTTATTAGAATTTAGCAGTTTGCTGTGAGCATTTTTCGGTGCATGCTTTTCCGCTCGTTTATTTGCAGCAATGTTGCAACAGCAATGTTTTCCTGCGCTTGATTTTATGGCCATATGATTTATTCACATTTCCATTAACTGCTGAATAAATGTTACGACGCGAAATACCGGAAGCGATTTCTTGTTTGTTTCGCCGCCGGCTTTTCTATTAGAGCAGCAACAAAAGCGAAATAAAAAAACAATAACAAGGCACACTAAAAGATTGCCAGTCATATGGCAACAAATCAAAATGCAAAACGGAAAGCAGAAAAAGACAGAAGTGAAAATAATAAAATACTCAAATGCTGGCCGGGAAAGCTCGAACATAAGTCAAAACTTGCAGTTCCACTTGCAGCTCTCCAGACTCGTACAGCATCAGTTGCGACCCCTTGTGGTAGGTGCTTTCCCAATCTATCTCCCCCCACCAGCTGCTGCTACCCGCTGTTAACTAGGTGAGTGCAAAATATCAAAGGAAATGGCGCAAAAATATGGCACGCGGTAAGCAGCCAACTCAAGTGCAGGTCTGAGAGCACTGCTGCAAATGTAACAACTGTTAGCGAGTCTCCCTTTCTCTCTTTGAATACCCTTGCAGAGGGTGCCATCAGCTTGTGAAATGCGTAAGGAGACATCTCTCAGTCTGCATGATTATTATAAAATATTTATATTCATGCTGCACTAGCAATTGGAGTACTTTTGGTACTATTAGTGAATAAATTATATTCCAAAATATTTAAACCAAGTTACAATTCTGCTTGCATATTTTCAATAATTTTGAATCGGACAGCTACGTAGCATTTATGCTATAGAAAAAATTACTTGAAACTTGCGTAAGGAAAGGAAAACACCGCCAAAGCTACGCGAAACTAACGCATTTTTGTCAAATGCCTGCAAGTGTATTTAATCTTCGGCAACTTGGTAGACAACACTTAGTTTTGTTTTTTCGTAATTTTTTTTTATGTTACTTTTACTTTTTTTGGCTGCTTTGCTTTTGCATTTGGCTGCCAGCCAAGATACTTCTGAACAAGTCGCGAAAAAGTTTCCAGCATTGCAACCAATTGAATGCGTGGGCTACGAGAATGTTTCGAATTCCAGCAGATTCACAGCAACGAAGCTTTTGGGAATGTTCGGGCCTATGCGGCGTATGTGTGATGTGTTTTTCCTGGTATTTTATATGCCATTCGGATGACGGAATTTATGGAGAATGAGTACTTACCTTGAGCCGACGTGCACGTAGTTAATTGCGGCGAATATCGATCGGTTAGTCTTTTGATCACATCAATTTGCTCCAGTGTCAGCTGCACAGCATCCCGATGTTGCGCCTCACAGGGAACATAGGCTGCCCAGAACTGAAAGAGGAAGAGGCAGAAATATATCATATATATGGTGTACTTATCACATAAAAGCCAACCAGTATAATACAAGTTAGAATGCTCTGACCAAATGAGTTTTACTAGAAGATATTCTTTACTCAAGATACATATCTACATATCAAAGTGTGTCAGATGTCAGATGACAGATTTGGTATTTCTTTGAAAAAACAGTCACTATATAAAAATTGAGAAATTCTCATTCCCGAATTTGCCTATAAGCTGCAAATTAAGATTATGAAACAGGTTCAATATTTCGAAAATGCGCCACAAATGGTTCCATTAAATACCAATTATTTTAATTTTAACAAACACTCATTCCATTATAGTTATTTACCTTCAATTTGATCCCAAACTTTACAGTTTCCCATTTGAATATATCTGGATATTCTCTTGACCAGCTGAAAAGTCGCATTCACACCGATATTCATACTCAAATACATATGGAAAAACACATTGCAGTAGTTATCTCGTTTATTGTCGCATTTCATTATTTCCCTTAAAATGCCACGCAGGTGATAGAAGAAGGGAGCAGAGGGGTTGTCGCAGAGCAGCATCCAACGAACTAATGACATGTGGCAGCAACACCAACAACAATGGCAACACAATTTCCAAATACCTTATGTAAACGCTCGCTCGTACAATCGTAATGAATGTTGCCTCTACCCATAACTTTGCATATGACTCTGCCACTGGTTGTTCCTCTACCACTGCCCCAACTGGGTGCCACTGAACTGCACCTTTGCACACTGTTGCAATGGATGTACAATTAACCTGAATTGAGGCAATGCTCATGTTTTGACCACCTGATAAGCTGAGACTACGAGTATGGCCCCGGAACTGAGCAAAAATAATCAGAGGTGCCAAAAATGGTAGGAGTCCATACCGAATGCCGAGCTCAGAACAAGAAGAAATGCTAGAATTGGGACTTGCAGATACCCTGTAGATGAACGTTCAATTGAGTTATTATATACAATTTAACTTGATTAACGTGTGAGCTATTCATATTTTAGATACTTTATTTAGCTATACACTTTTGGCAGCTATTTTTTTCAATTTAAATTACACATCAACCAGTCTATTTGTGATGAATTAAATATTTATTTTTTCTGTTATGTTCCCTAGCATTTTCAATTATTCATGCATGCCACAGTCGTTTAATTCTTCAAGAATATGCATTTAAATAAGTATATCCCTTTGGGTTTCGAGTTATAGCAACTAACTGAAAATCAACACTGGGAAATTGTTCGGAGCTCTGGCTAAAACATGTGGGAGTCGTTGGCTGGACAGGTGGATAAACTTTGCTGCTGTGCAAAATGGAATTTACCTTTGCCATTATTGTTCTGCTGCATAGGGGGCAGTATGTAAGCCGGGAGGCTTGGCTGGCATTGTGCAAATTTGCTGGTTGTACAATTAAAATTGCACAAATGTGAAGCACTTGGTTGACCCAGGTTCCCAAATCTAATTGTAAAAGGGCGAACTCAACACCTCACTAAGCCCCCATCGGTAACTATCTCCCCCTTTCTCCCTTTCTGTCTCTCTTTCTCTCTCTCTCTCTCTCTCTACTTATGTATATGGTCAAGTTCTGTTGAATTGTTTTTCGACCACAGAACTTGTTTCGACTTGTTTATTGAAAAGTTGTACATCTGAAATGCCAACCTGGTAAACGTAAATTTCTCTATGAACGATATCTCCTAAGTGTATGCACTTTATTATCATCATTATAGTTATCATCAGCATCATCAACATCATCGTAATCATCATATAAGTGCGCCTGCTGTTGCCTTGGGGAACTGCAAATGAATATTTTCTAGTGTTGTGCTTTTGTTGTTTTGCTTTTAATTTAGTGCCCCTGGAACAATTTTTCGGGACTACGTGCTCAAAGGACTCACTGAGTTTTTGGTTCCGGAATTCTGGCATTCGTCCAGCACAGCCTTACGAATTTATATTAAAAATTATTTATTGCATTTTATGTTTTGTTCCTAGTTCTAGTCCTCTTTTTCTCCAACATTTTAGTTATTTTTTTCATTTCGCTATTGTTGGTGTTTTTGTTGTTTTGAGTTGTGTGCCGAACAAAAAGCCAAAACTTTTTAATTGTTCTTCCACTTGGTGTTGTTGCTGTGTGTTTGGAACTGTTTTTTGCACTTTGCACGCTTTCTTTTTGATGGCAACACGTACATGCTTTAACTTTTTCCTAATGACATAACGTGATCTAATGGTTCAAATGCGTTTTACCGCTTCCTCGAACAACGATTATTTATATGCTACTACAATAGAATTTGCAGGCCAAGTTTAAGGGTAATTAGCAAACGTCTTGAAAATTATATTAGCTGGAAAAGTTCATTAAACGATGAAGTTGTGATTAGCAAGCGCTTATATTAATCACAAAAATGAGTTAAGAATACACTTTAGCAAAGTTGAAAACAGTAGAAAGCAAAGTAAAAAAACAGACTAGAAAAAAGAGGACATAACAAATGAAAACATTTTATTAATCAATTAGATTGTTTAAAATATGATGAATAATCTTTGTTTGTTATTTAAGCGTCAAAGGATCATACTTTAACAATTATCTTATCTATTGACATCACGAAACTTTTCTAGAGTTTTTTTTAAAGAAATTTAAATTATAACTGGAATATATAGTTGTAAATTTTGTTTTGATTTAGCTGTTATTTGTCAGCAAGCATTTCATAACATGTTTTTCTAAATGCTTTTCCCTTTAAGCCAGTAAATTGTTATATATTTTTAGATTTCTTTTTAATTCAGCTACTTGTCTACATTTTTTTAGCCTAATTGAGTCAATATTTATCGATTGGCAGCCACAGTGCACAAATTTGCAAAACCTTTCAAAGCACTTCCATTTGAATGGAAGTAAATGTTTTGCTTTTTCTTTTTTTTTACAGCTTTACTGTGCTTTGAAAATTGCGCTGAAGATAAGAAAAAATGCCGTCATTTGCACTTGAGGGCAGACAACACGACAAAATTGTGTGAGACAGTTTGAGAGGGACACTTGAACTCTTTTATTTTTTGCTCAGGTCTTTACAATTTAATAGTCTTTGTGAACGTTATTATGACGCGTACTTTACATGTATTTCGCGTGCGTCCCTTTTTATAATGCTTTCTTCTGCTTGGTTGTTTAATTTTTATCAGTTTGTGTTCCACGTAAATCCGCTTAAAGCATTTGTGTGTAGGTATTAAAAGTGAGGCGTGAGGCGTGGTGTGTGCTTTTCGCGTGAGGCTTTCGTCGCTCCATTGAAACCGCAGGTAGGCAACAGGTAACGTGGCGTATGCGCAATGCTTAGCTGCTTAGAGTTGGGTGTGTGCATGTTTGTTTTGGTCTGCGTGTGCACTCAGAGAAAAACGGCGATCTAAATCCAATTACAACTCGTATAGAAGTCTGTTCTGTACTTTCAGTTTGTTTTTAAATATTTTGACGTAAGTATTAATTAGTTCTAACATCAAAATCAAATGTCAGCACAATCAAATCAACGCTAGAATTTGTGCATAAAACTTTACAGCAAAAATGATATTAACCTGGTTCGAGTTTGACTTGAGTTGATTACAAATTGCACTGATTTTTTTTTTGAGTGTGTATGAGTGTTTTATGTCTGCTTTTGTCATACGCTCCCGACAGCTGGCAGCAATTTGGTAGATGCTACCTTTTGCAAAATATTTCGCTTATGCAGCCCAAGTTGATTGGACTCACCTGTTGCCCAGTTGGGCCACATATTAAAGGGGTGGTGGTTGGCGCGTGGGTGTTTTGTGTATTTGCTTTTAGACTATGCTTAAAGTGTGCTTAAGCATGGCACTTTGCTATTAGTAGCAGCAGTACCAGCAGCAGCATCAGCGAGAAAGTCACCACCTGCACCTGCATACACGAAAGTGTCTCCAACGTCTCAATGGCGACGCTCTCCCGGAAAGTGCTTGTGGCTCCGTATCAGAGCATCAACATCCGCACGAGCGCCATCATTGTCATCATCATCAGCAGCAGCAGCAGCAATAGCAGCACATCAGCAGCATTGTTGGGCTCCAAGCATATTAATATTTAAAGTTCTTTGGCGCTGCCAGCGACAGGACAGCAAACAAGGACGCCGCTCCCCAAGGACAGCATTTTGGCTTCAAGTTAATTGTGAATGCTTTAGGAAACGCCATTGTTGTTGTTGTGTGCGCGTGATTTGTTGTGAATGGGTTGTGTATGCGTGTGTGTGTACTTGTTGTGTCTTGTGGTTGTGGCAAACTGCGTTGTTGGCATTTATTAAACGCTTCTACACATAAAAGCAGATGTGTTTTTTGTGGTCGAAATGGCAAACAGAGATAAATTTATCACAAATACAAATTGTGTTTGAAATGCCCCCCAAATAAATACTTGATACAATTTTAACATGTTCGATAAATGTATTTATATATATATATATGTATATATATATCTCTATATTTACAATACCTATTCGTGCTGCATTCTAACTTGTTTCTTTATTAAATTCTCTTAGCTAAATTTTGGCTTGATAAATGTAGAAGTATACATCTTTGAGCTGTGGAGCAAGGAAACTACCGAAGCACTTTGCAAATATCGAATTATTTAAATGAAATTCGATTTCAATTGAAAGCAACCCACAAATAATTTCCTTCAAAGAAGTCCCAAATTATTCTATGCCAAATTGAGAAGCACTTAGATGCACTTCTTGCCAAACAATCTACTGCTCACACAGTTGTTATATGTATTTGTGTGTGATATAATTTAAGGATGAGCCCAGTGCTTAAACACATCTAAGAACACCCAAAGAAAATATTCTAAAGCTTAGGCCACAAAAAACCTGGTGAGCAAAAGCATACCAAAAAAAAAAAAAAAACAAGTGCTTTTGACCACAAAGCCTGGCATCTATCTTGGCTGCATCCGCTTTGTGTGTTGTTTTGTGTTGTGTCTGAAACCCAACATTAAATACTTTTTAAAAGTAAATACAAATTTTGGGCCAACGGCCAACAAGATAAGCGCTGTCCAATTGCCCCAGCTTTGCCAGTTAGCAACCAGACAACCTACACTCTTCAAAATTATGCAATTGTATTGAGAAACGATATATAATTCTTGGTTTTAAGAAAACTTGAAGGAAATAATAGTGCTCCTCAGAGCATTTTTTATCTCGGAAATAAGAACATTCTATTTTTGGAATTCGCAGATAGTATTTTTTACATATCAGATAAATCTACCCAGTTATTTTAAGCGACTGGTTTTTGGAAGTGGGTAATGCAAACTGCACCTAAGATTCTCGATTTTCGAAACAACGACATAACTCATTTTTCAGAGTGTAACAACTTAGCAACCAACCACCAACAAGGACCAACGACCACTTTTCAAATCCCTTCGCTACATAAATGCTGAATGCGGCAACGTTCTGTGCTCGTGTTGTTCTGGCACAGATTACAACATGAAATAGCGGCGGCAGAGGCGGCACAGCTCGTTGCGGGTACTTCCGGTTGCGTCTGGATGGCCAGGGATCAGGGAGCACGAGTCTAAACTGGAGAGCGAGGCATCGTGGCAGCGTTCACAATGTGTGCGCTTCCTATTAGGCTGCAGTGCTGCAGAGCCAAAATGAGGAGCAGCAACGGCAGCAGCAGCAACCAGAATGCAGTCAGCCATACAGGCGGACAACCGTAACATGACGTTTCCGTGTCCGTGTCCGTGTTCGTGTTCATGTCTTGGTAAAGACGATGCCACTGACTGGTTACAGCAGCTGCTGCGCCAACTTTTCGTCTGTCTGCTGCTTTTTTTTCTCTCAACATTGTTGTTATTATAGCCGCTACCTGCGCAACTATGTTTTGTTGCTTTTCTACAGCAGCAACATTTTAATTTTTTTTTTTTCCGACTCCTGGTAGCTCCTTAGGCGTGACTGCAGTTGCTGCAGCCGATCCCGATCCTTGCTTGGCTGCTGCCTCCTTGACTTTAACAGCTCCCTGTTCGCTTTTGAATGGGTTATGGCCTAAACGTGATTTTCGGCGTGTCTACTAAAGAGAGAGTAGTTTTTTTTGTTTAGCTTTTTGCGACTGCTCGCTACACGTTTGGCATTTTGGGCAACAATTGTTGAAACATGTTGTCATCCAGTTAGTTAGTTGCCAGTTGTTAAGCCATTGTTTTTGTTTTGGCCACTGCCACTGTTTCTGTTGTTATTAAGTTTAGTTTACCGTCACGAATTGAGTGCGAAATGTTGCAGCTAGTTAAGCGCTTTACGGCATTTGAGTACTTTGCATTTCACACGCATTTAACGCAAACAAATGCAATTTTGAGTACCATGAAAGTTACACAAAAAAAATCAACTTAATGGACACCAAATGAAATTTAGAGTCCTTGCAAAATCACCCAAATAAGTAGAATTAATGGTCAGTAAAAAACCATCATGTTAAATATATTATACTTATTATTCAACCACAACTTGACAGTTAATTTTGTTACTAGTTGCGTCTGCTTACAGATGACGTTGCAACAGTTTGTTAATGTTGCAAAAAACTCGCTGCAGCACCACATCTATCAAATACCCAAAGTAAATACGCTTTCAAATGCTAAACTAGCTGGACGTGTTTCGTTGGCAAATGAAAAGTTCAAGTAATCTGCGAGCAGAGCATAAATGAATGGCAAACAAATATTTTAAGCAGGAAATCACTTCCATATTTTAAGTAACAACGCCTGCACCCACTGCATTCCATTAAACACGACGGTTTCTCACGTGCCAGCTAAAAATGCACTGGCAATAAAAGTGGAAAGTCGACGAAGCCGCAAGAGCAGCAAGTCAACATGCCAACCACATTTTAAGTGAGGCTTCCACCAACTCTAACGATAATTAACTTTGCCAAGGATCGTCTGGCATGCCGACGATTGTTGCAATCTTAAAATTTCACCACGCGATTTTATGGTTCTTTCTAGCCCATAAATAAAATGTTGTAACGCATTTTTAGTTTTGTTTGTCGCACACATATAACAGGTAACTGCTAACAGGCAATGTGTAATTGCAGTTTGCGGCGCAAAATTACAAAACTTGCAAGCGGCATTAAGCGCGAAACTACCACAAACTGAAGTAAGTCAAAAAGCGACAAATTTCAGTTGCTGTCCCCAGAGATATCCTATATATAAATATAAATATAATGCTGCTGTTTGAATAATTCTGAAACTATATTATTTCTGTATTTAAATATAAATGATTTTTATCAATATCAATATTCTAGTTTAATATATGATGAATCAAAGAGCCAAAATTAATACAACAGTTAAATGCTTAACTGCATGCTGGCTTTGTATATACAATTTGGTAACTACCCTTTTTGATGCTTTGAGTTATAGGGCATAATTATGCTGCACTCAATTTAATTACGTTGGAAAACGGCAAATAGCGCGAGTTTGATTCGTTGCCAGCCCATGGAAGGAAGGAATCGTTCAGTGGCTTTTATGGGGCCACAAGTCGATGCTTATTATAACTTAACAGTTTCATGCTGCTTCGTGCCTCCAGCCTCGCGCCACATCCCGAAAATGTTTTAGTTAACTGCTCTGAGGCATCATCATTGCCATACTCATTGGCATTTTCAACTTGTGCCTCTCCACAGGCTGGGCGGAAGACACAATGAGGGGGCAACGTTGTAAAAGTTTCTACATTTTCATGTTCGATGCTCGATGTTCGATGTTCGCAGCAATTTGCGAATATCGAAGGAATTCTTGACTGTTGGTATGGTGGCTAATTGAAATTGTTGTTGATGGTGGCGTTGGCGGTAAATGTTGCCAAAGGCATCAGCGGCTTCAGGTCTCGCTTTGCATTTTCAAAATGCACATACACTCTCTCAACTTAATGCGGGGTGTGTGCAAATTATTGTGCAAGTGGTGTGTTAATTGATGTCAAGTGTGAGCACTGAAAGTGAGTGCAAATGTTAATGCTGCTTGCATAGAGGAATTCAGGTGCACTGCTTCTCATTTAATGCAGGGAAACCCCATACGGAAATGAGTTGCTGCAGGCAATAAAGAATATTAAATGCCTGTTCAAATTTCATGGGGCACATTTAAGAAGTTCTATTTCTAATATTTATCGCAGTCTCTTGCGTTAATTATTAATGGGTACTTTATAGTTTACCTAACTAGTTGGTGTTGCACCAACATTTAATAATAAATTCTTCTATGAATTTCTGGAACACTTTAAGATTAAAATTGAAATGAAACTGTTCATAAGAAACACTCAGTATGAGGAAAATCATATATAATGTATTTAAATATATATATCTATATGTGTATTACAAAACTTGTATTTATATTTGAATGTTTAACTAAAATGTATTGAAAAAAATACTGAAGGAAATATTTTTTCGTATAGCGAGCGCTTGCTATAAATAATTGTATTATAGTCCATCAAAAAAACTAATGTTTCAGTCAAATTAAATATATTTTCTAAAGCGACGCTTTTTTGTTTGTAATTCAGATAAGCCAAACCTAAAAAGAAAGCATAATATTTAGGAGGCTAATAAGTGCACACTTGAAACACAACAAGTCTTATAGCTCCCGGCTCAATATTAAGTGCTGATAAGCTATTAAAAAAAGACACTTAAGTTAAGAGCAAGGAATCAATAATGACCAATTAGCAGCAACGCTTAAAATAGAGAAAGAGAGAGACTATGAAAGCTTTGTGTTGAGCGTTGCATGGCAAAAATAATTAAAGCATCAGTGGCAACAGCATAAAGCATACGAAAATTAGGTGGGCGAAAAAGAAGTAGGAGAAAATTGAGCCGACTTCAAGGCAGAAACGCGCCTTCAGGTAGCTATATGAGGCTTCATTAGTAAAGTGGAGGGGGCATAATTAATTTTTATATTTTTTTTCTTTTGCCTAGCTGAAACTAAAGCTGCTCAGCAGTTGGCTGTGGCTGTACGATGAGCAAAAGCAGCCGAGGCACAAAGGTTGCCAAGTCAAGGCATCAACCACCAGCAGCACTTGGAGAATGGCAAAAGAGAATGAATTTTCAAATGACTTCAGTACGATTAGCGGATACACTTTGCTTTCATATTCTCAAGATAGTTGAATTATAAATAACCAATGTGACAATCTTACTTTTTATGCCAAAATCAAAAAATGTTAATGAATTTAATTTTAATTTAGTTAAATAAGTAAATGACATTTTCTCTACAAAGGAAAGTTTAATGGTCAGCAGATCTACAATCTGCTAAGCTATTTTTCGTCGTGAGTTTCACTTCTGAACATCAAAAGAATACGTTTCAAAGCAAATTTTAAAAGTGACCATAATTGGTTTTTCATTCAAGAGACAATACTTTTATTAACGCCTTGTTGGCGATTTTATTTAGCGGCTTAACTAATAAATACGAATTGTTTCGAATTTCGGGTTATTTCGGCCATATTTTTTGAGAAATGTATAAATAACTAAAAAAAAATTGAAAGTAACTTTTGAAAATACTTTCTTTAATACAAGTTTAACATCATATTTGTATTGCACATATTCTGAAATGTTACCCGTCCAATTATCACTTAATCTAAGATGGCAGTAACCAAGATTATGAATCCAGGCCGGTGGGTGGACACTCTTACATACCTGTGCTGAAATGCGACCCTTCTTCAGCCGCGTGAGATCCGTGTGGCTCCAATGACTGCGAGCCCAGGGCGCCACGTTGCGCAAATCCTCATCGAAGCTGGGGTCAAAGGCAAGGAGAAAGAAAAAGTGAGTGGAAAAGATAAGCCGAACGCATTAAAAATTAATTGCAATTGCATTGGACTCACTTGAAGTCGTTGAGTTTGTTATGCAGGAACTTGCGTATATTCCAGGGTAAGTCGTTATGCCCATCGATTAAAGGCACTTGATCCAAAAGCTGCACGGCAACGCGTAGACGCTCCTCAAAAGGTGCACCTAAGTAGAGACAAAGAGCCATTAAACCTAGTTAGCAGCATCTACTAAACTAACTTATACACCTTAACACATTACCGACACTCAGGGACTCGGTGCCGAGAGACATTTTGAGCTTTGGATACGTGTCGTATGCGTTATGGTAATTGATTTATTGTCTGCGACCTACAGTTCTCAGATACACTGGAGAAAAAATATACACTAACAACTAGTCAAAGGTTCTCAGGAACAAAATTTCCTTCTTAATGACATTCGATTCTGTGTATTCTTCTTTTGGAAATACTTTTCTTACGAATGAAAAACACTTATGCAAGGTATAAATAATGAAAATACATATACATATGTAGTAATTTGTCTGAGTGTACTCACTTGCAGCAACACGTAGCGCCAGGGGGACAGCTACACTGGCAGCGCCAATTATCAAGAGTATCGAGCTGACTGCCAGCCAATGCTTGGCCGCATCAAATCCTGCACCGAGTAACGTATACGCAGCATGAGCCGGAGCAGCAGATGCAGGCAGGAAGCAGCAGCAACAATGGCATCAGCATTCATGATGACCAGGGACATCGATTGTTGTTAAATGATGTTGATGTTGTTATTGTTGTTATACGGAGTCGTTTGTAGTGCAGCCCGACCACCAGCAGACGCAGGAGCAGTAATACAGCAGGACGAGGTCGTCATTGTTGGTTGTTGTGTGTTGCATTTTGTGTGTGTGCAAATTGCCGTGACAGTGCCATTGATTACACCAACAACGAGAAGTTGTTGTTCATGTAAAATGTTGTTGGTATTTCCATCATTATGCAAGCAGCAGAGCAGTTGAAACGGTAATAAGGAAATATGGTTAGTTAAATGTTGAAAATTGTATTGCTTAGTTGGATTCTACTTTCTAAATACAAGCAATTTCGTGTTAGCTCAGCAACCAGTTAACGTGTGTATATAAATGACAGATAAAAGGCATTCAAAGTGCTTAGAGTTGACTCATTAACTGTATTTGTACTGAACTCAAAACACTTGAAGGCTACATGTCAGTGTGATGTCAAATAAATTGAAGTACGAGTACATTAAATAAATTACATGTCAAGAAATAAATGACGAATTGAAGCAACTCGAGAATATTTATTTCAATATATGGCCAACAATTTATTGGAAAATTATATACCTCTACTGGTCGAAATTGAGTTAATAATACATTAAGAAATCATTAGCTTCCTTGAAGGTTATTCAATCTTTGTTGCCTCTTGCTATCCTCATTACTAACCAACTCGAATCACTCAAGAGCTGCACTTATCTCAGAACGAATGGAATGCAAATGAATAAATATCAAATTCAACTGTAAATCTCATTAGACGATTTGATTTCGCTGCAAAGATTGCATGCAGTTAATTTTAATTGCCAAGCAAATTTGATTATGCCACTCGAGCGTTTGATAAGGCAACTGCAACTGCAGAAGCATCAAAAGCTATATAAATAAGTCAACTGAAACTTAAATATAGCTTCTGTTTAAGCGTATAAAGGAGTCCACTTGATTATAGTGCTCGCTTTTGGCTTATTTTGGATTTGCGACTGACACCAATTCTCTCTGCGCTGTTCTCTATTTGCAAAAGTGAATTACCGATGGACGAGTTGCAAATGGAAGCCATGTGCGTCACAAAAGGGATTTTTGAGAGCAAGAATGGGAAGGGAGTGGGGAACGTGAAGGTTGCAGGCCATCAACGATTTGCATACATTAAACGTGAGAGGACAGCACGCCAGCTACGCAGTTTTTTAAAGGTCGCTAACGAACTGCAATTTCCCAAGGGGAGAGATGTGGACTGAATTTCTCGGTGCCATTTAAACTGATGTGCCGCTGATGAGGATGACGCCGGTGAAGATAGTCACGCGGGCATTGGACACGCTTAACATTAAGCGGCCATGTTACATGGGGCGCAATCAAATTGCTAACGACTAAATAGAATTGTGTGCCACCAAAGGGGGTTGAAAGTAGGTGCAGCAGCAGCAGCAGGAATGGGTGCTCTGCCCAGCACAATGCCAGGTAACTAGAAACCAGGGCTGCATCGACAAACTAAACTAACGAAATTTATCAGGAATTCAACAAATTTGACAAGTAAGTACAAATTGTATATATCTTTTTGAACGCATTCGCTCATTATGTTCATCAATAAATTCGAAGTAATTTGTTGTCCCTTTTGGTTGTACTTACGAAAGGAATTGGTGCCTGAACTGGATGAGCCGCGACTGGGGCACTGTCGATGCTTCCATGGCATGATGCTGGTAACGCTCGAGTGCAGCTGATGATGTTTCTGTGGCGTGGCCGGAATGCCGCTGCCAGATGCCAGTGAGTGCGGCACATCGTGTGCATGATAATGATGCGAATGTGGATGTGGCTGTGGATGTGAATGTGGATGCTGATGTGGATGCACATGTGGATGCGAATGCGGAAGCGAATGTGAATGCAACTGGGACTGTGAGAGTGTGTGTGAGTGTGGCAATATTTGGGACTCGCGCTCCTTGAGCATATTGCTGCTGTTGGCACTGTCGAAGGAGTTCATCGTGAAACTGGATGACGCCAGCACCGATGATGGTTGCATTTTCTGATACGGCACCCGGCAGCCGCCGTCAATATCCACCAAATTACTAAAGCTGCGACGAGTCCAGTCCATGCTGCTAGTGTGAAATATCTGCGCAGGCTGAGACAATTGTTTTGCGTCCTGCCGCGGCTGTTGTTGCTGTGGCTGTTGTAATGGTTGCTGTTGCAGGCTGAAATTGAGCAGCGATTGGGAGAAGCAGCGACAGCGCTGCTGCTGAAAGTGCGCCAATTGCTGCTGCTGATGCTGCTTCTGTAGGTAGCGACTATAATGCGCCAAATGTCGTGCATAATCGCTGCTTGGCCCAATTGTATTATATTTGCTGGGTGCATCAATGGTTGCTGCTGCTGTCGAGGGTGTTGCAGCTGCAACAATTGCTGCCGATGTTGGCACAAAACACAAGCTCGGATCTGATTTTTGTGTGTGCGGTGTAAAAATGTTGTCCGCCTCGTGGGCGGCAAAGGGCGGGGCGGGCTTATGCTGCTTGTGGGCGTGGCTATTGTGACTGTTGCTATTGCTGCTAGTGCTGCTGCTGTTGTTGTTGTTTTTGGCGCACTTGAGCAATGTTGCAGCGCATTCATCGAGTGCTGTTTTGGTGCAGTCTTCCAATAGATCGCTGCTGCACAATTGGGCCATGCCCAAAACCAGATTGTTGTTGCTCTTATTGCTGACAGTCATGGGCAACCGCTGCTGCTGTTGTTCCTGCTGGTGTTGCTGCAACTGTTGCTGTTGCAACAGTCGCATACTGCGCATGCTGCCGTTTCGCTTGAGGGCCGGCGGCGGCGGCACTGGCGGTATTATATCCACATCCGACAAGCTGGGCGTGTCACTCTGCTACAAGTAGAAGAAGAAGAAGAACGAGAAGTTGAAGAAAATTGATAACTTGCATCGGTTGCAAAAAGAGGAAATTGTATTATGACAATCGAAATGAGCAGCTTCCGGTGAGTCGAGACCAGAAAACAGTCCACAAGGCAAAAGTTTGGAAAATGCATTAGCCCGAATTGAAGATAGAATTGCAGTCAATATATATGTATCTTAAATAATATTTCATTAAAAATGATTATGTTCTGGTTATATGACTTTGATGTTAATTAAATTCCTAATTATGTTATACAAAACTTATAAAAAGCTAGCAGTAAGTTCGAACTCTTTTCAAATTTTTAAAATAATTCAGTAAACAAATGGTTTAAAATTCCACTGCAAGCTTCACTCAATGTAAAATTGCTTTTATGTTAATTGTAGCCCCAGAGAGTAAATTTTACGGAATATTCTATATTAAAAAATAACCATTAACGTGTTTATTTTGTGTAATAATTATTCAACCCGGACCTCGAGGCAAGTACCTTGCTACCGCATGTTTAAAATAAAATGAAATAAAAAATTCATTTGCAGACTTTTGCATTTTTCTTGGAATTATTATTCCACATATAAACAATATTTGATAGGTAAAAGAATTTTCTGCATAATATTTATAGAATATGTCTGCATTCTTCACTCATTTAATCAGCAATTTCTTTCGACACTCTTACAATAACATAATCAGATATATAGTTAAATAAATATTCACTAATTCCATAGATTATTTCTAAGGCTGAGCCATTTTCCAGACACATATATAATCTCTTTATGTCGGCGCCCCAGGTATGGCAAAAAGGTATTTGCAAATTGGCGAAATTGTATAGAAAGAGATTTAGGGAAGCTGCACATGGAATTTGGCCTGGCCGCTGGCTACATGAAATTTAATTATGTCAAACACACAACACACACACACACACACGTTCATAGTGCTTGGTGCGAAGAGTGTGAGATAAAAAGGGCAAGAAGAAGTTTTAGCCAAGAAAGAAGCTCAGTTCGCACAGTTGCCCAGTTTCCAGTTGGTCATCTTAGTGCTCAGTGTGTTGTTGCTTTTGCTGTTGGAGTCCTAATTGAATTTGTTACGGTCAGGCAATGCCATCATCATAGTGATCATAATGCTCATCATTATCATCGCCAGGCATCATCATAAAGTTCATCAAACACCGCCGCTGCGGGTATTCGAAATTGAATTCAGTTACGGGAAATACATTTGCATTGATTTGCTTTTTATTTTTATGCGTCTGGGCGACAACGAAACGCATTGACATTAAACAAAAATTTCCTTTTGAATTTTGATTGCTTTATGTTGGCCTCGGCCAAACCCATCCCCCCGTGTATAGCTCCTTATTGTTGTCGCCTGCCTTGTTCCCGCTGATTATTATTATTATTTTTCTTGTTATTTACTTAGTGCTGAGCGTGGCCAAGTCCTGTCGCGTCCTCTCGCTGCTTAAGTGGAAATTGAAATTTTTCATTATTCAGCCTTTGGTAATTTCCTACTCCTGTCGCCGTCCAAAACTTAAATAATTTATGCAAATATTTTGCGGTGGCAGCTCTCCGCCTCCGCCTCCTCCTCCTCCTCCTCCTATTTCTGCTGCATAACTTTTGTGTCCAACAGGCTGGCCAATTTGGTTGAAGACGCTGATTGTGTGGGGACATTTTTTATTTTTACTTTCGCTTAAGTTTTTAGTAGGCAATTATCTCTAAGGGAAATTTGAATTTTTTGTTTACTATTTTTGATTTTAAATTTGAATATTTTAGCCATGTAAGTTTGTAAAAAGTTTTTTTTTTCATAATATTGTATTAATATATCAATTTTTTTAAATCAGTTTTACAAATATGCTGTGGATACCATAAATGAAATGCTTGTGATATTCAAATCCAGTATAAATTGTATATTCCATGCCACTAGAATAACAAAGTCAAATGGATACAAACTAATCAAAGTTGAATTTTTTGCAATGACGCTTTTATCACATAACTAGAATTCTGCAACTTTTACAAGTATTCGCTAATTAAAGACAAAGAGGTAAGGAGAGAAAGAGCAAAGGTCCCAAACATCATAAATATGCTTGCAAATGCACTTTGAGCGCACTTTTCGCTTCCCATTTGTGCTGCAACTAGAAGTCATTCTAGCATGCATATGCATAACTCTCCTTGGGGTTGCTGGTTAACTGCGCCCCAAAGTATGCAACTGTATATGCTTATTTGGCGTTTATGCCACAAATTGGACGCCATGTTTATGAGCTGTGTGTTTGCAGGGCAGACAGCAGTGGAGAGGAGAGGAGGATAACCACACGACTTGGGTAACCACAGTCGCTGCTTTTGTGAGCATTAAATTGCTTGATATCGCAGCATACCGTTATAAGTAAGTATATGCAACTATATATATATATAAGGAATTTTTTTTTTTTTTAACTCTCTTGTGACTCTTAGCTTAATTTTCCATGGCAATAGCTCAGCTGATTTTCCATGCGCTTTTCTCCTTTTGAATTATGCTCGTCTTTGTCTCGTCTTAAATACCATAATGCACATTTTATAATAATTTTTCGTTTGCTTTACTGCAGTTTCGTGCAATTTTTTACCATAATTTATATAAGTGTCCGTGTGAATGTATGTGTGGTTATTCATCATTGTTGTTTTTTGCTTGCAACTTTCTCGCTATGCTACAAAATTTGTGCAGCTCAGCGTTTCGAATATGCTCACAGTAATAGGTATGTATGTGTGTGTGAGTGTATGTGTGTGTGTGTGTGTGTGTGTGTGTGTGTGTGTGTGTAAGAGTGTGTTTGTCGGGCGTAATGTTGAGTTATGGCAGTTTTGTAGTTTGCGTAGAAAAACTTTTTTAATGCTCGACTTTCCTAGCTGTTGCTCGAAGATCCTTTTACACTTTTTCATATTCTGACACTGGGCAGGATTCTCTCTGTGCCGGTATTTAGTTAAATGTTCATAAAATTGAGTGTTGGATATATTTTACTTCAACTTCTCGTCATCCCCTATCTATGCTCATCTGTATTGGCTTTAATCGATTTAGCAAAAGCAATAAGCAAAAAACTTTTATAAATGCCCAAGTTTGTTTTAGTTTTATTTAATTTTATGTTTTCTTTTATTTTTCTTTTGCTTTGCTTAGGATACTCAGACTTACTGTTAGAACCAGAGTTGTAATTAGGATCTTAACTTTACGACTTCATTAATTGCCTTTTGTAGCTTTTATTAATGTTAGTAGTTATTACAGTCGCATCTGCGTTTGTACACAATTTTGAGCACACAAGAAAAATGATTGTTCACTGGAATTTATATAGATGTATAATGTTTAGATGGCATCTTAAATGCAGTTCGACAGAGTTGATATTTAAGACTTGGACACCATAACATATACTTTAAAAAATCTCGAACGATATGTTCGAGTTAGAACAATATTTCTGAAGTGTTTGGCGACCTTATTCGAATTTTTCTTGAATTACATATCAAATTTGAAATCGCTAAAAACTATGCAAAGCAATTAATTTAATTTACATATCGTTAAATTGTATGTGTAAAAATGCATCATTTTAATTTTGTATTTGGAAACATTGGAACTCTTTCCCAACTGGGAATGACAATAAACCTTAATTTATCGACACAAATAGAGGCTTAAATACATAGTCTATTGTGTGATTGATTTATGAGTTCAGAGTTGAGCAAGAATCATGAATCAGTTTCTCTGGCGTTAGTTGACTCAATTGTCACATAAATTGCGTATACGCCTCGTGGACTAGCCTCTATCTTGATGAATTTAAAGCCTGACTCTGGCTTCTGGAACAACTAAATGACGCTAAATGCAAAGCTTGGCGTAAATAAAAAGTTAAACGATGCTACTAAATAACGAGTCGAGTTTGTTTGCCTCGTTTCCATGCTTGGTGCAGCATCCGGGGATGCCAAAGCGGAAAGCGCCCACACACACACACACACACATGCCACCAAAATGTTTGCCACAATTTGTAGCAACAACTCGAAAAGTGGAGCAGCTACCCACCCAAAACCTCATCTGTTTACACTCAAACCTTTGCCTGGAGGCCAGCAAACGCATACATCAAATGTGTCAAAGAGATTTGTTATGCATGACAGCGGCCTGGACTGGAAAAATAGGTACAGCAACAATTACAAGTGTGCTCCATGGGAGACTGCACAACTGGATGATATCCAGTTTAAATGTACAAAAGTTCACACTAAATTTAAACAGTTGCATGTTTACCAAATGTTTTTTTTTTTTGTATAGCGCTCGGCTTATTAATTCACAATCTTAAGTAATTCATTAATATTTAGATAATATAATATTATATTCATAAGCAAACCTCTAAATATGAACAGCCTCATAAGCGAAGTAAAGGTTAGTTAGACAGACGGACTAAAACTGATCAAGAACGTAAACATATTTTATGGGTTCAAATGCATCTCAATTTACTTGCATATGCTTAAATTATCCTCTCATTACTTTTATACTTGGATACAGGGTATATTAAAAGCCACAGTTATGGTGTGTTTCAGATCTGCATTACGACAAAAAAGGGGCCATGGATATAATGTGAAAATGAAGATGGGCGCAATTTTTGCGTAATTAAAGTTCCGCTGCTAATTGTGACAAATGGCAGACGAGTTCAACAGTAGGCTGAAGACCATTTCAGGCACAATTCACATTGAGGTCACGCCCCAAGGTTAGCAGACAAAGGAATTTTAATTAAAAAATAAATAAAAATAAAATAAAGGCAGCCGAAAGCTATGGTTTCTAGGGAGGCTGCTTTTATTTTGCCGAAGCATATCCAAAGTTTTTCAAGAATTATTACCTGAAAGTATAAATGAATATAAAGTATTTAGAAAGCTATAGCAAAAATAATCAACGTCGTTTCCCTGTTTAAGCTGCAAGCTAAATCAAATTTGTTTTCTTCATTACAGTTAGGAATTCCTCGCGGCAAACTTCACCATCGCCATCCAAGTCGGCCTCATCGATCATCTCCTGCAGCTCCTCATCGGTGAGATTCTCACCCAACTCTTTGGACACTCGCTTCAGATTATCAAACGAGATGTGATCAGTTCCATCGTCATCGAAGAATGAGAACGCCTTCAGGATGTCCTGCTTGGAATCCTTGGCGGCCATTTTTAAGCGCATCAAGTACAAGAAATCATTGAACGCAATGCGACCCGTCTTATCCTTATCAATCTCATCCATCATATTCTTGATCTCATCCTTATCGGGCTCAAATCCCAAGGCACGTATTGCAACTCGCAACTCCTTGACCTCAATGAACCCGGTGCACGCCGTGTCAAACAGATCGAAGGCCTTTTTAATGTCCACCTTCTGTTCCAGCGACAGGTCAAAGGTCGGCAACAGGCGCTTGTTCTTCGCCTTGCGGTACCTCAGCATACCCGAGCTCATGTTCGATTGGACGGTCGCCGTCGAGCCAGCGCTGCTCAAATTCTTATCCATTTTAATGCGACTTCTTTCACGTATTGAAAATATGTGTTTCAATTTTTTTTCCTCTATATTCGAAGATAACTTTTATGTATTTTTTTTTTTTGTAGATTTATATGTATTTTTTGTAGTCTGACCTCACCGTTCGAGAACTGAGCTCAATGTGATTTTCTATTCATTTGATGTTGACTGCCGACTTAGGGTGGGGGCGTGGCATGCTTATTTACAAGTGTATCCTAACAGTAATGTGAAATGTTTTATTTTATTTTATATATGCTAAGGTTTGCTGTTTAAAATAGTTTTCAAAGTAATCTTCTAAATGGGTTATTTATTATTTCTCTTAATAGATTATTTTTGTTCTTAATTTTGTAATATGCGAGGAAAAACTGTTTTTTTTTTTAGAGTTCCTTTAATCAAACAACTATGCTAAACCATTTGGTAATAGGAGGCAAGACTACGTCTATAAAAATAATTATTATTAATATTAACATCAATGGATATTAATTCGGATAGTTCACAAATCCGAGCTGGCAGCGAACATTATTATATAAATTTATTTGATTAAAAGATGGCAAATGCATATATAAATATTTTAGAATTGGCTTTTAATGCGAACACTCTCCCAATTTGTCCACATATTACCATTTTTTAAGTGTCAAAGTTGACTCAGTGTGTGGGAGCTGGTTCACTGTGTTCTCCAAACTTGGGCAGATATGGAGAACAAAATGTAGTAGGCATGTGGCAGGTGGCAGGTGCCAGGCAGCAGGCAGCAGGCAGCGAATTTCAGGTGTTATTCTGCCATCCTCGTAGCAGTGAGCTGCCCAAATGTCAGTCAAAGCTGTTGCTGTTGCTATTATTGTTGATATTGTTGTTGCTACCACTACGTGCTGCGAATTGTTTGCCGAGGAAATTGAGGCTGCAACAGGCCATTATGGCTCTCCCCCACCAAGAAAACAATAGCCTCAACATGCGTGGCACGTGTTTTTGACAGGATGCGAAGGGGTGGAGTGTGGTGGTGGTGCGATTTTTGTGGTATGGGGCAGCTCGCGGTTGCTGCTCATGACTCCAATTACATAAACATAAGTAAGGAGGATATCTAGCGGCTACTACGAAATACCCTAGGATAGAGTTATTCACAAAACAAGCTTAATTCATGAGAAACAAAAAAAATTAATTTCATTTCTATAGCTCTTTTAATCCAGTCTTTAAAACTGATCAAGTAAACACTTAGCTTATATACATCATATGCATATTAAAGGGCTTACAGGGTATCTATGTGAGTTTGTGTTTGTGTTTGTTGCTCTCACCTGTCGTTCACCGCCAAGGGATGTTAGCGATAATTTGCGATTCCTCTCGCGCTCCAGTCTCATGAGTATCTGTGCATTCTGCTCACAGGTGTAGGTGTGTGTCTTGCGTCGCTGCTCCAAGCTGTACTCGTAAAGGGGACGCGCCGCATCCGGTTGCAGTTGCGCCTCATCGCCGGCATCACAGCTGCAAAGCGATTGATTGCTGCGTCCCTTGGCCCGCTTGAGGGAGCCACGATTCGACGAGGAGGAGCAGCGTTCGCTCACATAATCGGAGAATGTGACGACATTGTGATTGCTGCCGCCATCGTAAGCGGTTGCCGGACGCAGTGCGGGTCCAACGGGGGCAACGCACGCTTTTCGCTTCGACGGCGATACATAGTAAATATCGTGCTCATCGAACTCGACGCTGCTGCCGATGCGCTGCGGCAGCGCTGTGTTTGCTGTTGCCGTGCTGCTGCTGGTGCTGGCAGCGCTGTTGCCGCCGCTGCTCAAATTGCAGCCCTGATCCGTTAGCGAGTGTTGCTGCAACAGCAGCGAATTCGCCGGACGATCACGCAGCGAGTGCTGTTTATGCAAACGAGGCGTCGCTGCTGATTCGAAGCGACGCAGCTCCGTCATCTTATAAGGATCTCTCGCACTCGCTCTCACTATCTCGCTCTATCTCTCTCTCTCTCTCTCTCTCTCTCTCTCTGTCTCTCTGTGTGTTAGTCTAAAGTTGTTTAGCTTGCGTTCTCGGATAGCTTATTGTCATCACATTGGCTGGCTTAGCTGGCCATCTCTTGCACGCGCTCTCTCTCTCTCTCTCTCTCTCTCTCTCTCTCACACTCTCACTCTGTCTAGCTTTGAAGTACTTTGGCTTGCATTCGCTCGCTTTCTCTTATTGTCATCACTTGGCTGGCTGGTTGGCTTAGCTGGGTCTGTGCGACTCATGTAATATTCATGTGGCTCGTTCGCACACTCCACATTAGCATAACACTTTGTTGGCTCTCTTTTCGATATCCATAGATACATATATATATCTATGTATCTATATAATATATATGTATATATATATGTATGTATATATGTATATATATATGTGTGTGTGTGTATGTGTTTAATTTTAAATGCGCCTCGGGATGAGGCTAAGCCGGCTAACGATTTCCTTATGTCAATATAGCAAATTCGCAATCCGCTTTCAGCCCGAACGTTTTCAGCTAACTGTTTCGATACCGTCAAGTGCTCTGGCTTCCTTCGCTCCTAAGCCCGCTTGCTGAGTGTGATGTGGCCTGTGTTCTGCCGTCTCATTGGCAGCCGTTTAGCAGTTTCGATTTGCCTTCAACTCCCTCTCGGCTTTCGTTTGCTTTCATTTTTTTGCTTCCTTTTTTCTCTCTGCCTGTTGTCTGTTTGTTTTATTAATAGACTCGTCTGTGCCACACTGCCTGCGCTGCTAATAACTGGAAAGGAGCAAAAGAGAATTTGTGTGTTAGAAGCGAATGCCAAAAATTGTGTGTTCTTTTCGGATTTCCTGTGTGTGTGTAAATAAGCGACTGTGCTTTTCTATGTGTGTGAGTGTGGGTGTGTGTGTGTTGTTTAATGCTTAATTGGTTTTTGGTTACGTTTAATCCGTTAAAGTGTGACGAAATTGTAATCTAACATTTCAGTGAGAGATTCCGATTTCGTTGGAAATTACATTTAAAAATATATATATATATTTTATTGAATAAGTCTGCAAGATTATAATAAACTAAGTTAGCCAAAACTATTTGAAGTATTATTTAAAGCAAACATCTTTATTATGTTAATTTGCCATGTACCATTTGCTTTTAGTCAGCATTTATTATTTATTGTTTGATAAGATACCAAAATTCCTACTCAAAGTGTTTTTGCTTGATTTTTTATTCACCAAATTTTAATGGACAAATGTCACAAATATTTTGAGAACATTTTAAACAGTGTTATCCCACACGACTGAGTTAAAACTCTTGTCAACTATTTAAGTCCCTCGTCGGTATAAAAAAAACTTGTTGGTTTTTGGCAACAGAGAGAGAGAGAGAGGGAGAATTAACTCATTTCATGCGCTCATTAAGCTATAACCAAAGTTGATTAAGGCCTTGAGAAACTTTTTGTTAAAGAATGTCTTGCAGCACTCCAGCTTTGTATTGGCAAGTTGTTGGCGCAAGAAGGACGTCGGGGAGTGGTTAAAGTGTGGCAGACAAAAAAGACAAGACTGTGACAAGTTGAAGTGCCACTCGAAATATGCCCAAGACAAAATGTTTTCTTGTCGCCAGGACGAAAGCTAAAGTTGCCGTGGCAAAACTTCTTAAAAATACTTAAGAAGCGATAAATATCTCAAAGTATATTTATATATCTATACACACACACACGCACACACACACATATGATAAAAATACAAAAGTGTGTGTGTGCGCTTGGCGGGAGGGCGATTGGCAAATGTTTTGACTTTTGAAACTTTGATCGAGTTGCCTATTTGTTACTCTACATGTTGTTGTTCTTTGAGCATTGATAGCAGCAATTGCTACGCCCTCGCCACCTTTTCCCACTCCCCCCCCCCCCCCCCCTCAAGCAGAATGGTTCAATATTTTGGGAATTGTTGTTGCTGCCATACACTCATTATCTTTTAACGTTATTATTATGCTGCACACTTCGAAAGCTGTAGCAAAAATTTGTCCCAATTTTCGTTGGCTTTGCAGCTTTAACGCAAATTCCCTTAAAATTCCATTTTAACAACAGTTTTAGAGCCTAGGCAGCTGCTCAATTATATGTGTTTGAAATAGCTCTTGTTTTTGTTCGTTTTGCCGTTGCTTATTAAAAACTTGCCATCGTTTCGGCCCAAATTGTTTGGGCCATCAAATGAAATGCTGCCTAAGCCAAATGGCGTCTCAAGTTGTGTGCTTGCAAATCATAGAAGAAGAAATTTGTTAAAAAAAAACAAAAAAAAAAGTCTCACAAAATTCACATGGAAATTTTCACATAAATTCAGATGAATTTGTCTATCAATCAATAAAGGTAACTGTGCCAAGGCACACGCGATTTACTTGTGTGTGTGTGAGTGTGTGTGTGTGTGTGTGTGTGTATGTGTGTACTTTCTCAAAATTAAAAGCAAGAATCGAAAAAAAATTGTGAAGCTGCCAGTTAAGAGTAGTCGACTGTGAAAAGCCTCTTATTAACAAATTATTTCTACAATTATAAATAAAACTCAATAATTAAAATTAAACAAAAGAAACATATTTTTGTAGTTGTAACACGCAAAATGAAAGAAGATATGCATGAAGTAATTTTAAAATTTATTGAAATTATTCTTATTATCTTATTCTTATTTTTAAAGTGTCTGTCACAAATTGAAGAAACCCCTTCTGCACCTTTATTATTTTTACAGGGTATAGGCAGGCAGCGCAAGCGTCTATGATCAATAAAAATTGGCAACTGGCAGCTGTTGACAGCCGCAGACTGAGACTCGCGGCTGTCTCACTTAACTTGGCTTTGACGCACGCATTTCCAATAATAATAAAAATACATTTTCGTTTTATGCGGTCGCTGCCTTTTGGGATTTAATTTTTGAAATACGCTAGCAAACTTGGCAGACTGCTGAAAAATGTTAACAGTGAAGCCAAGCAAAATATGACGATCATCAAATTTGTCTTGAAGAAAGCAATTGATGAAGATGAAGAAAAAGAATTAAATCTGCCAATCATATTATTTTTAGAGCTTCCCGAACGGAGTCAACATTCTATGGCAGCAGTAATTTGGATTAATTAATTCTGGCATTGATTTTACACAGAATCTGTGTGCGGGTCAGGTTCAAAAGGGTTTTATGTGTCAGGTCATAAAGTCTAACTAGAGGCAGTGCTTCAAATGGGCAACCTATCAAATGATAAAGGACGAAGCCTTGAGTGTGGCAGTGGGAGTGAAAGGACAACGTCATGAACAGCGCCCACGCAAATGAAAATCTAATTTAGTGCCACACGCACACAAAGAAACGGGAAGTATGCTAAGAAGGGTAGCAAAGTGGGTGGAGGGGGGTGGATGCCGCGCGGAGTGTGAGCTCTTAGGCACAAATATACACACACAAGTGATACATGAGCTCATAGCGGCAGTAAAATCTTCGGTTTGCCTTTCATTTGCGTTTAAAGACCCAAAAGGACTTCCGCCTGCAGCGGCCTACAAATTAACATGCCCCCAATCTGCGATTCCCTCACTCACTATGTGTGTGTGTTTGAGTACGTGTGTGTGTATGTGTGTGTGTGCATGTGAGTGTGTCCCAGCGAGCTCTATGAATTATGACGAAAGCAGCTGCAGACTTAATGGAAAACGCTGAGTTTGTGGCCCGGCTGGAAGCCAGAACTGAAGCACACGCAAGGCGTAAATTAGAAAAACGTATGCGGGCGAGAGTAACCGACTGACAGACACCGTGTAATCAGCTCTAAATTATATTTGTTAACTTAGTTATTAAGTATTCCCTTTAAAATTGGAACAGAGGAAGTCAAATATTAGAAATCATTTCAAATTAAGAATATGTAATAAAAATGTTCAAAGGTCAATACAAAATTGGCACATTTAACATTTGATCCATGAATTGAGTAAAATGCTGGAAAAACCCAACCAAAACTAAAAATAGTTAGTATGAATTAATTAAGAGTTCTCTGTTTATTAGCCGATGGCTAAGGCTCAGAACTCGCCACTCATTAATCAAATATAATTTCGGGATTCGGTAAGAGTAGTAGGTGTACTCGGAGATGCATCCCACTGGCTGCTGCAGACCAATTTACCCAACTTCATGACAACCATTTTGTCATTTTGCTATAGCATACTTACTTGGGCTCTCAACACACACAACGTGAGGTCTTTTAATAAGTTTGCTGTTTGCGAGCAATGCGCTCGGCTTTCCATTCTCTGCCTATGGCTATAAATTAGACACGATCTATGCGCAGCATAGAGAAACTTTGGACTATAAATACGATTACGTTTCTGTTGTGGCACACAAAATAAAAATAAAAAAAAAACAAAAAAATGGTTGCCGGAGCACTTTTAATTTTTGACACGTAGCGCACAAAAGAAAAAAGAGAGCAAAACACATGTTCATTGACATTGTAAAACCAGACAAGTCAAATACGTACACTCTGTGTACATGTACATGTATGTGTCTGTGTGTGTGTGTGTGTGTTGGTGTGTGTGTGTATATTTTAAAATGCCAACAGGCAAAGCGTATAATGAGTTTTGTGGCGCCAGGTCGTAAATACATTCGTTTGCCCTTATATATTCTCGTTGAGTCGTATATTCGCTTATTCGCCTATGTAAGTATGCCCATAGGTTGGCTATAAAATTTGTTTAACACCAATTCGCCGCACGCACCCACGCACCAATCAAATTTATTTCATTTTACATACATATCTATGTACATATATATACATATGTGTGTTCATATATATATTTATTTTGTCCTTTTCTTATTATTGCTTGTTGCTGTTTTATGACAGCGCCAGCAAATTAATGAAATTTCTGTAATAAATCATTGGCAAAGCGAATAAAACGCCACCCGTACTGTATTTGTGATATGTTTAACAAAGAAATATGCGCATTATACGTTGGGAATATCAACAAAATGCACAAAAATATTTACAGTGAAAAATCAAATGTCTCGTGAGTAAAATGAGCAACATGAGTCCGTTGGGTTTTTAAGTGCTTCATAAATATGTCTGAAATTAATTATTGAATTTTAAATGAATGCAGAAGGATTTTAGTGAGGCGAGATTAATAAACAAGGCAGCTCAACAAATTATATCACAATTTATAAGTTATCCCCTTCTTCTTGACTCGAACTTTATTCCTATAGCTCTTTCGTCCCTTTTAAATTTAAAGTTTGCGACCTGCAAATTTTTAATGAATTTTAATGTAACTCTCAAGTTCTTCAAATACCCGTAAGCCACGCTTAGCAAAATGGTTAGTTAATTATTAATTAATTTAATCAATTTCTCAAGCCACACAGCACTCTTTGCTGCTTTCCCAAAGCTTGGTCACACATATTTAACTAAAAAGTCTTACCATAAGCCCCAGCAGACGCTAGCTGCATGCGAATTGTGAATCCCCAAAAAACCATTCACAAGTCATATTTTTCGAACTCCAAGTGCGTTGACTGCACTTTTGGTGGAGCGCATAAAACTTTTCACTTGCTCCGCTTGCCACTCCCTGTTGAGCTCTGGGAACCACAAAAAGAGTCATCTGGCTGTGGAATATATATCTCTGTCGCACTCTCTGTCCCTTTGTCCCTTTGTCTCTATCTGTTAATTCTGCTTGCTTCCGTTTCTAAAAGTTGTGCTAGCTAACAAAAATTCAAGTGGTTGGGTGGGCCAAAGGCTTTTAGCTGACTTAACACCAGCGAGGACATACACTCTAATATATTGCACCCACCACCCACAATCCAGAGACCCACTTTCCTCGACACTACTCCTTAGTGGGCTCATAAAGCTTGAGCTTAAGCATGTCGGTCCTAAAAAGGGTTTCCTGCTTTGACTTTGGCTTCACAAAAACAACCAAAAAAATAGAACAATTTTTGCACAAAACTAACGCCCGCATGAAAATTGTGCGTATGCGTCTATGGCTGGTTCGGGCCAACTTTGAGTGGGTCAAAAAACACAAGTTAACAATGGCGTTCGTGACTTTAAATAAAGAAATAACTTGTGTGCATAGTTCGACTCAAACAATGCGCGGCGTTGCGCTAAGAATTTAACATGGATACGCTTTTATATATATGACGCTATGGACTTGAAGGCGTGGGCGTTTTCCTGCTTAATGGGCGTGGCACTTGCCTTCACTAACAATGCGCCGCAGTCTTTGTGCAAATTTCGCATTTTTTTTCTGTTCGCTGTCCTTTTTTGAGACGGGCAGCATCAAAAGTTCAGCACTTAATAACTTCTTTTGCTTTTTTTGGCTTTTGTCTTTGGCCTTTTCTATTTCAGTTTGGCTCCATTGGCGGAGCTATGCTCAAACTGGCTTTCAGACATTGTTGTTGTTGATTTATTTATGGCCCTACGCATTTCGCAGGCTGCATTTTGACTTATTTATTCACTTACCGTTGTTTGCATTTCCACGCAGAACTCGAACGACAAACAGAACGAACTGTAATGAAAGATGTTAAGAAAATATATTTTTAATAAGCAGCATTCTCTAATGGACTTGGTGTAGTTTTTTCTTATAGCAGTTGTAAGTGCTGCATCGTAAATAAACATTTTGATAGTTCTTTTTTAAATCTTTTAGTCTTTCCTCAAAATATTTTAATAATAATTATTTAAGTACTTTATTTTATTACCTAATTAATATTAAAGTCATTTTTTCCTTGTTTTTATGGTTTTTTGTTTTCATATTATTTATAACATTAGATAGATTTATATAGTTGATTATATTAATATATTCTCATGTCATTCAATTTTTATTCATCGAAAATGCTTAATTCCCATTCAGCAGCAATTTGAAAATCTGCAATTATGCTGTCTTGTTATTAAAAATGATATTTGCATAATTAATCGTCACACACACACATAGACACCCGCAGAGTAGCCACACAGAGATACACAGAAACGAGTGCATTTCAATGAGAGAGTTCAACACATTGTCATAACTAACACAAACTTATTTATCCCCGGGGTCCGATTTATATTACTTCCCCGTTAGCAATGTGGCAGCTAAGCTTTGTCCCTCCTTTCCTCCTCGACCCCCTCTCTCTCTCTCTCTCTACCTCTCTAGCCACACCCTTGCAGAAATACGGATGCACAATCGTCGTCGTCGTTGTAATGGCGGAGGTTACTACTCCAAGGTCTGTGCTGTAAATTTATCAGTGTCAAAAATAATAGCGCTCCCGTTTTCGCTTTTAATAATTTCCCTCGGCAACGAGCCGAGTGCAAATATTTGGAGCGGAAATTGCTGCTCGAGTCAGAAGAACGGCAATACCAAAAGGAACTAAACAAAAAAAGCTTAACTAAGCAGTGATAGACTCCTAAATACCGCCGATCAATTTGCATAGATCACGACTTCATCGCCCTGATCTCTGATTTCAAAATACATATTCACATATTTTTATTATGATATTCCACTGCAGTATTCGTTGTGCGGCTGCTATGGAAGTCAATCATAATTGAAAGACTTTGCATCCCTGCACAATTTAAGTTTATAGTCGTCAAGTTACAACACCGTGTTACAGGGTATAATTATGCCACCAAAATAGAACAGTTGGACATTAGAACAATGTGCCCAGTCTCAGTGCATTCGCTCCAGGACACCAGGGCACCACATGCCATACACTTACACCCACACACAAACAGAAGAACAACCTTACACGATGTGTTTCTGTGTTTTTTGGTGTGCCATCTAAATAATTTTTAGTTCGAGAGTATGGTTAGTGTCCTAGCGGCATTTTGGGTAATGCCATTTGTGCAGTCCAATTGCTCTAAATTTTCTATTGTGCCATATGCCCCGCCCCACTCCCCGCCGCACTTCCCTTCTCAACTCACACTTTCCTCGCATCATATCCCACATTTACTTTTCGATTTATTTTGTTAAGGCAACGCAATTGTTTGCGCTGGCTGTGTCAACATCAAAGCCATCATTAATTTAATTGAACTTAGCTTTTTGTTCTGGCCGGGATTTTTTTTTAAATTTTTATTGTTGTTTACGTCACGTTCTTATTAGAAGCAAAATTAATTTCATTATGTTTCGTTTGCAATATTTTTTAAGTGATTGACATTTTAATTTTTGCCAGTTCAAAAGTCAAGCATTTGCTTAATTAAGCTGGAAAATGTAATATATTATGGAATGTCTTTAAAGTGATTTTAGCTAAAAATGTATTATCTTATAACTAACATTATGTATTTGTTGATTCTTGAGATTAAGTTGGAAAACATTTTTAATATTATTTTTTTTTGCTTTTAATATCTGGCAACTGTTTTGCCTAAAAAGTTTCGACCACAAATTCAAGTGCTTGGGAAAAAGTAAACTTTCCATTTAGATTGCAGTACCCTACAGTTGTGCACATTAAGCAGAAACTTTGGACATAAATTCAACACCCCACACTCATAAATACGGGCACACTTACATCGATAAGAGGCCGACAAAACTTCAGTGACTGCGACGCTCGCATATCATAATAATAATAATAAATAAAATATGCAGCAGCAGCGGCAGCAACTTTTTTGTTTTTTAAGCTATTGACTAAATACTTTGGCAAATTCATAAATTGAGGCACATCGTAATGGCATAAATATTTGAAACGCCCAAAGATGCAAAGCAACGCCCAAAAAAATTACTAAGCAAAATACCCGAGAAAATTGAGTTGAAAACTTTTGCCTGTTTTTTATTTTGCTCTTTTGATTTTTTTTATTTTTTGTTTTAATACTTTGTGCGTGCTCTGCGTATTGTCGCTCCAAAGAGTCAACTTTATTGACTCGCTTTCGTAGAAACGCGAAACAGAATTCAGCAACATGTGTGTGAATGCTCGATGGGCCAATACCCTGTAAGCAAGTATTTTTACTTGTTAAATGTTATAGTTTGTAGGTTTTTATTTTGCTAAAAAGCTTCAAAACTTAATTAGAGAAGGTACGCCATGATTAATAACGTATTGCTTTTGAAAATGTGTTTTTATTGCGATTTTTTTTAAGTAAAGGCAAATAAGGAAAACTAAGAATTATGGTAACAAAAAATGTTCACTCCGTTTTTACTGTCACGCAGAGTATAAATCTTAAATCAATTTTCTCAGAAAACGTTTTTAACCCATTGTTTCTTTTCATAATAATACATTGTTTGACTTCTGCAATGCTTAATTTAATAAATTTTATCATCAGCTGAGCGACGAAACATATTCACTACAATAACTCCAACAATTCTACCGATTGCAGGGTATGAGAAACAATGGCAGGTAAACAATTCCAGAATTGCCAGTTGTGAGTTTGTCACGCTTGCTTATTCATGAGCATTCGTCAAAGCTCACTTAATACTCCCACATTGGCAGGGGCTCACACATTTCTGACCAGTTTCAGTGACAAAAAAAAAAAAAAAAACGAAACTTGAATGCGAGTATCTTTTTGAGAATGTCATGTTATAATCCACATGGATATTAAATGAACAAAGAACAGACAGAGAAAAGTTTGGCATTCATATGCAGCATTGAACTTCGTCGGATCGTGTCTATCACCTTGACTGGGACAATTAGGGCGTCGCACAGGTGGGCGTGGGCCGGTAAGAAACCTGCCGAGTCCATTATCACGAGCCACAACCAAAACAACCACAACAACAACTAAATAGAACGGGCAGTATACTTTAATAAGCCAATAAGTTTGCGTTCAGGCGCTTCTCCTGGTCCTGGTTTTATTTTTTACCTCAAAAGGCAGTGCATTAATATTTATGCGCGTATTACGCTTGATTGTGGCATAGACTCAAGTTGATGTTGTTGTCTTACTTCTTTATTTTTTTGTTGGTAGTCGAGGCCATGCGTGCGTTATAAATAAAATTAAATGTATCAGTTAAGTTGAATTTGGTTCGAAACGGTGTCGATAAGTCGAGTCTATTGGCCAGCAGCAAGAAGTAGCTAATGAGATTCCACTCCCAAAAGGGATGCTTAGCTGGATGCTGTTGCTGTTGCTGTTGCTGTTGCTATTGGTGTTCCTGGCTCTGGTTAATGATGCAGTCCGTTAGCGTTTAATGCTCCACTGAAGGTACTTTAGAGCAATGTGATTATCCCTGAATTTGGAAGTGAATGCGGCAGAAGCACATTATAGAAGGGGCATGTTAACTTTCACGCCCCACCGCCCCCCGTTTGATTTGTGATTATTACCAAAGAAATTGTTTTGTTGCCCAAAGTTTGAAGACTTCTGCCTATCTACGTTACGATAATAACAAGCCATTAAATATTGGTTTGCTTGAACATCATATTTACTGCTGGACGATTATTATTCACTTGACCACCTTTAAAATCATACTTATTGATGTTTACGCTTCTGGGTTATCAAGCTTATCAAATTCAAAAATACAATAAAAGAAAGTACTATTTACTTTCATTAGCATTTCCACTAACTAACTGCAACATGCATCGCCCATTAACATTGTTTGCCACATTAGCTGGTATCGCCAACAACTCTATCCAATCATTTGTCTATGCATTTTATCTATTCAAATTACACGCAACTGGTTCCATTCAGGATTGTAGCTGCTCGTTTCGCTACCGCGCTGAGATGTCTTTATCAAAGACTTTCTGTTGTGTTGCAAGCACGCGAGTGAAATAAAAATAATGAGCGGCAAGGTGGCAGAGGAAGCAGAGAGGGGCTAACAATGTGGCTTTTGCTGTTTGCTGTTACGCTGCTGTCACAAGCAGCATGAGCAAGAACAACAATAGCGACAACAAAAGCAGCAACAACAATACAAGGAATTAACTCGCATGCTCGGCATAATAAACATAACGGCACTGCCTTCAGTTTCGGCATTGCTTTTGTTTTGGACTCGCTTTGCCTTTATTATTATTCTTATTTTGTTTTTTGTTTTTGTTTTTGGTTTTTTTATTTTATTTTTGTGGGCTGCTCAGCCGCCGCCTTTCGTTTGCGGTTGTCTGCAGCTCCTTTGGCTTGGATTTATTTGCGCTGCTTTTGCTCTGGTGCTGTAACCATGCAGAGAGATGCTAGTCGCGAGTCTCGCCTTGGGGCGAAAAGTACTCTCCGCACTACATGCACGAAAATGGCAAAAACTTGTAGCCTTTGCGACTCTTGCCACAACATCGGTGCTTACCGCCTTCACAGAAAACTCCAAGAGTTGGTTTGTGTTAGCAAAGACCGCAAAAGCGAGAGAGACACAGAGTCAGAGAGGGAGGGAGCGAGTTGGCAGCTCAAAGGCTCTCTACTAATTGAGTGAATGTTAGGTGGGCGCGTGGGCGTATGAGCAATGCTTTCCCTGAACCTGAGCAATTAAATTGTTGTTTCTAGTTAGCCACTTAATGCGCCCCAATTTCTGTTTTATTATTTCTTTATTTTCTGTGAGCCGACAGATCTCAATCACTGCCTACGCAAATTATGACCGGCCAATTATGCGAGGTTTGATCAGCTGTTCATTTAAAATCTAGTAAATTAAGTCAAATGTATTTTTAATTTAATAAATATATAAATTTGAATATATATTCTTAACAAATTGGCACTGACCCAAAATTGACATACTCTAATGGATTCAGCATTCAACAAGCTCATGAGCCACCCTTGTAGATTCTTATAAGACATAGTAAAAAAAGGCAGCCTTGCTTATATTATATTAATTTCCCAAGTGCCTTATTCGGAGCGGTGAGAGGAATTATTACAGTGGCTCATGTAAGATGCTGGCAGAGCATTAATATACGTTATGAAAAATTGTAGATAAAGTTTGAGGCGAAAAAATTATGAAAAATGAAAGCGCAAAATATTTGTGAAATGAAGCTAAGCGACTTTTATGGTCTGTCAAGGAAAATAAAAAGAAAATAAGTAAAAGGGAAAAGATATCAAATCAAATGAAAAGACAACAAACGTTGGCATCGCAAAATTATTGAAAGTCAGCGCAAAATGGAATTGCAAAATGAAAACGTGGCCAATAAAAATCAATTTCGATTATATTGTATAGCTTTTCAGTTTGTATGTATATGTATATATACACATAGTTATAGACACTTATGCTATATTCCTAAAAATGAATTTCAATTGTGTGGCACACGTCATAATTTCTACATAAATATTATAATAGCCGTATTATATCTACTAGACACTTTTTAGCTTACATTTAAATTTATGGAAAATCTTTACCTTTGCTGGCTGGTGGAGAATTTGCCCTCTGTTCACAGCGAGGCATTCAATCAACGCCAGAAAAAGTCAACTTTAGTTTGGTTGATATGGAATAACCTCCATTATTCATGCCATTCACTCTATCTCTCTCACTTTGCCTGTGTTTCTCTCTCTCTCTCCTCCATCTATCACTCATTTCGAATTACGCAGAGAAAAAATGAGAAAAAAAAACTTTATGCTCATTTACCCAGTGGCTTTAAAAAGGTTTCCTTTTTTTTTGTATTTGTTAGATGGGCTTGTGAATTTTTGGTCTGATGTGTCTGTTTGTCTGTCGGACTGTCAGTCTATCTGTCACATTGTTGCCTTTTGTCTGTCTGACAGCCATTTTGGGCACACTAGCACACACACACACACACACACACACACATGCATACAGACAGAGTTGCCACTTACGCGCCCTTGGCATGCTCATAAAATTTTATGATTTCGATCAACTCGAGTGCGGAAATTATTAAGAGTCGAATCTGTTTCAACATCCTGCATACCCCCTGACAACCGAAACAGCCGTTCGTATCTGTAGGCCCATTTCTGTGCTATGTATATGTACACTGACAAAAAAGAGTCAATCCATTTAAAATTAAGAGATATCCACCTTAAAATCAAAGTAACTCAATTCTTCACATAAGAAATCGAATTCAGGGCAAACTATTATTCTAATTCTGCTTTCTTAAACATGCAACAAATTTATTTCTTAGATTACTTTTAACACACATTCAGCTCATTGCTTACTTTTCGAGACGAGTTCAAGCTATATTTTTTTTTAGTGTAGTAGTACGTATGTGTGTGTGTGTGTGGGTATATAACATTCCATATGACAGCTGCCAGGGGGCTAAGTGCAAGCACAGCCTGAAAGGCAGAAGATAGAGAGAGAGAGAAACAAATATAGTGATAGAGAGAGAGAGAGAGAGAGAGAGAGAAGGTACGCACAAGCACATAAACTTCAATGGCCAACATTCACATTGTACCCAGCACGGCCTGCTCCCTTGCTCTGCATGCGAAGTGCCCGCCATTTTAATTTATATTGTAGCTGTGTTAAAGTTCAAATATAATAAAAGAAAAACCTCCCATGTGTTATTTGCTGTTTGCTGCTGCTTCTTCTTCTTCATCTCGTTTTTCAGTTTTTTTTTTTTTTGGTTTTGTTTTTAGTGCCTGTAACTGTAAAGTGCGTTTTATCTTTTGGCAGGTGGAAGGCGCCCAAACTGGAACTAAAGACAACATATTTCTCACCAACTTTTGCCGATGGCCAATTTCTTAGCGCGTGCTCGTTTTATGAACAACTCTGCAATGAAATTTCCATTTCCGTTGGCCGCCATTTCATTTATTGAAAATCTTCTTCTTCTCGGCATAAGAAGTGTTTGCGAGAGTTTCATTTGTATCTTTTGTTTGCACACTTGACAAGGGTGTTTTCATTATCGGACACTCTAAGTGATCAACTATCCACAGCTGTAAGAAGTGTGTGCATTAAAATGAAATAGTTACTTTTGCTTAAGTTGTTCCTTCTTTTGCAATGTTTCAAATGATTTTTAATTTTTCTCAAATAAAATACAGTTTAATTAGTATAACAAATTAAGAAAAATTCTAGCAAAATATACGCTTATGAATATAAGGAATAGCAAACAACAGTCAAGGCTTTTTGCTTAAAAAAAGCTCAAGTTTTCGAAAATATGGTTCATTTTACAAAAATTAAAATAACAGCTTAAACCTTAAGCGGAAAGGTTTCATTTTTGACATGAAGCGCAAACTTTTAAATTAGGTTATCCAGTTGGGCAATGGGCCCATTAAATCCAATTAGTGGTTGGCTATTTTAAAGTGTCGCCTGGATTTGCAACAGTGACCATCAAAAGGACATAAATAACTTTCGCTCAAAGCGCGCGCATGCATAACCCCAAAACCAAAATCACCGTCCACAAATTATTTCACGCGCCAAAAAAAAAAAAAAAAACCAAACACACGCTTACAGATCAAAACCAGTTCAAGCTTTAAAATAGCAGCAACAACGAGTGGAAAAAATAATCAAGTTGTGACCGCTTCACGGCTTTGTGATGGTTTCCTCAACTGATGCCCCCCGTTAGGCGTCGCTAAGCTGACCCATAAATTTAGTGTGCCTTTAACGAGCTGCTGGCCCCTCACCTGGCACACACCCCTCAACCCCGGCACCTTTGTGCCCTGAAACATTTAGTAAAATGACCGCAAAGTTATTTTAAAAAACATTTTGCAAACAAACACAAAACACACAGTGAGTGGGAAAAAGTTTTCGAGGTGGAGAGGTTTGGAGATAAGCGTTTGTAGCAGCTGTAAAAAGCGCATAAACATGCGTGTCGGGGTCAGTTTGAACAACGAGCTGAAATTGGAGTTGACTCTACTGAAGTTGATAGCCAGCACCACCCACCCCTCAGCACCCACGAAGAACCAGCCACCCACCTGATATCCTTGATGTGTGCACTTTTGTTGTTGTTTTTGCTCCTGTTATTTTTGCTGGGCTACTTTGTAGGTACTTAGAGCGTTTTGAATTTTTTATGAGCATTTTCCCTTAGTCATAATGTTCGAAACGTTCGTGTATTGAAATAAATGTGGGCAGGCTGCTCTTTTCATAGTGTGTGTGTTTGGCTTGTGCGTGTGTGTGTGTTTTATACCCGGTATTGATTTTTTCCTTTTTTCCTATTTTTCCAAGCTCTGTTGTGTTTTATTTTTAATGAAACTTCGAAATAAATATTTATTTTAACAATTCTTTCCATTTCGTATATCAATATATTCACAAAGACTCTTTTAATTAATACGGCAACTAAATACTGAAACATATTCAAGTGCATATATAACAAAGTAAAAACAAATTTGAGAAATTCTTTATTATTTGAACATATTTTTTTAGCCGATATATTTTAAAGTCTTAGTTTTAATTATATTTCTGATATATTTTAAAGTCATCTTTCAAGAAAGTTGCAATATCTGGAAGAGTATCTAAGTATCTCCAGCTTGTTCAACTTACTTTGATTAATTGAATTGTTTATCACTGATGCTGCTGCTGGCTGATGTTAATATTTTGAGTACACAAGCTTGGCTCACGTTCACTTATCATGCTTATAATATTCACTTTTATCTCATTAATAATATTTGGCTTATGGCTTATGGTCTATAAATTTTTAAACTGTGTGCAATATTGATTGAATTTGTGGTCAGCATTTTGTTGGCGCTGACTATAAACCACTAATGTGTGCATATTATAAATCAATTTTTCCCATACGGCTTGCACTTACTTATGTACCTTCTGCAGGTGCCTTTTAATTTTGATTTGATTTTCGCTTTAATGAGCGGCATAAATATTTTAATAAATATTTATTTCGATGTGTTTGGTCAACCTCTGTTTGGTTTCGATTGACATACGATATAAAAATGAATTTTTTTTTTTTAAAAGCCTGAGCTATTCTCATAATTGTGGCAAATACTATTATTAATGGATATTGCATGCCATAAACAACAATTTTAATATTATGACATTATGTTGTTATTGTTGTTTTCTTGTTTTGTTTTTTTTTTTTTGTGCGGTATCCTTTGAGTTATGCATTGTTTCGCACATTTGGCGAGGCGATTTATTTTGTGTCGCTCATAAATTTGACTCGCGACGCGTCTCGTCTGTGGTCCTACGGCCTGTGGCAGGTCTTGTGTCACGTGTTGCATGTGGCATATACACACACATACATATCTGCAGCTCCTGGCAAGTGGTTTTTGCTGGTGCTGCGTACATTGCCACACAGCAGCTGGAATATTATTCATTTTTATTATATTTTGTCGCCTTAACGACCATAAATTGCATTAAAAATGCTGTCATTGAATATAGCCCTCAGACGATAATGGCTGTGCAGGTGGAATCAACTAAGGGAAGGCTACAGTACGACCTCGCAATAATTAAATATATTTCCCATAACTCAATGTATTCCATTTGCAATTCGGATATTCATTTTAATGCGATGTGCAACATTTAAAAAGAGTGTTTTAGGACCCCAAGGAAAGAGATATAAATAATCATCTAATGCAATTCATATTTCATCCAGCAAATAATTGATTTATTAATATTAAATGGAAACATTTCAAAGGCATTTAAAGCAATATAAAGCTACAGCCTGAAATAAATACCATAATTGACTAGAATTCATTTTATGTATACATTTTTGAATAGACTGCTACAAACTTATTTTGAATAGTTCTTGAAAATATGTCTATTCACAGCAGAAAAAAGATGAAAGGTTTTTAAGTCAGACTTTCGGCACACAACATATTTAAACTAATTTCATCATAGTCATATTGCATTGTAATTTTTGCCATTTTGTTTTATAATTAATTTATTTTACCAGCTGCAAGGAAATTGTTTTGCATGCAAGTTAGGTTTTTCTACAAACACATTTTGAAGTGGATCCAAAAAAGTGAAAGGAAAAAACAGATGACTATGATGATGATGACAAGGGAGCGAAAAGGAAAATGTATGCCGAAAATAGATGTAGGAATTTTTCTTGTACATTCATATTTTACTTGTTTTTATGCGGTGAGTGTGTGTGTGTGTGTGTGTGTGAGTGTATGTGCGTGTGAATCCCTTTTATGACAGTTGGCCGCATTGCTAATGGCTTTCCAGCCGGATAAATTGAATAAGGAAATTCCAAAGTGGCAAACCTAATGCAAAAGTCCAAATGAATGTAAGCGGCAGAAATTGAAAAGTGTTTTTTAAAGTCAGAGTGTTAAAAAGTTGATCATACAAAAACCACAACAACGAAAAATAATATATATATATATATATATATATATATATATGTAAATATATGTGGGAAAATATAATGGAATAAGGTAAAGAAATGTGTAACTTAACCCGCATCAAGAATTTGTCACGATTTGTAGTCATCGTCGTCGTTGTGGTTGTTGGTGTTGTTGTTGTTGGCGTGCGGCATGAAAAATGACCAAGTTGGCTGCCACGTTGCGTATACGAAATGTGCGCGTGGCTGTATCTGGTATGTCTTGTAAGTCCTGTGATAACTGTATGGTTAGATTTGGCTGTTCCCCCCGCTTCTCCCTTCTGGCTGTGTGTCACTTGATGGTTTCAGCTTTTCTAGCAGCGAACTGCTTCACACATCGTTTGTCACATTGCTCACAAGGATTTCTCGTGAGCTCAAAATCTTCGCCCTTTGCTGTTTGTTGTTGCTTACAAATAGTGCCTGGCTATTGTTGTATGTGTTTGTGTTGTTATTGTCAATGCCATTACTATTTGCTACTGTCATTGTTGTTTTGTCTGATTGTTGGCATTTTTGTTGCTTAATATTTGTTGTAATTTTTCATCTCATGTTGTGTGTGAAGTTTCCTTTTTCGCTTTCACTCAGTTCCTTTTTTTTTTGCCATTAGCAGCGATGCGGGCGGTCGAGAGTGCAGTTGTAGGTGTTGTATGGGGCGTGGGCGTGTCATATGTAATCAATTTTCAAGCTAATTTCAGCTACTGATAGCTGTCTGCTCCCCACAGCTACTTAGTCAGCGGCACAGGTGTGTGGAAAGAGTTGTATATATATGGATATGCGTTGAGATGTGATCTGCAAACGTTCGAAATAACTTACTGAAAACTGAATAGAATCCAGTAGAAAATGGGATTAGAGAGCATATTAACTATTTATCCAAAATACACGCAACTTATAAATGTTATTCCAATACATATTTTATTTTTGGATAAGCTTAACATATTCTACATCAGCATAAGCCTAAGGATATAGAAATAACATCATTTATTCATAACTTTTGATTACCCAGAAAATTTGTCAAACGTGATAAGTTAAAAGTTGCAAAAGGTATTCATTCAATTCAATTCCTGGAAGAGAAAACATCTTTCAATCGAGAATAATTGATTATAAGTCTCCGAAACAATGAAAGGGAAAAATTTGTTCAAATATCTATGCACACATAAAACAGTAATCAATTCCCCGAATCATTGAATTGGAAAACAAGAGGAAACCCCATAAGCAGCTGAACAGATTGTTAAAGTAACATCAGTAAAAATTCCAGCAGAGTAACGGATTTCTCTTCTCTTATATTATGTTTTGATTATTAATGGGATTCACATTATGTACAATGAAAATACTTCAACAAAAATATCACGATTTTGAAATTCTTAGAAAAAATTGAGTCCATGGCAATGAACTCTATTTGTTCAATGAAGAGAAAATGTGTGTACATTATGAATATAAGATTTCAATAAATGTATTAAGCACTTGAAATATATTTCTTAGGTTTTTTCCATCACATTACTTCATATGAAAACTTGGTGGCCCAAATTTCAAAATTGTACTTCGAAGCGTACCAATTTTCGTTTCTGTTTTGAATAACATTCAAAGCTTATTACTAAAAACAGCCATTTCACTCTCTATCAAGTTCAACTGATTTACACAGCTAATGCCAATTATGCAATCTCAATTAACAGTTAGAAGAGGAGAAAAAAAAAACAAAAAACACATCCAAAAATATTACAAATTTAATTACATGGCAAAGTTTGTCAGCTGAGTTTTTTTTGCCAGAAAGTCGGAATGCCAGAAAAAGATAAAAACACCGATGGCAGAAAATGCAGCATTTTCTCTATGCGTGTGTTTGTGTGCTGAAATTGAAAACGCGATAAGCATTGCGCATATATTTTATGGCACACAGTGCGTATGATTGACATTAAAACATTAATTATGCAAGGCGCAGACACAGAGCACAAGAGAGCCAGAAAAAGTCGGAAGTCGCATAACTGGTGCCAACTTTTCATCATAAGTTGAGTGCTTTGTGAGTGCATTTGCCTGAGTCTGGCCCAACGTAGAACAAAAAAAATGAAAAAAAAGGAGAAAAAACACACAGCTAAATGTTTTGAAAAAGTTTTCGCCGTCAGTTTTCTCATTTGGCAAATGTGCCAAACGAGGGCAAACGCAAAAGTTGCACAACGCACCACATGTCGTATGCGTGATGTCAGATCAAAAACAATCAGTGGGTTTAGTGCGAGAGTGCCTGACTGGGGGTTACCCTGCGATGCTTAAGAATACGTATAGTTTCCTATTTTAACAAGAATCGAGGAAATATCATTAAAAATATATTTTTATTTTAATTTTTGGGTTCGATTTCAAAATAGTGACTTTTTGAGGAGCTCAGTATTCTGCATGAGAACATGAATACTGGTTATTATTAGGTATTTGAAGCTCTGATAAACTTCAGTATGCGCTCTACAAATGAGGGTTGCAAATGTTTTCTAAAAAGTCTGAGTTTCAAAATTCTTCGTCTGCTACTGACGATCAAAAATATATATTTATATATACTTGTTCAACCTAGGTTGTCTCAGTCTGCCAGTTGAGCAATTTGAAGACTATCTCTTCAGCCATTTTCCGGGGTAAAGTAGCCAAGTCAAGTTTTAATTGTTTCGCGAATTGATTTAAAATGCTGCCTTGGCCGCATCATCTTCTGCTGCTGCTGATGCTTGTCCCACAATTCGGCATTCATTTAACCAGCTGTCTGGCCTGTGCTTCATTAATATGTCAGGCTGCCTTGGTCTGTGGGTGGATTGGGGGCGGGGTGACTAAATGGCCGCGTCGTGTAATCAGCAGCGAAAGGAGCGTGATTGACAGGACAACAACAAGTACAACGGCAACAAAAGAGAAAAGTGGAATACCGAGAGCATTAAAGGCACAATTTTCATTTGCTGTCGCTCACTGGCATATTTTACTATTTATGAGCCGCCTCTGAAACTGAAACTCAAGCCTGAAAGGCTAAAGGGAGATTCTCTGGACGTCGTCTGATTGCGGCTGCTGTCTTTGCAAGTTTCAATTAAATGCACAGATTTCTGCAGCGGGGGTAGAGAAGTGGAGTCGCGTTACTTATTGTTTTTCATTTTATTTTGCAAAAAGTTGGAGGGGCATGACATTTAATTGTCGACATTCAAACAGACGCCCACACCGCGTATGCTTAATTGAGCATTTGGTTAGCTTAAACTTCTGCGCCTTCCTTCCTATTGCTCTTGTTGTTTGCATTGTGTTGTGTTTAATTAATGGGCGTGGCAAGGACTGATATCGTTGTTGTTTATGGGCGTGCAACGAGCAAGTGGGCGTGGAAAGCGATTTTGCATTCTTGGCTGATTGGAAATTAGATTACCTCGAACTTAAATGACCAGCAACAGAAACGGGCATTTCATTTTGCATGCGCTATTTATTAAAAGTTGTTCTTTAAACTGTGCTTGTAACTGGCTGAATTTTGTGAAGCTGTGAAAATGCTGAATTAAATCATTTTATTTCCTGCATATCATATACAAAATATATTTCAACTACAATTATTTGGGAAGCTAGGCTAACATAAAATAGATATAACTTCATATATGTTTTTATTATTTTTAAATATTATTTATATATATATTTATTCTTTATAAAACCCTTGTCAACGTCAGAAAGTACTCAATTACTTATTCGAACCCAAATTGCATGTCAGATTCCCATATTCACGTATTTGCAAAAGTCTTAAAAATCCTTTCTCGATTCCTTGTCACTTCTAATTAACACATTTAACAAAGCCGCACACAACTGACCCAAATTCACCTGCATAATAACCCTTTCCGCCTCTCTCCCTCTCTCTCTCTCTCTCTTTCTCTCTCTCTCTCAACTAACAACTCCCACTCTCGTTCTCTATATTGACTCCACTGGTTACGCTTGCAGTCTGTACAAATTGAAGCAACGAATACATTGAACATTTTTCGGCGGGGGAGCCATTACAATTTCATAAGGTCAAATGAAACAAGGAAAAGGCATTTAATGTGTGCCAGGCTGACAATCAAATTCAAATGAACTCAATTAAACAACTTCAACATTTCCTTGAAAATTTGTAAGCGTTATTCAGAAGATGTCACAGATGTTTCAATTTCTGTTTATAGCCGCATTTTTTTGACTAAAACGTAACAACAAGTTACTATCTAGAAAATACCCTATAAAGCTTGAAGCTTTGCAGAATATTAAATATTAAAAGAAATGAGTTAATCATCAGTCTTTTTAAGAAATTTCTACTTAAAAAAGTTACCAACAAATATAATTTGATTTCTTGACTTTATTTTTGTAATTCTGTCTTTCGAATTGACTGCGCAAAGTATCAGTATTCGAGTTCGAAATTTATTGGGAGATTCATAAACGAATTAAAATACTAAGCTTTACTCGTTTGGATAAGCTTTCTTCTTCATGTTGAATACTTTTACACAACCTTATTATACCCAATTTCTAATGGATACTTGATCACTTATTCAATTTACCATTGTAAAATTACGAGGTATTTAAAAACTAAGCCATTTTAGTTTAGCAACCTCGCTTGCTCGAACGCTGCAACTGCGGTAATCAAAGTGTCAAATTTTAATGCAGCTCGAAGTCAAAAGTTCGAATCTGCATTTAAGGGGGCACTTAACTTGACTGCCAACTAGCAGGATGCTCTGCTGGCAGGATGTGCAGGATGTGGGGATGTCAGTGTGGCAGAATGGAAAAAGGCATTGCGCAAATTGCCTAGCCACTAGAATGTTGTCCACGCCGTCAACGTTGTCGGCCATTTTGCAATAAATTTTGCAAAATGTCGTCGTGTGCTTTTCCTGTTTGGCACTTTTTTGTGAAATATGTGTGCCACACACGACATCCGCTTGTCACACCGTCTCTTTCTCTCTCTCTCTCTCTGTCTCTCTCAGTCTTTATCTCACTCTGTCGCATCTCTCACTCTTATTGTTTATTAATTCAATTGTGAAATAAAGCAACCACAGCCACGCCCACTCATATTTGCATAAATTGTGTGTATATTGTTCTTGTTGGCAGTCAGAAATCAAATAAAAGTTCAGATTCGAGTTGGAGTTGGTGGTTTTCATCTTCTTAATTTTTTGAGGTCTAGAAGTCTGCCCCATCATCATCATTCCCGGCTGGCTTCCTTTGTTTTTGCTGAAAATTCTTGTTATTTATCTTATAATTATGCAAATGTGTGTGAAACCAGCGTCCCTTGCAGATTTTTGTGTTTTGCATATTTTCGGGCGCAAGTCTCGTATGCGTGTTAAAAAGCCCAACAAAAAAAAAACCCGAAAAGTCAACTCATTTGCTGTCAAAGTCAAGAGGAAAGTGTGTTTAGAGAATGGCCCCTTAGTGCCCATTGTAAGTTGAGGAATGTATTCATAAACATGCTTCGGTTATCTTACTTTTCGCAGTGTAGCCACTGATGAAAATTACGACTTGGAAAATAACTGAAGCTGGGCAGAAGCTAATTTTTATTATTATTATATATAAATATTATTTGGGTTTCCCCTAAAATTTAATTTTTTTCTTTGCGAATCGTCAAAGATTTTTTTTTTTTGAGTTTTAAACAATGTCCTCAATTTTAATCGAAGCCAAATTCGAAGCATTTGTTTTTGAGCTAAAAACTTTTGTTACATGGAATTTGTCGTTGTTATTGTTGTTTTTGTGCGGTTTCTGTTTTGATTGGTTGCCGAAAATAACAAATAATATTTTCCAATGCCTGGCGACACAAAAGTTGCCCCAGCTCCAATGCTGATAATAATGATGTGAATGAGGCTAAGCACGACAACAATGACGACGACGATGATGATGATGATAATGATGAGGACTTTCCATTAACGATTCGTCAATTACACATGTTGGCCAAGTTTTGCTGGCCGCTCCACTTTACGGCATATGCTAGAACAATTAGTTGGCAAATGCTGGGGGAAAGGGCTTTGAAATGCGGCCTTATTAGTTTGTAGGGCTTTTTTGTAATTTCCAATTAAATGTGAAGCTCGAAAAGACCAAAAAGCCTTCGATACGAAATTGAAATGCAAATGCAAATGGACAAAATCATTTGGGAAATCCACTCCATGCGGCGCGGGAGTTCAATATGTATTTGAAAATGCCATCGACTACAGCATATATATGTATATGGTATATATATATATTTATATATACCTATATATGTAAAGGTATGTGTATGTCCTTTTTGTCGCCAAGCAGAGAAATTCATGTTGCTTGGCTCACTTCTTGCCTTTCAAATTCTGACGTAATTCAAAGGAATCCCTCCTTATTTTCTTTAGCCTCAAACCCTGCGTTGCGCCAGCTAGAGTGAGAGAGAGAGAGAGAAAGGCAGAGAATAAAAGGGGAAAGAGCAATCTTTATGTTATGTTATTTGTTGTTGTTGTTGTTGTTGTTGTATTCGTGCTGTGACATGTTGTGTTTATAGGATTTTGTTACATTTTCGGGTATTTGCCTGCTCTTCCTGGGCATCTTCTTTAGAAAATAATTTCATTTCATTTTATTTTGAATTTTTTTTGTGAAATAAGATATTTATTTGCTTCTTAGTCGGTTTCGGGCTTTGGCTTCGGCTTTGGCCTTTTCCAAATTGGCAAATAAATAGACGGACGGTCCTGTTTGGTTCATTGCTCGCTTTGTTGATGTCCACAAAGTCCCCAAGTCAATTGTTTGACTTAGGTCAGTCCTTGGGCACGCATTCACATTTTCCCTTTGCTATTCTCACAGTGTATTAAAGTACCCTATCCAAAGCCCTGGTAGAGACAAAATTAATTTGCCAAAATGTTGAAGGGGCCAACAGCTCAATAGTATGCCAAAAAGTATGTTCGAGCTCCGAATGTGTAAGTCGCAAATTTTCTTGCCTCTATTCATTGATTTGAAATGCTAATAAGGATGAGTTAAGGAAATATGGAAAGTAAGCAACAACCTATTGATACAGAATTTGATTGAAAAGGAAGCTACGAAAAGGCAGAGACCGCATTGATTATCAAATATAATAAACAAATTTGAATTACAAATTAATTTTTCAATCAATATTCTGCCGTTCGTTTTTGAAATTTAAACGGAACTCAACAAGCTAAAAAATAATTTAAGTATATTTTTGAAGAACTTAAGACTTCATTCGATTTAAGTTTGGTATAACTTATTTATATTTAATAGTTTTTCCTTTTCAAAAATCTTTCTGAAATTGCAGTAATTTGCTGCATTTCTCCAGTGTCCAAATAATTATCGCTTAATAATGTGCACTTGTTCTGCCAGTGCCAAAAACAGCAGCGAACAAAAACAACTAAAAATGTCTGTAAATATACATAAATTTATTTGCTCTTGGCACTGGCCAAAAACTTTTGTTTGGCAAAACATCCCTTACAACCCCAAAATTCCTAACTCTGTACCAAAATCAATTCAGTGAACTACAGCTAAACGACTGGACTGCAATTTATTGTTTATAATCTTGCTTTAGGAGTGCATTCATTTGTTTTTCAAAGAATTCATAAATTCAGGAATATATTTTTAATTATTTTATATATTTGGCAAACGATGCCAAATAATAAATATATCTTTGCGATCTTTAGTTTTACTCTGGGCAAAGTTTGAATTTAAAATTTCCAAGGCATAAAATCTGCAGCTTTAAAGCCAGAAAAATAAGTCCATCTGAGAGATTTAGTTATGTGTCTTCGATCGGATTTTACAGTTGAGTCGCAAAGGTTTATGAAGCTATCATCCCTACAGTAAATCTTATCGCGCTGCAAGTGAAAATTATAAAGTGAAAAGAGTACTGAAGTGGCCTGTGAGTAGAGATAAATGGCTTATCAGCGTCGTGATTAGTTATATTTCGTAATCAAAAGTTTGCCTATTGCATACACTCAACAAAAATTTTAAGACTTAATTCTTTGATAAAACTCGTTTGTTATTCAAGTTGCTTCATTGAAGAACTAGTTTTGCAATTTAATAAATTTTAGTTAAAGTCTGGTATGCAGCTTGTATCTCAAGTAGATATATTATATATTTATAGCCATAGATGTGGTGTATAAACATTTTATCAGCTGTGCGCTTAAATTAAAGTCAATTATTTGTTTCCGTCAAACTGCTCGCCACATTTATCAGTTTGCATTGCGGCTTTGCTTCAACTGAATGCTATTCGCACAGCTGTTCCACAAGTATCTTGACTACGACTTGGAACCGCATAAAGTACACTCTGATTAGATTAGCAGTGCTTTCAGCACACACAAACCGAGCAGTTTCACTTAAACTGTTCAACACAACGGAGGTGAACTGTTCCATAAAACAAAAAATGAACTCTGAACTGTGGGAATCCAATGAGGAGATACAATATTTTCGCGAATATCTGCGCATACCCAGCGTACATCCCAACCCCAATTATGGTGAGCTAAACTATGTAAGAAGTTATTTTTAAGAGATATCTCAGACTACATCAAATGATAATCTGTTTCTTACTTTTCAAGCAGCCTTTTGTAATGTAAGCAATTTTGCAATGTATTCAATATTCTGCTCTGTTACTCATTTAATCTTCAGCTCCCTGCTTGGAATTCCTAAGACGACAGGCCACACAGCTGGAACTACCTATAGCTGTATATTATCCATTAGATGCTGCGAATCCTGTGGCTGTCATCAGCTGGCAGGGGCTGGAACCTCAATTGCCCGCCCTCCTGCTCAACTCTCATATGGATGTGGTGCCCGTCTTCAAAGACAACTGGACGCATGAACCCTTTGGTGCTGAAATGGACGCCGAGGGTCGCATTTTTGCCCGAGGCACGCAAGACATGAAATCCGTGGGAATGCAATATCTGGCGGCCATTAGAGCCCTCAAGCGCAGTGGAGCCAGGTTCAAGCGAACCATCCACATGTCTTTTGTGGCAGGTAATTCAAGTATTCGAATTTTTCGCCAAGAATTTTTACATGATTTTAGAATAATCTGGAAGCCAAACTATGATCAAAGTCTGTCAAAAATTATGGCAGTGGAGAGTTTGTAATCTTACATAGAAGCTCTTTTTGACAGTATAATTTTAACTTGATAATTGGAACTGAAACACGTTTTCAAATTTAAATACAGTATTAATCAAGAAGTCAACTAAACTCATATAGGCATAGTTTTTGAAAATTTGATCACTTTTGACTGAGTTATGACTGTAGAATGTTTAGCATTTTCAAATGTAATATTATTATTTTAGAGGTCTTATCATCAACAAATCGATTTAAGTTTTCATTGAATAGTTCTGAGCCGATCCCAGATGGCTTTTTATCACCTTGATTGCGGTTGATTAAAGAAATATTTCAATAGTGGTTCAATTTATCCCTTCGACTGCCCAATATTTACAAATTTTTAAATTCGTTTTCAGATGAGGAAATGGGTGGTCGCCGAGGCATGCGTCCCTTTGTGGAGACTGAAGAGTTTCGTGCTCTTAATGTGGGGTTTGGATTAGATGAAGGACTCGCTTCGCCAACAGCTGATTTTCCCGTGTTCTACGCCGAGCGGAGTGTGTGGCGTAAGTATACCCAAAGCCATGCTTGAAATAGTAAAATGAATTACATTATAAATTCACTCCCACATAGGTCTATCATTTAAGATATCGGGCACTGCGGGACACGGATCGCTCCTGTTGCCAAATACAGCTGGCGAGAAGCTCCAATATATTTTGGATAAACTGATGCAGTTACGTAAGCAACAAGTGGCGCGTCTTGAGAACAATCCAGAGCTCAAGATTGGTGATGTGACAACAATAAATCTAACACGAATTGGTGGTGGAGTGCAGAGCAATGTGGTGCCACCAGAGCTGACAGCTGGCTTCGATTGTCGCCTTGCCCTCGATGTGAATCATGAGGTGTTTCTCACACAAGTGAGTGGCAAGAAATATTCAACTTTTAATTCTTAAAAATACTGCAATATTTTTACCTTAAGTTAAACAACTGGATGGCAGAGGCTGGTGGGGGTATTGAGCTGGAGTTCGATCAGAAGCATCCGTATGTGCCACCCACTGCCACAGATGCTAGCAACCCCTTCTGGCTGGCCTTCAAAAGCGCCACTGATGAGTTGTAAGTCGACTTTGGATAGGGAATATTACTTGGAATATATACTACAGATTTTGCCATTGCAGAGGTCTCGATATCCGACCACAGATCTTCACTGGCGGCACAGACAGTCGCTATTTGCGCAAGTCTGGCATACCCGCCTTGGGTTTCTCGCCCATGAGCAATACTCCGGTTTTACTACATGACCACGACGAGTGGATTGGTGCCGATACATACCTGAAAGGAGTACAAATATATCAAAAGATTATTAGCAATTTAGCCAATGTGAAATGCTGCAGTCTTAAATCCTAACAAATGTTTATATTCGATTTCTGCTTTCTGTCAATTTATTAATATTGGTGTTTATGAAGTGCTATAAAAAGCATTTTAAAATTAAATCCTGATTTTACGAAATAAGAACTAACAAAAATGTTATCTTTCATAATAATATCGCACACAGCTAAAATTTATTTCAGGAAATTGTTGATATTCATTCTGTTACAAATCAATGTTTTATAGCCTTTGAATAGGTTGATTAATGTTTAAAATATAAATGCTATATAAAAAAAAAAAAAAAAAAGGAAATTGTTGATATTTACATTAAATAAACCTTTGTCCGATTCATGTCAATTGTTCGATTATATTTACTTTTAGCCACTTTTTCTATTTAAAACTCTAGAGGGTATATGCAAGTCGACTACTTGCAGCAGATACTGACTCATGATACACTTTTTAACTTTTGCCATTTAAAATGCATTTTAATGCACATTTGCTTCCGGCTTACCTACGGCAAATTAAAATGATTACAGAATTTTGTTCGTGGAATTGTGAACCTGATTGGAATTCACAATTTTTGCATTGTAGTGCATTGCATATATATGTATATATGTACACATATAAAGCGAGTAATTTGTATGTAAATTAAAGTTAATTTCTTTGAAATTATTTGAAGTGCGTTTTCGTCCGCTTCAGAGCTCATCATTTACAAGCCCTAGCAAAAAGCGGACTGAAAGGGGTAGTGAATGGAAACGGAAATGGGAAAAGAAAACTCAATTAGAGCGCTAATTAATTTATTTGCTTAACAAGCCATGTTTGGCCGCAAACTCATTAACTTGTCACATGTAATCAGCGTGCACTGTGTCCAGCAAGCTGCCAAAAAAAATACCAAAAAAAGCCAACAAATTTATATATGTATATATATATATATATATCTATACGAGTTGTAGTTGAGGAAGAGCAGCTTAAACTGAAAGCTAAAAACAAAAATTGAAACTAACTGACCAGCTCCGTCCAGGACATGAACACAGCACGAAGGATACGGGACACTGGGTGCAGGATGCCGTACTTGGGACGCAGATGTGGTGCACTGGATATGGTGCAGTGAGCAAACTTTTGCAAACGTTGCCGTCGCTGAACTTTTAAGTGAGTGACTTATTTTTTCGCCTCCTGCCAGTTGCCAGGGCAGCGTGACGAGCTGTGGATTTGAAGCGGAGCAAAGGCGTGGAGAGCGCTTGATGAGTTTTCAGAGATGGTTGGCCAAAAAAAAAAACAAAAAAGAGTCTTCAAATCGATGCCAGGCAGGCAAAGTGTCGTCGTTATCGTTGCCTTTGATAAAATGCAAGCACACAGCTTCTACTTAATTGAGATGACCTAAGGGGGAGGAGAGTCAGAGGTTTGACACAAACTTTTCGGACCGAACTTTCCCTTATAATAGCTTAAATAGTTTATTTTGGAAAACAGTATAGAAACCTAAACATAACCTTTTAAAACACATTTATCTCTATCTGCGTTGATAGAAGGGAATATCAATTTTAAACTTCAGCTATCTTCGAACTGTTCAAGTAATTGGTTGCAGTTTTTAAATTGTTTTTGAAGTTAGACGATATTTTTCAGATTCATTATGATATTTGGTATAGAAAGGAAATAAGTTTAGTAATCCTCATGAAGATATATACTATAAATATATAAATACTTTATAATTGTAAAAAAAAACCATAGTTCAAATTGTTTGTTGCTTGCTGACATATTTTTATATATAAAAATTCGATAAAAAAAAACTCTTGACCTGCGAAAGACATATCTAAAATAATAATAATAAAAAAATATATATACGCGGAACTATTCGAGCAACCCTCGCGTACTCCTTTTCGAAGAAACTGTGCACGGTTGCATTATAATTAAAATCCTACAAGTTTTAACTGTCCATCGTTAGAAGTTGCTATAAATGACAGTGACAACAGACACGTGTAACTTAAAAGCAGAAAGAAAATGTTTCCATCGTTAAGGTTTTTGGCTTCACAGCAGTAGCAGGAACAGTGGCAGTGGCAGTGCAGGAGCAGCAGAGAAGCAACAGCACATTTTCCCACAATGACCCACAAAATTGAACTTGGTCCATGGATAATTTTGTCAAAATGCAACATTCGATATGCGAATCGGAAGGCGAAGGGAGCTGAAGCGATACTTGCGGTTGGCTTGTGGGTGGCCATTTTTGTAGGGTATGCGGAAGGGAGGGAGGTTGCGATGGGGGGTGGCTTTGTGTGTGCGTTGCATATTGATGACGTGATTTGCATTTGAATATGCTTGCGTCAGGATGTTGTAGCCAAGGTTGTTGTTGCTGTTGTTTGCGCATTTTGCGCTTCGCAATTTTCACACGTTGATAAACTTGTTTCAACGTTGAGCAGAGTAGCCTGGCTCACCTGTTTTGCTGGCGCTGCGCTTATTGTTGCATGCCCCATTATAGGCATCGCCCTGAGGCGCTCAAAGCAAAAACATGAACTCCAGGGCAAAAACTTTGCACATGAAAAAAGGTACACTTTAAGTTCAAAATTCATTTTAAAAGCAAGTAATATTTCAATTTTTTTCTAATTTCAGGTCATACATTTTTTCAAAGTGTATAATGGCATACTCTATTCCATCGTCAGGAAAATTGTGTGTGTTTTTTTTGTAGTTAGCGAATGCGTTTAATTGGCAAAAAAAAACAAGGTTAGTTGGCTGCTGGAAGTTTTGTTGCATCATGTGGGGGCGCCACCTGCACAGTATCCTCCAGGTCGTCCTTGTTGTCCTCGTTGTTTGTCTTGCTTGCCTGGCAACGCCTAATTGCAACGTTCAGTGTCGTTCTAATTTCCATTGGCCATCTGCATTGCCAGTTTGCGTCGGTTCAGCGTTGATCACTTCACAAATGCGATTATTTCTCAGTTATTGACAACTGCACACAAGTTGCCAGTCCCAAACATTACACAACAATCATGAGGAACGCTTCATTCGTGTAATTGCCAGTTATTTGCATAATTCCAACTAATGAGCAACGATATTTTGCCGACTGAGTAGCAACAAGTTGCCTGCCTCTTTCGAATGCCTCGCTGTAGGCAGTAGTTTGTTGGGAGTTTGATTTGCAACTTGATAGCTCTGTTTTCGCAATTTTTGATCAATATGTTATTACTTATTGATTTTATTACTTATTTGTACTTCAAATTGAGTTTCTTTTTTACGATACAATTAATAATAATTCATACTTTATGATTCTAATTTTATTTTAAGCACGATTAACATAAATTTACTTAGCTTGTCCATGAACTGGTCACATAAATTGATATTATAAGAATTACAAACACAACATACTCTAGAATAACTTATAAAGCCAATTATTTGTTTAGAACAACAACTATATTAATAACCTCAACTCGATCTGATCAAAGAAGCTCAAGCAACAATTGGAGGAGACAATGTAAATAAATATGCTCTGCTGTTCCATTCAATTGAGATGCAGGCAAAAGGTTAATGCCATAACAATTCACTGTTAATATATATAAAGCCGATTGCCGAAGAGCAAAACCCAACCAGAACAAAAGAAAAAAACAAAAAAACAGTCTCACAACTCCAGCAGAGCTTTTGTTTGACGCCAATTTGCCATTGAATGCATCAGAGTCTAGAGTCCTGCGTTCTGTCTTCTGGCTCCTGGCTCCTCGAAGGACACCCGCTGGCAGGTGTGGCACTCAATAAACAGCATAATGACCAGAACTGACCACAGGTTGGGCCGGCTTTAAGGGCCAAAAGGTTGCCACGTTGTCCGCTACTTGAGCCCCATAACTCAGCATAAAGAAATTACGACAGCCGGGCAGTAAAAAACTTTTTGCCACTCACACAACGCACAGCGGGACAAGGTCGTAGTTGGCGTTGTGGTGATGGGAGAGGGTGGTATGAAACTGGGAAACGAGGAGTAGACGGACCATTATCATTGGTCGTATTAAAAGTTTTGATGTTGCTCAAATTATTTCTGGAAATTGATGCCCAAGGATTAACTTTGCCAAGGCGAGCAGCAGACAAAAAGGAGAGCGAGGAGATAGCGACAAAAAAATATAATAAACGACATATTTTCTGATATTCCGGCAGAAAGGCTACTTGGATTTTGTTACAAAGGGCGCAACGCATTGAATCAGATATCGCTGAAAACATTAAGATTATTTATAACACTAATAATAATCAGAAAGTCGAACTTAGTTGACTCAGTCAGTTTTCACTTAGCTAATTTTATATTTTTAGTGGAAACTACATATGTTGAAACTGACCGGATCGGAATACTATATCAAATAGTATCATATAGCTGGCTTTGGAACTGTTCGACATATAAGTTTTGTATGAAGATCACTTTGCTTACCAAAGCCAAATTTACAAGTTGATAGTTTCATACAGCCGCTTTCCTATATACTAAATATGATCAGCATCGAACTATTGCAACTCATATATCAACCGCAGTTATTTTAAGAAATTAATAATTAAACTTAACCGTAGCACAACTTGAATTCAGTCTGTAAGTGTATTTAAACTTCGGTTTAGTGTAGTTATGAATTGTTTTCTGTTTTTTTTTTTTCTTTCTCTGGACTGCGGTCGTTTGCAAGTTTGTTGTTTTACTTTTTTTTTGGTTATTTTTTCTTGTAGGCACATCAAACACAACGGTGGATCACACCGCTGGGAGCGTTACTGCCATGCCTACTTTGACAGCTTGCCACCTCCGGAGTCGCCGCCACATGATGATGAGCAATGATGATGAATTCTTTGCCTTTTGCCTTTGCGAATTGCTTTTTTTTTTCGCCCACTTGTTTCCCACTGCCAAGCGATAAATTTCGATGTTGGGCAAAATAAAAAAAATGCTTTTTGCGTTTACTTTCATCTTACATACGAATACTCTCTTTGCTCATATTGTAGTTTCATCTCCCACGCGTCGACTCCTTTGAGCTCTTCGCACCCACTCCCACTACCCCTCTCTTGTCCTTTGCACTCCGTCTGACTGACACGTCACTCATCAGCTGGAAGCGTTTCGCGTAACTTTCGTCGACCCATTCCCAGAAAACTTACTCAACATACAAAAAAAAAAAAAAGGAAAAAGAACCAACACAGTCGCTGTTTACATACCCTATAAAAGTGTAAAGATATTTGTGATATGGATTCGGTATTTTTTGTATTTAGTAATTTCTCTTGTTGCCGAATTAAAAAACAAATATTTTTCCCATTAAAAACAATGTATTATATACTATAATCTTATCTGACTTCTGACGATATATTTTACATTTAAGGTTCTCGTCTATATCTTCTGGAACTCCAACACGCCTCTCTCAATACGTTACTAGTTTATTCTCAAAGCCTAAATACCCTCTTCAAAGGCAGATGGGTACATCCAAAAAAAAGTAAGGAAAGTTGCCAGTTGCCGGTTGCATTACAAAGAAGTTTTCATTTTCCCGTGCGGCCTCAGGACATTATTTCTTTTGGAGTCCCTGCCTCGATTTAGACGCCCTTGTGGCTTGTCAAGGCATTTCCCTGACTGTCCCACAAGCTCTCTTCTCCACCCTATATGTGTGTGACTAAGTGTTCAAGTTGGTTATCTTTGTATTTTTTTCTCTGTCTTTATTGGCTTTTGCTGCAGTTGGCATAAGTTGCGAAATAAACTTGTGCTTCAAGTTTGGATAGTGGAAGTCAGCAAAACTTATGATAGGTGCAATTATTCATTGTGAAATGTTAATCATTAGCAAAAGCCAATGTAAATGAATAATAAATAATAAATATGAATGGCTCTCTTTGTATAATTTTCTTACACTATTAAGCATTCGTAATATAAACTTTAAATACGCAGATACATTTGTATCTATTTCAAAATTGATGTGGAGAATTAAAATTTTACACGCACTTTTTAGCGCATTGAAGTAGACGTACTTGAGCCCACAATGTTCATATATATTCTTGATCAACATCACTATCCGAGTCGTTATGACAATTTCCGCCTGTTTGTCTGCTTCTATGCAAAACAAACCGAGCAAAAATCATCAGTTATGCGTCATCTACATCAGATTAATATATAATATTGCTTTTTTGTATCTAGGAAACAGCTCGTCGGGCCCCTGACAACAATCGAATCGAATTGATTTCAAATAGCTCTTTAAAAGAATCGTAAGACGTGACCATATAAAATGGTCAATCGAAACGCCATTTTTGGCATCTTTTATAAAGATTTTATCTGGGTTTCGTGGCAATTATCAAATTCACTGCACATTTCTATGCATTGTTCGTATATGATTTACTTTATGGCGTTTTCTGGCCCTTTTGGAGAACTCCCCCGAATTCTTTGTTTATTTTCGCGTTGGCGTACTCTTTACTTATTTTATTGCACTCTCTCTGCCTCTCTATCTCTGTCTCTTTCTGTCTCTCTCTCTCTCTCTCTCTCTGTCTCTGTCTCTGTCTCTCTCTGTTTGTCCTTCTGTCTCTTTTTCTCTGTCTGTCTTTTGATCTGTTTTTATAGCTTTATACGCCTATAATTCCTCCTGCCTGAAATCCTTGCTCTTTGGGGATTGTTGTTTTTGTATTGTCTTTTGTTACGAGGTGCTAAATCAAGTTAACGTTTAAGTGGCCGTTTAGTGCCTATGTTGAGCCTGCTGCCACACAACGACCCACCACCCACCACCCGCCGCCCCTCCACAAGCAACCACGCCCACTTCCCTTTCCGCACCACGTGACTCCTCTCGTTCAGTCTCTTTATTATTATTTTGCCCGTTGTCATAAAGAGTTTTCTTGCATTGCCTTTTCCGGCTTTTTATTGACTGTAAACTTTATATTTTTTAATATTTTCTTTATGCTTACTTTTTTTGTTTGTTTGTTGTGTTTTTTGTTTTGCTTTTTTGTTGCTACTTTGCAGCTTGTAATTGTTTTTTAAACAAAGTTTATAACTTTTATGTTGTCCGTAACGCTGCCTTATTCTTATGGGATTTTTTTAAGTTCTTCTCTATTTTTTTTTTTCACTTTCTTTTTTTGTTTCAGTGAATTTTAATTTGCATGTCTGCCTTTTAATGGCAGTTGTTATGCAATTTTTCCAAAAGGAGAAACTTCAATTGCATTTTCCTGCTTTGTTGCATCAGTGTTGCAAAATAAGTAATTAAAAATATGGAAATTCCTTCAAGATTTTCCACTGCACATCAAATTTAACTGTGCATCAGAGAACGCCAGCGAAACACAGGAAAAAGAGTTTCTGAAAATTACAGGAAAGCTGCCTTGAAAAAAGAATAAGTTTCAGCTTAAGAATGAGAATGTGATTGAAAGTGAATGCTTATATTTGCATCTTATTTTTCGTATTTTGGCGCACTTTGGCGCAATGAGGTTTATTATGTATTGTCAAATTGAGCAGAAACAATTGTTGGACTGATATTATCATATAAATATACATAAATAAATATAAAATAATAAAATATATATTCTTGTTAGTATCTGACTTTCGCTACGCTCTACTAACTAATGCCAAATATGCTGCAGTATTTTATCGAAAAACCTTCTGCCTGCGGTTGCCTGCAATTTCAATTTGTATTGCAATTCGTTACAAGTGCGTTTCAATTGCATTGATGGAGTCGGCAAATAGCAACAAACCAACCAACCAAACACACACACAGACAAACACTCCAACACGCAAGTAAAAATCGTGCCATCGTGTTGCATTATTGATGCTCTGGTTTGTTTTTGAGTTGAATGAACATATTATGCCTTGACATACATTGCTTTGTTTAGCAAACAAGAGTGTCAAGACCTGAAAGCCATGCAACACCCCAAAACACCCCCCTCCACAACGCATGCCTCTGCCTGTGTCCATTGAAATAACACACACACTCTCTCTCTCTCTCTCTCTCTCTCTTTCTCTTTCTCCTCTCTCTCTCTCTCTCTCTGAGTGTGTGCACAGTTGTTGTTCAAATATCAGCAGCTTGTACAAGAAAGCCAACAGTGGCATCAGCAACGGCAGTAACAGCAGCTTGCAACAACAACAACAACAATATAATGACATTTTGACTGACAGTCTCAACACCAACACAGCAGCTCAAAAACAGTGTTGGGCAGCGGCTTAACTGAAAGAGACGCACATGCAACTCGAGTGGAAAACAATGCAACAACGAAAATAGCGTCGATGTGAATTTTCATTGTATGAGAAAATTAAATGTTTTGTTTCCCCAAATGTCCATTAAACCAGAAACAACAACAATACACAGCTAAAATACTATCAATACTTTTAGCAAAGACTTCATCTAAAAAACTAGAACAGCACATCAAAGAATGTTAATTGTATACAACAATAAAATATTCATTAATATTTTTATCAAGGACTTTCTCCAGATTTTCTTCTAATTACATATCATTTTGCTTCAACCAAAAACAAGTAAGGCATAGTCAATCTGGTCAAATATATATTTATACAATATATTACAAATATTTTCTGCAAATTAAGTATACCCTGCAAATGAAATGCCGTGCAGGGTATACGAATAGCGCCTACAAGGCGCACCGACGACGATGTTCAAGAACTTGTTGTGTGCTTGTTTGGTTAGGCTCTTCTTCTTCTTGTTCTTGTAAGCAGGTTGTTTGCTATATATAGCGTATATATATATATATATATATATATATATATATAATCATGTGTTGTCGTTGTAGATAATGTTGCTGTTGTTGCAGTTGTCGACATTGAAGTCTGTTCACAAATACTTAACATGGCAGCTCGCTATTTACACATACTTGTTGCAAATTGTTTTTATTGCAATTAGGGCAAAGTGATGTTCAGGTAACAGGGTGAACAGAAAGAGAATGAAAGACAGAGAGAATGCGAGAGGGCCAAACAAATAGAGGGAGTCAGATATAGACACAGAGAAGAGAAAGGATTGTTAATAAAGCTCAAGTTTCTTCTGCGTGATGTAATTTTATTGAGTTAGCAATTGAAGATGTGTGTGTCCTTGTTGTTAGAATGGAAAGTGGAAAGCGGAAATGTGAAATACGGCATTGGGAAACTTTTCCCTTAAGTATGGCAACAATGCAGTATAAACCAAAACTTCGATTATTATTTGGCCAAACTAAAGTTGACCGTTGTAAAATTTCAAGTTTTGCGATATTGCCAAACAAATTTGCAACATTTTGTACAACTGTATACCTTTAATTAGATATATAAATATATATATATATGGATACTTTAAGTCACTTCAAAGACCTAATACTGAGCTTAAATATGCGTTCTTTGTCTTGGAGAAATTTCAAGTCTCTACCCTTTAAAGTCTCTAATATCAGCTGGCTTATGCAGACAGAAATATATAGACGACGAAATTATCGATTCAGCTGTTAATCCTGCCCAATAATATATGCTTTCTTCTGCCTGTTACATAATTTAGCCTGTCGCCCAAATACTATTCAAATTTAATAAAAACTAAATTTTCATTTTTCTACATAATCAATATACATTTTTCAATCATGCAAAAAAAAAAATACTTTAAATCCTTAGCTTAATCTTTTATGCCTTAAAGTTGAAACACAATCAATTATTTTTGCATATCCACTTTAAAATTCCAGTCTTTAATATGAAATTTCTACTTTTTGTCTTTAGATAAAATGCCAGATTGCAAGTGTCAAGCAATTTTACAGTATTCTAAGCTCTTTTTAATATTTTCCTAATGGTCCATTAGCTGCACACAAAAAACTGCAACAAGAAGAGGAAATAGTTGATTTTTGCTGTTGGTAGTGTTAATTGCCGCTTGAGTAGACTAAAATGCAATTCGATAGGAAATTGTGGGCCAGGTCAATTACGAGAACCAATCAGCCTTAAATATTGTTTTGGCTTATAAATTGTAACTAAAGGCTGCACAGCTTAAGCTCAGCTGAGAATGAGTTTCGGTTTCTGTTTCTGATGGGTTTTCAACTGGTGTTAGATGGTTTTCTGTTTGGCATTGACGGGTTTTTGGGCTGACTGACTGCTGCACTCATTGAGGCAATTTTGCTTAAGTTACAAATTGAAATATTTGCATTTTATCTTAGAAATGCAAATGGATCTCAAAAGCCCCTCCCCCACCCCACTTGCTGCTGCTCCTGCTGCTGCCCACATCATGGGCCAAGTATCTGTGCAAACAATGACAAACAAATTGGCTATTCAAATCTGCAGACAACTTAACCACCATTCTCCCACCCCGTCCCCACCTCCCCTGCCGCTCTTGCATACACGAGCTAGAGATCGGGTTGTGGCTGCAATGGGGTTCACAATTTATGCGTTTGGCCCCCCAAACGGTTTTGAATGCATTTTGCAATTTTCATTGCCTGCCTTTGCCTGCCTCTGCCTGCTGCTGCCTGCCTTTTCCTGTCTTTGGCTGCCTGTTGTATTTCTCTGCTGCTTTCTTTTTTCCTCCTGGTCTGGCGGCAACAAAAAAGCCATTAAGATTACTTTCCATGGGCAGATTTGAGACGGCTACATCTCTTACCGTGAGTGCGAAAGAGTCGAGCAGAGCCGGGTTCAAGGCAATCTAGAATGCTGTAGTCGAGTGAACTCGACTGCGAGATACCCTCAGCTATTAGATATATTCTGGCGCCTGCTGATAGTAATGAGTTCAATATGAAAATTCGTTTTCGACTATAACTGATACAAATTTTCCAGAGTTGCTTCGTTCTGTCTGTTAACACAATTCCATTATAGCCTTTATACCCATTTGCCATAGATTCCAGGGTATAAAAAGAAGTAAAGAGCAACAGCAAGCTGCTGGTGCTGCAACAAAAAAGAACTCAACAGAGGCCTGATGAGTTTTTTTTGTACTCTCTTCTTCTGCTGCAGATGTATGCATATGCAGATGTGTGTCAGTGTGTGTGTGTGTGTGTGTGTGACAAGTGCAGCTTATTCAAACGAGCACATAAAGCAAACGATTGATGAGTTTAGAAAACTTAACGGCTCCTCAGCACAATTGTGCTCAATTTACTCAACTGCAGTTGAGAGAGCAGATCACAAACGCAGCAGCAATAAAATCAAGACTCACTCACCAAAAAACATCAACATAATCAAAAGGGAATTGCCAAAAAAAAAGCTGCAGCGCTGCTTGCTGCATTAACTTTTCGATCATTGCTTAGATGACTGCGTAGCTTGTGAGTTCCCTCCCTCCCAATTCCACTCTTTCTCTCTCTTTCTGTATTCGAGAGTAAAAGTTTGTGCGGCGGCTATTTTTAATTGAGCGTGAAATTGGTGTGAACATAAAATTGTATTTAATGGATTGCGGCTTCTGCGGTTATTGTTCCCAAATAAGGAGAGCACACTTTTGAGCGCATCAGTTGAGTTGAAGTGTGAGGAGACGAGCCTTAAACGAAATGCATCCACCGGGCTTTTCGTTAGTCTATTGCTAGGCGTCTAGGCGATCAGATTAGTGTTATTCGTTTGCCTTGCTAGATACAATTCCAGTGCTTTTGTTGAATTTTGAGTGGTTATTTGAAATTTTAGTGCGATTGGAATAAAACCAATTTAGATAATTACACATTGTTTGCCATAGCGGTAAATTCGAATATTGCACAATGGTTAAGAAAACAAACATTCAGAAAGTATTTTCCAATTTCAGCTGTTATTGCATGTGCATTTCCACTTTTATTCGTTGAGTCGGATGAGAGAGACAAAGTGTGCAGAGAGAGACAATAAAAACATGGCTCGATTATGTGCATGGCTTGAAAAGTATAAAAAGCACATGCAAAAAAGAGAAAAAATATAATATTATATTTAGGTATGAAGAGGGTATTCAAGGTGCGGCAACTGACAATAGTTTTTACCATTTTGAGTTCATGGCAGAAATTAAAAAGTTTTACGGATTATTTGGTCGATGCTCATGCGTTTTACCGCAAGGAACAAAACAAAAGACAACAAAATTTTCAATTCAAAAGCAAATTGTCTTTTATTTCAAGCTCATTAGCTTTTAATGCAATTTCATGCGGCTCAACGCGCCTCAATATTTGCCCAGAACGAGGCGACATTAAAGAAGAAGAAGAAGCGGAAGAACACAGTTACACACACACAAACACACACACAACACACAAACATAAACATAAACACATACAGACACATCATTTTGCATTACATTTTCATTTCATATGTGCATAAGTATTTGTGTGCGTGTGTGTGAATTTTTGTTGTTTTCTGTGGGCTTTTTGAGCACTGACTTTTGTCGTCATGAATTAAATTCTTTTCCGCATATTGCTGTTTTATTTGCATAAGAGCGAGTGAGCCAAAGAGAGGAGGACAAGACGTTTTAACATTTTATGTAAATTTTCTTAAATATTTATGGAAATGTAGCATATTGTAAGAGACTGAGTCACTCAAAATGGCAGCCAAGTAAAATACACACATATGCAAGTCTGTGTGTGTGTGTGATATCAGCATAAATTTTAAATAAATGCTACACACAAAGAGAATATTAAATGTTGAAATCAGCTTTGCTCCGCATCTCTCTCTCTCCCTCTATCTCTTTCTCTGTAGGCAGCTGAGCTTTTAGGCTAATGTGACTCGAGACAACAACAAACAACAAACAGCAGCAAGCAAAACGCAGCCTGAAAATTTCACCTTTAGTTGAAAAGGTTAACGGAATTTGAGCGAAGCAGATCAGAGCTAAGTGTTTTGTTGTTGTTGTACATTCGATGACGTTTGCATGTTTCTTTCATATGTTGCCGAAACACACACACACACACATTCACACGCTCACATAGATAAATGAATATTTTGCGCATTTGAATACATAAAATATATATTAAGCGCGAGAGGAAGAAGTAGAGTCAGCTTATTTGCGCTGATGTTGCACTTTGCTTTTTGCTTTGTTAAAGCAGCAAGAGCTTCGAGTGAGGGACAGAGGGAGACTGCGAGAGAGAGAGAGAGACGGAGCGTGCAACTGAATCAATGAACAAGCAGCGCGCGATATGCAAATGTATTTGCCAAGTGCCAAGGCGACATTTATATTAAGCTTATCTGTGGTGAAATTGGTTAGTGGAAGCGAGACAGAGTCATAGCTCATGGCAACAAGACAATTTGAATACGTGACAATAAATTGAGTGCTATTGAGAGCAGCTAGCTCATAACTGATTTTAATATGAGTGAAGCTTTTTTATGCATAACTAGGCACGTTTGCAGCTCAGCTGAGCTAAGCTTGCCCGATCTTCGGAGCTTTTTTTTTTTGAGGAATGGCGTTCGAGGTGAGAGTGCGTGCAAAGTAGTTGAGTGAATAGTAAACATTTCTATCAAGCTGTAAGCAACCGCTTTAGCTCTAGGCGTGCGGGAGAGAAGAGAGCAGATGGATACCCATAGATTCCAGCTATTATTCAAATGTAAATTTATGATTTTTTTTTTAATTCGTATTGTAAAAGACAGAGTATTCATATCATTCAGCAAATAACAAAATGCATTCTTTCTGTGGCGATTCCACTGTGCTTGAAGAGGTTAGCGAAATGGATTTTCTTTTAGTATCTAATTGCAATTTCGAAACATTTTTATAACGAATTAAGTGCCTATATTAAGAGATTTTCAACAGCTGTACTCCTTAAGTGAATATCTCATGCAATCGATACTAATTTTACAGACAGTCGTTGGCAGTTTACTTGAGTGTTTATCATCTCTTTTTGTCACCCTTACTTACTTTGTTGCATTCTTCATTACTTTCCGCTTCTCTGGAGAGCAAGTTAATTTTCCCCAGTTGCTTTTCTTTCATTTTATCGCATTCTCTCGTGACTGCAACTCAAAAAAAAAAAAAAAATTTTAAATGGTTTTGAATTTCTTCGCAATCTTAGCTACTTACTCAATTTTGCATATAATTCGCAACAGTAAAAGTAACCCCCCGCACACCTCTTCTACACCCCAGAGTTACATGTACACTTTGTGCTATGTTAATATTTCTCACATCTAATAAACTTTCGCATGCTATCAAAAGTTATTTAACATTTTCAACAATCAACAGACTTTGGCCACGCCCATTACCTGGGTGCAAACCCCCCGTAAATTGCACCCATATCCCCATTTCCCCTTTTCGCATCTGCCACTCGCTTTCCCCATCCAATCTAATGCGCTTAATCAAATGTTTATCATTTCGCTAGCAGCATTTCCTTCGTTTGCCGCCGCTCCTCACTTATCGTTCGCCTTTTGCTTTTCCTGGGATTTTTGTGATTTTTCTCATTTATTTTGGAGCGCATAGATTATGTAAATTTTACTACTTTCACTTCGACATTTTCATTATGTCGAGCCGGGAGACAGTGTCTTTGTCTTGCCTTATCTCCCAAAAACCCCCCCTCTCTCTGTGCACTTGCTTGTGAACAATTGCGCTCTCATTTTGGCAGCGAATACAAAAAAAGAAAAAAGTTTCAGAACTCGTATTTAAAATACTTGCACATAATTTATTTTCTCACGAATACAAATCATTTAATTTTCGTGCAAGTCACGATGGCGCTAAAGTGAAGCGTATCCTGCACCACCATTAAATCCTCCAACATCCCCCACTTCCCTCCCATCTCAGCCACCCACCCACTCCCCACTGTTCTCCCTTGGAGCCACTGATGATGGTTATATTACATTAACTGCAGGCAACAACAACAAAATAGTTTCGTGTGCCAAAACTAAAATGAAAATAAAATGTAGCCTAAAGGAATAGGGAGGGGGGTAGTGGTCTTGGGCATGGCAGATTTGAGTGGCACGTAGCACATCGCGGGCGCAATGAATATGTAACTAGCATAGCAAGCCGGGGCATACTCAATTCTGCTCGACTGTAAGATGCTCTGTGCAACAATAAAAAAAAATTAAATCACTATAAAACCAACTGTCTAATAAGCACTCTGTGTCAGGTCGCCATCTAGCGTTGGAAATTGGCATCATATGATGGGTCTGCTGGGGAATGTTGCTAAAAAACAAGCCAAGTAAAAGTAAGACAAGAATAATGAATCTAGAGTATACAGCCTAGGGGAATTTAGTGTATGCCATGATTTTCTTCAGTTAAACCAAAAGTTTTGTTGTCATTTTATTGTAATTAGTATAATAGTTTAGCTAGATATCCTAACAATATATACTTAAAGAGTAAAATTAAAATTGGAATGATTTTTAATGGAATTAATTAATTATTGTAAGAGCGCAGGATGAAAAAACAACGATTGACTTAACGCCTCAAAGGAAAACGTATTTCAAAGTGCGTTTCGTCCAGAATGTTATTTTAGTTAGTTAGTTCAATTAACAATAATACTAACTGCAATGAGAGAGGCAAACTTCATCTATGTTGCAATATATATTTTTATATTAAGTCTACATTTCGATTTTAATTGCAGAAGTGTTCTCTGTGGACAAATGACACAGCTAATATGCTCACTGTTTGAGCATGTTTTTCCATGGGAAACGGAAAAGTCAGTCAAGTGTCTGCATGCCCACAATGGGCGTCAGTTCCACATACTTGTAGATGTGTTAGATACTGACGTCGCTCATTAGTCTAGCGCGTAAGGTGTCTAAACATATGCACATGCATATATATGTTGAAAATAAATATAATTTTAATGCTGGCGACTGGGCGTATGCGTAATTAAATTTCATGAGCGTCACAAATGAACGCTGGATGTCTGTGAATCTAGCATGTCAAAGAGATAAAGAGATTTGGCGAAAGAGATAGAGATAGAAAGAGGGAGAGAGAGAGAGAGAGAGACAGTTGGTGAATGAGTAAATATTAAAAAAATATCCTGTTTGGAAAGTAAACCGCAGCAAAAAGTTTGTAGCACCAAAATCCTTTTAAAGCTGCGACCGACTAAGCATTTTTTGTTTTTGCCCAGGTCAAAGTTCAAGCACGCACACGTTTATTTGCATGGCCAGAAATAGCCACAGGCCACAGGATCACAGCTCAACCACTACTGGAATAACTGTAAATTTGCTTTTCTTTATTTGTTTTCTGAGTATATTTGTACTCAAAATAAGATTGACATTTGAAAGCTGTAAAGAAAACCTGCCTTTTGCGTAAAAGGAAAAGCTAATGCCAGTAATTGTTGGGTGTAACTGTTTTCTTATCAAGCGCATAAATAGATTCAGTGCCGTTGTTGTTGTTGTTCCTCAAACATCCACAAAACTCTATACAAGACTGGTCCTCTGCCCCTTCTGCCCCGTTTGTCCCGTTGTCTGCCTGACTATCTGTCTCGCTCGACAGACGGCCATTTTCCACTCAGCGGTCAGCGGATCAACACTTAATTGCTTGACCTTTTTTATCCGGCTAACCTGCTCCAGCTTTTGTTGTTGCTGTTGTTGCTGTTGTCGTTGACCTTTGAATGTGATTCAAATTTTGCATGCATTGACGCTGACCCTAAACCCTCCTCAGTCGTTCCCCATCCTCTTTTCTATGCCACTCCATTGACATGGATAACCACTCGGGAGTCAAGTGCAAAACAGGCGCAGCCTAGACAAGTCCAAAAGTCAGCCAGACACATAGAAAATCCATTTAAGATGAACCGTATTTTCGGCAAATGAAATTTCAAACACTTTGAGCTACAACTCCTCAAAGGTTAAAGGTCATGCTAAATGTCACAATTTCCAGTGATTGATTGCAGCCAACAGACAATCGGTTAATGTTTCCACAATGATCAGCTTAGTCGTTAAAAGAAAGTTGCACTTAAAGTAATTAATTTCAGAAAATATAAACGCAAATGCCTAAAGTGGCTTAAAACATTTTTGGCTAAAGATTAAACAAGTTTTGCGTAATTTTCATTTAAATCTCCAGAAACACTGTCTATTTATTATACAATGGGTAAATTAAACAAAGATGATTTAGTCAGTTTTTAGATGAAATTCTCATATAATTTGAATAATGTCTGAAATCTGAACACTGCTTATTTATACTAAACAGCAACAATATTCAATATCTTGTAATCTTTCGTTAATAATCAATTCTAGTCGAGAGAGTTTGACTAAAAATATTATTTATTTTACAGAATGAATTTCAAATCGAAATTGAAAACAGCATGCAACAGAATGTAGCAGACAGTATTCAATCAGTTTATTAAAAAAATATCTATTTATTATCTTAACCAACAAATTTCAATCTCGATTTTTTTATTATCATAATGATTTGAATGCAAAATGATTTGTGTGATTTGACAGACATGTTTATGCTAGGGAAACCAACTTGTACAATTGTTGTGCTCGATTCAAAACTCATCATCACTCTCGCATGACAAAGCAACGACATCAATTTGACCCCTGGGGGATGGGGTGGGTTGGGGAGGATGAGCGTGAGGATGAGGATGGGTTGGTTGAATATTGTCAGCAGCTGCAATCAGCATTTTGTCATGCATTGTGTGTATTTTAACATTCATTTGTCGCAGCCAGCACTTGTCGTCTGCTGTATCTTCACCTTCACCTGTGCACATCTCGAGCATCATCTATATTTGCACCTGTGGCAGGTGCAAGGTAAGGTTGAGTGGGTATGTGGGTGGTCTGGGTAAGTGCTCTTTTGTTTGCTGCTCTAGTTTGGCCCATTTGCATATTTATTCTTAGCCGAAATCTAATAAAAACATTGCTGCAATGTAAATGCATAAATCAGTTGAACAAGAAATATTGCAAGGAAGCTGATTGAAGTAGAGGGGTGTGTGTGGTGGCTGCGATTAGGAAGGGGACAGCGGGTGTTAGGTGGGTGGCATATCAAAATGGCAAACCAAGTGCCATGTAAAATCCCACAAGTGCATAAATTTTAAACGTTTACCCTGGGAGATGATGGCCTCTACACCGTGCAGCCAATCACACACACACACACACGCACACACATATAGCGCAGTAACCACATTGCACACTCGGCCACACACCTGCTGTGAGTTGGCCGCAGGCTGGCATTGTGCAGCAAGGAACACAACAACAGCAACAAATGCCAACAGAGGTTGTTTTGTGCTTGACTAGTAGATATGCTGTACTCATATCTATTTTTATACATCATTTTCAACATTATAATTATTTATTATAAATAAAATTCATGAAAATACTTTTATTTCAGTTTGCATGCCCCACAGAGTATGAAACAGGTGGAAGGAAATCAAATCGATTTCGGGTAGCAATTAAATACCCAATTGTAATTATGCTTTCAATTTGTATTATCTGACATATTAAAGATCAACTTGATAAGTTGCATTAAGATCGAAGAGATGCAAAACATATTTTCAAATTGCACAAACTAATAAGCCGAAGCCTACTATAAATTTAACAGCTGGCTGCAGGGTATCTCCTCTCTATCGTCTGATGGGTATTTGAAAAACGAACAAAACCAGAGAAGTTAACTTTAATGTGCCTTTGCAATGAAAACAACTTAAGGATACAACATGTGTCTGTGTGTGTGTGTGTGTATTTATATGAGCTTCGAGCTTATGTGTATTTGTGCAGAGATTTTTGGACATGTGGCGCGTAGCTCAACGCAAACTTATGGCAACATTTTTAGCCTGTTTTTATGCAGCTTTTGGCTGTTTTTGGCTCCTGAGATCTCAACAGGCACTAAAAAATAAAGTAAGAAAATCAACCCCAAAAACTGCTGCTAAAAACTTTCACTTGAGCAAATAAGAATATGCCATGGCAGCTACAACATTTTTCTTGGTTACCCCTCGACTCCCCTCTCGCAAACATTAGCCTGTGCCGCATGTCAACTGGAGCGGCAATAAGTGCCATACATATTGTCGCAGCCAGGTGACGCCACAAGCAGCTGCCTGACAGCATAAACTGCAACTTGGCTTGCTAACTTGGCTTATTGGCACTGCCAGGTGAAACTCGTACAAAACAAAATCAACAACAAACTATGCTAAAAATTTAAGTCTCAGCCCTGTCGAAGTTGACTTTATCTTGGTAAAAACTTTTTCCTATAGCTTGCGTTGAAATTGCGAGAGTTATCAGCTATAAAATGGTCAATTATATAAAGTAGTCTACAGCCATAAAGATTACTACAAGTGCAGCTCCCAAAATTAAGCCACAATTCACATAAAAGCAGAACTCTTGTTCAAAGTGTGTATGTCAAACAATTTGATTTATATTTGTCTGCACTCTACATAATATCAATATAACAGTTGATTGATACTAATAATAATAATAATAATAATCGAGCACAATATTTTTTCGCATTTCATCAAGTTTTACAAGCTTGCAACACTTTCAGCAATCCCCATCGTCATTCACTTGCAGCCTTGCAGTCTCGCACAGCCAGCCAACCCCCTTTTTTTTTGTGACCCATCAACTCACAACACACGACCAATTCACACTAGTTTCCTTCGCAGCGCTCCCCCAACACCCCTTTGGTTTTCCTCCATTTTCATTGTATGACCCTTGAAGCAATTTACGCGCTGGTTGCGATTGCATTGCAATTGCTTGACCCAAATGTCATAAACAATAAAATTTATTAAAATATATATATATATATATATATATATATATATATATATAAATATTCTCATATACGCGGCATATGGGACAATGATTCATTTAAAACAGGACAACAACAACAATAAGAACAATAACAACAGGCATCAGCAGAAACAATGGCAAATGCACAACACGCAGCAAATTTAAACAAAATTTTGCACATTTCGTGTTACCCCATTGTTGCTGCTGTTGTTGTTGCTGTTGCTGTTTTGGTTGTTGCTGTTGTTGTTGTTCACATTGCTGTTGTGTTCTGTTCAGCTGTGCTGTGTTCTTTGTTTGTTCGTTGTGTTCGTTGTTGTTATCGTTGTTGTTGTCGTTGCACTTGCTGCTTGACACTGTTTTCAACCACACCCATTTATTTGCAATGTCAACGAGGCTGCTCAAAAAAAAAAGAGCATTAGCAAGCAAGAATGCTCGAGTCGAAAGAGCTCGACTATGAGATACTCTGAACCGATCACAATTTGTTGATATTCAAAATGGAAATTCAGCTGAGTAATTTGATAAATATGGCTATTTGATGTTTACCTTGATCTTTTTTATCCACTATAGCAGTTGATCAATATTAGGTCAAGGAATACAAAAACAACTTTATAAAGTTATATCTTTTGTAGTCGAAGCTAAGAACTCAATGCGACAAATATGTTTGAGTTCGTCCAAGTATCAGGCTCAGAAGGGGCACAATTGATTTGAAGCGCCTCAATAATAATAATATAAGGATATATTTTTAAAATTGTGTCATTTTTGCCAACAGCGTTAATCCTGATCTAGAATATATATACTATATAGTTGTATATTTTGTACAGGCTTGTTATACAATTTGTATCCTTTATAATTTATAAAGTCTGTGAATCGATTTACTTATCAAAATATATATTCTCCTCAAGGATTTTGTTTTATTTATTTATCTAATGTAGACTTAAAACAGTTTACAGACTTTAAGAGCAACAAACATGTAAGTTAAATTAAAAATAAAAATAAATAAATAAAATAATTGACTTAAGGGCAACAATTAAGTTTTCTACCACAATTGTTGTTTTGGGATTACTTGACTGGAAAAGCATATCCGATAGCTTATAACCATTCTATATAAATAAATATTGATTGAACTGACTGTCAAATTTTGTATTTATTCTGTCCACAGGGTATTCGATGGCACGTCGCAGCTGTTTGAGCCTCGTTACTAATGGCTAACGGCTAAAGCATGCTGCGGGCCATGAAATTTGCATGTAATTTGCCGTACGACACAGAAGCAGAGGAGGAGGAGGAGAAGCAAGTGGAAGCAGCAGCAGTATCAGGAGAAGAAGCAGATCCAGAGCTGGCCATATATTCATGACGAGACCCACAAAAATCCATGAGGCGACAGCTTGTTGTGAGGGGCGACCTTGAACTCAGAGTGGAAACTAATTCAACAGCAGGCAGCAGGCAGGCAGCAGGCAGGCAGCAGGCTGGCTGTCGGCCACAAAACACGCCCCTTTGCTGTCTTTGCGATTTTCCCAGTGTGTCTGGCTAATTAGCAATGGGCGTGGAAAATCGGGTGGCTGGGATTTAAAATTAATTTCAAGAGCAATGCAATTAAAGTGAAACTTTACAACATTTTTGGCTTCTGCACTTTATTGGGTTTTAATTTCCGTTCCATTTGCTGCACCGAAGGTGCCGCACACGCCCACACACACACACACATTTCAATGCTTGTGTGTGTGTGTGTGTATGCATAAAAATTGAAATGTCAACCAGTGGCCCCCTCACTTCCCTTCCCCCTCCGCCGCCCCTAGCTCTCACATGCTGCGAAATCCCAAGCTGCAGTCAGTGCAAGCCATCGTGTCGTTGTTCGCTTTTGCTGCCTGTCTGCCGTTGACAGTCATTGACAGCGACGAGAAGACAAGAGGACGGCGCAATGTTGAGTGTGGCAAAGTGGAACAGGGGTGGGGGGGAGGGAGTGGGGGGGGGGGGTGGTATGGTGGGTAGTTCGGGTAACTCTCTGTTAGCCGCATTGCATGCCAGCCAATGTTGCATGCCAGGCTGCACTTAATGCTGACTCAACGCTATATAAGGCGACGACTTGGGTACTACTCCTGCCTGCCCCCATACCACCACATTGCATAGCAACCCCCTTGCCCGTCTGCATCTCCATCTCCATCACCTTCCCCTTCCCCACGCTGACTTGACCATGTTTTTTGATACTTTTGCTTGGCCTGTCAACGTGCTGCACTTAATTTGTGCGCTACATCGGACATAGCCGACACTTGTATCTTCTTGTCGCAGCCACAGAGAGAGAGAGAGAGAGAGAGAAATTGGAAACTTCGCTTGAAACTTCAAGTTTTTTCTAATTAAAAAACTTGTGTTTCATCTTTGTTGCACAAAATAAATATGTTGAAGATATGCTGGGTCAGTTTTCTGTTCTTTTTTTCTTCATACAACATATTTTCAAAGATTTTTTTTTCCAATTTGAGTCTTGGCAATTTTTAATTAAATCATCCAGAAATAAAGAAATATGTATCGAAACTTCCTTGGCAACTTTACAAAAAATATAATATTTCAGTGTTTATATATTAAAGCTAAAACTTAAATTCAAACTTTACTTAAAAGCGAACTCGCAATTCGCTCTGATCCAATTGTGTGTGTATCTATATATGAGTATATATTTTTTAAGTCAGCCATTTCCGCTTTCTTGCAACTGTTGTCCTTGCCACCGCACGTCACTTACCCGCTGCCTGGAGAATCCTTAGCCGCTTTTTAGCACAAATCCTTTTTTGTTGTTTAAAACGCTTTGGACAGGATTTAGTTGCATGACTTTTTGCTTTTAACATTATGTGCCAGCCAACATTTCTGATGTTGCTGGTCAGTACAGCAAATCTTTAACACCCAACCACACACCCCGCCCATTGTTGAACTGCTGACTGGCCCGAAGCCTGATTTTGGTGCCACTGCTACCACTGCTGCCACTGCTGCCGCTACTGCTGCTGTTGCTGCTGATCCTTCTTCTGCGGCAGACACGTACTCCCTTGGCCAAACGTGCGCGGCATTGCCAAATACAAATACATGGTCGCATTTTGTATCTGCCACCCACTTACTTAGCGAGATAGCCCCACCCCCACCCTCACCCCCACCCACCACCCACCACCTAACACCCCTCTTATTACTATAATCCCTAACATGCTTAACCCTTTTGCGTTCTTCTATTTTTCTACTTTGTTGTAT